>JAWNPH010000059.1:23416000-24090000 GCA_035047645.1 Drosophila merina | reverse complement strand
TCACAAATGTTCGCATTGCATAGATTCGTGAAGGCAAATGAAATAATAAGGCAGCTCGCAGAGGCATATAAATTAATTGTTAATTTTATACTAACGATTAACAGTAGCGTGCATGCATTGGGGAAGGGTCATAAAAGAGTGTTGAAAATCTGTTATTAAGTAACAATGCATAAGCATGATGCAAAGGAGACAAGATAAGTCAGACACTAATAAACCTTAAACAGCTACGGCAGAGCTGTCTGATACGAATCACCGCCAATACTCAATATGCGGAAAACATAAAATTATAGCTATTTCGACAGTAATAACATGTTTTTATGTTAACATTTCCTTTTAGCACATGCCAAACAAGACAAACATAATATTTCTCTCAACGAATTCTTTCGTAAAATGATTGTGTGTATTCGAAGCCTACTTTTCGATTCGCTCACTCTAGAGCACATCACTACAAACTCACTTTTGTTTTTCTCTCATTGGTATAATGCAATGGTAGGCTGTGCGCAGCCTACGATGACACATAAAAACGAACAAAGCCTACTTTTTTATGTATTTTAATCAAACTGACGCATTGAAATAATTTTAATTCATTTTATTCCTTTTTTTTAATATTTTTAAAAAACAAATATTTATTATTTTTGTTCAGAATTTCCATAAAAGGCAACAGAATTTAGACTGAAAACAACAATTGTTAATCAAAAATTTTACTGAGAATCGAGCCAAAAAGAATGCACTTGTTAAATATCTTGAAAAATCACGATCGGGATAAAATGGCAGCTATACGAGAAAGTCAGCCGATTATTATTTTTTAGTGTTTTATTTAAATTATATTATATAAATATCTTGTTGACAAAAACTTTTTAAGTCTCGCTCTCTTTAATTGGCCTCTTCTAGACCTGTTAATAAATAGATGTCCGGGCCTATCTTCAATTGTTTTGTAAATAAAAACATTCTCAATTTCTTCTTCTCAATCAGATGTTTTATATGCTGCAATGCAAAGCCTGTCTAAGAAAAAACAGACGTGATTTTTTGTAAGCACTACGTTTAATAAAATTTTTTTTTCCCCACAGTAAATTTTGTTTCCTACGATAATGCTAATTTATGGAATTTATGGGAAGGCATTTTAGTTAGTCTAATCTTTGATTCTAGTACATGCAAAATAAAAGACTGATAAAAATTCATACTATTAATGTATAAGTGATAAAGTGAATTGTTTAGATCTGTCCCCTATGTAATTACTATACAGATACAATTTGCAGTTACCAATACAATGCCAATACCAATAAAAATTAATACCGTTTCGGGTATTATTCGGTCCCGACCACAGGCGCCAATAAAAGTTACAAACTTACCAACTGGGAACCGAAGCCGCTACTGGTAATCTCACCGTTGAAATAAGTACAATTTGGCGTTCCTCCCTGTCAGTCATTTTTTTTGGGCGACCTGACCTGGGCTTAACGTGGAGATTGCCGGAGTCGCCGTATGATTTTATAATATTTTGCACACTGGAAGCAGGCATCTGGATTATTTTTCTGTAGAATTTGGCTCCCTCGTCCTATGTCGACTCTCTAAGTTTACCAAATCAAACAAAAAAAAATTCCATGACACAATAGTGCAAGAACCAACTATAGCGTAAGTAAATAATCAACGATTACCGGTAGAATTATGAAGAATTTGGCAAAAAAAAAACGGGTCTGACGAACTTACGTAAACTTTTTTGGCGCCGTTTTCGTCTTTTTTTTTATTGGAGCTAGTCAGACGTTTATGAAAGAAGTGATTTGTTTGAATTTTTCATAATTTAAAACGTAATAGTTTTTAAATCGATATGGTGAAAAAATTGATCGATTTCTATAAATTTTATTATATATTTTGATCAAAATACATTGATGTTTAAAGTGTACTTAAACTTTTTTTGCCCACTGTATATAGTTTTTTCTTGGTTTGCTCCTAATATTTGTAAGATTTATAAATCGACTTTGATCAAAACCAAAGACAACACTAAATTAAAAACATTCCTACTCAAACACGTAATTTTCGCTTAACATCGGCCGAGTAAAATCAGAAAAAAACCATTCCGTAGAGTAAAACATCCACAAGTAAATACCTACCAACCTACCAACAAGGTCATTTCTCTTCTGCAGAAAAATAAATTTCATATCTTATTCTTATCTATCAGAATATTAGGTGGTTACACAGTAAACTCCCTAAACTTTATTCTGATAGTTCTCCGTTTGCACCCCATTTTATTGTCGTTACAGAAGCCTGATTAAAGCCACAGATCTTTAGGTGGGAAGTTTTTTCAGATAGGTACACCACCTTTAAACGTATGCGAAGAGAGGAGTGTCCTAAATCTCCACAGACTCTATAGAAATAGTAGATGTAAGAGTGTGGTGAGTTATTTCTCTGACTTCTCTTCTCTCTGAAGTCTTGCTTGCTCAATTGTTGTTTATTCCCTCCGAAACGCCTACATACTAGCATCCCTTGTCGCTATTCTGTCGGTTTTTAAACAAATTCCCGATATCGATTTAATAGTGACTGGGTAACTTCAATCTACCAGAACTCACTTGATCGAATATTAAAAATTTACCTTTTTTATCTTATCAACACACTTTAATTTTACTGCGGGCGTGTTATAAGATTTTTGTTGTTTTAACCTCAGAAAACCCCCTTGAGGTTTGAATTAAAAGCATTACTTAAATCGACCTTATGTCGATTCTTTTGTAAGGCAGCCTGTCAAAAAAATAATACCCAACTTCTTACTTTAAATTTTGCGACCTTTGTCGTGCAATATTATTAAGATTACTAAAGAAAATTTGTATAAAACTATAAATATATTTCGCTCATGGGTGCCGTAGACATATTCGTCCGCTTTAAAATATCCATCGTAGCTTGCAAGGCGCTTAACGAACTTAAAAAATATTAAATAAACACTTTTGAAAACAAACAAAATTATTGCTGTTTAATGAAAATTTCACAGTTTCAATGTGTCGAATATTACCGAGGATCCAACTTTTTTAAATAATTTGCGAAACATGATTAGGTGATTGCAGATTTATACACACATATTCATTAAACAGCGTATTCGCCTTCCACAATTTCGGATCAGCATTATACAAATTAAATTTATGCCGCCAACTTACATCAAGTCAATCTCTTTCTGAATACAGTTTATTATCGGAACTTTTGAGATATATGTTTGCCAGGTTCCAATGGAGTACCAGGCTGTGTGCTCAAGAACTTTAATTTTTTTTAATTGTCTGCTATTTCAAAATTTGTGTTAGCTTATTAATTAATGTGTACTGATCAAACTATGTAACTTCATCGCTCAAGTCTTCATTAATTAAATCGATCCTAAGTCTATCAGCGTATCAGATAAAATATTCAATTCCTATTAATGCCTCTCAAAAAATGCATACCATAATTCTTACTTAGGGTTGTGCGATCTTTTGTCATGCATTGATGTAAATATCACAATAGAAAACGTTTATAAACCTTTATAAAACTGTAAATATATTTGGCTCATACGTGCCGTAGAAAAACCAGTCCGGTTCAAGAAAGACGTCCTACAAGGCGCCTTACGAACTTGATAAATATTTGAATATTCTATAATAAGACTTTCATGTTTGCAGATAGGGAAATTAAATTTACTCAAAGTTGAATTTTCTTTTATGAGGATCTGGAATTTTATACTTCTTACAAGGATCGGCCAAAAATATCCGAACTTTTCTTTATAACTCCTTCCAATAGAAATCGATTTTTTACTGTATTAACTTTGTTTCCGTCCGAAGCTAGTTTTCCATTTTTGATAACAAAATGTTTCAGCGTATCCGTAGATCTAACCAATGTTAAACGACAAAAACGAATTTACATTAAAAAAGACTTGTACAAGTATTAAAGACTTCATATTGATAGCTAGGCCGTTATCTACCCAAAAATCAAGAGCATGAAATACCAAAACGACCTAACCACGGTAGAATGTTAAAAAGCTACGCTAAAAACTCGTTCACTAAGATGCGTGATAACAGCTCACTCTTAATTAAAAGATTGATACATATTTATCAATATATTTTTAAGTTTCTTTTGGTGCCATAGCTAAAAAAGGATCGAAACTTTTCAGTGGCATTATGTAACAAAATTCTTTATTTTTAATTCGCAAAATTTGTTGATACCACCTATCATATGAATGTATTTTCAAAAGCATTTTAGTTATACATATGTCTAGTTCTTACAACATTATTACCATATTCTTAACATACAAATATGCAAATATATATATATATAAACTGATACCTACCAAATTACAATTAATGACATTTTTAACCATACTAACACATTTAAACTTATACACTTTTACAAATTGTCTACATTTCAATTTGCTGGACATCAGAGCAAGGAAGCAGGAATACGTACACTTGTAGCCCTTGATGATCAAGGAGGTGAGTCCAGATTACAGAACAATATTGACAGTTATT
Source organism: Drosophila merina (assembly GCA_035047645.1). Classification (NCBI taxonomy): domain Eukaryota; kingdom Metazoa; phylum Arthropoda; class Insecta; order Diptera; family Drosophilidae; genus Drosophila; species Drosophila merina. The sequence continues at coordinate 24,085,531 of JAWNPH010000059.1, read as the reverse complement.
ATACATTAGTACATAAAAGAATAATTTTAAGAAATACAAATACACGCTCGGGCACATAGTCGACATGAGATTAATTATATTATATATTTTAATATATAAGAACTATATAAATCTCACACAATGTATACATACATAAACATATAAATACATGGTTATTTTTAAGCTTTTCAGTGTTATATAATTTCAGCCATAAGTTTTTATGGTTCTTTTCCTTAGCCGTCTATTTATTAAGTTCTATTTACTAAAATATAAATTTTTAATTTATATGAAATGTCTATGATATAGACTAATTTATTTTGCAGAACTTATAGAAAATAATTCGTTCTTGTAAATAAGTCTCAATACACCAATTTTTAAAATTAATTCACTGGAAAATAAATCAAAGTGCGTTTGTTAGAAAAACTGCAGCCGCGGCAGCATAAGCATAACTGGTTCTAAATTTTGCTATTAGATGCTTTTGCATTTAATTCTGCATTGGAAAAAATTAGAATTCGTAGCAGCAGCATCAGGCAAATATCAAAAAGTGCCAGCTGGAAAGCAGCAGCAACAGTCGTTATTTTCATTTGTTGCTGTTGTTCTAATTTAACGTAACTACTTTAAACTGCAGCCAGGCATGCCAAATTTTTTTTAATGAATTTAGGGTAAGCCGTGGTACTTTGAGTGTAGAATTTTTAAATTTATTAAACTTCGTTAAATGAAGAAATAAAAAACAAATTAATTGTTATATACATATATTTATTCATATTTAAGTGTTTCTCTTCTTTTAAAATAATTCAAAAGTCCCAGACTTACGCATTTTAACACTAACAATCAGTCAAATCAAACAAACCGAATCAACTCTCCGTATCAATTGATCAACCGAATCGAATCGACGAAATTGATTCAGAGAGTGTTCTAATTTTATTCACGCACTACAAATATTTCGACCCTATAAGATAATGTATATTATTGAAGAGAATCGTCAGCCATCGATCTAGCCATTGTCTCTCTTTTTGAATGCGTGTATATCAGATGCTTTAAATGAGAAAGACATAATATTCCGCATGTGGAGTCCTGTAATGTCCACGCAGATCCGGCCCTTAAACCAACATTTTTCTGGAGTATCCATTCGAACGCACTTTTCAAAAAAATCAAATTTTACCAAAATTAGACTGTTTTTAAAGATAAAGGCATTTTTAAATAGTTGCCTAATTTGCGGTTTTCCGAAAAACCTGAAAGTATGCCATAAAAAGTTGTTTCTAACAATAAGCTTGTGCAAAGCTTTGCTATACATAATATATATAATTTATTAAAAACAAGAAAGGCCGAGGCCGACCGAGGCCGAAGTTAATGTTCCCTTGCAGTTAAAAGGCTACCGTTATACGTGGATGTCACAGAAAAATGGCGCTTTTGGGGCTCCTGAAGATCTCTTCCTAAGATTCACGTTTAGATGCAGACAGATAGACAAAAAGACAGACGGTAATGGCTAACCTCAGCTGTTAACGTTCTTTAAGAATATATGCATATGTATACATAATACCACATGAGCCAAATGATTTTCAAGCGAATGAAATATCAAAAATTATAAGATATAAATTTATTTTTTTCGGCTCCCGCTGCATAACGCACAGCCCACCTCCCGCCCAATTGTCCGAGGGGCGCTGCCGCTTATCATACGTTGTGAGGATAGATCCGAGAGAATAAAGTATAGAAAAGAATACGAGAAAGAAGTGGAGTGCGTTTGTTGTTCTGAAAGGTATGTGAGAATTGAGGAATTGATAAAAGAGTAAGTGCAGAGTGAAGCAATAGACTATAGGTCGTTGCTGTCAGAACACAAAACCCTAAAAGGTTCATGCTGGGCATATGTAGATCTACAACAACTAAGGCAGAGGGGACTAAAATAAGACTGATCCATAATTGTAGCAAGTGAGTACTTTGTTTGAAAGAAAGTTGCGAATAGATCGGCAATACCCTGATCAGTAGTCGCAGATACATTTTCAAACGAAATTAGGGGCGGAGAAGATACATGCTTACGCTTGGTGTTTACAAAATTATAAAACTGCTTCGGATTCTGTGTAAACTGGATCCGGCAGCGGTAAATATTACTTTCTTATAACACCAGCTTTATGCATGGTGAAGTTTTACCGAGCTACTAAGTATCTTGAAAAAGTTATATTGCAGCCATTTTTTTATACAATCTCTGAAGGAGTTTGTAAGCGTTTTGTAGAATGTTTCTAAAGCGATATTAATATCGGTGGATTCCCCGAGATCGCACCAATAAAATTTAGAAATTGAGTTGCTTTGTCTCTAAAAGTCATCGTTACGAAAGCAACCAGTTTTATAAACTACATGGCGAGACTTACGATTGCTACCAGTAAGGATTTCAATTGACGCCTCAAACGTTCGGTGGTATGGAACTTCTGGTGTTAAAAGTGTTATGGCTTTGGAAAGGGTAATTTCGTCGGGATCCGAAACAAAGCATAGATCTAGAAGCCGACCTACAGAATTTTTTACGTAGTTTATTTGACCGAGGGATATGTCGAATATACCCTCAGTAAAATGGTGTGTTGAAAGATGGTGAATTCTCGATGTTTGACCACATAAGTTCAGGTAAATTGAAGAAACCAGATGAATGGCAGATAAGTGGTGCCAGTATGTAGGTGGTTCTGAAGAAGGTAGTAAGTATGAGCATGTGATGAACAGTGATTGAAGCGACATATTGATTTTCACACATAGGAATTCTAGATCACCAAGATACGGTAACTTAACCTCTTCAGAAGCGACATCTGAGTCCACAGAGATTAGGTCTCCTCCTCCTATTCATAGTGGTCAGTCCCGTCTGCAAGTGGTGTACCTGTCTGGAAAAACTTCGGAGGTTTCAGTAAAGACTATTATCTGGGAAACAAATGAAGACATATCAGAATAAAATTTAGGGAGCTTACTCCAAAGTCCCCTATTTTTTTGATAGGTAAGCGTAATAGATGTTATTAGTTTTTTGAGAAAGAAGATTTTGGTAAAGAAGAAGAGGATGCAGGGTTTTTAGGGTTTGAGAGTTTTACTCCCACAGGCTTAGTAACTTATTTGTTTACTGTACTCGGCTGATGTTCTTGTACGACAATGTTCTCCGGCCAAAACCTGGGCTAACAAATCGTGTCGAACATCGGTATATTGAAATATGACGTAAGCCTCGAGTAAGTATATTTAAACTTCCTAATGTCCTCCACTCTAACAACGGACTTCGATTTGGCTTGACTATAAGCAGAGATATCAATTTCTAAGGTGTCAGGGGCCAGCCGTGATATAAAAATATTTTTACCGTACCGAGGGTCCGGATAATGGATTACCCCTAACCGTGGATTTTAATGGAGTCAACTCTACACGTGCCGGAGGAATCACCTGAAGTGATACCCTGGAAGATAACTCGGACGAGTTATGCTCAATTATGGAGTCAAATTCTGGAACCGAATTCCTGTTTCCGACTCCTGCTCAGAGATATGAGCGGCTGCATGGTCATCGACTGATCAGGCTAAAAAAGGATCTCGGTATTTCGTGAAATTGCATCCGCAACTGAGGCGGTGAAACCGGCACATTTTGTATGTATGACGTTTTCACACAGCCAACAGGGGATGCTAGTCTGGGATGCGGAAGTCGGCTTATTACACGATTTAATAGCTCAGTTGCTATACAACTCCATAACAGAATTATTTTAAAATACAACAAGAATTTTTAAATGTATAAAAATATATTGAAAACAAATAAAAAAAAAAGAAACAAAGAAAGAGTAAGGTTTTGCAATAATAAGAATTGAAAAGAGTAGGGCATAGTAAAATTGAATTCTTACCAAATATGGTACCATGCAGACGCAAATGCGAAAAAAATCGAGCTATGTATTTTAGTATTTGAATAATTATTATCTTTCAACAAACACCAGCTTGTTTTACTAAAGGCAGCAGAAGAAGAAGAAGAAACCCGACCGTTCGCAGTGAAAGTGAAGTAACTAAATTCAAAAAAGTTCCCAAGATGTGATTTAATTACTCAAAAGATGTTTATCGGGCTTCCATACTCTACTGTAGTCACTATTTCCTTGATTTTTAATGCTATAACAAAATTCGGGTACTATCCAGACAGATGGAAAAAATCGATCATAGTAATGATACAAATGCAACTCTGACATGTCCGATGACACGCTATAAACGCTGGAGTTTCCCAAGGCAGCGTACTTGCAACAACGCTGTACGTCCTTTATAGAGCAGACATACCCACAAGCAGACTACTAACAACTTCTACGTTTGCCGACGACAAACCGATTTTAAATCAATCCAAAAGCCCTGTACAAGCAAAACTCAACTCTCTTCTCACCTAGTGGCCTTGGAGAAGTGGCTATCTGACTAGCGAATCAAAAACGAACAAAAATGTAAGTATATAACATTTACACTCAATCGGCAAGACTGTCCTTCAATCACCTTAAACAACACTGTACTCCCGAAAGCAAATGAAGTGACGTATCTCGGAGTTCACCTCGACCGGTGGCTCAACTGGCGCAGGCACATCGAAGACAAAAGAACACACCTTAAGCTTAAGGCTAGTAGTCTCCACAGGCTTATCAACTCTTAGTCACCCCTCTGTCTGGACTACAGGGTCCTACTCTACAACTCCATACTAAAACCAATTTGGAGGTATGGCTCCCAACTTTGGGGAAGTGCCAACAGTAGTAACATTGCGATCTTGCAAAGGCCCAATCAATAATACTAGACAATCACTGGAGCACCTGGTGTATCCGAAAGAAAATATAAAAAAAGACTAAGGAAATATACAAAAAGACCTTAATATAAGATCCGTCAGAAAAAAAATAACGCATCAAAAAAAAAGTACAGGACCAAATTGACGTCACACCCTAATCACTTTGAGAGAAGTTTTCACGGGTTTACGACCAATCCCGACTTCGCCGCAACCACCTTCCGACCCAGCGCTGATTATTAGGTCCTTTTCTTCCAGACCACAGTTAAAAAGACTGTTGAACATTGTATAAAAATAAGATTTAAAAACTCCAAAAAATATAGCAAAGTTATATTAAAAAAAAAAAAAAAAATACAATTTATACTTATAGTCCACGAGTATTGGGTGTAACGAATTATCAAGAACAATTGTTTTTTTTTGACAGCACAATTATTAAAATTCATATTAAAAACACCAAAGTTGCCTTATTAAGGCAATAAGAAGTGGTCGAAAATAAAGTTTAAATGTAAAATTTTAGGTATAAATCTCGGTGACCAATTTCTAGAGCAAATTTGAGCATTTGTGTAGCTCTAGAAAATTTAAACTTTCTCTCCAAAAGTTGGTCGCCGCGACTACTACCTATAATATATGATCTAAACCTATATGATCACATAATCAAGTTAACATCGACCCAAAACCTACAAGTAGCGTTCTTAATAATCAATATTCCTATTAAATTTTAGTGTAAACCAATATTTTTTACAATTTTCGGAGCACGTGCCCCATTTTTTTATATAACAGATCTACAGGTAACATTAAAATTTCTGATAGCTAAACAAGATTAAGAATAATTTAATAAGCCGCAGGTTCATGACTGCCAGTTGATGTCCGTTATTTGCTTATAAACATACATGATCGGAGTAAAAAACAGCAAAAAATCTTGACCGTTTCGTTTTAAGCCAAATCAACAGGTGCCAGTGTCACACTAATGACGTGAAACTTTACCTGGTATCAGCCCACAATTTAAAAAAACAGTTTCTGATTGATATAAAATCATTTAAAAATCAGAATGTCTCAAGTTCATAATTAACAAAATGGTGCTCAGACTTTATAAATAAATTTTTTTTATATTTTGATTACCAAAAAGCCTTAAACTAATTTCCTGTAAAGAGCAGACTCCACTCTACACGTACTTTACTCAGAGTATAAAAATTGAACTTATTAAACAATTTCTGATAAAATAATAATTTTAATCTTTTTAACTATATTTAACTATATAAGATTTTTTCGTAACAGCTGTTAACATTTAAAGTAAGAAAACACATAATCTGGCAACACTACCATATATCTAGCACCAGTCGATGCCTCGCTATTGCACCATGTTGTATTACTCTTTATCTTGAGTTCTCATTAAGCGTTCGACGGAATCACTTCATTGTGTCTTTCCTTATTGATATACACATATACTCCAATAAGTATCAAATTTCTTTGCATTGCTAACGGTCGAGTTTTTTTTTGCTATCTGAGTTTAATATATATCTTAAAACAAGTCGGTCTTTCTTAAAACATATAAATTAAGCATACATTTCTTTAATTTCTCATATCGAATTCGTGTTGTGCATTGCCATATATTTTTTTTTATTTTTTGTCTTTATTTTTTGGATCTTCTCAGGAATTATGAAACTAACAATAAGTTTTCAAATGTTAATTTTATACAAAATTCAACATTCTTTTTAACTGTGGTCTGGAAGAAAAGGACCTAATAACAGATGTCGGGATCGGTCGCAAGATCTTGTTGAACTTCTCGCAGTGTGGATAGGGTGTGTGGTAAATGTTTTCCTGTACTTCTTTTTTTTGAGTTATTTTTTTTCTGACGGATCTTATGTTAAGATCTATTTGTCTATTTTTATTTCGGATATTCCAGGGTGCTCCAGTGATTGTTCTTAATATCTTGAGACGCACGCCAAATTGATTTAAGTACAGAATTGTGGAGTAGGACTCTGAAGTCCAGACAGAGGGGTGAAAGATAGTTGATGAGCCAATGGAGACTACTAGCCTGAAACTGAAGGGGTGATCTTTTGGCTTCGATGTGCCTGCGCCAGGTGAGTCTTCGGTCGAGGTCTGTTTTTTACCCAGCTTGTTCTCTTTGATGTTAATTTGCTAGTCTGGATTGTAGTGTCCGAGCGTTGGAAGAAGTTCAGATTTAAAAAGACCGGCGAGTGGTCAGATTATAGATCGGCTATTTTTATACCCTGTACCCATTAAAAATGGATGAAAAGGGTATCATAATATGGTGCAAATGTATGTAACAGGCAGAAGGAAGCATCTCCGACCCCATAAAGTATATATATTCTTGATCAGCATCAACAGCTGAGTCGATATAGCCATGTCCGTCTGTCCGTCTGTCTGTCCGGCATATGCGTTGGTGCTTATAGAAGCTATCTAATTTTTAAATTTGAACCAAATCGGATAAGAAAACACGGAAGTTATGTCACATGCGAAATCTATGGCAAGTGAAGCAGAAGCGCAGCAAAACACGCATTGCGCGACGCCGACTGCGACGTTGACAGCGAAATGTGTATGGCTTTATGACAATCTAAACTTATTTTTATAACCAAAATAATACCAAATTTATATTGTTATGGTACTCTTTTCCAATAGAATATTGTTTATTGATATTAAATAAATAAATTCTAAGCAATATTAGATTATTATATATTATAAATAATTATTAATATCGAATTTGAAATTAAATAAAATAATTTTACTTATTTGTTTTTAACAAATAATACAAAATTTAAATTGTTGTGGGACTCTTTTATAATAGAATATTGTTTCATTTATTTATTGATACCTAATAAATAAATTGTAAGCATGTCTAAGGGTACAGGGTATTTTGCAGTTGGGAAACTCGACTGCTGCTTCCTTACTTGTTGGTTATTGCGAAATCGATCAAGTCAAGAATTTTGTTCGTTTCGGTTGGCCTGTATGATGGTCTGCTTGAAGAGACGTATTCAAGCTTTCTATGTGCTTTTATGATAGTGTTATATGATTGTTTTCCTTTAGGGGTGTCGAGCCGTGATCACCAGTGAATGTGTTTGGCGTTATACCATTGTCACCTAAAGCAATGAAGTTGTCCCTAGGGTGTTGAAATAGTAAAAAAATTGTTGCTCGGAAACATTGAAACGAGGGGGACAATATTCCGCTGCGAGGAAAAAATTTCCGCTTTATAGTTATACATTTATAGATGTGGCGTGCGAGTAGATTTTTTAAAATTCGCTGGTAGTGTTGTTTGATGCGATGTCTAATCGGGATACCGGTTCCGCCATGTGCTTTTCCTTCTGGATGATTTGTTTCGAAGTACAGAAAGCCACTAATTTGAAAGTTTAAAAGTGAGATATTTTTCTGACAGAAGCAGGACGTCAATATGAGGTTTTTTCAGGTTTATGCCGTGGAACGCCTTTGGCGTTCCCCAATGATATTCGTAGAGCAACCATTGATTATATTGAGTTTTGGGTTACAAGCGTCCATGAGGAGTTTTTGGTTCCACCGAAGGTCTTGCATGGTAGTCCGTATGAAGGACATAAATTCAATCATATGCTGCTGCAGACTATGCATCATGGTTTCAATGCTGCTTTGTTGTTGCGTCGATGATGGGGGATTCGGTGTGGGATCAGTTGGCGCAGCATACAGAGTTGTTGTCGTAGAGCTAGGTTCTGTAAGCCCCGAGTTAAGAACGTTGGCGAAGGTCACATTTTGGAAGGTGGTCGCAGGATCTCCCGCCAATAAAGCGCGTCTTTTTTAATCGATTAGCTACATTCGTTTAGACAGGAGGTGAATTTTTGTGGGCACTAAAAGGGATAGTACAACGTTACGCTGTGAAGTTTTGCTTTAAACTCGGAAAATCAGCGTCGGAGAGCCTTTAACTCGTTTACCAGGTGGGCAAAGTGAGAAGAGTTTTAAACTCTGACAGGCGTTTAACCATTGCCCTTATCAGTGAGGAGAACGGCATTTCAGTCGGAACTGTCTACACTATTGTAACTGAGGATCTTGCGATGAGGACAGTGTGCGCGAAGCTGGTCCCAAAAATCTTGACCGAAGAACAAAAAGCTGCTGCAGCTGCTAGCGAAATAGGGCGAGGCAACGTTGCCCCTACAGCCCAGCTCTCCCAAAAACAGTTGCAGTTTCAAACCCAATTGGACTTCCTAGTTGCTGGTTGCAGAGTTTGCAGGTAGGTTTTGTGTGCGGCGAAAGTGTATTTGTGTAATGGCAATCAACCAGAAATGAGTTGAATATGTGCTTATAGGGACTTAAAAATTTAATACGAAAGTAGGGATAGCTTAAAGGAGAACAATTTAGCCAGATAGTAGATAGCCGTTAGCTAGTACCCCGGTAGTCAGCACCATGGACTCCGTTTAAATCCAAGCTCTCCTTACAACAGTTGCAGTTTCAAACCCAATTGAATTCCCTAGCTGCTGGTTTCAGAGTTTCAGGTCACAGGAACCGCGTCACCACGTCATCACATCACCAAGTATAAAGAAGTTTCTGTTAGCCCTAATGTTGGGCGTGACATACTACTAGACGTTTTGTAGACAAAACAAAAAGTGCAAGCAGACCTGGCGACAGCCGTTCTGATTAAGGGGAGGGTGGTCCATATGGACAAGTGGATTTTCAAGTGGACTTCCACTTTATAGTTAGTTAGTAAGTCGGATTTATGGAATCTCGCACACCGTAGTCTTGCTTTGTGCTTAAAGACCAGCATGTTCTCGGATCACCGACCTTTCGCACGCCAACTACTTCCCAAGAGTGTGTTGGTATAAGAACAACGTGACTCAACCCACCTTTCAGAGTTTACCAGAGTGGTAGATGGGGTAGAAAAATTGCCCAATTCCTTTCCCCATCTGCATATGGGCAAGGTGCTAGAGGTTGATACATACCATCTGAGAACCTTGTTGTCAGTCCTAAAAGTTTTCTATAGGATCGTAGCATAGATTTCTTAGGGACAGCATTGAAGGTAGTAGCGAGTACACCTGATGACACGCATTTTTTTAAGATCAGAATGACAGAGGACAAATTAATAGTCTAATTCGAAATAGAATCAGAAACATAATAACGAATAAACAAGCTAACTGACATAACTAATAATATTATTAACGCTAACAGAAAGAGTTGGTGACGCCCCACACTAATACGAAGCACTAGGTACCAGAAATAGAACGTTTACCACCGATATTTAAAATTCAATCCTTACCATTACGTTGGTTAAATCTAGTATAGTTAATCCCACTATCCCTGATCATGCCGATCCGAAATCACTTATCGAACAAGGCACTCCAATAGGTAACCTTTGAAGGTTCAAAGGTTCTAGAATCAGAGATCTTCAGTCCGAAAATATAATATAAATACTAATAGCCTATTTAGAAGTTAAGATAAGATGCAAGAAGGGCGCCGTTTACCCTGTATCCCACCAAAAAATCACCCCACGACTTGACCAAGATACGCGCTAAGAATACGAGGGGGACATTTGCGGTCACCTAAAAACTCAGTAAGATCATTAGTAGGGTATTGCAAAATATGGCAAGTAAACCACATTACTCCGGCACACGGCCGTTAAATACTTTCGTTGCATTTTATAATCCAATCGACTAGGACTTCAAGTTATATATAATATATCCTTTTGATTCAATACTTGTTTTTTTCATCAAGTTATATATAACTTTTGTTTCAATACCCATTTCTTTTCATTTTATTTTCTTAAATAAAATAAAAGCTTTAGTGGATTCTTCGAATTTTTCTCGTTTTTAATATGCACAAACTCAGAAAAATCTCAATCGGCAAATGAGACATTTCACAGATTTGAGTCATTTCAAATTCTATCTCCAAGTTGAATGAAATAAATCAAATTATTACATATAATCATTTATAATCATTGTTTAGAAATAATTTTGGCATTGGGAAATGTTTTCACTAGAAGATTTATGTAATGTGGAGTTAATTTATACCTGATAGACCAAGAAATTGGACAACTGTTTTTGGGATAACGGTACTTAAATGCTTCTAGACCTGTGTATACTGACACTTTTATTTTTGCCTTTCATTATGTCGGGCGTAGGTCTGGCTATTCATACGAAATCTTTAATGAATCATCTGTAAAGCTGCGAAGGCCTAAAAAATAGCTTCCACTTTTTTGCGTCTGTCGTCGCTTCATTATTGGCGTCTAAAAACCCTTGAAAGCTAAAGCTTTTGCTAAAAACCGTGATTTACAAAAACCTTTCGTTGGGATCTGCAAAAGACTTTATTCTTTTTTTAAGAATTTTTATAATTGCACTTCTTGCTAAGGAAGGTGCATCTGAGCAAATCACTTTTGTGAAATTGGCATCGGGATAAGTGTGGAAGGTGATTTGTTAAACTTCAGCTAGCCATTTTCGTTGGCCAAAAGCTAGGCAGAGTGTCTGTCTGTTTCAACAGGTCAAGTCTTATTCCATTGAACGATTAAAAGTCGGGTAAAACAAAAAAAGCGGCGTTCATGTTAAATTATGACGCGAAACATTTCTTGGTGATCATTATCACGTTATAAAATGAATGGATTGGGAATGGAAAAATTACCGGACAGACGCCTTTCAACTCTTTATTTGGTCAAATACAATTTTTGGACATTATTAATTTCGGCCGCTGCGCTGGAAGCGTCTGTTCGCCGCTTTCCGCGACTTGGTTGACTCTTTTCAGTTTCTTTTCGGAATCTGTGCGGTCTGAAGTGACCCGATCTCCCATTTTAATAAACCGGGGCTTGAGAGGAACTAAATACCTTTAAAAATTATAGATATATACTCTTGGGATCTTGTGCGTTATTTTTCAGCTTATTGCTGCGGAAATCAGAATTGTTCTGCGCTTTTTGCAACTTACTGAAATGCAGTTTTTTACCGGCACCAGATTGTGGATTTGTGGAGGTGCCTTGTTCTGTTGACGATTTTGTCAACCTCTCCTGGTTTAACTTAAAGGCGTGTACAAGGGCTAAATCCCACAAGGGCTAAAGCATATCTTTCGTCTTTGCAGAAAGAAGTAGGACCGAAAGTTTTCGCGTCAGGCCGGATATGAATAAACGCGAAGTGCGTTGCTCAACTTATCGTACAGTTTCATTGCCACAGTTTTTTCTTCACTTTATCGTAATACTGTAATAGGCTCAAACCACCCTATTTGATAATGATCAATCATACATCATACCGCCTAAATATGTGCTGGCTCAGCCGCTTGCGTCCAGGAGACATATGTTCTTTGACTGAGCGGCGTCCCCCATCTGTATGGGCCGGAATACTCATATTTCTGGTCAGGGCTGTGGCCGCGGTAGATACATCACCTAATTCCTCCACTTGGCCTGCCAGCGAACCAATTGTTTGGCTTAAGGCGGCTTGTTCGGTCAATGCATTCACCGCCTGTATTACTGCCTGCATGTCTTCACAGGGTATATTTTATGGCTCCTATACTTACGAAATGAAAACGTATTTTTTTTTACTGAACAATACTTTTTTGTGTTATGGAGTTCCCAAAGTTAATTTCCGCAAAATGTTTCTGTTGAGATGTCTATAATATATTATAATGTATTTGATGTATTTAAATTTTTAATGTAGCTTTCTCCACAAGCTAAAAATAATTACAAATGAGTCTCACTTACATGAGTTTTGTTGTTTTCTATTTTAATATCTTTCAGTATATCAAATCATCAACTTGGGCCTTGGGATTAAAAAAAATATTTCCACTGGCACTGTATTGTTCGTCTCCCTCCGCTGTCGCCGTTGCTAATTTGGAAAGATTTGGGTTGTTTCCTCTGTGGGTATTAAGATAGCAATTGAGCACCAAATTTTTATAGCTTGCGTCGGAAGATTCGAAAGAAGAGGGGTGACACGAAACTGGCATCCGTCGAAATGCTGCGTCGATGTGCTGAGTAGTGCCGATATCAATTATTATTTACGGTGAGAGGCATCTAGTGTCTTCAAACAATTAATCTTGGGACTTAGTAGAGAAATCAATCAGATTTAGCGACTCCCCTCAAAGTTAAAATTATGAGCAGTGCTTTTGATGCGACTGAACATAAAAATCAACTGAGTATAAATCTTCGACTTAAAACTATCATTAGTTGGAGAAGCATAACTTCCACACAAATATGCTTGGTTTGCCGACCATGCACTAACATCCGGTCAAATGCTGTATCAACGAATTGGCAGGCCACTTAGCTGGATGACGGTTCTCTTCCTTCAATAGTACCATTTGATCTTTCTTGATATTTGGAGAATCTTCCCCATTATATCTTTGTTGTGAGGAATTTAAATAATTCCTTTTTGAGTTTTTTTTTTCTTTACAAGTTCACAAAGGTGGTTGAACTTATACAGTTTCTCATTGTGGACTTTGTTTGTCTTTACACGATCCATTTAAAGACCTTTTTTTGCCCGATAAGTGATCCTTTTTAAACTTCTCCCGGCATGGATATATATCACCCTCTATTATTCAACACTACGTCTTTCTAAATCGGGATCAGATAATGAAAATTCTTTTCAATCATTATTATTTATATTTACATTATTTTCGGGAAGAAAATACGTTTTGTCTAAAATATTCCTCTACTTGATCGATGGAATACTAAGGCCTGTCATCTAGCTCTGTTATGGCAATATTTCTAACACTCTTTTTTTTCTGTTTTAAATTTAATAAAATTAAATTTTAATTAATATGCAGTCGAAATGATTTTAGTTATATATTTATGGCCTACCGACCTTAGCTATATGAATTTTTTGTGATTTTCACAACTATGGGATTCTAATTAACTTAGAAGTTTTTTGTTATTTACTTCAATACAATCTTTTTTTTCTTTTTTTCCCGTCACCTTTTTAATTTTTTTAACCTGATTCTCAATTAGGTTTGCCTTTTCTTTATACGACAATTTTTTGTATTTATGCCATTTTTATACCCTATACCCATTAAAAATGGGTGAAAAGGGTATCATAATATGGTGCAAATTTATGTAACAGGCAGAAGGAGGCAGAAGGCATCAACAGCCGACTCGATAATGCCATGTCCGTCTGTCCGTCCGTCCGTCCGTCCGTCCGTCCGTCTGTCCGTCTGTCCGTATCAACGCCTAGTTCTCAGAAACTACAAGAGCCACAGACATGTGCCATATATCGTTGGATAGGTAATTTCCATACGCAGTACCACGCTCACCGCAAACCGCAAAAACGCATATGCCGAATTGCATAGCATTAGCTTAATAATTGTGGTCGTGGCAGTTTTTTGTGGTTTGCGGGGGAGCGGGGGGTGACGTTAAAATAAAACAACAAACTTGTACTGCGTATGGTAATTTCCTATCCAACGATATATGGCACATGTCTGTAGCTCTTGTAGTTTCTGAGATCTAGGCGTTGATACGGACAGACAGACGGACATGGCTATATCGTCTCGGCTGTTGATTCTGATCAAGAATATATATACTTTATGGGGTCAGAGATGCTTCCTTCTGCGTGTTACATACATTTGCACCATATTATGATACCCTTTTCAGTTATGCCACATACAAAATCTATGGCAAGGGAAATGTGTATGGCTTTATGACACACGAAACTTATTTTCATAACCAAAATCATACCAAATTTATATTGTTACGGTACTCTTTTCTAATAGAATATTGTTTCATTTATTTAGTGATATTAAATAAATAAATTGTAAGCATGTCTAAGGGTACAGGGCATTTTGCAATCGGGAAACTCGACTGCTGCTACCTTACTTGTTATACCCTTGAAAAAGGGTATTATAATTTTGTCCAGAAATGTGTAACGCATTAAAGGAAGCATCTCCGACCCCACAAAGTATATATATTCTTGAACAGCATCAACAGCCGAGTCGATATAGCCATGTCCGTCTGTCCGTCTGTCCCTCTGTCCGTCTGTCCGTCTGTTTCTATGCAAAAAATAGACAGTAGTTTTAAAGCTAGCGTTTTGAAATTTTTACCAGATCATTATTTTTGTTGCACGCAGATCAAGTTTAAGAATCGGTCGGATCGGACCACTATATCATATAGCTGCCATACAAACGACCGATATGAAAACAAGTCTTTGTATGGAAAAAATTTTTTTGTTTTCCAAGTTATTGCAACCGAATTCAACATTTATCCATTTGACATAGCCATACTGGATTTGTGAAAGTTTGATCCGGATCAGATCACTATATCATATAGCTGCCATACAAACGACCGATATGTCGTTTATGAACAAGTCTTTGTATGGAAAACTTTTTTGTTTTCCAACCTATTGCAACTGAATTCAATATTTATCTATTTGACATAGCTATACATGATTTGTGAAAGTTTGGTCCGGATCGGACCACTATATCATATAGCTGCCATACAAACGACCGATATGAAAGAAAAGTCTTTGTATGGAAAACTTTTTGTTTTCAAGGGTATACCATCTTCGGCAAGCTGAAGATAACTTTTCTCACTTGTTTTTTTGTTAGTTTGGTAGCGCTTTACTTGATTACGACGCCTAAAATGAGCGCAATGTGCTAACCAGTTGGTCAGCTGTTGAAATCAGTCGACTTCAGTAGTGTTATGCGATTTTTACAATGCCAAAAATTATTTAACAAAGAATTTGGTATCAAATTTTGTGTTTCAAACCATATTTCGTGTGCGAAGTCGTTGCGAATGTTGGAAAATTCTTATGGTGAATCTATTCTATCGAAAAAACTAGTCTACGACTGGTACAAAATTTTTAGGGATGGTCGATAAACCGTCGAAGACATGCCTCGTTCTGTTCGCCCTTTGACGTCTAACACTGACGATAACATCAGGAAAGTGAAGGAAATCGTGCTCGAAAATCATTTGAGTGTTAGAGAGATAGCGCACATAAGCTAAACGTCAGCCATGTTCCCAGATGACCCTTTGGGAAGCCCCATGACACATGGATTACTTTTGACTTGGTAGTTTTAAATAAAACACTCCGAGTTCGATCCGAATGGTAAGAAGCGATCCACTTTAGGATATTCGGTAGAAAACCAGTGAGCGAGAGTTGCCGTAACAGGACGTGACGATTAAGTGGCTTGCTAAATTAAGTATAAAGTACGTCTGTTTCAAGCGATGCTGAAACCCTCGGAGTCGGAATATATACTACTTTAAATACTACGATCTTAAATACTCGTATCTTGAAAATGGGTAGAGATGAAAAATGATCTTATTATTATCTTATCTTATTATTCCACGGCAGTAGAACTTCATAATGATCATCGAGATCGTTGAAATGCGCTACTAGAAGCTAACGTAGCTGTTCTTTTGAAAGATGAACAAGGAGGTTACCGATGTAGGAATTGTGTTGATACGAAAGATGGACGACTTTTACGAGTTTCTAAAATATCATAGATCTTAGGAAAAAAATATCCTGTACTCTTTCTCTTTGGAAATGACAGAAAATTATGAATTCTGTTAGAATATTTGTTAAATTTTGAAGGACTATTTTACCAATATTGTGTTATGGCGGAAAAAATTATTCTAAGACGGAATGGTTCTGGCGAACACCAGTAAGTTCTTCTGTCACTAGAAAATTAAACTAGAATATAATATTCGCAAAAATTCTTTAAGTTATATTCTTTTAATAATTACTTTAACTGTTCGCAAAAATTCTTAATCGCGATCATAGAAACGGTGTTTAAAACAGACAAACTCTTGGGCAATCGCTATATTGAATTTAAAATAAAACTTGAATTAAAAATATATTACCTTTTGATTGGTGGTAACTTAAGTTACCATTTCAGAAGCCACCTCCAATAAAGGACGTCAGCTCCAATAGGCTTAGGATGGTGGATTTCGCTCTTGAGTGGATTTTAGAGGGGTCAATTCTACTTGGGGCCGAGGTATTACTTGAAGTTATGCTATATGCTGAGTGATACTTTATTGTTGTGTTAACTTTTGGTGGCGAATTATTATTTACAACGCCTGTTCTTGGGATAGCAAAAGATATGAGCGGCTGCATGTTGGCTGATCAGGCTGACGAGCGGCGTCGGAATATACGGCATCACAAACAGCGGATAGTTTACGCTTGGGAGAATCATTAAACGGATGAAGACTGCTAAACTTAAAATAAAGCGCACAGTTGCTTTACGGAAACTACCGAGTAACTGTTTAAACAAACTCCTATTTTATCGTATGAAAGATGCCAACGCGTTCTGACACGACATTCAGTACAAAAAAGTGGAGGCAAGCACTACGGAAAATGGCATCCAAAAATGAGGAGCTAATACCGGCACATTGAGCATGTACAGCGTTTTCACACAGCCATTAGGGGATGCTAGGCAGAGACGTGGAAATCGGCGTGTTGCACTATTTTATAGCACAGACACCATGGTACTCCATTTTAGTACATAATTTTTAAAAATATAATAAAAAAATTGTTCGTTCCATGAACAACTGTATCTAAGAGTTATTTACAACAAACTGAAAATGATTTTATAAAGTCTAGATCCTATAATTTAAAGCCTGGAAATGTGATTCGTAGCTTATCATTAGGTAAAACCAAATATTTTGGCTTCAGTCGAGTTTCTTGACTATATGAAACCCTGTTCTTCTTTTATCTGTTCCCTGGTTCTTTTCCCAATAAATATGTATAAGTTAAAGTTGTTAAACGTTTGTAATTTCTTTAAAATTTGTCCGATTTATATAAATTTTGTGTTGCTAGTACAATATAAACTTTTTTATTTTAGTAAACTCGCGTCATTTATTGTCTTCTTTTAGGTTAAGGCTAACAATAAGTTATTAAATCATAAAATGATGTATTAACTAAAAATTACCAATTACTAGAAAACTAGTAGCTTTAGAAGCTTGCGCGTGTTTTTGAAAGCATTTATTCGATCTTACCATATGTATTATCCCATCTAGCCAAATTCCGACAAACACTAGAGTGATATCCAAGAAATTTACAATGGGGTATTTTCTATTATTGAATTCACGTTGTCTATCTGATGCTATGCATCTAAATGCATCTAAATGGTTCCGATTTTTACGCATTATCCAAATGCATGGGTGAGGATCTTATTTGTAGGTATTACAAATATATATATATACCAGTCACCTGACATTATTAATTTTTTGTCAATTCATTGAGAAAACATCAAACTATAATGCCCGATATTAAAACATAAGATGGGGTAAGTCAGTTGATAATAAGAGCCAGTATTTTGAATGAACGAAACTTTTTTTTACAATAAAGGCTCAAATTGAACAAAAACAACTGAGGTTGCAAAATTATACACCCAATATAGCTGACGTCCTTAATTGAAGTCCGGAGTCTTTGTAGGAAAACAATCACGACAAGGTGACATTATTCGCATGAATAACGGATTCTGCTAGTTTTAGAATGTGTAACGCATCGCAGCGTCCTACCCCTCATCAGTCTACCTACTTTATCTATGGAATTGCTATAAAAAATAAGAGGAGCGAATAGCAAAAGGCGAAAAGGTAGGAAAAGGATCACGACAAGGTGACATTATTCAGATGAATAAAGGATCCTGCGAATTTTAGAATGCGTAACGCATTACTACTCTTATTGGGGGCAGACCGTTAAAAGTCTGAAAGTGTTAAGTCTGAAGATTGTAGCTGGACCTGAAACCTGAATGTTTAGTCGAATGCATGAATGAAAACTAGTATGCGTCGTAAGCTGTCGGCCTCGTGTTAGTCTACACGGTCTAATGTCCTTACGGTTAGATGGGTATTAAACTTAGGGATCCATGAATAGCGAAGGAGTTATTAGAGCCATTCCGGCCCATGGAAAAGCGATAACTTCGAGAGGAATATTAATCAGCAAATAAAGGACCTATGCGAGGGTCCTGGAAATAATGATCGAAGAAAACCACCATGCAACAAAGAAATTAAGGAAATTAGATACGGTGTAAGTTTAAACTAGCGGACTTCAGAAAAGGCATGAGAGGTGTAACGAAATTTGTAGGCCTTTGCGCGAATAAAATATGAAAAAGGGTGAGCTACAAGAGAAAGCAAGTAAAGGCATAAATTTGAGGTTACCTTTTCAGGGTGTCACTCTCAAATATATATATTCTTGACAAGGATCAGCTCATGAGTCGATAAAAGGAGGTACTCCAATCCGTCTGCGTGTCCATTTGTCTGTCTGTCTGTCTGTCTACACGAAGTGGTCTCTCCCTCTTAAAACTGTCAGACTATCATGGTTAGGCCAATGTAGCCGATATTTTCCTTTTAGCTGCAAGATTGCTTTGTAAGCTTACCTTTTTTGTTCATGAAATTTAAAAATTTTGTAATATATGATTTTTGAGTAAGCTAAGTAAACTTAACCCTCAAGGGTATCCTCTGTAAACTCAACGTTAGAAAAATCGGACCACATTGGGCATTTTTAATTATTTTATCTTTTATTTTAACGTTTAAAAAATATGTATAATTTATCCAATAATCGTGTTTAAAACCTTAATATGATACATATATGCACTTAAGACTTTTAATGAATTGAATTCAAAATGCACATGTATTTCTATTTAGAGTGCGGAAGTTGGAATGCGAAGCATTGTTATGTTGGATGAGCAAGGAGGTAAGAAAGTAATAAAAACTCAGAAATTAACATACATATATAAATGATGTACTCACTATTTAACAAGAGAATAAAATTTAAATGTCATGCAATGGACATTGACATTCAACAAACCAATAATTAAAAATTTATTTTATAATAAAACATTAAATAGAGCCGCTTTATTCATAAAATAAAACGAAGTATTTTATAATATAATAGGGCTAATAAAGTATAAATGGAATTGTACTTATTTTTATGAATACATTGTATAATTATAATAGAATTATATTTATGGTAGGCTATCAGTGAAGAACACACAGGCAACGTACATCATATCAGATCAAATAAAAAAAAACATCTTGATGATGTCAAATTTCATGGGCGAATGCATTTAAAATGTTTGTAATTTTATAAATGAACGTGATGGAATGGACGATATATATAAATGTATAACATTAAATTTTAAAATTAAAAATCCTTGTACTTAAAAAAAACTTTTTAAAATAAAATATATATAGCTCCACAACCAATCTACATATTTTATGCGTTTTTGGAAGGGTTTTTGAATTTCTGCATTCTTTCTGACCAAACGTCAAAATAGTAAGAACAAGAAGATACACTGAAAAAAATATGGTCTTAAAACATTTATTTTTTTCAAAATTGTCATTAACGATTTCATTAAATTATTCTATCGGATATATTACGTGAAACACTCACACTTACATTCAATAGCAAATATCGAATATAGTTAATTATTCCTTATAGGAACTTTGAAATCAGATCCTTCTACTCCCAAAAACACTGAAGTCATAATTATAGTTATATGTGGAAGCTTTAGGATGTAGGATAGGATAATGTTTTGGATTGACCCAGATTGTCAAAAAAGAGGCTTTGACCAAATTTCAAATTTCTATGTTCAAAAATGTAAGACTTAAAACACTTAAGCACTTTCTATCTTTTACAGTTATACAGTTATACAGCAACTAGAAAACCCGGTGAACTCCGTTTCGCCACCAGATGGCTTCGTTTTATGTAACATTTCATTTGGTGATTAAAAGACAAAGAACAATTTTTTTTGTTTTATATATGAAAAGGAAATATTTTATTTCATTTTACAAAACTAATAAATTCATTTTGATTACAAAAATGAAGTGTTATTCAGTTAAACTTCTCTAAGTGAATCCAAAGCTGACGTTAACAGAAACAAAGCGGATGGTTTCCCAACTCGTGATCACGCAACGTTTAACTGCCCATGTAAAAAAAACAATGATTTTCTAAATTTATCCCTCAAACACTAAGAGTTTGGCCTTGCGACTTGTTAGTTGTTATTGCGAACGCAAAGCGAACTGGAAATTGCAATGGTTTGAAGTCAAACGGTACCAATGATTCCTTTACTTGATTACTTTACTTTTCGCACTTTCCGTTAATAATGATTGCCTCAATCAAATTCGAGATAATTAATATTTACCGAGAGTCGAGTACCGTTGCAAAGTCGCGGTTTATTCAAATTACGGAATATCATAATAACTGTACCAACTATGAGTTGCAAGTTATGTTATAACTCCAGAGAGCTCCAAAGAGTTATAGGAATTTGTTATGGAATCAACAGATTCGTATGTCACCAATTCAATTTTTGATTGAATGGTGAAATTCAGTGCGTGTACATCATTATTCTTTTCGGCAAGAATTGCTCGTTTAATTAACCAAGCACAATTCTGATAATTCTTACTAATGTTTGGGAAAACATTTTCAATAAGAGCTTATTGAGAGTCTACAAATCGCCAAAAGTCGTTGGTTAGAGTAATTAATCCAGATGTCGCATCAACTGGGACTTTTCCATTTCCAACAGCTAACAATTGTTTGAAAAATTGTGCAGAACTTTGATCATTTTGAAGTTGAACTCTCATATTATTCCATAAAGGTGATGTCCTTCAGGCAAGCATTCAATTCATCTGCAGTCGTTCCACGGGAAATTACTAGCAACGCCTCCCTGAATATCCCTAAATATCTTCAAGCCGCCAAAGATATTGCTATTTCGCCGAAGATATTTCAGTGTGAAGTTAAGTGCTACAAGTAATTTCTTATGTGCCATTGTGCACTCATCCCAAACAATGAGCTTGCATTGCATCAACAATTTTCCCATTGTACTGGATCGGGAAATATGTTGGAGTATTAATTGTGTTTAAATTGAGTTTCAACTAAAGCGCAGAATGTGCAGTACGACCACCAACTAGAAGAGTCGCCGCAATTCGAGATAATGCTTACGCCAAAGCTATGTCACATCTTGATCGAATAGTGCCCAAAATCAAGGAAATGACAAATGTTTTCCGTTCCTTCAGGTGCATCCAAGAAGAATAGACCACCAGTTTTATTGTCCACCGCTTGCATTAATGTTTTGTATATTGTTTCGCTACTTCGTTTCGTTACTTGTTTTTGCTGTTCATTCAGCAAGGGCACATTATTTCGAACAAATTCCTGGAATGTATCAACATTGTATTGCAGCTCTCGATTTAATTCTTGGTTGAATGCATCGTGAATCGATCGATTTGGCGCAATCATTCCTACTTCAATCAGTAGCTTGTTTGCAATAGTCAAGAATTGATTCTCAATCAGAATCAATCCTTAATTGTAGATGTCATCGGTTTTTTGGATGGAAGAATTATTCATTTCAATGCGCAAGCGATGCAAGAAATCTTCACTTTTGTCGTCTTTGCATTTGTTCCATAACTGAATTGGTTGTGAAGGAAAACCTGTGGTGATGATAATTACGAACAGCGTTCGTATTTGGAACGCATTTGATAAAAAAACTGAGTCCGCAAGTGTTAGTCACAATGAGAAACGTTCTCCAGCAAACCCAATAGTTGACATGCTTTCGATATATGGCATTAGTGGCCATTCACAGTTTTCAAATGCGCAAATGATTTTGGTCTACGTATATTTACCAACAGCAGTCGCAAATAAAAACATTCATCATTTCTAGAATAAATAGTATACATGCGACCTAGTGCATCAGTGGAAAACACCTGTGACCAATCTGGATCTGGGGTTCCTTGTTTGCGACATTGAATTTCTTCGTTTGATTGATTCCAGGTGTAATACTTGGAATTTTCAACGTACATCAGCGTCGCTGCGAATGGATCTGAATCACACATTGCAAAGAAGCTAGTCAATGTTGCCGATGGAAGTCTCTCAGCTCGTTGTGCCGCATTAGCCTCACTGAAGTAAACTCTTTGCCCATTTTCCAAATGCACTGCTAAATGTAAAAATGGGATATATTTAATGAATTTTACAATAAATGCCACAGTCCTTCATTACTACTAGAAGTTGCTGATTTTGTCATTCTCGTTTTCCGTCACAATACCAAACACAACCATATCGCTACCTTTTGTGACGTACTTGCACAAATATTTGATTGATTTGGCCGAATGACAACTCTCAACGTTTGCATGGGTTTAGAAAATTCGAGATATTCATTTCAATTCAATTCATTTCCGACCTCAATCTCTTGATTTTGAACTTTCACTTTGATAGTTCGACCATTATCTTCCTTTGAACGCCGACGATAAAATGGATATACATCGTTCCCTGTGACGGTTTCAGGAACTAACGGTCGCGGATATCGTTTTGTGCACTTTCCATCAGCCATGCAAGGCGATAATGGATTTAATGCACCACACGGTCCATGCACCAACTGTGTCGTCACAATGTCGTGTAGATGGGGATCAGTAACTGGATCAGGAATTTCAGCTGATATGATGTCATCCACTTCATTTGAATGTAATTTGTTCAGCAACCAAATTAGGATATGGTACATATAACAACGTGGTCACCAAAAACTTGATACTTAGTAGGCACATCCATCATAACCTTGAGTTTTTGCTTAAATACTCTGGAGATTATGTCATGGCGATCTTACCGTTTTTGTCTCGGTTCCAACTCACGTTCACTTTCCGTCCACTTCGGATTGCATGTGAGCATAATAAATAAATCCGGAGTTCCATAACTTCGCACTTACGTCATAGCGGCTTGAGCGTATTCGTGCATGTGGCGTGGGCTTCCGATATAAGATGATGGGAGAATCGTTAGACGTCCAATATTCTGAACATCTCCATCTGAATGAATAGCATCACGCAAGTGTATATAGTCCTCAGATCGTAGCTTATCCTGATTGAATCGGATGAACGCTAAACGTTTGGTTTCGACTTTAACATATATGTCGACAGCGAGTTTGCTAGAATAACCGAAGGCACTTCAGGATAACATTCTCTTCATGTGCACGAATCATCATAGCTATAATTAGTGTGTGAAGATTGTACCTACAGTCGGATCGACCATCTTCAACGTGATGTCGTATTCGACTTGCACTTGCCAATAAATGATGTTGTAACGCATCGTACAAACGATATGTCTCGTTTACGCGATGTATGATATTGCTTCTTCGCTGAACGACAATGTCTCGCGATTTAGTTGGATCGCCAACAATAATTGCAGCAACATCATTAACGGTGGGTGTATTATATCGTAGCATATATTTACCTGTTGGGGTACAATCCGCTCTTCTGACAAATTTGTGCGTATCCGATGGCATTTGTTCCAATAGTGTTTTGAACATTTTAACCACACCATTATTAGCGTGAAAAAATGCTTGCAACTGTTCAATAATTCGTCTCTTTAGCTGTTGTGTTCCCTGTATATTGAACCACACACTATCAACGAAATGAAATATATTTGCAGAAATTGATGCGCTTCATCTGGTGTTAGCATTGAACTATGCAAATGATATATTTGTCCTTGTATCCGTAATATGTATGTAAATGTAGTTGTTATGTGTTGCAATTCGTTGTGTTGGTGTGAGTGATTGGTTATGTGTGTTGTATCTTTTACCTTGCAAGTCGGCATGAAGCCGCCTTTTCGAATTATATTAGCTTCAAAGGAAGTCATGCGAAAGCACTTATTGTATTCAAGAATGTGTTCAAGGATGTGTTAAAGAAAATGGCTGGAATCGGGATAACTTCCATCGTACAATGGTTTCAGTGGTTGTGGTGGTGTAAGTAATGGATCCAGTTTGAATTTTCCACTTGCGCAGCATAATCCAGCCATTTCTTTTTTGCAATATCTTCGGGTGCTCACGCGTTGTCTCATTCGGGCATTTTCTCTTATTATATTTTGTCTTTCTTCGTTTAAGTTCTGTGAATACACTTATTGCTGGGTTGCATGTCTTGTGCGGCGGCCGATGTTAGCACGTCGTCCTCTAGGCATTTTGACCTATGGACAGAGTGGTGAATTTAACCTCAAATTCACGATCCCCATAATTTACACAGTTTAACAAACAAATGCCTGCTGTTGAAAACGAATAAAAATTTGAACAATACACGTAATTGATTTGATGGTTTCCAATTGAAATGTTAGGAAATGAAAAACTTATTTTTTTACTTTTTTCTTACAATTTCACAGTGAACACAATACCGGTTTGTCACATGAAATTAACTGAGCAGAGAGCAATGAGTAGCTCTCAAACAATGTATCACGCGCCGTATGCTATGTATCAGAGATGGCGCTGTAGGTGAAAAAAGATTTTCCCGCTTTTCTGTTGAAAATTTTGTGAATTTTCTGTGATATAAACCTCACGGAGCCAGAAACTTTTCCAACGAATGCAAAACCGTTTAAATCGGTTAGTTACTTGTGGAGTTGGGTCGTCTGGAAGGAAGCCCCGACTTATTTTTATATATATAGACTATTGGATATTGTTGAACGATCCCAGCCGTATCAGTTTATATACTGCGTGTAAAGAAAATATGGGTGTGAGCAAAGTTAAGTTGCTCTAAAAACTGAGAGACTAGTTTGCCTACAAACCCTCAGTCGTACATGCATACATCGACTCAGGAGGTGTTTCTGTTCAAGAAATAAAATATATTAATATATATATTTATATATTTTATATTTTATATATATATATATATATATATATATATTAAAATCATATATATTTATTTTATACTACTTCAGTGCGGCGCACACGAGGCCAAATTGCATCACCCTCTGCAAAGGTATTGTAGGTATTGAAATAAATTTGACTTGATTAGAAAAAACAAGGAATTGAACTCGGTCAACCCGTTTGATAACGCCCCACTAAATTGTTTGATGGCAAACTTCGAGTTAGTTCTCTTTATGTTTTAAGCGTCCCCTTGTCTATTTAAATAGAACACAATTCATCACAATTGACTAAAAATGAGTTTTTTGACGAACGCTTAAATTTTAAGATTTTGCTTTATGTTTAAGGGTAATGGATAGTTAAAATTAATATTTTAATTTCTCTAAAAGATGTTTTATAATTTACGTATCTTAAAAACATAGCTGGGAAGCACAACTAATCTTCGCACTCGGTCTCACGACCTTCAATCGGTTCTCGCTGAAGATTCAATTTTTAATTGATGTATAGACTTAAAAATATGTAATTATTTAAGAAGAGGCGTGTAAAAACAACTTGAATAAAATATACGGTAAGGGTTTTCTTTTAAAAAAAAATGAAAATCTTAAAATTCCCTCCATTCAGAAATTTAAAATTTTTTTAAAATTTTATTAAAACAAACAAGAACTAAAAAAAATTGTATTAAGTTAATGGGTACTTAAAAGGTTAAATTATTCGCAACAGAAATAAATAAAAATTAATGTCTTAATAAAATTCCAGCTGAAAGTTTTCGTGAGAAGGTGTGTTTAAATCAGTTCAAATATTTACTGCTAAAGCTTTTTTTTTAATTTATCCGAAACGAAAAAAAATCAGATACTCAATGGTCAATGTCGGCGTCAATCAAATGTTGGCGAGTTATTTGTGGCGTATCCGGTCGTTCTTCCTTTGACTTTGTAAGATGCCTTCAGGAATTCTACCGGTTGGTTTGGAGTTTAGCCCTACAGTCTTGCCCACCACTTCGACCAGAGGCCCTGACCATCTTCCCTTTTACCATTGCTGCCCATCTCCGGGTGTATTCCCATTTGGGGAGCCAAGGGCGGCACCGCTACTTTTTTTTTTACGTAACGTTTATTTCTTTTGATTGTACGGATATAAGGTAAGGGAAACGAGCGTCGAGGCATAGTCTACGTGACACGAATAGCCTAGTTTCAATTGGCGTGTTCTCTTAAACATGAATTCCTCGGCATACCTTGATTTGGGAAAATTTGAGGGAGAAAATGCTCCTTTTCCAAGCAGACAATTGCCCAGCATCCTTGGCAGAGACAGGCGGAGAGTATGTCCGCACTACCTGTGGTATACACAGTTCGGGTACGTGAACTTGCGTTTTGGCCTCCCTGTTGTACCCGTTGGCTGACGCCCTTGTTTTGACTATAATGCATTTTAAAATATTCGTGCGCGATTATTTTAGGTTTTCTGGAGAAGTGTTTGCAAAATGGGTTCGCCAATGTTCTCGCTTAAGAAATTACGCGAAGATAATAATAGTGCATGGGCTATAAAAATGAAAAGCGTCTTGATACATACTGAATTGTGGTCAGTTGTATGCGGTCGGTTGGTCAGGGGCGAGATTGGTAACTAGGATCAAAAGGCGCAGTTCGACATAGGACGAAAATGCGCCTGCTAGAATCATGCTGAATTTGAAGCCTTCACAATTAAATAATGTGAAGCATTGCAAAAGTGCAATTGAAGCTTGGGACAAATTTAGTCAAATACTACATCGATAGGTACGCCGCGCCTTATATGTTTGTTTAAGGAGTTGCTCTACGTGAAAATGGGTGAGGGTGAGAGCATTGCAACACATGTAAAGAATTTTTCCGATAAAGTCGAAAAATTGGAGGAAATAGAATTAACGGTTCCTGATAATATGCTCGTCAATATTTTTTTGTCTGGTCTGAGTGACGCGTTCGAGAATTTTGTTGTCTTCGAGTCGCGTGATACATTGCCTACCGTAGGTGCCGTTAAAATAAAATAACTTCAAAAAGGCGAAAGAAGGAAGGCAAGTGACGATCACTCGGAAAAGAATGAGCAAAACATATTCGCATCACATACTGAAAAACCGTTTGACAATTCTAACGGTCGTTCGAATGTGCAGCAGAAAAGCAAATCGAATTTTGCCTGTTGGTCGTGCGGTCGTCGCGGGCACATTTCGCCAAATTGTAACTTTACAAGGCTGCTAAACCAAAACAAACGAAAAAGCACTGCGGTGAATGAGTTAGAAAGGGACATGCTGTGTTGGGACAGTGGTTGTACTGGTGGAAGAGTAGTTTTGATTTGATAGACGTTTTATACGTAAAGGAACTACAGTTTATTTTTATACCCATATCGAAAGCCAGTTAAAATGGATTTAAAGTACAGTTAGAAAAGAATAAAGCGCGTGTAATGGAAGGACAAGATATGTTGTTGAAAGCATAAAATAAGGGATTATATATATATATATATAAGAAAGGGATTATTAAGGTTTGAAAATTATGTGAAAATATGTTTTGTTTAATTGTCTAATGTAACGCAAATGACAGAATGGCATAATCGGTCCGGTCACCTGAATTATGGAAGCTTGCGGAAAATTATAAAAACAACATGGTGTTCAGGTTATATAAAGGCGTGGGTGACGAAAAAGAACGTGAGCGAAACGTATAAAAAAGGCAAAATAAGTGAAAACAAATTCGGAAAAGCCTCGGAGAATCGGTCGCGTGACGTCCGCAGACCGGCAAGAAAATCAATTCAATCAGAAGCGACAATGGTAGTGAATATGTCAGTGTCAAATTTTAAAATTTCTTGGTGAGTAGTGGCATTAAACGGCAACTAACTGTTGCCCACACTCCACAGCAAAATGGTTTGGCGGAGCGTGCCAGAACACTGGTGCAGATGGCGCGGAGTATGCAGGTGCATCCTGGAGTTTTTTTTTTTTCTCCGGCTGCTATGAAGCGAGGTCCAAGGGACTAAGGGTTATCGAGTGTCTGGGTGGGAAGTAAACCGCACCAATGGTGATATCTCCCTGTGGGCTAGAAATCCTGGTCACGGCGCACTGAGCCCATTCCTCCTGAAATGCGGGAAGTTCCGTGTACTGAATGCCACTCCTGCTAAGCATAGCTGCTCCTTCGCTGGGCTCCGAGAAAGAAGAACTCCAGTTTGAGTCTCTGCTCGAGCTGCACCTCTTTGCTTTGAGGGCCTTCTTGCAGGTCATTGTTTTGCCGAGCTTGATGGTACGCGGCGGGGCCTGCCAGTCCATACTCTAGGTTGGCGTTCAATTAACGTTTATGCAAATAATTAGTCACAGCAGCAACGGCAGCGAAGGGGCAACGGACACAGTGGGACTCCGCTCTTGGCAGCCCGACCCGGCCCGTAAAATGCGCAATCCACCAAGTCCCAAGTGCGGAAATAACAAAACACAAAATGCCGAAAAATAATTCAATTTAACACCGAAAACAAAGTTCCTTTTTAATGAACGATTTTTCAACAATTCAAAGTTGACGAGACGTTTTGGGCAGGCGCCATTAACACGGCAGCCTATCTGTGAAATCGATCTGAGATGTCAATATTGCCCTGTGTGACGCCTTGCGAGGCGTGGTCAGGGAAGAAGCCGTCGGTCCCATCTGAGAGTGTTCGGTGCGAAGGCCATTGTACTAAACAAAACTCACCGGAAGAAGTTCGAGTCAAAATGTGCAAAACATATGTTGGTCGGATACTCAGAGACTGCGAAGCCGTATCGCTTGCATAACCCCGAGAAGCGATCAATAGTTGTTGCGAGGGATGCCATATTTCTTAAACAGGACTTAGTAGAAGCTGGTGGTGAAGAAACCACACGTTCGGCATTCGATGCTGATGTAAAATTGGTCGAGCTTGAAGTCCAGTCAGCTGCTAATGCTGACGGCCCGCAGTCTGATGTGGTTGGTGATGTGAATCCTGGTCAAAGAGATACTGAAGATCTTCATAGTGATGAAGCTAAAGAAGGAGCAGAAGAGTCTGCTGAAGACGACCTAAGCTGCATCAGTAGAGGATGCAATCCTCTATTCTGCATTCCGTTGCAAAACTAGCACAGCGTAATGTGGATCCACACAAGGAGCAGCAATTAAGCCAAAAAAGATCTTTGCGCTGAACACAATTTCAATAAAAAAGTGGATTTTTAGCCAACTTTCCATTTACCAACAATTCTGCGTTGCGATCGTTCGGCTTCAAATCTTGCACCAACTGTATTTTTAAAGGCTTAATACTTAAATCCTTCGGCAAAATTTTTCACGTTGTGGAATAACAGAGGCCCAATTGCTGCGAACAGCAACAAATTCATAATCGATAGTCATCATTAACACTGTCCGATACAGCTGCGATATTTTCTTCAGTTCAGTTCTACGTAAGCGTATTGATGATTTAAAGTTTAATAATGTAAATTTGGTGAAAATTTAATCACAATAGCCAGAATAGCCGCTTCAGTGGGGCGATTAAACTAACTTTAAAATGGAAGAAGCGCGAGATGAACTCAAGATTTGAGGTCAAGATTTTTTCACTGCTTTCATTTCATCAAATTTTGGAAATATCATTATCAATCTTATTTATTTGACTTGAATTTTATTCTTTTGCAACGTCCTCATCTTCAAGCCAACAACTACCGAAGAATTAAGTTTTCCGGTTATGTACAAGTTTCTTGTGGTGGACATAATGAGCTAATCACATACCATTTTAACAATAATATTCTAAAAACGATTGTCCAGGCCTCCCTGAAGTCGTTGCTGCTGAAATAAGTAGATGTAGGTCATCCAAACAGTTTGTAATTGTTTTTCATTTGATTTTTAATACAATTGCTCTGCTTCCATTTTTTATATCAACTGTGTTTTATAATATGATTAAATATCAAAAATTGTATCAAATAGTTTTCAACTGACGTGTCTTTAACAGTATTTCATATATTGAACAGTAACCGGTTCTGTGCCGACATGACATTTAAAAAGGATATAATTATTAAAAAACGACAAAAAATTACATGTTTTTGACAATTATAAGGCAGTATAGTTATTGAGTAAAATATTTACGGACCGAAGAACAGTGGAGACTAATAGTTATGTTACAGGGAATTCGTTGGTAATTCAAATATAAGAGGTTAAAGGTGATTTTCACATAGAAAATGATTTCCAGCTACAACATGTAAAACAAAAAAAAAGCACAAGTTCTCCACTACATATTAAATATCGCGTAAATAACCGAGCTGAACTAATTGAAACACCTGTTGCACCACCAGAACTTAAATTTTCTTTCCAAGGACATAAAAATATCCCTAAAAAAAATGTCCTAATATCGTAACAAATAAAAGTCTAAACGTATACAACAGAATACTAGATACTAGTACCATTTACCATCCATGGAAAACTGCAACAGTATTCCCGATCAGCAAACCAAAAAACGGACTAAATGCTATCGCCCAATATCATTTCTATCCTGCATACCTAAAACAAAAAAAAAAATAATATCAAAAAGAATAATGTAGACCCTCAATCATGAACACCTCGTTTCGCCGAATCAGTATGCATACAAAGCAAACAGTTGCACAATAGACCCCATAATTAATAATAGATAATTATATCCGAAACAAGACTTGCAATGAAAAACTACATATCGATGGTGTCAATAGATATTTTTTTTCTCTCAATCCATTATAGATAATTTTTAAATTGGTTGACATGAGACTTAACAAATAATTATTACAATAGATATGAAAAAAATTTCGAGTTGGACCTCACTGCATTCTTCAGCAAATGCAATAATGGAAATTCGGCCCAAAAACAATCAATTTTATACAAAGCTTCCTTAGAAACATAGATTTCGTGTAAAAGTAAACAACACCTGGTCAACCAGGACATTCCACTTCAACTTCACAACGAAGATCCATATGGATCCCTGTTATCTGTAACACTGTTTCTAATAGCTTTCAACAAACTAAGTCGTATAATACAAAACAAATTCTTCACGCACACAGAGTAAAGTGTAGACCAATGCCTCATTTTCGTCCAGAAACCTGTTTAACAAGGTAAACCAATGGTTTAATTGGAACAAAAATATCAACCGAAAAATCATCTCACCTACACATATGCAATAAACATAAAGATGGAATTAACATAAGGATAGAAAAGAACAATATTAATATACAATATATAATATACCAACTAAAAATATTAGGATTAATCTTTGACACTAAGAACTCCTAGAACGAACTGATTAAAACACTTATAAAATCATAAAATACTAGATTAAATGTCTAAGTATTAAGAACCTTAATTGTAACACCACTTTCCTGATAAGCATCAAAAAATTATTTATATAACCCAAAAAAAATTATGGTCTCTGTATTCACGGCAAAACAAATAAAACCAACATTACCAAACTGTCCATCCCCAATCACGCCTTCACTTGACTTTCTTTCGGCGCACCAATATAGCCAGCTCATCTCCACACCAAACGATCATTAAACAGCTTAAACATGAAAGAACACCACGAAACCCATTCAGTCTACAACTTATCATAATCAAACCTACAGCACTCAACACCGTCATCGTACCAAATAAACAATATGAAGAAAAAGTCCCACCATGGTTCTACAGAAACGAATCTGTCATACTAGAACATAAAAAAACATATGACGGAAAAGAATGGCTTGTTTCATCATATTCACTTGAAGAAGCATTACGTAT
This sequence comes from Drosophila merina, assembly GCA_035047645.1. Taxonomy (NCBI): domain Eukaryota; kingdom Metazoa; phylum Arthropoda; class Insecta; order Diptera; family Drosophilidae; genus Drosophila; species Drosophila merina. The sequence goes on along the minus strand of JAWNPH010000059.1, from coordinate 24,053,630 downwards.
TTCCTCCACTTCACTGTTCACATTGATTCGCACAGCAAGTCGTCTGCATATTGTCCATGCGATTGTTCTCTACAGACTGAATCCGCATTTAAATCGCTCTCTATTTCTTCTATTTTACGACTGCATTCAATCATTTCATCATAATTTCTTAGTTTCCGCGAAACTCTACCGAACAACCGCAGGCGTCATGCTAATTTTGAATATCACCACAAAATGATGCTCATCCCAAAAATAGAACACTCTCTTTGTTCCTTAGATCATTAATTGGTTCTTTATTCTTTACATAACAAAACCTAACAAAATAGGACAATATTAAGAAAACCAAGTCTTAAAAACTGTCGTTACACCAACTTGTACATTAATCTTCAACGAGAATCAGAAACGATCTTGATCGCAAGCGCAAGAAAAAATTCATCATGTGCAAGTTATCCAGCCCGTAAATACATTTCCTTTACCCATTTTATAAACCACTCTTAGCTGAATATGAGTCCCTCATCCTCCATCATCCTAATTCGATTTAAGTCGATCCTCCCAATATAAACAATAACACAAACATACATACAAGTAATATCCGGCAAGTAGATTTAGATTATCGAAATTCATAATTCGGCCTAGAATTTCATCAACCATTTTCTGACTTTCTTAAGATTAGAAAATCAAAATCTCTTTGAAAAAATGGAGGATAATTTCTCTTAATCCGAGGTTTCATTATTAAGAAACCCAATTCAGAATTCTGTCGGGTAGTCAGAGGAAAGCGCGTAAGATCGGCTAAGTGAGTTATACTATTTCGCTTTCCTCTGACTAGAATAGACTAGAATAATTAAAAAAAAATATATATTATATTTTCACTAACAATTTACTTGGCGCCCAACGGAGCGTTGGGGCGTTGCAAACTGAAGTTCTAAATAAAAATTTTTGAAACTTTACTAATAAGGTTTTAAAATTAAATCATATGAAATAAATCCCTGAAGTAATCAGTTAGTAGAATTAAAAACACAATTTTTTTTTTTTCTTTCAATTTTATTTTATTTGCTGGATCTTCTCTTCTTAATAGAGACTAACAACAAGTTTTAAAATCTTAGACTAATATTATAACTAAAATCCATTTTTTAGCAATGGGTTTAGTTTTAAGGACGGCTCTAATTATATCGGTACTGAGCGAGTGGATGATCGGCACGTTGAAGTCTACTCCAACTGGAAGTTCTGGTTACCGAGCGTGCAAGAGGATTTGGATGAGATGTTAATTTAGCTTGGTGTTTTGCTTTTTGATGGAAAATTTCGTCAGAAACGGTGTTGATATTTAAATCTCGATGAATGTTTTCGTTCCTTATATAGCAAGGAGCACCAGTGATGAGTCTAAGAGTCTTAGATTAAACTCTTTGAATTACTTCGATGTTACTACGACTGGCATTTCCCCAGAGTTCAGAGCCGTATTTCCATATTGGATTAGTCACGGTGTTATAGATGAGTATTTTGTATTCAAGGCAAAGAGGGGATTGAGAGTTGATTAGCCAATGGAGCTTGTTGGTCTTCAACTTTAGTTGAGTTTTTTTGGCTGCTATGTGTGAGCGCCAGTTAAGTCTCCTGTCAAGATGGATACCCAAGTATGTGACGGTGTTTGACTGCGGGATTCGTGCTCCGTTTAGAGTAAGGTGGGGACAGGTTTGTCTGTTCAGTGTGAATGTTACGTGTTTACATTTACTTTCATTTACTTTAATTCTCCAGTTAGCTAACCATTTTTCAAGAGATTCCAAATGATTTTGTAGAATAACAGTTGCTCTAAGGGAACATTTACTCCGGCTAAGAATGGCAGTGTCGTCTGCAAAAGTTGAAGTGGTAAGTTGAATGTTTGTCGGAATGTCCGATGTGTATAGTGTATATAGAATGGGACCGAGAACGCTTCCTTGAGGGACTCCAGCTTTGATTTCACGCTCAGCAGATGTTGAGGCGCTGCATCTTATGGAGAATAATCTTTTATGCAGACAGGATTCGAGGAGTTTGTGCATACTACTGGGGAGTACACACCCTGTCAAACGCTTGGGCAATATCAAGAAATAACGCAGAGCAGTATTCTCGTTGTTCAAACGCAGAGCGTATTTCCGTGGTGATACGGTTTACCTGTTCTATTGTACCATGTTTTTCTCGGAACCCAAATTGATGCATTGGGACTACGTTATTTATACTAAGATGTGCGATAAGATGAGTTTCGAATAGTTTTGATAAGCAGGACAGAAGACTTATTGGTCTATATGAAGATGCTTGTGTTATGTCTTTACAAGGTTTTGGAATCATAACTATAGTTGACTTTTTCCATCTTTGAGGAAAATAACCATATTTAGTCATTGCGTTGAAAAGCATGCATAAATGATTTACAGCACAGCTCGGTAGTTCTATGATCATTTTTGGAGTAAATTTATCGTGGCCCGGTGCTTTGTTCGGCTTTAATTGCTCTTTGATTATTTGAGTAATTTCGCTTGATCGGAATTTCAGGGGCGTAGTGTGTATTATGTCAGAGCTTGAGAATTCCGGAAGCTCAAATAAATTGGTCGCAGGATTTGGTTGGAAGACTTCTTAGAGGTGTTTTGCAAACACGTTCGCCTTTTCGGAGTCACTTCTAGCCCATCTTCCTGTAAGACTTCGGATAGGGCTGTCTGTTTCAATAGGGGCACTGAGACTGCTCGCTTTCCAGAGTGGGTTTTTGGCACATGTTGGAGAGAGTTGTTCGATGTATTGGTGTTGTGCAAGATTTTCTTCTTGTTTCAGTACTCTAGAGAGTTTTCGAGTTGCAGCTTTTAATTTCTCTTTGCTTGCTGGTGATCTGTTTTTTTTGCCACTCTCGTCGTAAATGTCTTTTTTCTAAAAGAAGCTGTTGAATTTGTCTATTTTCACGGTACTGATGTACTAGTTTTGGGTTTATTTGAGGTGTAGATACGCGTGCAGCAGTGGTGAGAATAAATTCAAAGGCATTTACAGAATTATCAATGTCAGCCTCGTGGTGCAGTGTTGGGCTTAGCTCAATGTGTGAGCTTATATATTTTTTGTAGCGGAGCCAGTTTGTTTGGTTGGATGTAATAATATCAGGCCGTTTCAATGTTGGTGGTTGTTCGAACAGTTGAAGAAGGATAGAAAAGTGGTCCGAGGACAAGTCAGCTATTGCTTCTATCCGCATTAGTTGTTTTGGTATGTTTCGAGTCATGGCAAAGTCTATAAGATCCGGTTTTTTGTTTGGATCAGCTGGCCAATATGTAGGCCTACCCGGAGATATGAAGTCAAGTTTATTCGATCTTGTGATTAAAGCTTTGTATAATTGCCTTTCTTTTGGATTTGTAAGACGGGAGCCCCAGTGCGTGTGTTTGGCATTATAATCGCCTGCTGATATGAAATGGGCACCCAGTTGGTTGAAATATTCCATGAAGTCTTCTTCCGAAATAGAAAACCGTGGTGGGCAGTATATTGAGGCAATACTAAGACTGCCGAAAGACACTTTAATACTTATTGACGTAGCTTGCAAGTAATTGGTTGCGAATGGATGCAATTGATGGTGCTTGATGCGTCTCTTGATAAGGATGCCTGTTCCCCCATGAGCTTTGTCGTCTGGATGATTCGTTGAGTAAAAAGTGTACTCACTAAGAAAGAAGTTATTTTTATTTGTGAGATGGGTTTCGGAGATTAACATTATATCAATATCGTGTTCCATTAGGAATTGAGTAAGTTCGTTTTTGTGCTGTGAAATGCCGTTAGCATTCCAGAAACATATCTTTAAAATAGCCATTTATGGTTTGGAGTGTTGGGATGTAAGTATTTCCATGAGTATGTTTTGATTTCGCATGAGGTCTTGTATTGTAGATTGCATGAACTGCATAAATTCCATCATGCTTTATGGAGTGAACTAATTAGTGATTCAATTCCAGTTGGTGGCTGTTCTGAGATGTGGTGTTTCTCTGATGTTGATTGGGCAGCTGGTGTTAGGGAGATTGCCGACTTAGAAGCTGGCTTTACTATGCCTGTCAAGGCATTTGCAAATGATACTCCAGGAATTGTGCATACAGGTTCAAAGGAGGACCTAGTTGCTTTGGTGAAAAAGACTCCCGGTGTTGATGGAGATGGAGTTACAGAGTTCTGTTTGGGAAAGGGTTGCTTAGAAACGCGACTTTTGAGGTCTTTGTAGACTGGACACCCTCTAAAGTTTGCTGTGTGGTTTCCACCACAGTTACCGCATTTCCTTAGATTAGGGTCGTTTTTATTATTTGGACAGATGCCAGAGTCGTGCAAGTCTCCGCAACCTACGCACACTGGGCGTAGTGTTCAGTAGGTTCTAGTGTGTCCATACTCCTGGCAATTCGTGCATTGTACAGGAGCATTACGCTTATGTGGCTCCTCCACTGTTATTCTGCGGTGGAGTAGATACTGGAGTTTATAGATTGGATGGACGGAATTTTTGTTTTTGGGTTTGTTTTCGGGGCTTAATTCCACTTTGAAAAGAGGCTGTGGTATCTTAGCTCTATTTATAATGTTGATAGCCGATTTCACCTCGAATCCTTTCTCTTGTAGAGCAGAGATGATTTCTGCAGTTGACACAGTTGGTTCGATGCCTTTGATTACCACTTGGAGACCCTTACTGCTCTTTAATTGGTAGGTATAGTAATTTTTCTTTGTAGCTCTTAGGTCTTTTTCAACGGTGCGGTAGTTATTTTCATTGTTAACTTGAAGCTTGACTTCGCGTATATTGCCCGTATTTATATGGGTCACATAAAAGTTGTTGGTGCCTATTACCTCCGTAAGTCGTTCGACGATCGAAGAACAATTTGAGTCTCTTATGTAGATGGGAGGGGGTTTGGCTTTGCAGGTTCTGTGGCCACTTCTTCGGGTTCGTCTTCAAGGTGTTCGCCTAAAACTTTGAATCTATTATCGTTTAAAATGTTTTCTTGATTTGATTTTGAGTCGGAGGTTTTATTAAGCTTTGGATTATTGCCCAACTTTTTATTGTGCGGGCTTAATTTGCGCTTGGTAAATTGTATGTATCGATCCATTTCGGTCAGTATAGTTGAACGTGAGCTTAAAGTTGAATTGGCCGGTTGGGCATAGTAGCAGTGGTCATTGACGTTGCCGTTGATGTTGTTGTTGCAGTCACTGTGGACTGAGACAGGGAGAACGAAGGTTGCGTAATTGTTGTTGATGTGGTTGGCAGAGAGAGTGCCGCGCATTCTACACTCCAACTTTCTTTTGAGCCCAGGGGAGCGGGAGAAATAGATCGATCGCTTGCATTGCTTGTTGTTGCTGTTGGCGAAATTATTGACAGGTAGGTATTATTGCGAGCCACTGAGAGGCGACGCTCGTCTTGCTCTCTTTTCCGTTGCATTCTGATTTCGTCTTGAATATTTTTGTTGTTGCCACTTTTACCGATTGCTTTTGCATTATTATACGTTGGCATTGTTGATTTTATGTTTTTCTTAGATTACTTAATAGAAGTAACACAAGGTTTTGTGTGGTTGCACATTGCACACAGTAGCGTCTTTTCGCTTGGTGGTGGTACCACTTTATATGTTTTAATGTAGAGTTTTACACTGTTGAGATTGTTAAATTCACGGAGCACAATTGTGAGACGTCTGCACTCGCGTATCTTCCAATCCGTATGGATTGGATTATGGATTGGATTATGGATTAAAAACACAATTAAATCCAAAAATCAAAAAAGTTGATGAATATCAAGAAGAAAAAGTTTACCCAAGTATACCATGCCAAACTTCATATGGAATCATCAAGTCTGTGCGAGAATTCAAAGGGGATGATGATAAATATGTTAGTTGGAGGGAATCAGCAGAGACAACATTGAGACAATATATAAAAGGGAGCAGCAAAATTATTCAGCCCTATAAATTTTACGAAACAAAATAACATGACTAGCTAATGATGCCGTTACTCATCATGGAATGGTGTTAAACTATGACGCTAAATTGGATAGATTAGATATTGTATTTAGTGTATTTAGGAGAGAACTGTCGTCGGTCCAACGTCCTTGCTATTGTCCTTGCATATTGCTATTGCTATTGTTGATGTGTTGGGTTGGTTGTCAACCCTTACAATTCCTCGCGGTGTACGTAGTATGGTGCCTAGCAGTCGTAGCGCGCTTCGTTGGGGACCCGCGAACTTTTGGATGACTCCGGCGGCGCTTGTTTGTTGGCCTCTGCCCTTTCGATGTGACCACTCGCCAATTCGTGTTGGTCGCCAAACTTTGCTCTCCTGAAAGGCGTACGCCTTCGCCTAGATGAAGAAGTGGGCTTAGTGACAGGTAGCCGATTTTGCTGCGAAAGGTTAATGTCGTGGGCCAGATTTCTGGCAAAGATCGACTCTTTTTATCATGGGTTTGCCCGGATTCTTTCTTTTTCGGATTCACCAACCTTGATTTCGCCCTGCACGAGTGTCTTGGTGTGGGGATCTCGATCTATTCTCCTGTAACTTAAAGTACAGGCTATGGCTCTAGTCCGCCTCTTCACTATACTTGTGTACGTTTTCCGACTTTCCAGTGGTGGTAGACTCCAGGTTTTAAGATTTCTCAATCTCTAACTGTCCCGACAGCCTCCATTCAAGATCGGTAATTTCTCTTGATAACCTGCCTCCTGCAGATCACTCTACCATCTTGATGTTGTTGTTTTCCCACCCCCTTTTCGAGTCATTGAGTGGAGATTAGCATGGGGACCGTTCCGTTCCACATCTTCCTTGATTTTAAGTCTTTAATGCACCCAGCACCTAATTGGTGTCGCATAGAGGATGCGCTTTTAACTGTTTCACCCAACATTTTTAAACATCTTATGGCTAGAAATAGGGGTACCAATGATAAACGAGAAGAGTTTTTTCATAAGCGAAAAGAGTTTTTTATTTGTGGCTATAATTAATTTTTCCCGAAAAGGGAGCTGTTATTGCGCTCCCCTCATATTATAATATCTTATAATTAAGCTTAAAAATAATTCAACAATCAGAAAATCTATCCTCTATCGAAAATGTTGTCATAATTTTAAGCTTCACTTTTTGACCAAAAGTCAATGCTTCAAACTTTTCAAGGTATAATAAATCGTTTCGAGGAACATCAGACTAACGATTACCCCCCATTTAATGTAATTCATAAACTTTGACGACCAACTGCGTGGATACGTGACGTAGTGGGAAAAATTTGAGTATGAAAATTGTTAACATTGGTTAAGGAGTCTAAAAGACGAAAGAAAAATTTTTACAAATTTATCATTACTTCTTAAAATAGCTTATTGTCGTAGTTTAAATTCTTTCCCCATTGCCTATATATATTTATTTATTTATTTATTTTTTTCATTCTCGCCAGAGCTCTCGTATGAGTAGGACGGCTTTGTGTTTCCGGTGCACCTTTTTTCTTGTACCACTTCAACAAAGACTCACTTATATGGACAAGTCCACGTTTGTGGCAATATTCGAATTAATCTGCGAGTGCAGAAAGTGCAAACTAAGTGATTTGATCTTTGATCTTCAACCCCGACGGACGTGTTTCTAACAAAGCTCTAGTTAATATTGAAGTCTAAGTGCAAAATTCAATCCCAAGTGAAAACCATTACATAAAAGCGAAAAGACGCTAATACATATTTATATGTGTTTTTTACAAAACCCTATATACTCCTGTGAATAAATAAACAAGAAAAAAGTGAAAACAATAAACTAAACAAAATATGAGCGCACCTGGCGCTCAAAATCAGAAGCGAGAGCTTCAAGCAAAACAAAACAAAAACAACTCTACATCTCACTCACCCACATATCAAATCATACAAACAATTATCAAAACTTGCACCCGCAGAGTGATGAAAGAGCGCGATCTTGCTCTCCAGCATTGGAGAGACCCAACAACTACTCTCAGCAACGAAGACCAGAATGCGCGCCAAATTTACCCGCGCGTATACCAACAACAACTTCCGCGATACTGATGAACACACACTCAACTCTCCCGCTCACAGCAGTTACGCTCTTCATCTCTCCCACTCTCAACTCTTCCGCTTTCAACAACCTCAGACACAAATACCACAACTACAGCAACTATAGCAACAACAACTACAGTTTGCTATGCTTCAATGCCGATACGCTCTTCCTCAGCGAATATAAAAACACCCACAACCTCAATACCCGCTCCAACAACAATAAACAAAACTCAATCCTCTCTCCCAAAACAACAAAACTTAAAACGTCACCGAGAAAATCAGTCTCCAAAAGGTTCCAAAGATCTTTTAAATGGCAACAAGAAACAGAAGAATAAAACCCAAACCGCCACTCAAAAAACACTCAAAGAGTACTGGCTAGCCGAGCCAAACTCAAGCAACCGCTTTGAGTTACTAGCACAAGATGATGAAGACGAAAACCAAACTGACAATGGGACAAATGCAACCATAAATGCGCAAATGCAAATTGAGCACAAAGAAGCAAAACCCCCCCCCATATATGTTCAAAATGTTGAAAACACATACGCACTAACTACTGCTTTAAATTCATTGGAAGAAACACGATATGAACTTAAAGCACTGTCAACTAATGAAATAAAAATACAGCCACTAGAAACTACTCACTATCACAACATATTAGGACTATTAAAAGATAAATCGACCAAATACTACACCTTCAGACCAAAAGACCAGAGGGGATTTAAGGTAATCCTTCGTAACGTCCATCAAGCTACAGACAAAGACGATATTATAAATGAACTAGCCCAGCAAGGACATGAAGTTATAAATTTACACAACATCCAGCGCTACGACACCAAACAACCATTGCCTCTATTCTCTATTGAACTCAAAATGAAAGAAAATAATAAAGACATCTATAAAATTGAGCACCTTCTTCATTGCAAAGTAATTTTTGAGCCACCGCGACCAAAGCGAACACTTCCCCAATGTACAAACTGCCAAAAATATGGACATACCAAAAATTACTGCACCAAAGACCCAACTTGTGTAAAATGCGCTGGAAAACACAGCTCATCATCCTGTACTATTAATACAAGATCGGACCGAACAAGTATTAAATGTGCACTATGCAGTGAAAACCACACTGCAAACTATAAAGGTTGTATGGTGTACAAAGCACTACAAATCCAAAAATACCCAACTCTCCGGAAAAAAGAAATACCGGCAACAGAAACAAATAATCAAACGACACAATACAGTACAACAAATAACGTAGAAAGCTTAAAGACGCCAGAAATATCCTATGCCGAAGTCTTAAATAGAAACCAAGTAACTAGCCATCAAACCAACTCAGCAATCCAAACTGCCAGTGTACCTAATATACAGCCTGCTCCAACTCAACTAAGCCAAACCGCACAAAATGATTTTGACGAACTAAAACAATTGATGAAACAATTAATAGCCCAAATGACAAATATGCTGAACATAGTCACGATGATAGTATCTAAACTTGACAAATAAACACCTAACAATCGCCATCTGGAATGCTAACGGACTTTCACGCCATTTACTTGAATTAAAAACTTTCTTAAATGAAAAACTAATTGACGTCATGCTCATTTCTGAAACGCACTCAACTGACAAAACATATATAAACATACCAAACTATAATATATTCTCTACTAATCACCCGGACGGTAAGGCCCATGGTGGTACTGCAGTAATAATTAAAAAAAGCATATTGTGCATAGAGCTTAATGGATTCAAAAAGGACTACATACAGGCTACTACCATATCGACCTCAGACACAACGGGTCCAATAAATATATCTGCAGTTTATTGCCCACCTAAATTTACGAACACAAAAGACCAATACCTCGATTTTCTAAAATCACTGGGAAATCGGTATCTGGCAGGAGGTGACTATAATGCCAAACACATAACATGGGGGTCCAGACTTACCACTGCAAAGGGAAGACAACTGTATGAAGCAATAAGAAGCAATAATAGCCATGCCCTAAGCACAGGCGAGCCGACCTACTGGCCAACTGACACAAACAAGCTACCGGACTTAATTGACTTCTGTATTATAAGAAATATAAATTGGACAAACAACGAACTGGACTCCGCAATAGCATATTTAAATGACAACATCATATATGCAGCAACGCAATCGACACCATCTATAAAAATGACTGCATCAAAGAAAACTCCCGCCTTTATTAAAGAAAAAATCAGACAAAAGCGCAACCTTAGGAAGATATGGCAAAGGACTAGGCATCCAGAAGATAAAAACAAACTTAATAAAGCAACAGACGAACTCAAGAGAATTCTCAGGGCAGACAAAGATAACCGGCTACAATACTACCTTAGCAACCTCGGAACCTCCTTACCGACAAATTATTCTCTGTGGAAAGCGACCAAAAAATTGACGAACTCAACTATACACAAGCCGCCTATAAAAAGAAACAATAACACATGGGCGAGATCAAACAAAGAAAAAGAAGACACTCTGGCTGAACACTTTAAAACATCATTTACAAATGACATGGACAACGGCAACGCTGAGCTTCCACCACAAATCACCAACCCAAATTGTGCAATTAAAACTATAACAAAGGCAGAAATTAAATCGCACATAAAACAAATTAAAAACAAGAAAGCCCCCGGATATGACCTAATCGGAGGAAAAATCCTGAAAGAACTACCAGACGCTATAATCATCTATATTAGAAACCTGTTTAACGGAATCCTTCGACTACAATACTTTCCCATAACTTGGAAGGTAGGCCAAATTAAAGCAATTCCGAAACCGAATAAAAACGCCAATACTGTAAGTTCGTACAGACCAATCACGCTATTACCTGTCCTCTCAAAAGTATTCGAAAAAGTCCTATTAAATAGAATCGAGCCAACCCTAAAACAGAAAAATATAATACCTCCTCACCAATTCGGCTTCCGGAAGCAGCACTCGACTGTCCAACAGGTCCATCGAGTAATTAATAAAATAACAACAGATTTTGACGAAAAGAAGTTTTGCTATGCCGTGTACTTGGACATTGCTAAAGCATTTGATAAAGTATGGCACAAAGGACTGCTGCATAAGCTAAGAAATATACTACCAGACAACCTGTATACCATCCTACAAAGCTATATAACGGACAGATATTTCTATATCAAATATGATAATGAATGCTCAGATATTATGCCAGTGTCAGCGGGTGTTCCCCAAGGTAGTGTGCTTGGGCCCATCTTATACTTGATTTACACCTCCGATATTCCAGAGCCAACTATCCCTGGATCAATGATTGCTACGTTCGCAGATGATACTGTGTTAATGTCGTCAAGCGCGTGTGAAAAAACAGCTGCAAGTACGCTACAACAAATCATGACACAAACAGTATCCTGGTTTGAGAGATGGGGCATCGAAATAAATAAAGACAAAACTCAACAAGTAATATACACAAAACGACAACCCAAAAACTTCGCAATTAAAATCAACAACAATCAAATATTGTTACGCCCATATGCCAAGTACCTTGGACTAACTATCGACGCAAAACTGACATGGAAGCAGCACATTCTAAACAAACGAAATGAAATAAAAAACAAATTTCGACAACTTAACTGGCTAATAGGAAAACACTCTAAACTAAAACTACATTACAAAATTTCAATATACAAGGCGATAATAAAACCAATATGGACGTATGGCATAAAAATCTGGGGAACTGCCAGTAAATCTCACTTACAGCTAATCCAGCGAACGCAATCGAAAATGCTCAGAACAATGACAAATGCCGAATGGTATATTAGAAATGAAGATACACATAAAGATCTAAACATAGAGACAGTCAACGAAACTATTAAAAAAAGCAGCAAAAAACACACAAATCAACTACTTAACCACCAAAACCCAAACCTGAGACAAATACCGATGAGAGAGCTGGGACCGAGAAGATTAAAACGTAAAACTCCAACGGAATTAAATCATTAGTAAAATATTAAAATATTAGCGTACCCTTGCAATGGGAAGGGCCGCTACCTTTTTTCCTTTCTTCAACCATTACTCATTGTTATTCTTTATAAAAAACAGAATGTAATTTAAAGGAAATTAAATAAAAAAAAAAAAAAAAAAAAGTGATTTAGTTGTCTGTGCCATTCAAATCAAATAATCATTTATACTTTGTCGTCACGGCTGGTATCTGGTAGCCCGCGTGGCGATCACCTGATAAAGCTTAAGCTTCAAGCTTGATTAACCGTTATTGCTCTATCTGGGCCATAAGTTTAGCCGGTTTTAGAACCTGCTCTGCGAATGTACTTCTGGCAATTCTTTAACTTTATCAAATAAAGTTTTAAGCAACTGCTAGAAGACATGGACAATCCATCGCCAAGTACTCCAATTGACTTCGACGCAATGGAGACAATTGCTGACTTCCGCTCACCAGTAATGCGCGCTGGTAAGCAAGCATTCTCACGTAATGGCGGATCATGCGAATACCCAACCATCTCCGTCCCATGGGATCTCACAACTTGTACTACAACTAGTACGACGACTTCAAGCATTTCCACAATGTCAACGCAGTACAACTCTACACCGACACTAAACACAGGTGACTGTGCTATACAGTGTAACTCATCTCACGACTACAGAATTGTGGCCCGTCGAAAAGGTTGCACTCTTTCACCACCACCAGCTACCTGAAGATCGGCCCTTCCGCATTGTTATGCGCAACATTCATCACGGTGTTCCGTCGGAAGACATTACCGAATGCCTGCAGAAAGAAGGTCACCACGTCCTCCGCATCTACACCCCTCTCAACAAGATTACGAAACGCCCACTGAACATGAGGTTCATCGACCTCAAAAAAGACGTGAGTAACAACCTCGGAAAAAACATCTCTGCTGTCTGCAGACACAAAATTAGCTGGGAGAAGCCGCGTAAACAAACCGAGCCTGTCCAATGCCTTAGGTGCCAGGAATACGGGCATACCAAGGCATACTGCACCCGACACCACATATGCAGGCAGTGCGGAAGGAACCATCCAACTGCTAAATGCAATCTCGGACCGGACGATCCTAAATGCTGCTATCTCTGTGGCAACTCTAATGCAGCCAACTTTAATGGTTGCAAAAAATATTTACAAATCTACTTTAAAAATAAGCAGCAGCAGAAAATCATTCCATCGCCTCTACCAAGTACTACCCCTACCTTTGGCAAGCAAACTTACGCGAGCGTAGCAAGCATTAATAATACGGTCGCTCAAATCGGACAGCCCAGTATTTAGTGCTAGTAAACCAATACTAAATCCGGAGGCAAGAGCTTTTCTGAACCTCAAAAGACACCTCAGGAGGCGTTTAATAGCAACAGGAGATCCTGCAACTAAGCAGTCCCTCTCAAGTGTCACAAACAGACTGCGTCGGATGCTTGCCAAAAACCGCCAGGAAAACTTCAACAGCCTACTTGAGGGATCCGGCCGTGACAATAGCAGCGACTTCTCAGTATGGAAGCTAACGACAGGAATAAAGAGGCTGCCGCTCTGCCAATCGCCCGTTTTGGGACACAGTGGCCTGTGGCTGAAAACAGATTGTGGCAAAGCGAACGCATTTGCAGAGCACTTGTTTTCCACTTTCACCCCCTTCTCTTCGACGGACGACTACCATGGAAGCGTGCGAGGATCGTTATGATACCCAAACCCGTCAAATCTCCAACGCAGATAGACTCCAACCCTTTCTAAGGTCTTTGAACGCATTCTGATGAAACGATTAATGGATCTGCCGCAGGTATCAGGATACATAGCCCAACATCAATTTGGCTTCAGGAAGTCACACGGTTGCCCGGAACAAGTCCACCGTCTAGTTAATCGCGTAACGCACGCCCTTGAGTCCAAGCTCTACACGGTGGCAGTCTTCCTCGATGTCAAGCAAGCTTTTGATAAAGTATGGCACGAGGGACTCCAAAATGAAGTCAAGGCTCTTCTTCCAGGACCCCACTATAATATCCTGAGATCCTTCATCACCGATCGGACCTTTGAGGTGGCAGTGAGAGACTCTCGATCGAGAATGCTGGCCATGAACACAGGAGTTCCTCAAGGAAGTGTACTCAGACTCTTTTTGTACACCCTATACACATCAGATATGCCAGTTCCGTCACTCAGTGCTCCTTCGGTACAAGTGGCTACATTCGCCGACGACACAGCTTGCGTCTTACGTATATGTGTCTGCAAACGGCCTCGAATGCAGTATGGCTGCACGACATTAAAGCGTGGGCAGCCAAGTAGAATACTGGACTGGACCGCTATATAACAATAAAACGGAAGCTTAGCCCTAAAACTTCCGATACAGAAAACAAGTCGAAAAATATACGCGACAATTCTACCTCGATCAACAATGAAGCGCCCGCAAATAGCAACAGATTCGCTTTGCTGGCAGATACCAACGAGGACGTGCCACTGAAATCCACCGATAAGGAACCAAAGAAAATAAAGCCCCCCCCCAATTTACATCCGCGAGAAGAGCACAAACGGTTTGGTAAATTCTTTAATTGGCCTTATTGGAAAAGATAGCTTTTATATAATACCCCTAATAAGAGGTACGATAAATGAAATCAAACTTCAAACGAAAACGGAGGAAAACTACAGAAAAGTCACAAACCATCTTACTGCAAACATGCTTTTACACCTACCAGCTTAAAAGTAGCAAGGGCTTACAAGCAGTACTGAAGGGCATTGAGCCTGATGTAAAGCCCGAAGAGATAACTGAGGCGCTAAAGGATAAGGGATTTTGCGTCAAAAGCGTACACAATATCAAAAAAAGAAATAGGCAGCCGCAACCACTCTTTAAGATTGAGCTGGAACCAGAAAACAAGCACCTAAAAAAAAACGAGGTTCATCCAATTTATAAACTGCAGCTCCTTCTGCACCGTAGGATTACAGTAGAAGAGCCGCATAAGCGTAACGCTCCTATTCAATGTATGAACTGCCAAGAATACGGCCACACGAGATCGTATTGCAAACTTCGCCCAGTGTGTGTAGTCTGTGGAGATCTCCACGTCTCCACTCACTGCCAAGCTAACAAAGAAAATGCAAGCGCGAAAAAGTGCGGTAACTGTGGGGGTAATCACACAGCGAACTACAGCGGCTGTCCAATCTACAAAGAGCTGAAAACCCGTCTCCACCAAAGAATGAACACGGCACGGGTACACCAAGGAACAGCTACGCTGTTCTTTTTCCGAAACCAACAAGTATTGCTCCCTGGACTAGCACTAACAAGATAAGTTTTGCAAACGTTTTAAAATCAGGTGTGACACCTGCAACCCAAAACTCCCAAACCTCACACGAAGAACACACAAAATTGGCCACGCAACAAAACTACAGGCCATCTGAGCAGCAAGAAACGAAAACAGAAGCTATGATCCAAGCCTTACAACAGAGCATGACGGAATTCATGACGTTTATGCGAACCACCATTCAAGACATGATGCGTAATCAAAACCTATTGATACAAATGCTTGTTTCCCAACAATCAAAATAAATAATGGCTACCTTACGCATAGCTACGTGGAACGCCAATGGCGTCTCACAGCGCACACTTGAGCTAGCTCAATTCCTACATGAGAAGCATATCGACGTAATGCTTCTCTCGGAGACTCATCTTACAAGCAAATACAACTTTCAAATAAGAGATTACAACTTCTATGGTACAAATCACCCCGATGGTAGAGCACACGGTGGGACCGGCATTCTAATTAGGAACCGTATGAAGCACCACTTTTACAAAGAGTTTGCTGAAATTCATCTACAGGCCACATCTATCAATGTACAGCTGGAGGACAACACTCACCTCACACTAGCGGCCGTATACTGCACCAATTCCTGGATTTCTTCCATGCACTAGGACCACACTTGCAGCAGGCGACTACAATGCTAAACATACTCACTGGGGATCGCGCCTTGTGAATCCAAAAGGAAAACAGCTTTACAAGGCTTTAATTAAAGCCACTAATAAACTTGATCATGTTTCCCCTAGGAGTCCCACATACTGGCCATCAGACCTCAATAAGCTGCCTGACTTGATTGACTTCGCAGTTACGAAAAATATTCCTCGCAGTTTCGTTAGAGCTGAATGTCTACCAGATCTGTCATCTGATCACACGCCTGTGTTAATTCATCTCAGCCGGTATGCAGAAAACGTAAAACCACCCAACAGACTGACTTCGCACAAAACGAACTGGCTAAGGTACAAAAAATATATTAGTTCACACATTGAGCTAAACCCAAAACTCAATACTGAACCTGATATAGAGAGCTGCACAGAAACACTGGAATCCATTCTTACGGAAGCAGCTCGAAATGCAACACCTAAAACCACAAACGTTACAATGAATCCAAATGAGACCAACGCACAAATCGAGCAACTCGTCCACGCAAAACGACGCTTACGTAGAGAATGGCAATCCTCCAGATCACCATCTGCAAAACAAAAGCTAAAAATAGCCACACGGAAGCTGACCAACGCTCTGAAACAAGAGGAAGAATACGCCCAGAGCCGATATATAGAGCAACTTTCACCAACAGGTATCTAACAAAAGTCACTGTGGAGAGCCCACCCAACCCTTCGCCCACCGACTGAAACCGTTCTGCCCATAAGGAATTCCTCAGGCGGCTGGGCACGTAGTGATTCAGACAGAGCCACCACATTTGCCGCTCACCTACAAAATGTATTTACGCCAAACGAGGCTACTACAACATTTGCGCTACCGACTTCAAACGAAAACGGCATCCAGCAACACACCCCAATTGTGTTTCGTCCAAAAGAAATATCTAGAATAATTAAAGAAAATGTCAGCTCGAAAAAATCCCCCGGCTACGACCTTATTACGCCGGAAATGATCATCGAGCTGCCACATTCTGCAGTTCGGTACATAACGCAGCTCTTTAATGCCATCACAAAGCTTGGCTACTTCCCACAACGATGGAAGAGATCGATCATCATAATGATTCCGAAGCCTGGTAAGGACCACACAGTTCCCTCATCTTACAGACCAATAAGGTTACTCGCATGTATATCGAAACTATTCGAAAAATGCCTGCTAATCCGACTGAATCCACACCTGAGAGCCCACAATATAATCCCAGCCCATCAATTTGGCTTTCGCGAAAGCCACGGAACCATCGAACAGGTGAATCGAATAACGGCGGAGATAAGAACTGCATTTGAAAACCGAGAATACTGTACAGCCGTATTTCTAGACGTATCCCAAGCATTCGACAGAGTCTGGCTAGACGGCCTAATGTTTAAAGTTAAAACATCTCTACCCGAAAGCACACACAAACTTCTAAAGTCATACCTATATGACAGAAAGTTTGCAGTGCGGTGCAACACTGCTACTTCCACTGACCACGAAATTAAGGCCGGTGTCCCCCAAGGCAGCGTTCTTGGGCCAACTTTATACCTCATCTATACTGCTGACATTCCTACAAATAGTCGGCTAACACGTTGTCCACGTTTGCCGACGATACAGCTATCCTTAGCCGTTCAAGGTCCCCAATCCAAGCTACAGCACAGCTGGCACTGCAGCTCATAGCCACTGATAAGTGGCTCTCTGACTGGCGAATAAAAGTCAACGAGGAAAAATGCAAGCACGTGACACTTACCCTGAACAGACAAGATTGCCCACCACTTTTGATGAACAATATACCACTCCCGAAAGCAGATGAGGTAACGTACCTAGGAGTACACCTCGATAGAAGACTTATATGGCGCAGGCACATTGAAGCGAAAAAAATTCATCTTAATTCATCAAACCGAACAACTTACACTGGCTCATCAACGCTGGCTCTCCGCTAAGCTTGGACCACAAGGTCTTACTCTACAATGCAGTTCTGAAACCAATTTGGACCTATGGTGCACAGCTATGGGGCAACGCCAGCAACAGCAATATCGATATAATACAGAGAGCACAGACAAACATCCTGAGAACTATCACTGGGGCACCGTGGTATGTTCGAAATGAAAACATCCATCGAGATCTAAATATTCCAACAGTCACCAATGAAATCAAAGAGCTTACGAAAAAATATCATGGCAAGCTATCCTCGCACCCCAACCACCTAGCGAGAAATCTAACCCAGCTCAGCAGTCGCTCCCGTCTCCGAGGAAAGGACCTACCAACCCAGCGAAGAAATCATTAGGGACGCTTAATCACGGAACAGTTGGATTAATTAAAACGACTGTTTAGGAAAAAATTGTATTAGTTAAGATTTTTAAATTTATTGTTAGCTCTTATTTAAGAGGATCCAATAAATAAAAGAAGAGTAAAACAAGTGAGAAAAGTTATCTTCGGCTTGCCGAAGATGGTATACCCTTGAAAACAAAAAAGTTTTCCATACAAAGACTTGTTTTCATATCGGTCGTTTGTATGGCAGCTATATGATATAGTGGTCCGATCCGGACCAAACTTTCATTAATTATGTATGGCTATATCAAATGAATAAATGTTGAATTCGGTTGCAATAACTTGGAAAATAAAAAAGTTTTCCATACAAAGACTGGTTTTCATATCGGACGTTTGTATGGCAGCTATATGATATAGTGATCCGATCCGGACCAAACTTTCATTAATTATGTATTGCTATGTCAAATGAATAAAAACTGAATTCGGTTGCAATAACTTGGAAAAAAAAAAGTTTTCCATACAAAGACTTGTTTTCATATCGGTCGTTTGTATGGCAGCTATATGATATAGTGGTCCGATCCGACCGATTCTTAAACTTGATCTGCGTGCAACAAAAATAATGATCTGGTAAAAATTTCAAAACGCTAGCTTTAAAACTACTGTCTATTTTTTGCATAGAAACAGACGGACAGACGGACAGACAGACGGACAGACGGACATGGCTATATCGACTCGGCTGTTGATGCTGATCAAGAATATATATACTTTGTGGGGTCGGAGATGCTTCCTTTAATGCGTTACACATTTCTGGACAAAATTATAATACCCTTTTTCAAAGGTATAAAAAAGAAAAAAAAAAAAAAAAAAGTAGAATACAGCCAGTCCGCTTGTGTGACCTTCTCGCTCCGTCCCGGCACCTGGGCTGGCCTAACATTTAACGGTGGGTTGATAGGCAATGTCAATTCCCACTGTCCTGGGAGTCCACCTGGATCGGAAACTCATCTGGCGGACACATATCACAGCGGTCAAGGCCAAGTACCTTGTAAATATTGACAAACTGGACTGGCTCCTACGGTCTAGCAAACTACAACTCGTAACTAAAGTGCTACTCATCAAGGTAGTACCAAACCCTACTTGGACCTATGCCATCCAAGTATGGGGAACGGCCTCCAAGCACCAGCTTGACAGGCTGAAAACTGTCCAGACACGTGCTGCTCGGCTTGCATCCGGGCTACCTTGGTACGTCTCCAACCACGCTATCCTAAGGGATCTCCGGATTACTCTGATTGGTAATCAGATCAACCTCCACAGCAGCCGATACGCGGAGAAATTGGCAACACACGCAAACTCTCTGGCAAGTGATTTCGCCAATGGTCTCTGCCTCCGTCGTCTGAAGAGGATCCACCCCTCTGATCTCCCTACCCGCATAATATCGTAAGATTATAAATTCCCCGCCAAATTCTTAAATGTAAGTTAGTTAAGTGTTTATGTAGCCAAATGTAATCCGCCATTTCCCTCATCTGGTTACATTCAGAAGGCTGTGAATTGATTCCGACGCTAAATAAAAAAAAATATATATATTTATTTTTTTGTAAATTTTTTGTAAATTGATCTAGAGAACCAAGACTAATAGAGGAGGTGGGATTCTAAAAGAGTGCTGATCCAGCTCAATTTATATATGAGACAGCACAGAGCTGCTCCTAAGCGATAGTCTGGAAAAACTATGAAAGTATTAAGTCTAACAACCGCCACTGGAGAGAAATTCGAGAACAGCTGGCAAGCTAAGGGTGAAGTTTCTGCCCGAGCTACGAAGGTCCTCCTTACATTGCAAGGTACCACAGTGGTAAAAACGGGGCCAACAAATGTGGCCCAATAAAGACGATTCCCGTACACCGACAATGTGGCGGATAAGGCGACTCGGTATCGATACATCGTAGATCTTAGCAAAGATAATACTTTTTCATAACAATTTAATACCCAAACCTCTTTTTTCCACTCATTTTTTCAAGAAACATTATATAGGCCATTACAAAAATGTCCCTGAATTAATTTAAGGTTCTTTCTAGTTCGGAGTTGCTACATGGAGTTTCTGTGTGTAGTTGAAGGGAGGATCTTCCGGTATCTTAAGAAGGTGGTGCTACGTAAGGGGTTCTAGCTTAGTTCTTAGGCTTTTTTTGGCTCTCCGCAAGACAATCGTGGCCAACCCCTTAAAGTTGTGCACTTCAAGGCAGATCGAGGAATCTTTTTTGACACTGTTGATCTGCCCAATCCACTGTCCACTGCAGCTCAAGACCGCTTAATTGCGATATACCGATCGCGCTGGCTCTTGAAGTGAAACCCAGAGAGCAAAACTTGAACGACCGAGTCACCACGGTAGTCGACCCTAAGCCTGACATATAATTCAAGGAAATATGAAATTTTGACTGAAAATAGAGCTACTCCAGGAACTGGGATTTGTCTGGAAATCCTCCCGCAGTTACTTCTCCGTCTAAAACAGGTCTAAAAAGCTGTGGATAGTAATAATAGGCAAGATAAGGTACGATCTTCCGAACAACGTTTATGAACACAAGCTAGCGTGACCACCGCAATGTGGAATACAGCGCATTAACATGCAGCATGAAGAAAAGAGCCAGAAGACATCTCACATTAACAACGTGTCGGATGTTATTATAAGTAGGAAACAAAGCCGAAGGAACAAGCAAAAGACAAATACGTACAACAAAAATTTGGGTGCCGACACTAATTCGCACTGCACTTCTAAATAGCAAATAGAAGTTCTTGACATCCTCGACGTGGCAACCAATTTTGAGGTGCGCCCTGGAGCAATATGGGGCAGCTTAATATGAACTACTGTACTATAGTCCAGAACCTGCAATTAAAAACAATCTGGGATGTAAAAACGAAAGAGATTTCAATGCCTGAGATACCATGTGCGCTCAGGAGTACACTGGCATTTAGCAGATTAGGGAGCGAATCTACAATACACCTTACGTTTGCCAGTCTGTCTGTACCGCGATTTTGCTCTTGGCATGTAGTGGAAAAATACACGAGCAGACTGACCACCGGCGGTAATCAACATTCGACCAGACCTAGAAGGCGTCCAAAACGCTGTCTTCTTACCGATAATAGGCTTACATTCAGGACCATTCGAAAATATGTACCAGTGCGTGCAAGAAAAAAAATTCCCACAAGCTAAAAAAACAAAGATAGGTCATTCTTTCCAAGCCAGGGCAAGAAACCATAAACTCGTCTGCTTACAGACCACTGCGCATGCTACACTCCTTAGAAAATACGTAGAGAAAATAATCGGCAGGCTGAGCCTCTGACCTACGAAGTAGAACTTTAGAATAGCACGAAGTTGTAGCGCGTGAACCTTTATTTTTCCTCAAGCGCATACGCAGTGAGCTCACCCCTAAAGTACACACCACTGGCCGCGCGGAACTACTGCAACTGCTTCGCTGCAAGATGCTGACCCAATAACGAATATTTTTTTTTTCGTCTTTGTAGATGTAGAATTACATGGAGTGCGGATCGCAACCAGGTGGTTTCCGGGATCAGTTAACGCAGCTTTCTCCCTTGGATAACCAGAAAACAAAGATAGCTTAGTTGTTGTTTGGGTTTGATATTTCTTATTAACGTGCCGCTCAACCGACCGAGGGGTGCTGCCGTTTCTTGTTCGGCTCTAATCGATGCGATAGATTCAAAAGAAAAAACGTAGAAAGGATTACCCGGAAGAAGAAGAGTTGTTCTGTAAGGTAAGTGAGGGTTGAAGATTTGTTAGAAGAGACAGGGCAAGGCGAAGTAATTCCATAGTTATGGTCGGAACACAGTACCCTAAAAGGCTCATGCTGGACATATCTTGCACTGCTACGCCTTAGTACAACAAAAATAATTACAATTTCTAGACCGTCTATTAGGAATGTTATATTTTAAGCGTGTTCAGATGTCTACATAACCTATAATCAGGTAATGTGGGAAAACGAAACCCAGCTTCTTTCTACGGAGCCCGTATTGAGGGTTCCATATGGATGAGGTAGTACAGGTTGGACGGACTAAAGATATAAGATATTTATTAGATATAAGATTTTACTGTCAATCTTAATGTTGAGTATACCTATATAGAGATTTTCAGCCACAAGTATCTGTTCATGGCGAAGTTATGACAGAAAAGATTATTTTTATGAATGCAGTCGTATCGCTTGCCCTTTGAAGTCATTGCCTATTTTTAAAGTATCACGCTTTAACTGATGCTGATTGCAGCGTTTCCTTAGCCATGTTACTTAAAAAATAATGAATGAGATTTACATAATGTTGACTGCGGGCTTTTTTACCATTTAATACTTCGTAAATGTTTCGTTCTCGGCGTGGCCGATACTAAAATAAATCCTGTGGGACAGGACCGTTTTTGTGACCCAGGTAACAAGCTGCAGTTGTATTCACTTATGTTTTCACCTGTAGCGACTAGTTTAAATGTGGCTGCAAGGATTGGGGCTGTTTGGAGAAACAGTTGCAGTATCGTCCTTGTAGCGGCGTTTTCCTCATGGTAGCTCCGTGGCACAGGGGCACACTTCGAGCTTAGAAGTTTGATCATTGATCAAATGAGCACAAAGTGCAACGAAGCTGTATAATTTAGTAACTGCTTTATTTGTGATATTGGTCTGTCTTACATACTATTGGAGAAATATGTTTGTTAAGAAACCAGGTCAGATTTGTTAGTTATGATTCGTTGTGTTTGTAAAAAATTCGTTTCTATTGAAAAAAGGTGAACCCACAAATGTATTTTTGATTGATTTGTTGTTATTGAGCTTGAATGGGTGGATACTGGTATGGATTTGATGTGAAGTTTTCAGTGAGAAAATGAAAATTGAATTCCATATAAACCAAATTGAGAAAGAAAAGCCTTACACAAAATTTGCATCATAGCACATTAACTAGCGAATTATTGATGAGAAACTTAATATTTTTTTTTGTATTTATATTAAGTCATGTGCTTAAAATAATGAATTAGAATTAATCCTATTAGGGTTGCCGGCTATATCAGGATTACCTTCGAGTCTAAATGGGCTTTTAGGAGAAGCGAAACGTGGACAACAAGCTGACGAGTACGTCAGCAATCGAAACAAAAACATCACAAAACATCAACGAAAGACAACTCGAGAGCAACAAACTCAGGTATTGCCAATGCCTAAAACTTCAGTAGTCAGTGGTGGGGCATATCTTATGCCCTACACAAAAACAGCGGCACGAATTCGGCGTCGAACAGAAAAAGGGGATGGAGTACCCACTTGAGCGTTCAAAGTTTAAGAACACCCAGATAGGGAATACCGATAGATGGGTGGAAAGTAGCGATACTGGTAAGTTCGGGGACTACAGTCGTCACCACATTCCATAAAGATTGCAGTTAAGCAAATCCCAAGGTGTTATTTTTCGAATCCATAAGTTGGGTTGCACGTTCCCACAATCTGTAAGAGCCTCACGCGAAACTTGTCACGAGTAAATAAAGAAAAGAAGTTTCGTGCAGTCTTTTGATATTAAATCTATTCAGCGACATTTAGTTTATATGTAAGTTAAATTTTATTTGGGTGTTGAAACTCAATAGAAGATATTGATATTGGAATAGGGATAGAAGAGGGCCTTTTTTTGCCAGAGCTAACGCTCTTAGGAATAAAGTTTTTCTAATTTTTTTTTCCAATTAGTCTTGAGCTCTTCTTCTTTTAGCTTCTAAGATATTCGACAACTATAACCTAGCTCAAAGCGTTGACCAAATACTCCATTGCTAACAGGATACGGCACGGGGCAAGCGACTGCGAAAGGATAGTTTTTTTGGAAATTAAAGACCAGGACCGCAAAACAATAAGGAAGAAATGACATCGTTGCACCAGATTGAGAAATTGATGGCGGGAAAATATGATGTGTCGTCCATCCAGATTTGCACTGATTAATGCAGAAGCTTGGAGTGTTATTGAAGATTCAAGACCGATCGAGAGATTAGAAATATGCAATGCGCAATACCAACCGAGCTTGGCGATTAGTTGAGCTAGCGGGCTTTTAATTTTGGACAATATGCCAACATGCCACACCTTATCACAAACTTAATTCATATTCATATCAAGACGTTATTCATACTTCGAAAAATTGTGTGCACTGCCGTTTATCGTACGCCGATCGCTGTGATTGATCGGAGAGAATAAAGTACAGAAAAGATTACGAGGACGAAGAGGAGGTAGGTGAGAATTGAGGATTTAATAGAAGAGGAAGTGCAGAGTGAAGTGAAGTGAAGAATATAGGCCGTTGTAGTCAGAACACAAAAACCTAAAAGGCTCATGCTGGGCATATATGTTGTAGATCTTACAACAACTTAGGAACAGAGGACTACAATTTCTAGTCCGTCTATTTTGAATGTTAAATGTTAGTCGTGTTAGCAAATACTGGCTGTCTTTATTACCATTATACGAGTAGAGGCTATGTAGGAAAAAAACTTATCTTTTTTCTACGATTGGTTAGGGACGGTAAATTGATTAGAAGGAGTCTGTTGAAATAATAAGGGAGGTGAAGATTTTCATTCCAGTTCAGTCTTCTAAGAGCAAACATCAAGAAATTCTTAATTAACCACATACTGAGAGCTCCAGACGCTTGACCCGTACTCCAGTTCCTTTTATCTTTTAATGATGCCGAACAAAGCCTTTGCTTTATTAATCATTGTTGCAACGTGGTCGGAAAATTTAAGATTCAAATATTATATAATAGGACCCCAAGATTGTTAACCGTAGTTAATCATTCTAAGGAAATCTCGAAGAGTATGTAAAGTATGTGTTTTAGAGAGCGCTCTGACGATAAAAAGATCAAAGCTAGCATTTTGAACAATTATGTTTTAACAGATTGCTGAACAAATTTTTATTTGAAATTTTCCAAATTGGACTGAAGTTTATGATGCAGAAGAAAATTTATATTGAAGCCAAAGCTTAAAGTTGTCTGAATTCATAAGCTTTAAAGAGTTCGTTAGAGCAGAGCAGGTAAGTCATTCAAAAAAATGGTAAAAATTAACGGCCCAATATGTCGTTCATGGGTGACCTCCCAATGTTGCTCGAATCAGGCTTGAGTGTACATCTTTAAATATAGCGTTTGGTTCTTACAGCTAAGTAGCGGAATCCACTTGAGAGGGTCGGAATAAAATCCCCAGAGATTGAGTTTACTGAAAAAAAAAAAGTGCTTAACGGAGTCAAATGCTTTGCTAAAGTCCGTGTAGATGACATCTGTTCGAAGGCCATTTCGGAAGCAATATGTTATAAAGGATATCGCTTAGAATTCCTGACAAATTTAGAAATGCCAAAAATTTAGAAAAGCAAAAATTAAGAAGGGGCTTGCATAACGGCATAGCGCAGTCCCATAGCAAGCAGCCTGGTACTCCATCGGGCCTTGGCGAAAAGACTTGTTTTACCTTCATAAGAAACTGTTTTCAGAGAGAGATGATCCGAATATAAGATTTGATTAATGAATGTTATATGTATAAGAATGATCCACAATTTTTCAAGGAGAATACGTTGCTTAAAAAAATTTAGAATATATTTTGTTGAGTGGTTGTTAGGGGGGTCAATTCCACGAAGGTCCAGGATATCGCGTAAAGTGATTCTATGGAGGACAAATCGTTCAAATTTTGAGCTGTTTTGTGTTAAATTCAGGAGCCGCATTTTTGTTACTGCTCTTTAGGTTGTACGAGATATGAGCGGAAGACTTGGGAGACTCATTCAGCAGCTGAAGGCTGTGAAACCGGTACATTTAGCATGTACAACGTTTTCACACATCCAGCAGGGGACGCTAGCCTGGTACGAGGAAATCGGCTTGTTGCAGGAATTTTTACCACAGACACTATAGAATAAAATATTAATAGAATAATTTAAAAAAACATTTAAGACACAAAGTTATTCGTTCCGTAACCTACTGTACCTGAGAGTTAGATTCGTAGGTAAGAGATCCAGAATGAAAGGGATGCAAGAAGTGCGCCAACTGCTAAAGATGTATTAACGAGATCTATTTAACGTTAAGCGAACATCCGGTTGCTACCGAAAAGCCAAAAAACACACCTGTCATATTACAGAAAAGTGAAAATACAACTGGATAAATAAAACTCTTGCATTAAATTGTGGTCAGCCTAAACAAAAAGGTAGTTGCACACAAGCAGCAAAGTTGTTACCTACCACTTCGCTTCATTCTCTGTCATTCAACTTCGTAGACTAGATAGTTTGCGATGTCAGGGATAAATTAAAAGATGCGGTTTGTGGCGGTTTGTGGCGGTTTGTGGCGCTGGATGTCGTACCATAACATACGCACAACGGAAGCTGGGTTTACTTGCAGCGCTCTCTATGGAACTCAAGAACGACCTTCAAGAAGGGAACACAGGAATCTATAATCTACGGTAATGAGGACAGACCCCAACAGACTTCTAGTCAAAAACCTCAACTGTATAACGTGGTGGCGTTTCAACTCATGTCGGTGGTTTATTAGGTGCACCTTGCTAGCATTAGAACGAACGACAGACACCCACGCAACCATGATTCCATGCCTCCGAGCTAGAAGGTCATACGAGACCCCACTTTGAACGGAGGACATAGAAGCACGGGCAAAAACGGTACATCCTTAAAACTCTAATCAAGGAAGCGTATATACAATGCGTAGATATATGCGACGCCGCACGCATGGGGTGCAGATTATCGCACATTAGTCAAAAGAGCGAAGACGATAAAACCGAATCCACCGTGCGGTGAAGACCCGCCCGATATGCTGTAATGACTATTGCTTCGACTAGCGATATTAAGTGTTTGATTTTCGCTTTCTTGGCGTTCATATTTTTATTCAAAACTTCTGCTTTATTTATAAGGTCGCCAATCACTTAAACGCTACATCTGTAAAGACTCTAGGTCATATCCTCAGCAGAAGAGATGTTAATGAACATATATTAATCTATTAATCTAATAATCTAATATTATAATCTTTTAAGTTATTTCATTTGAAATGTATTTCTTTTTCGTTATTTCCATCGGACTTGTCCTATAGTCGCGTGCCCAATAAGACAACGGGACCATCAACATATACGTTAACATACATATATTTTTTTATATAAAACAACAACACTCTTGCACATTATATGAATATATTTTTTGTATTTTCTTTTACTTTTCGATTTGTATTATTAATATTAGTTATTATAAAATAAACAAATTAAACTATACAATACTTAAAAAAAAATACTAATATATTTTCGCAAATAATATTGTCTTTATAGAACAATTGGATCGAATCGAAGAAGGAATGGATCAAATCAATGCCGATATGAGAGAAGCAGAAAAGAATTTGAGTGGAATGGAAAAATGTTGTGGAATTTGCGTCCTTCCATGCAATAAGTTTGTATATTATTTAACAGAATCCATTTTTAATTTCTAAACATACCAACTTAAGCGGTCAAAATAAGTTTTTTTATTTTATTAAAAAAAAAATTTTTTATAATGAAGCTTTTTTCGTTAAATTAGTCGCGGTGCTAACGCGGTATTCCTATCAACTTCAATTAAATCCGGCTTGTCGAACGCATAGGCGGTGAATTATGTGTTTACATTTTAGACCATTCATGAGTGGGCGGTAGTGAAATCGATCTTTTCATAAATCCACTAGTATCACTATTTACTATCTTGTACATTTCAAGTATATTTGCACTTTTAGTTTTGCTCAAATTTTAGGTTTTAATTTTTTTTTGTTAATAAATAATGATTGGCTGTTTTGTTACGCATCTGTTAAAAATTAAATCATTCTGGAGACACTGGGGACCACGTGCACGCGGAAACTGATATAATAGTCTAATATAATAAAAAGCTTATCTATTTTGCTTTTACCGTTCTATTCGCTGCTGTGCAAAACAGTCTAAACTTTGGACTCTGCCTTGCAGAGTCGGCATTTGAACAACAACAAACAATAGTGGGAGAGGTGTGATAAGCTTGCATTCTCTGCCCATTGGCAGCCCGCGCGCAGCCACGAAGAGGGGCAATAAGCACTGAACTGGACTGGATTAATAACTGTAAAATGGATACGAACAACAAAACTTCTAACTCTCAGCTTAGTAATAAGCCGATTGATTATGAAGAAATGTGGCAAGTAGCTGGTAAATCTCCACTGAAGCTCAGGATGGAGTTATTAAATAATAAACGCCTTTCATGCACTGAATCTGTGCTGAGCCTTACCAACCTTAATGATCTCTTTGAGCTCATTACGGAGGTCACTAGTCTAGATAATTTAAGAGTTAAAGTCAATCAAGGGGAAACAGTGAAAATATTTCCCAAAGACGCTAAGACTTATAGAGCCATTATTAATCTTTTGGATAGTTCGGGAATTCCATACGTACCAAATGAAGGAAGAGAAGCCTTACAAAATAGTAGTTAAGGGCCTCCACCATAGCACCTTAAACCACGAAATTATTGCCAACTTTAAAAAATATGGCTTTGATGTTCTACAAGTACATAACCCAAGATCCAGGAGTAATAGAGAAGAAAAACTTAATATATTCTTCATATATATAAAGCCATGTGCAAAATGACATATATGATATTAACATACTATGCCGACAGAAAGTGCGGATAGAAAGAATGCGTAAATCATAGGAAATTGCTTAATGCATACGTTGTCAGGAAAACGGCCAAATACTGGTGTCGTCATCCCAATTGTGCTCGCTGTGGCGAAAATCACCTAACCAAATTATGCATGCTTCCCAATGATCAACAGTCTATCTGTGTACAATGTGGAGGAAATCACACGGCAAGTTACAAAGGTTGCCAGTGGTACCAGGAGTATCTTCGACGATCAATGGGCACTGTAAAAAAGCAACAACCTAAGCAATCCAGATTAGATAAAAGTGCAGCAAACCAGCAACAACCCCAGCAAAAACAGCAGCATGCAACTAAGCAGCATGCAAACAGCCCAGCCTCGTTTTCATTATGTACAATTAAACGGATTTAATATTAAACAGCCACACCAGCTTGACGTTCAGTCAATATTGGCACAGCAGCAGGAACAATTTATGAATTGGCAGCAACAGGTTCAACAACAACAACAGCAGCAATTCCTATCGTGGCTACAGCAGCAGCAACAGGAGCAACAACAACAAAACAAGCTAAATGGTCAACGACTCGAACGGCTGGAAAAAATGGTTTTGAAATGGCCAATATGTTGACACAACGGACTGGGGATACATCGGATTTCCAACTCCGTAGTAAAGCTAGTATAAGAGGTTATAGTTTTTTTTTTACAAATAGTGCGAAAGAGGTCGTGCTCAGCGTAGTTGGATCTGCAAAAGGGGTCGGAAGGACCTAGTTTTCCTATTATGGATGCAAAAATATAGTTGGTTTAGAAGGTGTTTAGAATCAACCATGCCATGGATAAGCATATGTAGAAACTTGACCCCAGGCACAGGTTCGGCGCTCCTTCAGAGCAGGCAACTTTAAAAATTTAAGCCTGCAACGGTACGGCGGGAGACGATTGTCAGGATCCCAGTTTAAGTTTTTTAGTGCAAATAATAGAAACTGCTTTTGCACCGACTCAATACTATTTTGGTGAGAGGAGTATTGACTCCAAACGCACGAGCAGTATTCAAGGATAGGACGAACTAGGGTGATATACAGGGATTTGGTGGTGAAAGGATCGTTGAATTCTTTAGACCATCGCTTAATAAAGGCTAACATTCCTCTGTCTTTATTCACACTCACAGAAAGATGATCATTTAACTTAAGTTTATGATCAAGGAGAATTCCAAGATTATTGTGGAAACACGATCAAGGACGTGATTTCCGAGAGAGTAAGATACAATAAGCGGTACACTGCGATGGAATGTCATAAATTTGCATTTAGAGCAGTTTAGGAACTGAAGATTGCTTGAGATAGTTGCAGATGCCTGTGCAGGACATGTTCCGAGAAGGAATAGCATAAATTGACATTATCAGCATACATAACCGTAAAGGCATAACTAATCACATTGCGAAGATCGTTCACAAAGAGTATAAATAACAGCGGTCCTAGATGACTACCCTGCGGGACACCCGATGATAAATGGATGACCTTCGACTTGGTAGATTTAAATAGGACACGCTGAGTTTCGATCTGAGAGGAAGGAAGCAATCCACATGAGTATATTTGGTGGAAAACCAATAAGCGAGATTAACTGAATCAAATGCTTGGCTAAAGTCAGTATAAATTACATCAGTTTGAGAGCGATGTTGAAAACCTCGGTTGATTTTTGACGAAAATTCAAGTAGATTCGTTGTTGTTGAGCGAAGCTCGACAAAACCATGCTGTGCTGGTGACATTATGCTCTTGTATGAATGTTGCAGCTGCGATGTAAGTGGCCTGGCGGGAAGTAAATTCCTGGATAGCTCGCTGCGATGGGTGGTGAGTCTGTCTCTGTACCTGCTGGTGTGTCTATTGATCTTCTCCTCCACAGTATGCAGATTGAGGTCTCGGTGTAAAGTTGAATTCCGTACGTTAGGGTACGATTCTGCAGTACCTGGATGCGATTGCAGATAGATTTTGCTGCAATCCCCTAAATTTGCACCTCGTAGAGCCAGATTGGGGCGACACACTGAACGTACACTTTTCTTTTCACCCTAAGTGATATACTGCTCTTTCTGCTCAGCAGCCAACGTAATTGCTGAAGTCTTAGGACGCACCTCTTGCGAGTGGCTTTAAAATGCGGCAAGAAGGTGAGTCGCTTGTCAAGAGTAATGCCAAGATACTTCACCGTTGCTGGTTGCTCCAGGATCTGTCCTTCCATTTGGATTGGTGGGATTGTTCTCATCCTAAGTGTGAAGGCAGGGTTGGACGTTTTTCGAGGGTTTATCTTAAGGTTCCACCTCTTGCACCACGCTGATAGGACCAACGTATCCCTGCAGACCGTCTGCTGCCTCAAAGCGACATTTGGAGCTATACAGAACGGCAATGCCGTCTGCATATGTGGCAATTAGAGCCTTCAAGGGTTCTTCCATGTAGTCATCATCGGGTACGGGAAAGTCTGCAGTACAAAATGAGTACAGGACCGGGCCAAGAACACTGCCTTGCGGGACTCCAGCTCTCATCTGGGCAGGCGCAGAGTAAGTGTCCCGGATCTTGACTTTAAATACCCGCCCTTCCAGGTAGGACTTTAGGAGCAAGTAATATGGTGCTGGTAGTAAATCTTTCACCTTGCAAAGGAGACCGTCGCGCCACACCCGATCAAAGGCTTGTTGAATATCAATAAAAACTAAGTTGCAGTGTTCAAGATTATCAAATGCCTGTAGAATGTGCTGCGTAACTCTGTGAACCTGCTTGACAGTGCCGTGTCCCTCACGAAATCCAAATTGATGGTCCGGCACAATTCCGCACTGAGTTATAATCCCAGTAAGGATCGCACGATTTGGCAGGGCCTTCAGTGTGACGTGGCATATTCTGTCCATGCCAAGAGCCTTGTTTTTCGCAAGAGCTTTGATTTCTTCGGTAATCTCCTGAACTCTGATTGGCGTGATGGGGACGGACATCTGGAGCGGGGTTTGCAAGCTCTCCTAGGTCTCTTCGACATCAGCCAGCGTAGCAACGTTGTGTGGGGTGAATCTAGCCTCCAGGTGTTGAACAAATATGTTTGCCTGTTCCTCTTCATTCTGTGCAAGGTCGCCGCCATGATGCCTAACGGGACCTGTCTAAACGGCTTGTTTTTCGTAGCCTTTGTGCATTTCCACAGTGAGTATTTGGCGTCAAGAGTGTAGTCCATCGAGGACAGCTTGTGCTCAAAGAAGTTATTTCTGAGTTCTCTTAAGAGGATCCGTAGTCGCTTGGCTGCTCGGTTCCACAGGATTCGATCCCAAGGGTCTTGGATTCGAATTGCTTTTCTTCGTAGGCGCCTTTTTGCAGCCAGTAGCTTTTTTGCCTCCCTGGTGAGTGTGACGCCATATTTTGTCGGCTTAAGTGGGCTCGCAGGTGGAGTGGATGCAGCAGCAGCCCTGTGGATATTATTAGTGAAGATTTCCACTTCCATTTCTATATCCTCCCCAGAATTCAGCTCCGTTTCAAGATGGATGGAGCTCTCCAGATTCCAGTGAAATAGAGTTAGGTTAGTTCGATTGCTGGTCAGCCTTGTATTAGAGCGAGCATTAATCCCATTGTCTATGGTGACTACAAGGGCCAGATGGTCAGACTCTAAATCCCAATTTTGGGTAATACTCGCGCAGTAGTCCGGTACTCCATGGTGGACGGAAAAATCAATACATGTGGGCGTATGTGTGGTGATGTGGGTATTCTGTTTCCTGAAGGGCAGTAGATGGAACTGAACTCCATATCACCAAGACCCGTAGCAACTTTCACCGATGACATTTGTATACTGCGCGTCTCTATTACCCTTTGGGAAAAATGTCGGAGAGTAGTCCCGACTAGCACCGCCACTCCACCTACATTGTGCCTATTGGAAGATGGCTTGTAGGCAGGATAGAATGTGTGTCCAAAGACTCGAACAGTTTCACCTCTGTTAAGTCTGGTTTCAGTCAAGAGAAGGATATCAATGTCGTTGTTGTGTGCAAAAAGTTCGACTTCTCCGACTTTTCCTGAAATGCCGTTGATATTCCAGATGAGGACTTTAAGTGAGTTCATGGCGAGGCTGTAGCGTTGATCTGAGAATTATTTCCAGCCCATTGCTTCATGGTGCTGGCCATCCTCAGACACTATTATTTCTAGCCGTGCAAGGCGTTCATTAGCTAGCTTATTTTGCTGTTGTTGTTGTTGTTGTTGCTGTTGGAGCCACATGAGAAACTGCTGTAGGTGCTGCTGCTGGAGGTGCTGTTGCCATTCCTGAAACTGCTGTTGCTGCTGTTGCTGCAGCGACTGGATATCGATCGGCTGTTGTTGTTGTGGACTTGGCTGCATTTGAGCATAGTTCTAACTACGTTGAGCATTTCCAGAATTGATTGGCACTGAAGCTGCGACTGCTGCATAGGAGACACTTGTGCGGGCACTGTAGTTTCGTGGTGTCATCTGCTATGTTGCTGGTTGGAATGCAATTTGGGGCACTTGTTTCCTTGCTATTCTAGCGGGGCCAGGCGCAGGAAATTTCTGCACGTACCTTGTAGCAGAATATTGATTGGCCACATTGCCATTAAGTGATCTAGTTTCGGTTGCCGAGTTTTTTGGAGACTCCGATGACTGACGAAGATACTCCTGGTACGACTTGCAGCCTTTGTAGCTAACTTTATGAGCTCCTGAACAATGGAAGCAGGTAGGTGTTGCGTCAAGGGGGCGTATACACTAACTTGTTTGATGACCCTCGCCACATCTGACGCAATTGGGGTGTCGTCGGCAATATCTGGCAGTGTGGCCGTACCGCTGGCACCGTTTGCACTGTGCGACGTCTGTGGCTTTTCTCATTCGCTCCACCCGCACCTTTTGTCTGCAGAGGATTGTGATTTTGAAGACGTCATTTATCGTAGCGCACGGTTTGATGTTAATAAAGAAGAGATTTAGCTTCTCTTCCCTGGTAGCCCTGGATGCGGGATTATGAATGTGGAGTACCTCAAAGCCGTACTTTTGCAGACTATCTTTGATGTCCTTGTTTAGAGTGCTGTGGTGTAGGCCCTTGACAACAATTCGATGCGGCTTTTCTGTCTGCATTTGGTATGTGAGGAACTCCACACAATGTCTGTCCAGATGGTCAACAATAGCCCTGTAGGTGTCACTATCCTTGGGGAAAATTCTGGTGGTTCCTAGGTTGCTCTTGGTGACATTGTACACATTACATTACACATTAGTGACCTCCCCTATAAACTCAAAGAGGTCATTTATACTGCAGTCTGGGACAACAATTTGAGGTGGCTTTTCCATTTTTCTTACTTGTTCGGGCTGGGCAGGGTCGTTGCTTTCAACAGTTATTTCGTCCTGTTGATTCTCTGCTGTGTCTTCTGCTTCTACTTCCATGTCAAGTAGCGCGAACCTGTTGCTAGAGCTTGGAAGGTCAGCTTCTCTAGTCGCTCTCTTAACACTTACGATGGGTGAAGAAGGCTTTGCGTTTTTTCTTTTCATGCTTTTTTGCACTTGGGCCTGCAACATTTTTGGTGCGGCCCCACTGATCACTGAAGCTAAGTTAGTAGTGACACGCGGGGCAGCAGAAGAGCACTGAAGCGACGATTCATCGTATTTTTCCGGGTTCAAACCAGAACAAAGTTTGCTTGTTGTATCAGGTTCCATGGTTTCAGGGCTTGTGCTGTTTACACTGGTGAAGGTCCTGGTGCTGGTCGTGGGAGTGATGATGTTGGTACTTGTATTGCCAATATCAGTTTGGTTAGTTCTGCAAGCAGCCCGAAGCTCGGATGGGGTTTTGCCAGCAACGCGGTACATTTTTTCGTGCAAAGTCTGCTTATTGTTAAGCAGCAAGTCAGAAGCAGATTTCCCTTCAGCCATTTGGAAATGTTATATTTTTCGTTTTCGCCTCAAACGAAATCAACAACAAGATCAGCCCTTCTTGTGCGGCTGCGCGCCGGTGAAGGGGCTATGCAATGCCCGATGGGCAGCGTGCACTTATTTGCAAGCTGTGTTGTTGGTTTATTTTACAGCTTATAGCCGACCCCGCTAGCTGCAGCGTCCAAAAACGGAGCTTTGTGCAGACACAACCGATCGTTATTAATGCAGTTTTGCGACTCTAATTGTGTTAACTAATTAGTTTTTG
This sequence comes from Drosophila merina, assembly GCA_035047645.1. Taxonomy (NCBI): domain Eukaryota; kingdom Metazoa; phylum Arthropoda; class Insecta; order Diptera; family Drosophilidae; genus Drosophila; species Drosophila merina. The sequence goes on along the minus strand of JAWNPH010000059.1, from coordinate 24,018,829 downwards.
TTTTGTTTTTCCGAATTTTTTTTTTTTTTTTCGGGAAACACTTGACACTTCGGGCTCTGATCACTTTCACATTTTGAAATATAATTTTTATATAGTTAATGGTTAAGGTCAACAAACTGGTTGCGGATTAGAAGGTAATTAAAAAGATTTAACAAGGTTGGAGACTTAAAAGACTTTTTGTTAGCTCTAGATTTCCTATTATTTAGGAGAGAGAGGTGCTCATTAAACCATGGAGGTTTTGACGTTGATGAAGTCAATGTTTCAGGAAGAGATTTATTTATGTCGATATGAATTACTCCATAAAAAGAGTCTGTAGCATCATCGATATTGCTGAAACTAGAAAAAAAGCTCCAGTCAATATTAGTCAGGTGATTTCTTAGGTCACAATACTTGTAGTTGGTTTTTTAAAGCATTTTTGACGAGGCTGCGCGCTAATACTGGGGGGACTTTGGGAGAGTCAATAATTAGCGAAACTAAGAGTGTTAGATGGTGAGGGTCCTCAGGAATAGATAAGGGAGGAGACCTTGCTATGGTGGCAGAGGAGGAGGATTAGAGAAAATGAGGTGAAGCAAACTGTCACGGGAGTTCCTTATACGGTTATGTTGGAAAACGGCAGAGTCGGCTAAGCCATCAAGGAAGTCATTTTTGTTAGTTGGTAAAAGCAAGTTATCATCATCCGAGTTGATCCATGAAATGAGGGGACGATTGAAATCCCCAAAAACTAGAATAAGATCAGCATCATTTAGCAGAGAAACTGATTTAATTGCAGTTAAGTGGTGCATATACATGATTGTATCACACAGAGGAGGAATGTACGAACAAGTAATGAAAAGGTTAAAGGACTCAGAATGAATTTTAACGGCTAAAAATTCAATTTCGAAAGGTTGGGCGATCTTCCCGAAAGACAGTGTACTTCGAAACCAAAATTTCATTGTCTATGACAGAGGGGTTTAACCAGGTTTCTGTTAGCACAATAGCATCAAAGTCAAAGGAAGCACTGTTAGTAAAAAATATTTTCAGTTTTCCAAGAATACTGCGAACGTTTTGGTAGCAACAAGAAAAAATCTTGTTGCTTAGTTTTTTGAAGTATTAACTGGACTGGAACCTTGAGAATTTCTGGTCAAGAATTCATGAACAATACTGTGCTCGGGCCAGGTTGCAGGATCTAAAGCTTTAGCAAGGGAAGCATCTGGTAAAGTTAGTTTGAATGAGGATATGCTACGTTTATGTTTAAAATTAAATTTCGTCACAAAAAGTTCTAAGAGTTCTAACAGTTCAAAAATACTAAGAATATTTGCAAGGTGAACCCTAATCTCTCCTGCAGTGGCATATCGCGGCATAAGCCGCGATACAAAAATGGATTTGAAGGGAGCTCTCAGCGTAGGTCCAGAAGATCGCTATTCAGATGGTACACCCGTCAATGGATTTGGTGATTTTACAACGGGTTGGCGGGTTGGTGCGGCGGCAGGCAGGCGTAGTGATGGAGCATCAGGTTGGTTGGTGATAGGACGGTTGAAGATTTGTCAAGAATGGGACCAGGTGGGAGATTCCTACTGGCAGGTTTCGGCGGATCAATTTATGAAGTGGGAAGACCAGGTTTCAGAAGAGCTAGGCTGGGTGGCTGTTCGCCAGGGGTATTAACTACAACATTACTGGCAAATGTGTGACTGGAGTGGTACATATATTCATTTGCTGGTTATTGTTAGGAATTTTGCGGCGTGGTGATTCGCTTAGTAGTTTCAGGCCCAGAAATAGAGATTCGAGGTTTAGAAACTGCTCATTTAATGTGGCAAATTGTTTCCGAACTTCCCGGAAACCGTTTCGGGTTTGCTGTATAAACATACGCATCTCGCCTTCAATCTTTCGACAGGCCAAACAGGACCATGTCAAACCGATGCCTTTACCCAGGAGATCACCAAGTCGGCCATAATGACCAACGCCAGCGCATTTCATGTGCGAGCAATTGTCGCATAGCCAGCAAGTTAGATAGGAGTCACCGGTAATAGCTCCTCCAAATTCGCATCTCTTTGAGGTTCAAATCAATTTTTTTATTTAAATATATTAACATATTATTGATAGTCACGATCACTCTCATCTCATAGTAAAAGAGAGTGATAGAATAGTTCCTGGAACTGCCTGAAACGACCGAAGAAACCACACAATTTGTAACGAGCTCGGCTAATCCCAAAAATTGATGTGTCTTGCCAAAAAACCACATGTGGTGTATGAAATGCTGAAAGCTTTTTGGGCCCTTCCGCTGCATAAAGTACAGCCGCCCGCCCAACCAACCGACGGGCGCATATATGTTGTCTTAGAACAACTAAAGAATGTCAGTCTTAAGTTTCTTCTTAAGTTCTTCTTAAGTTCTAGTCTAGTCCTATTAGGAATGTTAAATTTTAGGAGTGTAAATAGATACTGGCTGTCTATATTACCATTTATTAGGTTATGTAGGAAAACGACACACAGCATCTTTCTACGGTTTGTTATTTCTAATTTTTTAAATCTAATGGGACATCAAGATCATTTAACTGGATTTCTAAGGGAACCCCATAGAGAAAGTAAGGTTCCTAGCTTGGCCTCGAGCAATTAAAACGTATAAACTTACATTTTGACCCATTTAAGAAAGTCGCACATGTGGAAACGCAATTAAATGGGAAGAAGATTTTGCAATACGAAGACATTTACGTTTAGTGTTCAGAAAATTGTAAAACTGCTATTCTTATAACACTCAGAGTTATGCACGGTGAAGTTTGACCGAGCGATTAAGTATCTAAAGAAAGTTACATCGCAGCCAGTTTTTGTTATATTTATTTATTTATTTATTTAACAAAATTAAATATACTATACAATACTAATCCTAATAATTTAATGAGTACTAGCTACGGTGGCCTTCTTTAGGAATCTGTTCAAATATATTTTAAATGTCTTAGACGCATTGGATCGGTTAAGGCGGATGCATACTTCCACCGCAAGCAAGAATTGAAGAATGCGTTAAGCGTTTTGTAGAATGCTTCTAAAGTAATATTAATATCGGTGCAATCACAGAGATCGTACCAATCAAATAAAAAAATTAAGTTGCTTAGTTCCCGAAAGTCTGCCTTGCGAATGCTACGAGTTTTATGAACTACATGGCGAGACTTAATAATTGATTAATTGATACCAGTACAGGGTTTCGATGGACACCTCAAGATTAGGTGATCTAAAAGCGGACCTAAAGAATTTCTTACTTGGTTAATTAGACCGAGGGATATGTCGAACATACCCGAATTAAAATTTGGTGTGTTTAAACGGACAAAGATGTTTAACTCCCGATATTTCGACCAAATAAGTTGTGGTAGATTAAATTCTCCGAGAGTCAGGTCGCTATGAGACATGCAATTACAAACCGACTGAATGGCAGATAAGTGGTGCCAGTATTTATGGGCATCTGAAGAAGGTGGTATATAGAGCATGTATTAAACAATTGAGCAGACATAGTGATTCTCATACAATGGAGTTCAAAATCACAAGAATTCGGTAACTTCAAAAGTTGGGGTCCGCAGAGATTAGGACTTCTCCTCCTCTTCTCAGAGTTTGTTCACGTCTGCAAGTGGTGTACATAACTGGTAGAGCTTCGTATCTAACTATCTCCGGCTTTAATTATTTGCGGATTCAAATGAAGAACTATCAGAATAAAGTTTGGGGAGCTTACTCCGTAGCCCCTAGTATTCTGAGAAGAATAATGGATGTTGACAGTTCTTTAAAGATTTTGTTAAAGACGAAGATGAAGAACGTTGAAGTCTTTTTAGCTTTTTGGAGTTTAACTCCCACAGGCTTGATAATTTTTTTTGACTGTACTCTGTTGATGTTCTTGTAAAAATATGTTTTTCGACCAAAACCTGGGAAAACAAATAGTATCGAAAGTCGGCAAATGTATACGTACTTCAAAGAGTGGATTTTAGGGGGTTCAATTCCACCGGGGCTGGAGGAATCACTTAAAATAATGCCATGGAAGACGCATTTAGCAGCTGGAGGCTGGTCGTTTTACTTTTCTTTTAAACAACATTACTTTGATCCACAAAGGATCAAAGTCTGACGCCTCTATGGCGGAAGTTTACTCCTAATCCAAACTTGTTCTTCACATTACGTTTATATCTGACAATAGAATATGAACAGATACTCTAACAACTTTTACGATTAACTCAAATTACAAAATTATGTCTCCAAGAAACCATTCTACCACACCACTTTAATATTCAACATTCAATGTTTTACTGAGTGTACAATGTGTACTTCTACAACCTCTCCCAAAACTCATGTGAAAAAAGGGTAGGGACACTTTATGTGCTCTTGTATACTCCGCACTTCAAGATACCGATCAATTCGGTACTCCTTTTCTCAAGCATCCAACTGCAAATTGCTGACCATTCTTAACTTCGACGTTGCCCCCTCGCAGGAGTTTAACACAAACAATTTTTTCGAACAAATTAAATGAGCTATCTGGTTGTCTTAAAAGTTTTACGGGACCTTAACGCTTCGAGCCTTTTTTGGGGATCCCCGGACTTCGCACAAAAGCTGTACACATGTTGATGTCTCCTTAATATCTGCAAACTTGTCGCCCGAAGAATCAGGATCACTGATAACAGTGATCCTTGGGGTAGGGCTTGTCGTTGACTTTAAGTTTGAAGGCCCCCATGGTCATGAAGGCGTTAACAAGGTTGTAAAACTATACCGGATAGTTCAACTATAGATAAAACCTGCTCAGTGGCCTTCTCTAGCTTTCTATGAATTCTCAGCAATTAAGGAGCTGATGCAGCAGCTCGGCAAATAAGCATAACACCAATATACGCCTGCAAGCCACAAGGATATTACTGATCTAACTGGCACATATCTTACAGAGCAACAGCTTCGTTGCTGGCCAATCTACACCCACCGATATGCCACACTCAACACCACTTCGTCGTCGTCGCACTGGGTCGTGCTTTATCGCTCCGCCAAATATTCTCTGATTTATCAACCAAAGCCAGTTAAATATAAAAAAAAATTAAAACAAATATTTCTTTACGCGAAAATACGCTTAAATGCAATCATTATATTGGATGTGTCATCCATACAATCGAATAAAAGCGACTCCCTTTAATTAAATAAGTGCGCACTTCTCGATATTAACGACGACGTTCCTACTGAAGAGATAGTTTGTGCTTTGATAAACATTATTAACAAAAATTGAACTGCGCAGCCTGTTTTTAAAAATAAACTAGTTCTCAAATCGAAGAAAAACAAAAAAAAAAACAGTTTACGCTGTCTATAATCGACAATACCTTCTGGGACAATGCACAAATTGTCAAGAGCTTGGACACACGAAGGCTTATTGCACCTGGCTCTCAGTTTGCGTTGCATGTGGAAAACTACACGCCATAGTATCCTGCAAAGCTAGTAAGGGATGTAACATTAAGGCAACTATGGAGGCATCCATACTGCCAGCTTTACGATGCCAGGGAATGCTCGGTATGCCAAACCGTATACAAAAACAATGTTGTTAACAATGTCTGAAATATAAGAATTTTAAACCTCCTGATCCAAATTCGAATATAGCAAACAAATTATAACAAATTATGGCGTCCCTAAGAATTTAGTACTTAAATTCAAACGGAATACCCAGGCACAAGCAGGTGCTCTCGCAATTTCTACCCCGCATGAAAATTTACATCATGTTAGTCCCAGAAACGCATCTAACAAGCAATAACAATTACTGCACTACTAATTTTGTATCATTCGTCTCGAGGTTCGTAAAAACTTCCTCGAGTTGGTATCACCAAAAATCATTTTATAATAAAATAAAATTCCTCTCTAGAAGACCAGTTCCTAGACACAGATGACTATTATACGAAGCACACCCATTAGGGATCTTGCCTTCTAGACCCGAGAGGCAGACATTTATGTTCTACACCTACATAGTAATTATCCAACCACGGAATAAAGTCGACTTTGTCTCGCTAAGAAGACCTACCTACATACTAACTAGCCCGAATATACAGCATTTAATTGATTTCGCCATCACGCGAAGAATAATGGAATCATTGATGCCGAATGTCTATCTGATTTATAATTCGCCTGTACTTGTTCAGCTTTGAGCGGTCTTAACAACAAGTGGAACGAATCAGATACTATAAAAAAAGTATATTTGTTCCCACGTCAACCTAAATCTTATTATAAATAGCACTAAGGGTATAGTTGCCAAAGTACAAAATCTGATAGCACTTTTTGTACCTGCTACAAGTAAACAAAACCTACGAAATCAACTTAACTTTAGAAGGATGCTGGGTCTTGTTTTTCTACAAAAACCCAGTAGATTCCTACTAGGCGGACTAGCAATTGAAGTCCTGTGGGACATGCCAGTTTTATATAATATTTAGGACAGAAGAAACGAAGGCTCAAGAAACTTGTATTCAAAAACCATATCCTGCGAATACAAAATTTCCGTTCTGAAAAGCTCGTCCCAGCATAAACCCACCAATTCCAGCTGAAACACCGTTTACCTATGAGCAAGTGAGCAAAAATGCAATCATTTTTCCTTCGCCCTTACCAAATATATTGTATATGCTGATAGCACCTAAAAATTAAGTCACATATCTGGGAGCATACACAGATAGACATCTCACTTGGTAAAAGAAAACAGAAGCGAAAGAAAGAAAGCATAAATCCTCACACCTGCATTGGTAACTAAACCGCTCTGAACTACGGTTAGAGTATAAGCTTATACTTTACGATACTTTCATAAGCATATAAATGTGAATGCAGCGGTAAAAACATCAACATAGAGCTAATTCAAAGAGCTTAGGAAAAAGTGTTAACAAAGATGTTAAGGGCAGCGTCCCGGTACATTCGCAACACAGTCGTCCACAGAGATCTTAGCATACCGTTAGTAAAAAAGGAAAATGCCCAACCACAAGCTAAACACATCTACAAATAGTAAAATAACTTAAACCAGCTAGCTTGTGCTCTCTGCGTTCCCAGAACCCAAGTCAGCCTACGAAAAAATGATAGCCAGCAAGGTTACTGCCCTACCCCTATTTTGTAACTTGCTGCTAGTCTCCTAAGTGAAAAGATTCGACAAATAAATAAATAAAATAATGAAAAAACCAGCAAATGGGTTCCATTTAAAACTACTCTCAATAAAGCCGTTTTCCCATTTTTTAATCGCCATACCCCAGCCCACCACACCAAGCACACGCCAAACTCAAGCTACCCATCAATATCTGCATCAGGAATCAGACCATACCGTTTTTGTTGCGGCGCTCAACTACCTTTTTTGATACATCCCATACAATTGGATTCAAACTAACTACGATGCTTGGCTCTAGCACCCTTAGAATATCTCTATATTTACATCGGTAGTCGTTATTGTGACGACATAACTTACCGATGTAACAAGAGATCGGACAAATTAAGTGTAAAACTTAAGTTACTAAGTCCATGAAATTCAGCCTTAGTCCCTGAAAGTCAGCCTTAATCCCTGAAAGTCAGCCTTACGGAACCAGGTTGATATGAAACCAGCTGAGTTGGATAAGTTCCTGTGGCACGCACACAATTTTAATGTCTAACTTCTTATGTTTTAAGGGAAGTGAAGCGTTCTTCAGCATGATATAAGACACGACTTTTTCCTCTAGCAGACTGAAGGGCTGTTTCAATTTCGAGCATCTAATTGGGAGTGTCAAATTTAGGAGCAGATATGCATTATGAATTGAGCTTGTAAGTAGTGCCTAAGAATTTTACATTAAGAGCGAAGTAGTCGCTGTTATAATTTTCAGCGGCTCCCTATTAGGACCAAGCTTGCTCAAATGATTCAGCGAAGGGTAAGGTCCCCTAATGGGATGGAAATTTTGATCTACCGTGTTATTTGAGTAGAATATTACTAACTAATATATCCTCTCTTAAAAATCGAAACAAGCGGAGTGCTATTTCTTATATAATTATATATTAATGGTGAAGAAGACAGCCAACATTCCCAATAGAAAGACTAGAAATTTTAGTACACTATTCCTAAAATGTTTTTGGTTATAATGTCATGCATAAGCTTTTTAGCGTACAACTTCCGACTTTAAACGCCTCTTTGTATATATATTTGGTATATAAGATCTGTTATAATCCCCAATAAATCTTTTAGAAACTTCAAGCTTAATCTTCTAAACTCATTTTCATCTTTACAAGCTGAAAGGATACGATTTTACCGTTTCTTTACTTTAAGGTTACTCCTTGCATTCATGAGTGCCAGCAACTAACAACATTTAAGCACCTTTTGCTACGATTCTGCTTCAATCCTGCTAACTACTCGTTAAACTCTGTGCAACTGTGTGTACTCTCTGCAATTTCCACAAAAAACTCGCACCTGTTACCGAGGCCACACCAAGGTCCCAACAAATCGTTGTTGTTGTCAGTATCAGGAACATGTATCTTCCAGTATCTTCCGGTTCTTGCAGGGTGGTCAAGGCCTTGTATCCGCTAGAAACCAACGAGAGCGTCCAGTGAACTGAATCCAAAATGGCAGTAGCAGGCAGTCGCGGGGATGTGCAGGCATAGTGATATCTAAAAGGCACAATGTTGATCCCGAGATTGGAACTGCAAGTGACCGTTTTAAGCCCACGGGTAATGAACACTGTTAAAGGTAAACCCAGTGTAGCATTAAACAGAGGTTTGTACTTTGGAGGCATTCCAAAATCGTCCTGTACTGAATAGATAGCACCCACCGGCGCTACAGAAAGTTTATTAGTGGAGGAGAGTGGTGGAGGAGATGTGAATTTGCACTAGAAACAAATTTTAATATCATTCAATAGGTTCTCAAAAATTACCGTCTTGAAAAGAACATAGCTGGATATTAAGAGTCGTCCAACGATGCGACCATAAATTAAGAAGAACTGCGAAAGCTGTCGCCGCTTCTCGAAGGATGGCTACGGTTACTTGTGTGCCATACAGTGCTAGGCGCTCGTTCATATTGTCCCACTTACATAAGCTAGCGGAGATGATACTGTGTCTATTTCGAGAGGGCTAATGATTTATCTACATATTTCTGCATTATTGCTTTGACAAACTTCATATTCCGCTGAAGAATTTAGAATGATAAGCATTACATGAAAATAAATTTTTCGAATCCAACACAGAGTCTAGGTTTAACTAGGTTTTCGAGCCAGAGAAGATCTAGAGCAAGTTATCGTCCAAAGGAGTCGGATTGATCTTCAATTGAATATTATTCACATCTGAGGATGGCAGAGGATGATACACTGCGTCTAAAAGAGGTTCACCACCAGGAAACAGTGGCGTCTGACACAGCTAATGCGACACCGCGTTTAAAAAATCACTGACTTAGTTACGCGACAAGATCGGATAGTTTTTCTTTCGGTGATGCACTCTAATCAAAGTAACCAGCGGCGAATTAAATTTTTGGAAGTCAGCCATGAATAAACGAATAATGTTTGCTACTTTTTAAGAAAAAAAGTCGATGAAAATCTTTGTTTTTGTTTAAATCATAGATAGATCATATGGGCTCTGCAAAAAGAACCATCCAGATCGATTTCAAAACTAAAGTGCAGATGACGACCTTAGGAAATTCTTCCCTGATAAGTTTGGTAGTTGGGTTAGTTTAATTAACTATGGTTTGACAGTAAAGTCATGGTTTGTTGTGATTAATTAAAGATGAAAAGGTTTTAGTGTTTAATTCGGCAATTCAATGGTAAATTGAGCTATGTACCTCTCTCAACGGTACAGTTTATGTCGACAGTTATGTCGACATCGCCGCATCTTTGTTTTACTGGCACTAATGACTGACTCGTAAAAACTAAGTGCTCAAATCGAGCTTAACCCAAACTCTAATATCATAAAAAACCACGTTCACCTAAATAAAGACAAGGATCCGATTATATAATACCCAAATTGCTTATCGCAATCTCTTAAAGCCGTTTGTACAATAATTTCATCAACGACATAAAAAAAGATCAGCTACCGAAGGCAGAAATCTTACAGTTACTTGATTAAACGAATCTAAGAGTTTATTGTTGTAAAATAAAAATTGCATTTGAAAATAAATAATATTTTGGGATGTCTCTCAGCCATTTCAAAGAGTGTGCTTAGGTGCGGTTATACAAAAAATAAAAAACGTACATGTTTTTGGAGTCTTATCTCAAAAATAGTTGTCTGATGACCACATAATTGGTGTTTGATTTTCTAAAGTCAGCGTTCTGGGCCTAATATCCTTTACACAGCCGACATTTATACAATAAGTAAATTGATAGCATCATCTTTTGCTGATGACTCATAATAGCAAACTGTTGCACAGTTAATATACATTTAACAGCACCGTAGTGCCGCTAACAACTTTTAAAGTTACTTTTAGGATTTCAGTTTCTGTTTAAAGAAAGTAAGTTAAACGGTATCATACAAATATGAAAACCTTTTTGAAAATGTTCAGATTTGGATTTTTTTTTTTACCCTTCCAGAGGGTATTATAATTTTGTCCAGAAATGTGTAACGCATTAAAGAAGCATCTCCGACCCCACAAAGTATATATATTCTTGATCAGCATCAACAGCCGAGTCGATATAGCCATGTCCGTCTGTCCGTCTGTTTCTATGCAAAAAATAGACAGTAGTTTTAAAGCTAGCGTTTTGAAATTTTTACCGGATCATGATTTTTGTTGCGAGTATATCTAGTTTACTATACATATATATATGATATTACAGTATATCATATAGCTACCATACAAACGATCAATCAGATTTTAAGTCATTGTATGAAAAACTTTTTTGTTCTCTAAGCTATCGCAACCGAATTAAACATTTATTCATTTGACATAGCCATACATGATATTTTTAAGTTTGGTCAGGATCGGACCACTATATAACATAGCTGCCATACAAATGACCGATATGAAAATAAGTCTTTGTATGCAAAACTTTTTTGTTTTCCAAGCTATTGCAACCGAATTCAACATTTATTCATTTGACATAGCCATACCACTTTTTTAGATAAATACCTATTGCAATTTTGTAAAGATCTGCTAGGGTATACCATCTTCGGCAAGCCGAAGATAACTTTTCTCACATGTTTTCATATATTTTTGCCTTTAGAAAACAAAAAAAAAAGTTCGGTATTAAAACTTTTGGAAAGCCTGTTTTGAATTTGCTATATATTAATATTCTTTTTGTTAGAAAAACTCGCACATGTACAATATTATTTGCCTTTTAGTACCGTATTTAAATACGATTTAATTACGAAATATTATGGTTTGACAGTGTAACAATTCCATTTTGTAATTTTGCAATTTAAGCTTGAAAAATTATATGAAATTTTACAATATTGTGGGCGTTTATTTTTTTAGAAGCCAATCATTTAAGGAAGACGATGGAACTTGGAAAGGAAATGATGACGGAAAAGTAGTTAATAATCAACCACAAAGAGTTATGGATGACAGGAATGGAATGATGGCGCAAGCAGGATACATCGGAAGGTAATAACATAAAACTTGCCATTGAATTGAAACTATTTAATTGAAAACTACCTAAGATAATTCCTAATCCAAGGATATTCGTTTAAGAATTTATTAATAAACGGGTACATTAAACAATAAGTTAAATAATAAGTTAAATAATAAGTTAAATAATAAGTTAAAAGAATTGATTGAGCAAATGGTACATAAAGCAAAAGCTAGGTGTTGCCGTAACCTAAACTTGAACAAATTGAACGACGGATAGCAAGTGAGTCCAGAAAAGGTTTGACTGTGTCTGGGTATTATTGATCAAAAATTGGATTAATTTTAAACAAAAAAATATCATAGGTGGTAAATTAATGAAAATAAATAAAATAAGTAAAAGATAAAATTACAAGCTGAAAACTGTAAAGTCTGTTGTAATATATTGTGAATTGCAGCAATTGGAACGTCACAGTTCTCGTTGCAAGTAAAGTGATTGGTCAGGCATTATTTATTTGTCCTATGTTATGAACCGAATTTATTGTTTAGTGTATAGTAACTTAATATTGAATATGATGTCTAAACACTTATATACCCTTGCAGTATATTGGAAGCCATTGGAAGGTGCAGCGCTAGTAATGGCACTCATCAAAAAAATTTGTGGGTATTTCGTCACAATGGCTATCGCAAATCTGCCTAATGAAATTCTGTTAAATTGGTTAAATTGGTGACAGAAGGCGAAAAACTATGTAACTGTGTGTATGTTAGCAAACATAGAAAGCATATGTGACTTGTTTCAAGTGTGGCAATGCTGGACACATTGCATCTGTTTGTGTAAAGGCAACTGAAAATAGGAACGGCTATAAGAAGAGAGTGAAGAGAGTGAACTTGTATGCGCTAATTGAAGTTAAAGGAATGCTTAGACAATTTGGTCTCGATTTAAATTTTCCTTTGACTTAGATAAATGAGAAGTTAAGCAAAAGATTGTTCCATACAGCTCATCTTTCGAGGCATTCGGTTTCGAATGATAATTTCGCTTGGCATTAGCAGCTTATAATACTGAGCATATCCTACCAAATGCAAAGCGTGACTTTTGCGGTGTTTTTCTGTGGACGTAAAGGCATGAGGGCTTTCCCCTTGGCTCTCTGTGCTTTGGTTCATTGTAATGAACCAATTTTTCGCGGCCAGTTATAATGCGATGAAGAATTTTCATACGATATGAGGTTTGTTCAAACAGTATCGCGAATTTTTAATTTTCACGGGTTAAATATAATCGAATTTTGATTTTTTTTTGTGGCGTTATGTTGGTACTCATGTCTGTCACTTATGCCGACAAGCTCGGCCATTTTGAATGTTCACTTAATTGTTGACAGCTGCTTTGCTTGCCCGTGTTTTGGATCGTCTTCGATTTTTCGTACCAAAATTGCTCAATTGCGACCAAAAACAGCATCGCATGAACATTGCTAAAAAGATGTTGCACCCTGTTCGCGACGACCCAAATTTGCTCCAGGGCCCTGCAGGGGGTCATAACTGGTGACGAATAGTGGATTTATGGTTATGACGTGGAAACCAAAGCTCAATCATCTCAATGGAAGCTGCCGCACGAACCAAGATCGAAAAAAGCGCGCTAAGTTGGGTCGAATGTGAAAGTTTTGGTGACAGTTTTCTTTGATTGCAGGGGCGTGGTGCATCATGAGTTCTTACCACAAGGTAGAACGATCAATAAGCAATATTACCTGCAAGTTATGCGCAATTTGCGGAAAGCAATCCGCCAGAAACGACCGGATTTGTGGAAGAACAAAAATTGGCTTTTGCACCACGATAACGCCCCTGCTTACACATCGTTGCTTTTGCGAGACTTTTTGGTCAAAAACAACACACTAATGATGCCGCAGCCACCCTATTTCCCAGATCTGGCCCCTGTGACTTTTTCTTGTTCCCTAAACTGAAGAGGCCCATGAAAGGACGACGTTACGCTACGATTAACGAGATAAAAACGGCATTGAAGGAGGAGCTGAACAAGATAAAAAAAAAATTATTTTTTGAAGTGCTTCGAAGATTGGTTTCGATAATATCTTCTTGTGATTACTTTGAAGGGGACATACATAATGATGAATAAATAATGAATAATAATAATGAATGAATATGAATAAACAAATAATTATTGAAAAAACACAAAATTCGCTATAGTTTTTGAACACACCTTTTTAACGAGCAGATTCTTGGCAAGGAAGAATATTTATGCAGGAACCGATATAAGCGATAGTTATTCGGTATTCTATCGATACCGATATATATATGAAGAAGAGAAGAGATCGAAAAGCACGAGCGAACGGAGAGCACGCCAAGTTTTGTACAATCAGAATTAAATTAGTTTTTTAATGTTATCCTCTTATTCATTTCTATAAAACATTACTCCACCACTCGGAAAAGCCATCCCTTTACACCTTGTACACATACAGGGTCTATTCAATAAGTATCGGGATTGCTTCGCTGTAGCTTCATAGAAGCGGGGGGTGCGGGGTCCGACTGGTCGGCGGGTGGAAGGATCTCCCGTCAATAAAGCGCGCTTTTTTTAATCGATTACCTACATTCGTTTAGACAGGAGGCGAATTTTTGTGTCGCGAGATTTTGGGCGACGTTCTGAGCGCTAAAATGGACAGTACTATTGAACAACGTTACGCTGTGAAGTTTTGTTTTAAACTCGGAAGATCAGCGTTGGAGAGCCTTGAACTCATTTAACGGGCTTATGGGGATAATGTCATAAGCCGTACAAGAGTTTTCGAGTGGCACAAAATGTTCAAGGAAGGCCGGGAACTCGTTGAAGACGAGCACCGCGTCGGACGCCCAACGACAGCTCGAACAAATTTTCAGGTGCCTAAAGTGAGAAGAGTTTTAAACTCTGACGGGCGTTTAACCATTGTCCTTATCAGTGAGGAGAACGGCATTTCAGTCGGAACTGTCTACACTATTGTAACTGACGATCTTGCGATAAGGACAGTGTGCACGAATCTGGTCCCAAAAATCTTGACCGAAGAGCAAAAAGCTGCTGCAGCTGTTGGCGAAATACGGCGTGGCAACATTGGCTCACCCCCCTATAGCAAAGACCTGGCTCCACCTGACTTTTTCCTATTTCCGCGAATGAAAAAAGAGCTCAAAGGACATCGATTTGATTCCATAGAGGCAGTTTAAGCGGCTGTGACATAGGCTCTTATAAGCATTCCGGAAAACGATTTCCAGAGAGCTTTTGTCGAGTGGCAGACGCGCCAAATTAAGTGTATCAATGCAGGAGGGATGTATTTTGAAGAATATTAAATAACTGTAAAGATACCTACAAAAAATTTTGATTTACGACAGCAGTCCCGATACTTATTGAATAGACCATGTACATACCCTTTGTAATAAGACATGTCAAAGTCGACGCCTGTATGCGTGAAGAGCCGAGAAAACATGGATCCCATAAATTGAGATTGAAGCCTCTTCTTATTGATTGTGCAGACGCGACATGAGTTTGTGATGGTTTTAACAAATTTTTCAACTTCGGCACCCAGAATTTGAATCGAATGAACCAAATTTTATTGAGTGAGTGTATTGAAATTTTATGAGAAAAGATCAAAGAGCCGTGTGCAGTTGACACTGTATGGAAAAATGATCGGTTGTCTTTCGTCGTGTCTCAGAGAGTCCGATGCTTCACACGTCCACACACGTCTGAGGATTCTTTTGAGTCAATGAACGGAGTCAGGGTAGCTAAGGGAATAGACCATGCAATCGGTCTCTTGACAAGTAGACAATTCTATTCCGCCTGAAAATCTTATCGTTGAGTAAGTCGGATGACGCGATCTTGCGCCTTTAACAGCTCATCTGCTCGAAGTTCGGATGTAATTTCGGCATCTGGCTTTTTGCATCCACTGCTGTTACTCGGACAGCTGGGAAAACGAGCGAGGAAGAGTCTTCTTGAGAAGAGACAGCCAGAAGACATTGTTTGGCTGACTGCTTCTCTAAATCAGAATCGAACGTGTAAGATGAGTTGTGTGGTCATAGGCCTCGTGCCGTTCTTAGCCATTTAGATCGTTGGCACCACAGCTTGCTATCCCGCAAGTCGTGTGCTGACACTCCTCGGCTTGCAAGGGCGGCTGGACTAAAGTCGGAACTGATGCTGCCAAGTCCCTGCAAAAAAGCTTCAGGGGATCTTGGAAACTCTAATAGCGTCGAAAGCCATCCAAGAGCATTGATGTTTAGTCAGCCACGACAAAACAATCGCAGAATCGATTCACAAGTAGACGTCGGCAGACTTTCGGAAGAAATTAGTGATGTACATAATTATACGAGTATCACGGCACCACAGAGCTCAAGGAGATGTAGAGACACTATTTTGATGGGCGCAACTGTGGTCTTCGCTGCAAGTGGAAGTAGAATTTTTACATTCTATGCGAATGTAAATCGCTGCAACTTATGTGCTTTGGGATGCGTCGCATAACCCATGGTACAGGTTGGACACGTCTGGACAGAATTGTACTTTTCTGGGGGTACGAATGTTGCATAGGTGCTCATGATCCCCTTTGGAAATCCCACCATTTGTTTTCGAGACAACTTGGCAGGGGTTGATCCCAGCTGAGCTCTTGCAACCAGATTTCTTGCATGATAATCTTGGCACGAACAACGTATGGAGCGAGCCCTTTTGCTGGATCGATTAATTTTGCGATTTGTGATAGTACTTCTTGTTTGGAAATGGAAGGTTTGGAGTATGAAAAATAACTCATTGGTGTCTGCTTGCAACCGGTCACCCAGTTTTCTGCAACAATAGCTTTCTTTAGATCCAGAAAATCGACACGAAGTTTGTGCCTCTTTGAACCGTCGACTATTCCCTGGGGGAAAATCAGAAGTCTCTAAGCCCTGACAGATCTCGGTGGCAAATTGACATCTGCCGGAACATTTTGGTCATGTCGTCATTGAAAACGTAGTGGAAGAATCGCCATTTCAATATTTGTATAACGTCGCTAAGTCTTTGTCCGTTGGTGGAAGCACTTGACGCTTTGAACTCAATACGTTGCTTTGTGGTGACGCTATCAGGCAAAAACACAGAGTTCTTCTTAAGAGTTCTACTCATTCCGGAGAAATCGAGAGAGTGCTATGGATATAAAATGGTTGGAATATAAAGTTCATTTAGGATTTTTAAAAAGGAAGTGTAAAATGTATCTTTCGTCATTATCCCTAGAGAAAGTGAGGATAAAATTGGCTGATCGCAAAACGGGTGATAAGGCGGATACGGGTCTTGTACTGGATTTACTGTGTTGGATTTTTCAGAGGACCTGAGAGAGTTTCTTGACCCAGAACTAATCCACAAAACATAGGAAATGGAGCTGCCTAGGATAATGGAAGGGAGAATATCAGCGCCACTCAGCACATCAATTTGCGAACTCCTCAACTAAAGGGATATTAGGAATTTTGCTTGAAAAATTGGGAAAAATCGGTTATGAAGGCAAATTTGATGAGTTGAGGCAAGACGAACGCTAAGGCTTCGATTTTTATGCGAGTGACATCACTTCTCAGGCTTTGAGCGTGTCTTATTGCTTGCTCCACGATGACAGAGTTTGATAACTGCGTTTTCTAAGATAAAAATTTGTGTACTGGATGCAAATTAGTTCTGCAGATTTGGAAAAGTAGTGGACTGTAATGTTTCACTAGAAATGGTAGAAGTGTTGGGTGCTGCAAGAACATAAGGGGTGTCACCACGGTGCAGCAGCGTTTTTAGGCGACCTCGTTATATTAAATTATATATATATTGTGAAATTATTAGGTGAAAATTACCAAGTGGATGGAAGCGCATGTATAAATACTATCCTTCGAGAAAGCGAGGTAAAAATGGTATATATGGTAGGGCTGCCTATATAATATAAAAATTATATTATATATATATTGTGAAATTATTATGAGAAAATTACCAAGTGGAAGGAAGC
This sequence comes from Drosophila merina, assembly GCA_035047645.1. NCBI lineage: Eukaryota > Metazoa > Arthropoda > Insecta > Diptera > Drosophilidae > Drosophila > Drosophila merina. Next base: position 24,001,432 of record JAWNPH010000059.1, on the reverse strand, counting down.
TCTTGTATAAATACTATCCTACTATAAATATGCTTGCCGTGTGCCACATCTGTATTCCATAGGCCCAGATTGGTTCAGTATTGCTTTTTACAAAAGCAGTTTGAGTTTTTATTTTAGTTTGGAACTAAATTTTAGTTTCTCCCTATAAGGCAGTAGAGTTGCTTGAGTCGTAGGTTGGCCTGGTTGCGCTTGTTGATCAGGTGAGGGCGCCATGGGAGCCTGCGGTCCAGAATCAGCCCTAGATATTTGGGTGAGTTATTTGATGAGATGGTTTCCCCGTTGAGTGCGAAGGTTGTGTGGGACGATTTCTCCGCGTTGACCACGATGTTCCATCGTTTCAGCCATGGAGCATCCAGTTATCTCTGGATGATGGCTGATGCTTCCTGGGGATCTGTGGCGGAGGCCAGGAAGGCGGTGTTATCGGCATATGTGGCTACTTTGAGGTTCCAGGGGGGCGTGATGGGAAGGTCCGCTGTGTAGAGTGTGTACAAGATGGGTCGAAGAACACTGCCTTGAGGTACTTCTGCTCCTATGGGCCTAGGCTTGCTGGTTGATGATCCGCATCTCACTTGGAATGCCCTTTCCTCTGTGTATGACTTGAGGAATACAAAATGGGAACTTGGAAGGTGAGACTTGATTTTAAAAAGGAATCCAGGGTGTCAGGCTCTGTCAAACGCCTGTTTGAAATCCTGCATAACGGCGCAGCAGTAGTCCTTCTTTTCGAAGGCCTCAAGTATGCTCTCAACAATCTGGTGGCATTGCTCAGGTGTTGCATGGAAGCGTCTGAAGCCAAACTGCTGATCAGGGATCAGTCCGACCTCGTCCAGTACTAGTAGTACTCTGCGCAAAAAACACTTACAAGTATTTTGAATAGGATTGCCAGCAAACTAATCGGAGGTTAGAAGGCTAGATTGGTTTCAGGTTTTCCAGGCTTGAGGAAGACACTAACTTCAGCACGCTTCCACTCTTTCGGGAAGTACCCTGGACGGAGGCAGCTGTTAAAGATGTTAGCCAGCCTCTGGGAACAGAGCATGGGAAACATTTTCGGTGCTGATCTATCGGTTTGATCCGGACCTGGTTACTTGCCATTTTTTAAGAAAGCGATCTTCCTCGCAATCTGCTCTGATGCGACGGGCTGTATTGGCGGATCAGAAGCACTTGGGCGAAGGGAACAAAAAGAAGCCAAACAACAAAATAATTGAACTCGTTTGAAAAAAACAACTTACGCATAATACTCCAAAAAAAGGAAAGCATCAATGAAACCAAGGTCCAAGTAAAAACCCGAGAGAACTTTAGGACTCTTGCACACTACTTCCGCAAAAATAACAAAAACTACTACACACCAATTAAAAAGTAGTAAGGGTCTCTCAAGGGTATACAACCTGACGCAACACCACCAGAGATCACGCAGACATTAAACGATAAGGGTTTTAAGGAGAAAACTGTCTTTAACATCTTAAACAAAGACAAGAAACCACAACTACTCTTTGAAGTCGAACTGGTACCTGATACTAACGCTATCAGGAAAAATGAAGTGCATCTCATTATGAGCTACAGTTTCTTCTGCATCACAGAATTAACGTAGAAGTACCACACAAGCGCAAAAGCCCCGTCCAATACACTAATGGCCATGAATATGGCCATACAAGACATACTGCTGCACATTGCGTTCAGTTTGTGACGTCTTTGGTGCTTTCATGACTCTGCTCATTGCTCAACAAACAAAAGCGATCCCAGCCCCAAAATGTGCTTAAATTGTGGGAGACCACACAGAAAACTTTAAAGACTCTCCAATATACAAAGTACTCAAAAGCCAGATGTATCCCCGACCAACGTCTGAACGCCTCCATAACGCACAAAATGCACCCATAATATCAGAAACCACCCCAGACGTCTTCTTTGGAACTGTAAAGAGTTCCTCATTTGGCACTGCGACCACCTACCAAAATATGACCTTCGCAAACGTCCTAAAATTGGGACTTACAGAACCTACGACAACAAATCAACATGCAACATGCTGGGTTAAATACAGATCTCGACCGAAGGCTCACCCAGCGCAGGCACATCGAAGCCAAGAGAACACACCTTCAGCTTAATGCTAGTAGTCTCCACCGGCTTATCAACTCTCAGTCAACCCTCTGTCTGTAATACAGATTCCGACTTCACCCCAACGAACCTCCTAACCAACGCTGATCATTATGACCTTTTTCCCGGAATACAGCTAAAAATACTGTTAAATATTGAATAGAATTAAGATTTTAAAATTTATTATTACTCTCATAATTCCTGAGAAGATCCTAAAAATACAGCAAAGTTATATACAAAAAAAATACATATTCATAAAAAAAGTTAAGGCTTTAATTGAGAACTACCGCGGTATTTATAAGCTTTCTGCGATTTCCTAGTTTCTTGAGAGACTCATTACATCGCAGCTGCAACATTCATCACATCCCCATCCCAACGTGATTTTATGAAGCTTCGCTCGACAACAAGTTATTTACTAGAATTTAGTTCGATCATCCACCGAGGGTTTCAGAATCGCTTGCAAACAGACGTAATTTATTTCGAATTAACAAGCCATTTGATTCACTTAATCATCATCTCCTGCTACTGAAACTCGTCCTATTTGGTTTTCTAACGAATATCCTAAAATGGTTGGTGCCCTTTTTGATCATAAACTTACTTTTAAAAATCACGTCTCTGTAACAGTGAATAAAGCCTTTATTATGCGTTGGTCAAAAAAATATGACGATCCTTTCACCACCAGGATTTTATATATCACCCTAGTCCACAATACTCTTCAAGATCCAATCACGCTGAACACTATCCCTTTTTCACTACATGTAAAAAATATAACCTCTTCCCTGAACTCTCCCTTAATGTTAACAAATCAGAATAGTTACACTGAATATATATTTACCAAATCATTGTTAAATAAATTAAAAATTACATACATGACCTATTAAATTTTAAGAGATTGGTAGAGCACCATTTTTGAAAATTGTCCAAAGCGGACTGCAGTTTTTATTGGACAAAATAGAATTTATATTTAAGACAAAGCTTAATGCCATCTGTATACATAAGAAGCATTTAGTTTGTTAGAGCACCGGGTTAGTTATTAATAAAAATGGTTAAAAAATGGTAAGGCGAGAGTGTACATCTTTAAAAAGGACACGTTGGGTTCGCCGATCTCAGTAGCTGGAAATCCACAGAAAAAGGTCTGAGGGAAATATGAAGAGATTGAGTTAACTCAAAAGGAGTGAGTGATTCACAGAGTCAAATGATTTCATTTTCAATTCAGTGTAGATGCTATGAGCGGTTGCATGGTCTGCGGCTGATTAGGCTGAAGAGCTATCTCGGTACATACGGCGTCCCTAACAGCGGCTTTTTACGCTTAGCAGCATTTAGCAGCTGGATGCTGCAGTACAGCAGAAGTGGAAGCCAGCATTACGGAAATTTGCATCTGAAACTGAGGCGCTGAAAACGGCACATTTATCATGTAAGAAGTTTTTACACAGCCAGCAGGTGATGCTAGGCTGGGACGCGTAAATCGGCTTGTTGCGCGATTTTATAGCGCAGATGCTACAAAACTCCATACCAAAAAATATATTTAAATTATTAAATAAAATATTAAATTTAAAATATATATAACAATAATATTTATAAGCAAAACATTTTGCATATGCAAACTAATTGCCTTAAACCAAAGTACCTAGATGTGAGTACATTTAATAGATAAGAGAGTGCGAATATGAGGGATGTAAGAAGATCGCAAACTAAGAGAAATAAGGCTTAGGAGAGATAAGAACTGCAGAAGTAAAAAAAACAGAGGAATAGAAGTAGAGCACAGTACCTTATTTGGGTAAATAAAAATAAAATAATTTCTCACCCACACATAGTAATGCACAGTTTCGATGCGATAAGATATCGGTCTTGTCTTTAATGAAGGCAATAATTAAAAGACGTAGAGCGCAAAAAAAAAACACGACCGTTTGCAGTAAAATGAAATACTCCACCGTTTTATGGTGGAACAAATAATTGTCGTTTCTAAAAAAGGATAAATTTACCAAAAAACTAATGCCTCTCTAAACTCTAAAGAGCTCTCAGACAAAAAACAAATGTTCGTCATTTATCAAAAAATTTATGTCAGAGAGAAACCACTCGTCTGATCCTACAGACCTACAGATCGTACAAACCTGTATCAGTAATCCTAGCCAATCTCATCTCATCATGGGCAAGACGGGTTCAAGAGGGGAAAATCGGTCATGGAAAGCCTACCGTTCCAGATCTCTGCCCCTCAAAAAAAAAACAAATGTTAGTAATCTCTTAAGAATTTACAAAAGCATTTGACAAATTTGACACTCACACAATCATTGCCAAACTACAAGATAAAATTAGGGCCTTGCATCCTGAAGTATAATTAAAACTTCATGATAATTGTTTAAGCTGGTAGAAATCTTTCCGAAACCTTTCATCTCTCTTAAAATAATATCAAAAATTATTATATTTACAGCGCATAAAGACGATTTGTATATTATCATTGAACACAAAAAAAAAAACAAAAATCCGTCCAATCCGTACCAATCTTTACACATTTGTCGAAAGCACAACTAAAACTCTACAATAGTCCCCGGCAACCCAATAAACCCAACCACTAACACTGAAAATATTAGGCCTACATTTTAAAACTCAAATAAGACCTAGCCAAATCATGTCAAATCGTTAAGCATCTTTCATACTACAACTACAGTATTAATACCACAACACTAAACCAAACCAGACAATTAAAAAGCACGAGTGCAACATTTTCAACACAGCAACCATTGCCAAAGCTACACATACTCTCTAGGAAAATTCAATAAACACGCCTCCAATTTTCCATCAGGTTTTTCAATTTCTCAAAGGCTTCTATCCTAATCATAATTTCCTACACACTGAGGAGTCCCAATCTGCACGGGTCTCCTCCCCACTCATCATTGCTCTTAAGCGAGATAATAGCCATCCATTAAGCCTTTATGCGCTAAGAAATGTGGTAAACACGACTATATGGACTGACTCCTTGTCTTCCATCTTCACTATCACGAACTCTAACAATCACTCGTTCTATCTAATCTCGGCAAGAAATATTTGTTAAAACACTTTCCAAGAATTGCACACATCTGGATCCCTAGTCACGCTAAGATACCAGGAATCGATAACATTGGCGCATGAACAAACTAGCCACAAAACCCCCCAACCCAAAACCCCAAACTATGACACCAACCTTTATTTGGTATTATAAACCGCATTACACCGCAGAAATACTTTTACCTTAACAGAAGAAACCAAATCAATTTGAACAGGCTAAAACTAGGCCACTCTACCCAAAAACAATGCCCACCACATGGACCCAACAAAAAGTGACTCATTCCCGCTCTGCAGCATAGATCGGCTAAATGTCCGACATATACTTTGTTCTTTCCCTGGATTCGCAACCTAACGTATTTTTTTTCAGCAATATTAGCAACATCACAGAATTAGCCAATCACAGCGTCGACAACTACCATTGTTCCTATTAAGAATACTGTTTGAGGTAGTTACAAGTTATTCGACTGGATGAAATATAGGCAACCAAAACCGTTGAATGCTAAAAGCATAAAAATGCATTCAAGGCTGAAGTATCAAGAATATTGGATAAGTGTTTAAGATATAGCACTATAAATAAATACCTCACAAACGGGTGTACCATGCTTATATACCAGTATATACAATACAAATATAATATTTTAAATGTAATATGGTTCGATTATTTTTATTCTCTATAACCAATATCTGTTCCATATTTGTAAAGCCACCCTCTATTTTTAGAATAACAAATGATGCCAGGGAGGATGAAATGGAAGAAAACATGGGACAAGTCAATACAATGATCGGAAACCTTCGTAATATGGCTTTGGATATGGGTTCTGAACTAGAAAATCAAAATCGTCAAATTGATAGAATAAATCGAAAGGTACGTTTAAAATAAAATAACCAAAGAATTAAAAAAAAACTATATATGTTTATTAGTCATTTATATATTATATAATAAATGTAACTTTTGATGGTTTTTAAATATTAAATTTACTTGATTAAAATAATTTAAGACACCAAAATTAGTTTGTGCCCCAAAATCTCGTCGCCCGTTTGTCCAACGCCTGTTGTATGTACATATATCTGTGCTTGAGTTTATATCCCATTGATTACAAACAATAATGAGGTTTTTCATGATTTAAAACAAAAACAAAAAAAAAGATACTATTTAAGTTTTTAATGTTTTCTAACAAAAAAAAAAAGTTTGGTGTTAATTTGACTGTCAACGTGCACGAAACATATCAAAAAGGGATAAATCATTTAAATTTTTGTTAATTTTTTTTTTCAACTACTATTAAAAACTACCTAGGAGATAATTAACATACATCACTATCAATAGAACCGACAACAAAAACTTTGATAAAGTTAAACCTTTCTTAATAAAATGCATTGACTTTATATATATGCGTTGATATATGAATGTTTTACCATCTAAAAACAAATCCCATAATTTATCAAAACTCGTCATATATTGCAATGATTTAAGAAACTAGATGTATCGGAAATTTTAAAGGAACTGAATCCACAAAGATCAACCGAGGTTTGAAAAATATTAAAAAAAAACTTGATCATACGCTGACAGAGACAGACATTAGTATCATCATCAACGACTCAATAATCTTGACTCAATAACTAGTATTACTACATATTGCACCCCCACTTAGATGGAGGAAATGCCTACGCTATGACCACCCAAAAGCATTGATAGCTGGCACAAAACCTATGGCTCAAATCAAAACAACTCGAAAAAACAAGTACTAGAAATGAATATCAAATAATGAAACTATATCATACTTAATGACAAGTCGCCCACTCCCCTCAGCACACATAATTCCTTACCGAACGTCGACCTACGAGGGCGGGTCAATAAGACAGTGATTTTTTGAATTTCCCGCCTCTTAATTGAAATGGTAACACTGCTCCCGTCAACAGTCATCTGTCAGTTGACTCTTGTCAAAAATTGAACAAGCTGCGACATTTAGTTTGTATTTGACAGCCGTTAATATCAGACTACCGCGTTGACTTAGGAGAAAATGGAAAAAAGTGAATTTCGTGTGCTCATTAAGCATTATTTTTTGAGGAAAAAATCCATTACGAAAACCAAGGCCAAGCTTGATAAATATTATGGAGACTCTGCACCATCCATTTCTATGGTGAACAAGTGAGAAAAGTTATCTTCGGCTTGCCGAAGATGGTATACAATTGAAAACAACAAAGTTTTCCATACAAAGACTTGTTTTCATATCGGTCGTTTGTATGGCAGCTATATGATATAGTGATCCAATCCGGACCAAACTTTCACAAATTATGTATGGCTAAATCAAATGAATAAGTGTTGAATTCGGTTGCAATAGGTTGGAAAACAAAAAAGTTTTCGATACAAAGCCTTATTTTCATATCGGTCGTTTGTTTGGCAGCTATATGATATATTGATCCGATCCGGAATAAACTTTCAAAAATTATGTATGGCTATGTCATTAAAATAAATGTTGAATTCGGGTGCAATAGGTTGAAAAACAAAAAAGTTTTCCATACAAAGACTTGTTTTCATATCGGTCGTTTGTATGGCAGCTATATGATATAGTGGTCCGATCCAGACCAAACTTTCACAAATCATGTGTGGCTATGTCAAATGAATAAATGTTGAATTCGGTTGCAATAAGTTGGAAAATAAAAAGTTTCCCATACAAAGACTTGTTTTCATATCGGTCGTTTGTATGGCAGCTATATGATATAGTAGTCCGATCCGACCGATTCTTAAACTTGATCTGCGTGCAACAAAAATAATGATCTGGTAACAATTTCAAAACGCTAGCTTTAAAACTACTGTCTATTTTTTGCATAGAAACAGACTCGGCTGTTGATGCTGATCAAGAATATATATACTTAGTGGGGTCGGAGATGCTTCCTTTAATGCGTTACACATTTCTGGACAAAATTATAATACCCTTTTTCAAGGGTATAAAAAGTGGTTTACTGAATTCCGATGTGGCCGTACAAGCACGGAAGATGCCGAACGTTCTGGACGCCCAGTTGAGGTTTCCACATCCGAAACAATTGAAAAAATCCACGATATGGTTTTAGCCGATCGGCGATTAAAAGTGAGAGAGATTGTGGAAGCCGTAGGCATTTCACATGGCTCAGTGGTTTCAATTTTGAATGATCATTTGGGTATGAGAAAGCTTTCCGCAAGATGGGTGCCGCGTTTGCTCACAATCGACCACAAATGCAACCGTTTGACAATTTCGCAGGAATGTTTAGCGTTGTTCAATAGCAATACGAACGAGTTTTTGCGCCGTTTCGTAACCGTGGACGAAACGTGGATCCACCACAACACACCGGAGACCAAACAGCAGTCAAAACAGTGGGTTTCTCGGGGTGAATCGCCGCCAAAGAAGGCAAAGGTGGGTTTGTCAGCCAATAAAGTCATGGCGACTGTTTTTTGGGATGCACGCGGTATTATCCCCATTGACTATCTTCAAAAAGGAAAAACAATCAATGGTGAATATTACAGCAACTTATTGGGTCGATTCGATGAGGCATTGAAAAAAAGCGACCGCACTTGGCCAAGAAAAAGTTCTTTTCCACCAAGACAATGCACGGGTGCACACATGTGCAGTTTCCATGGCAAAATTCCATGAAATGGGCTACAAATTGCTCCCTCATCCGGCCTATTCACCCGATCTAGCCCCGTGTGACTATTTCTTGTTCCCAAACTTGAAGAAATGGCTCGGCGGAAAGAGATTTGCCTCCAATGACGAAGTCATCTCACAAACAAATGCCTATTTTGAAGACCTTGACAAACCATATTTTTTGGAAGGGATAAAAAAATTGGAGAAACGTTGGGCTAAGTGTATAGAGCTCAAAGGAGACTACGTTGAAAAATAAAATAACTTTTTATCTAAAAACCTGTGTTTCATTCAAATAGTCACGGACTTATTGACCCGCCCTCGTAACATTAAGAAATCAAATATTATAAATTGGCAGCAACTTGTGCCAGTTCGAAGATGATCTTTTTTGTACTGACCACCTCCCCATCATCATCTCCCTCTTCACTACTCATTCAACAAACGCAATTCCACTTCTTCCACGCAAGCCGAAGTTTATTACCGAGTTTTATTATCGAACTGGAAAAAATTTGACCAACCGAAAAAAGCATAAATTTTTCAACGACCAACAAACTCCAACATCATCAAAGAAGCGCTTCTAAAACTAAATTCTTACTAACGCAAATACGACTATGACTAAAACGCCCCCATCAAACACTCCAAAAACATGTACTGCGGTGAATCTTTTTTTAATGTATTTACCAATTGTTTAATTGTTTAATTTAAATGATTTGCTAAATATAAATACAATATAACTATTCTAAGAGCAATTCTAAAATTTTCGATTTATTAACATTAAGAGATAGTTCAGGAGATACATTATTGGATAAGAGGTTATAGTTTTTACAAATAGTGTCAGAAGAGTAACCATAGGGGTCGGAAGGACCTCGGAATTAAACTGGTGGTGTGGTGTATCTGGTGGTGAAAGCATCGTTAAATTTGTTTTTTGGCCAACGCTTAATAAGTGCTAACAATCCTCTGGCTTTATTCACTCTCACAGAAATGTTATCATTAAACTTAAGTTTATCATCAAGAAGAACTCCAAGATCATTGATTGTGAAAATACGATCACGTGATTTCTGAGAGAGTAAGAGACAATAAGCGGTCCACTGCGATGGAATGTCATAAGTTTGCATTTTGAGCAGTTTAGAAATAGAAGATTCCGAGAAAAAATAGCAAAACTTTACATCAGCAGCATACATACGCGGAAAGGCATAACTAATCACATTAGGTAGATCGTTAACAAGGAGTACACATGGAACGCTGAACCCAAAATAAAGATCTATATTACATTAATAACTTTATGACAAATAACTAAAATGGTTGTATAAAGCGTCACTCCACCAACACCAACCTCTTTGAAATGACATTCACTATTACAGAACGCTTTGAAAACAGCCTTTAAACATGTACACTGACATCAGCCAACCATTAAACTCTGTAAATTTTTTTCTCCATTTGAGTATCGTTTTTGCTGAATCACTGGAAACTGGGGTGGATCGCTACATCCAAATAAAAAGAAAATTGAGCCCGAAAAATTCTGCGGCAGAGGAATATATAATTGGAATAAAGGCAGATATTGATAAGGATCTACCCCCCAGCACTGACGAAGGGGAAGCCAAAGTCCCCACTTATATAAATCCAAGAGAAAAGCTCGAATACTCTGGTGAACAAAATAATAGAACTCGTTGGAAAAGACAACTTACACATAATACCCCAAAAAAAGGGTATTATCACGAAACCAAGGTTCAAATAAATACCGAAGAAATCTTTAGAACGCTTGCACATTACTTAAAAAAAATAACAGAAACTACTACACGAACCAACTAAAAAGAAGTAAGGGTCTTAAAGTCGTTTTCAAGGTTCTCAATAGAGCCTGCCGAGCAACCATTAAACGATAAGGGTTTTAAGGCGAAAACTGTCTTTAACATCATGAACCAAGACAAGAAACCACAACTACTCTTTAAAGACGAAGTAAAACCTGATACTAACGCTATCAGGAAAAATAAAGTTACAAGCTACAGTTTCTTCTGCATCGTATAATTACTGTAGAAGAACCACACAAGCGCAAAAGCCCCGTTCAATTTACTAATTGCCGAGAATATGGCCATACAAGAGCATACTGCACATTGCGTTCAGTTTGTGTCCGTCTGTGGAGACCTTCATGACTCTGCTCATTGCAGGACAAACAAAAGCGATCCCCCAAAAAGTACGTAACCACCCAGCAAACTATAAGGACTCTCCAATATATAAAGTCCTCAAAAAATATAAAGATGTACCATTAGAAACAACTCCAGAAGTCTTCTTCGCAACCGAAAATAGTTCCTCATTTTGCCGTGCGACCACCTTCCAAAATGTGACCTTCGCCAACGTTCTTAAATCGGGGCTTAAAGAACCAAGCTCTACGACAACAACTCTCTATATGCTGCCCAAAATGATCCCACACTGAATCCCACATCATCGACGCATCAAGAAAGTAGCTTAGAAACTATGATGCATACTCTGCAGCAGCATATGATTGAATTTATGTCCTTTATTAGGACTATCATGCACGACCTTGGGTGGAACCAGAATATTCTCATGGAGATGCATGTATCCCAAAACGACAAATAATCAATGGCTGCTCTACCAATATCATTAAGGAACGCCAACGGCGTTTCACGGTATAAACTTCAGATAACTCAATTCCTGTATGACAATCATATTGACGTCCTGCTACTGTCAGAAACACATCTCACTTCTAAGTACAACTTTCAAATTAGTGCCTTTTTGTTCGACTGAACAAATCATCTAGATGAAAAAGCACATTGCGGAACCGGTATCCTGATTAGGAACCGCATCAAAAACCACTACCATAGCGAGTTTGGAAAAAACTACTCGCAGGCCACATCCATAAATGTAAAACTAGGAACCGGCAATCTTACCCTTGCAGCGGTATATTGTCCCCCTCGTTTCAATAAATCCGAACAACAATTTCTGGATATTTTCAACACTCTAGGGGAGGCTGCAGATGGCTACAACGCCAAACACACTCACTGGGGATCACACCTCGTCACCCCTAAAAGGAAAACAGTTGCATAACGCCATCATAAAGGCAAATAGAAAGCTTGACTACGTCTCGTCAGGCAGACCATCATACTGGCCTATCGACCCGAATAAAATTCCTGACTTGATCGACTTCGCAATAACTAAAAATATCCCTCGAAACCTCATCAGTGCCGAATCTTTACCAGATCTATCATCTGAGCACTCGCGAGTCCTCTTAAATCTGAAACTCCCCCAACGCCCTGAGATTACAATGCAGGCTAACAGATTAACATCGAAGAGAACAAACTGAGTCAAACCCAGAAAATACATACATAAGTTCACAATTGAGCTGAAGCCGAGGCTAAACTTTGATGCCGAGATAGAATCAGCAGAAAATACCTTGGAGAGTGTCTTAGTTACAACCGCCAGAATCTCAACACCTCAATTAGAGACTGCATCTAGAAGACCCAAGATGACAAACGCAGAGATCGCGCGGCTTGTTCTTGAAAAACGACGTATGCGTATGCAAGTTCATAGATCGCCAATCGTAAAGCAAAGATCCATAAATGACTCGCCATCACAAAAACTCTCCAATGAGCTGAAGCAGGAGATAAAAACGCCCAACTTCGCTATATATATGTAGAGCAACGTTCAATTTTAAGCAGTAAAAATTTGCTATGGAAAGCTCATCCCAATGTAACCACACCGGCAGATACTCAACATCACCACTATGAAAAATCACTTGTGGATGGGCCCGCAGCGATAAAGACAGAGCTACCACATTTTCAACGCATCTTCAACGTGTGTTCCAGCCGAACCTAGCTACAAGTTCGTTTTTATTACCGACGGTAACAGACGACAACCAAGCACCACATGAGGCAATTGAATTTCAAGCGAATGAAATATCAAAAATCATCAAGGATAAACTAAATCCCATAAAGCCCCCTGGATGTGATCTAATAACTCCAAAGTTTCCATACTGTGCTGTATGCACTATATTCCTGCATTTTAACGCTATTACGAAACTTGGGTACCATTCAGAGAGATGGAAAAAATCGATCATAGTAATGATACCAAGGACCAGACAAGGACCATTCAGTTTCCTCATCTTGTCTCTCGAAACTATTTGAATGTCTGATGTCTGATGATATGAATAACCCCGTACCTGAGGACACCCAATCTTATTTCAGCGCATCAGTTCGGTTGTCTAGAGAAACATGGAACCATTGAACAAGTCACAAACTCCTGAAGTTGTATCTGTGCAACAGAATCTTTGCTGTGAGATGGAACTCTGACAAGTCCGACGATCACCCTATAAATGCTGGAATTCCCCAAGGTAGCGTACTTGCACCAACGCTGTACGTCCTTTATACACGTTATTTTATTCCAGGGCATTATTTCGGGTTTCGAGAGAAACAACAAAGATCTGCTAAATATGATTCAAAATATAAATATAACTACACTATAACTATTCTAGGAGGTATTCTATGATTTTAAGTTTATTTACATTAAGAGAGAGTTCAGGGGATAGAGTATGTGATAAAAGGTTATAGTTCTTACAAATAGTGCAAAAGGGGTCGTGTTCAGCAAAGTTAGATCTGCAGATAGGTAACCATAGGGGTCGGAAGGACCTAGTTTTCCTATTAGCGATGGAAAAATATAGTTGGCTTAGCAAGTGTTTAGAATCAACCATGCCATGGATTAGCATGTGTAGAAACATGAGCCCAGTACAGGTTCGGCGCTCCTTCAATGGAGGTAACTTTAACAATTTAAGCCTGCAACGGTATGGCGGGAGACGATTATCAGGATCCCAGTTTAAGTTTTTTAATGCAAATAACAGAAGCGGCAGATAAGCGGCACACTGCGATGGAATGTCACACATTTAGAGCAGTTTAGGAACAGAAGATTAATTGAGCAACACAAATAGAGTTCGTCATGGTCTAGTTGCAAAAGCTTGACAAAGCCATGCTGTGCAGGTGAGATTATGCTCTTGCATGCATGTTGCAGCTGCGATGTGATGAGTTTCTCAAGAAGTTTGGGATTCGCTGAAAGCTTAGCAATGCCGCGGTAGTTCTCATTCCATAATTTAAGATGAGAAGATCGGAGCACCTTCTGAGGATGTAGCTAGGTACGTTGTCTGGGCCTGGTGAAAATTAGATTTTAATTGATGAAAGAGCCGTAAACACATCATGACAGTGGAACTTAGAAAGAGAAATGTTATTTATTTAGGGTAAATGATATGGATAGTTAGAGGAGGGATCAAATGAATTAGATGAGTAGGTTGACTGAAAAAATGACGCAAATAGATTAGCAATGCCGAGATGTGAAGATCCAAAGATTGGATTTACGTTTAGAGAGCTAAGATCATTTCGGAAATTGAGTTTGCATTTTGAAATATAATTTTTATATAGTTAATGGTTAAGGTCAACAAACTGGTTGCGGATTCGAAGGTAAATAGAAAGATATATCGAGGTTGGAGACTTAAAAGACTTCTTGTTAGCTCTAGATTTCCTATTATTTAGGAGAGAGAGGTGCTTATTAAACCATGGAGGTTTTGACGTTGATGGAGTCAATGTTTCAGGAAGAGATTTATTTATGGCGATATGAATTACTTCATAAAAAGAGTCTGTAGCATCATCGATATTGCTGAAACTAGAAAGAAAACTCCAGTCAATATTAGTCAGGTGATTTCTTAGGTCACAATACTTGTAGTTGGTTTTTTTAAAGCATTTTTGACAAGGCTGCGCTCTAATACTGGGGGACTTTAGGAGAGTCAATAATTAGCGAAACTAAGAGTGTTAGATGGTGAGGGTCCTCAGGAATAGATAAGGGAGGAGACCTTGCTATGGTGGCAGAGGAGGAGGATTAGAGAAAATGAGGTGAAGCAAACTGTCACGGGAGTTCCTTATACGGTTATGTTGGAAAACGGCAGAGTCGGCTAAGCCATCAAGGAAGTCATTTTTGTTAGTTGGTAAAAGCAAGTTATCATCATCCGAGTTGATCCATGAAATGAGGGGACGATTGAAATCCCCAAAAACTAGAATAAGATCAGCATCATTTAGCAGAGAAACTGATTTAATTGCAGTTAAGTGGTGCATATACATGATTGTATCACACAGAGGAGGAATGTACGAACAAGTAATGAAAAGGTTAAAGGACTCAGAATGAATTTTAACGGCTAAAAATTCAATTTCGAAAGGTTGGGCGATCTTCCCGAAAGACAGTGTACTTCGATACCAAAATTTCATTGTCTATGACAGAGGGGTTTAGCCAGGTTTCTGTTAGCACAATAGCATCGAAGTCAAAGGAAGCACTGTTATTAAAAAATATTTTCAGTTTTCCAAGAATACTGCGAACGTTTTGGTAGCAACAAGAAAAAATCTTGTAGCTTAGTTTTTTGAAATTGTAACTGGACTGGAACCTTGAGAATCTCTGGTCAGGAATTCATGAACAATACTGTGCTCGGGCCAGGTTGCAGGATCTAAAGCTTTAGCAAGGGAAGCATCTGGTAAAGTTAGGTTAAATGAGGATATGCTACGTTTATGTTTAAAATTAAATTTCGTCACAAAAAGTTCTAAGAGTTCTAAAAGTTCAAAAATACTAAGAATATTTGCAAGGTGAACCCTAATCTCTCCTGCAGTGGCATATCGCGGCATAAGCCGCGATACAAAAATGGATTTGAAGGGTGCTCTCAGCCTAGGTCCAGAAGATCGCTATTCAGATGGTACACCCGTCAATGGCTTTGGTGATTTTACAACGGGTTGGCGGGTTGGTGCGGCGGCAGGAAGGCGTAGTGATGGAGCATCAGGCTGGCTTGGTGATAGGACGGTTGAAGATTTGTCAAGAATGGGACCAGGTGGCAGATTCCTACTGGCAGGTTCCGGCGTATCAATTTTTGAAGTGGGAAGACCAGGTTTTTAGAAGAGCTAGGTTAGGTGGCTGTTTGCCATGGGCATTAAGCATAACATTACTTACTGGCAAATGTGTGGCTGGAATGGTACATATATTCATTTGCTGGTTATTGTTAGGAATTTTGCGGCGTGGTGATTCGCTTAGTAGTTTCAGGCCCAGAAATAGAGATTCGAGGTTTAGAAACTGCTCATTTAATGTGGCAAATTGTTTCCGAACTTCCCGGAAACCGTTTCGGGTTTGCTGTATAAACATACGCATCTCGCCTTCAATCTTTCGACAGGCCAAACAGGACCATGTCAAACCGATGCCTTTACCCAGGAGATCACCAAGTCGGCCATAATGACCAACGCCAGCGCATTTCATGTGCGAGCAATTGTCGCATAGTAAGTAAGTTAGATAGGAGTCACCGGTAATAGCTCCCCCAAAGTCGCATCTCCTTGAGGTTCAAACCAAAGACATTTTGGGTAATAAAAGAGAGAATGCGCTCAAAAACAGATGGTCAATCGAATGTACGATGAAGACAGTGATCCAACGACGGTAACGTGGGAGCGATTTCGGCGAACAGTAGGAGCAGTGTCAATCCAGACGGAGGTGAAGAAGCTCCACAAAAGGGGGAATGCGATAGAGAGCGGTGAGCAGCTTGTAATAACGAAACAAAGCAACGGTTAATGATTACTTTGTTGTTATTGTTTGCGAAACACAGTCTTATCGCGTTTCAAATACAACGAAGAATATACGTTTAAAATTAAACTTTCGAGGTGTTTTTCAGTGTGTGGACCACTTTGCGATACAGCAGGTTGATTAAATCAGTTCGGAGCTGATAATAGGTTGCTAGTTCATTTGGGAAACGTTCAAAATTACGGAGCGATAAATAGCACTGCAATATTTTTCGATATTGACAAGTCTGACTAGATGGATTAATGTATAAAATTAAAGCAATGCTTCCCCAAAACCCACAAAATCCTGAAGTCGTGTCTCTACAAAAGAACTTTTGCTGTGAGCTGCAACTCCGAGATGTTCGACGGCCACGCTATAAACGCTGGAGTTTCCCAAGGCAAGTCGATCCAAATTCCCTGTACAAGCAAAAACTCAAGTGGCTATCTGACTGGTGAATCAAAATCAACTACCAACAAGTGAGAAAAGTTATCTTCGGCTTGCCGAAGATGGTATACGCTTGCAGATCTTTAAAAAAATGCAATAAGTACTTATGTAAAATTCAGAAGTCTTTTCAAAATTATTGGTATGCCTATGTCAAATGATTAAATGTTGAAATAGGTTGCAATAGCTTGGAAAACAAAAAAGTTTTCCATACAAAGACTTGTTTTCATATCGGTCGTTTGTATGGCAGCTATGTGATATAGTGGTCCGATCCGGACCAAACATAAAAAAAATCATGTATGGCTATGTCCATAAATGTTGAATTCGGTTGCGATAGCTTGGAAAACAAAAAAGTTTTCCCTACAAAGACTTGAAATCTGATTGATCGTTTGTATGGCAGCTATATGATATAGTGGTCCGATCCGACCGATTTTTAAACTTGATCTGCGTGCAACAAAAATAATGATCTGGTAAAAATTTGAAAACGCTAGCTCTAAAACTACTGTCTATTTTTTGCATAAAAACAGACGGACAGACGGACATGGCTATATCGACTCGGCTGTTGATGCTGATCAAGAATATATATACTTTGTAGGGTCGGAGATGCTTCTTTAATGCGTTACACATTTCTGGACAAAATTATAATACCCTCTGCAAGGGTATAAAAAAGTAAGCATGTAACATTTACACTCAATCGGCGTATTGTCTTTTAAGCACCTTAAAGAACACCGTACTCCCGAAAACAAATGAAATGACGTATCTCTGAGTTCACCTTCACCGATGGCTCACCTGACGCATGCACATCGAAGCCAGCAGCTTCGCCAGCAGTAGTAACATTGATATGTAACATTGATGAGTTACATTGAGAAGAACCCCTAGACCACCCTCGTATATCCAAAATGAAAATATGCAAAGAGACCTTAATCAGATCCGTAATTTATGTAGACAACATTCCAACTATAAGTTGGTTCTATTAGTTCGCTCAACACGAGTGCAGGTTCAATGAAGCGAAAGTTTTTGCATAATCCACCATAACGGGAAATCAAGGGACTCTGCCCGACTTCGCTTTGACCTAGTTTATATGTAAAACATGTTTTATGGAAAAGCGAGTCGTTTTTTTTTTAATTGGCTGCAGCTGAAGTTAGGATATTGCAGATTTGAATAATGTCGTGGCACAGCTAAGCTTTCATGCCAAGGGTTCGATACACCAAAAGAGAACGTTAGGCGGCCTTCTCTGGTTGCAGTGCTGGTTGCAGGTGGGATGAGTAGGCTTCCCGCTCCTATTGCGTGGGAAAAATTCTGATTCCGGATGGATAGCGTAACAGGATAGGGAAATTAACAACGTGCTGATCCAGCACGTTCGAAAGTGGTGCGCTTGACATTTAAAAGGAACTTACTGGGACTGAGACCAATTTGTAAATCACGTCTGGAATCGCTGGAAACGGCCGAGAAACGATTTGAAAATTGTATCCCCAGATTCCGGTGCTTCTTTTCCAGCTAGGGAAACCAATTCGTTAACTGGGTCATAGCCCAGGCTTCCCGGTGTCTTTAGGTTTAATATAAAGCGCATTGCAGTAAGTCGTCCATTAATATTATATTACTCTGGCAAAATCTGTCGTCATTCATATACTTTTACTGTTGCCAAGCCTAGCAACAGAAGGTCAATCAACCTCCGCATTATAACCTTCATTTGTCCACCGGGCCACACCGCAGTAAAGGGTTGGTTGTTTTTCCGATCCCTTTTACATTATTTTTACATTTATGCACAAAACATAAAGCTCCGTTTTTTTGTACATTTTAATTGAATTTTCCTTTCGATAGCTTTTCTATTTTGTAGTACACTGTAATTCATTAATTTAAATTTTTTAATTTTTAATTTTTAATTGTTAATTATAACATTTAAACATTCTTCCAGCGGCCACAAAATTTTTGGATTTTACAATGTCCCCATGTTCAAATTGTTTTTATACCCTTGAAAAAGGGTATTATAATTTTGTCCAGAAATGTGTAACGCATTAAAGGAAGCATCTCCGACCCCACTAAGTATATATATTCTTGATCAGCATCAACAGCCGAGTCGATATAGCCATGTCCGTCTGTCCGTCTGTCCGTCTGTTTCTATGCAAAAAATAGAAAGTAGTTTTAAAGCTAGCGTTTTGAAATTTTTACCAGATCATTATTTTTGTTGCACGCAGATCACGTTTAAGAATCGGTCGGATCGGACCACTATATCATATAGCTGCCATACAAACGACCGATATGAAAACAAGTCTTTGTATGGGAAACTTTTTTGTTTTCCAAGCTATTGCAACCGAATTCAACATTTATTCATTTGACATAGCCATACATGATTTGTGAAAGTTTGATCCGGATCAGATCACTATATCATATAGCTGCCATACAAACGACCGATATGAAAACAAGTCTTTGTATGGAAAACTTTTTTGTTTTCCAAGCTATTGCAACCGAATTCAATGGTTATCCATTTGACATAGGCATACATGATTTGTGAAAGTTTGGTCTGGATCGGACCACTATATCATATAGCTGCCATACAAACGACCGATATGAAAAAAAGTCTTTGTATGGAAAACTTTGTTGTTTTCAAGGGTATACCATCTTCGGCAAGCCGAAGATAACTTTTCTTACTTGTTTATACATAATATAGGATTAGCATCATACTGATCTTTATCCGTAAAATTAACGATCTATGGCCCGACATATGATTAAAATTAAAATTTGCAGCTCTATGTTTTGTATTTTTAAATAAATATATATTCTAAATCAATTAATTAAATTTGATTTCCAGTATTTTTTTTTTGATGTATCAATAATAATTGAAGCCTTTAAGGAGTTCCAAACAAATCCGTTAACCTTGGCGTGACTACTCTAACTTTATGGTCTTTGCCTTTACGGACCTTTTTATACCCTTGAAAAAGGGTATTATAATTTTGTCCAGAAATGTGTAACGCATTAAAGGAAGCATCTCCGACCCCACAAAGTATATATATTCTTGATCAGCATCAACAGCCGAGTCGATATAGCCATGTCCGTCTGTCCGTCTGTCCGTCTGTCCCTCTGTCCGTCTGTCCGTCTGTTTCTATGCAAAAAATAGACAGTAGTTTTAAAGCTAGCGTTTTGAAATTTTTACCAGATCATTATTTTTGTTGCACGCAGATCAAGTTTAAGAATCGGTCGGATCGGACCACTACATCATATAGCTGCCATATAAACGACCGATATGAAAACAAGTCTTTGTATGGAAAACTTTTTTGTTTTCCAAGCTATTGCAACCGAATTCAACATTTATCCATTTGACATAGCCATACATGATTTGTGAAAGTTTGATCCGGATCAGATCACTATATCATATAGCTGCCATACAAACGACCGATATGAAAAGAAGTCTTTGTATGGAAAACTTTTTTGTTATCCAAGCTATTGTAAACTAATTCAATATTTATCTATTTGACATAGGCATACATGATTTGTGGAAGTTTGGTCCGGATCGGACTACTATATCATATAGCTGCCATACAAACGACCGATATGAAAAAAAAAGTCTTTGTATGGAAAACTTTTTGTTTTCAAGGGTATACCATCTTCGGCAAGCCGAAGATAACTTTTCTCACTTGTTTATTCATATTCTTTCACATTCGAAGAACATGCAAAAATTGTACAATAATTTACTTATGTACTAACAAGAGTTCTTATCAACGATTTATATATTTATGCCCCGAGCGACTTTAATGCGTTGTTATGTGCACTGGCGGCCTGTCTTTTGTGACCTTTTCACTTGCATGGCGGTGTCACCTTACGCATGCGTTTATATGTGCGTTTATTTGGACGGCATCGGTAAAAAAATGTATTCTTTATTCTATTGGTTTTTGGTCTTTTAGCAAAAATTTACATTATTTTTATAGATGCTTGAATGCTTGATCACGTAGGAAAAAACGCCTGAAACTAAATTGTAAATTGTAGCAGATTTTAAAAGCCGCTAATTCAGAGTATGTGACTGATACCAATAACTATTGAAAGTTTTTTTCTCCATGTCAGAAAAAAGTTTGTAAATTTTTTTATTTTTTATTTTATTTTAGCAGAATAGACCTTCAGTATGTATGTTACCTTATGATGAGTCACAGGTGTTCGAATTAGCTGTTATCGAATAGTGGATGATGAATGTGCTTAGTGAAAATGTTTATTTTACATTTGTCAAAAATTTCAACCTTTTTAGATGAATGGATTCCGTAGGAAGATGCTATTAGGTATAGAAAACTAAATATTTCAGAATCTTATAATAGTTATATATAGTATATATATAGTATATAGTTAGTTAACCATTGTTAATTGCTTATGGAAAATTGCCCGAGACCAAAATTATAGTTAGTCAAAACCTGATCGATATCAAACACCACTCCTTTACAGATCAAAATCTTAAAATTAAACCACTCATGGTCTGCGCGCAAGAGTGTCTTCCCGGATCTATCTTCTCTTCTATTCGCGGAGGAACGGCCCTGAGATCGGAAAGGTCGTTCAGCGTGGGTGCGCTAAAAAGAGTAGCCTGTTTTTGGGTAGGGTTGGGCACCGTCTCTTCTTCCTCCTAATCGCGGTACTTTCTATAGTAATCAAAATGTGCCAATATTCTCCAGTCTGGAAGTCAAATATGTAAGGAATCTTGCAAGGCACCATCACAGCGCAATGTTCCTTTTTTTTTATCTCGCACGCAGATCCCTTTTTTCATGTTTCATGTGGTGACGTTTTAGTTATAACGCTTAGTTCTTAAATAAAACTTTAAATAAATTAAACTGTTCAGTGTCTAGTGCTACTTTCTTTGCGTATTAGTTATACATATACGTTGATCCTGCCTCAGGATTGCGGGCTAAAATTTGGAGACTAGGTTCCTGCATGACCATGAGGTAGTCCAGTGTTCATTACTGCTGCCCGCTCACCCTACTTTGGCAAGTTGTTCGTTTTCCTGACGAATTAAAAGGAGTTTTTGGGTGATGTCTCCGGACGATTTTCCGAATGAAAATAGTTCAGTTTTATATTCTCTACCATGGTGGACACTAACCCGTTCGTCAACTGTGCGCAAAACTAGCAGCCACTGCGATCGTATTTGCGTACCGACGCGTTGTCAACGGTGTACTTAATTGAGCTATTCAGCTAGAATTATTTCATAGCTTTGAAGCTTTTAAATTCATTTCAGTAATATCCAAAATATTTCAAATCCGTCGAAGGCGCATCCGCGACTATCAAAGTGTTGTATTCGTGTATGTGTATTCGTAGCCGCCACATCCAGCATCACTTCAGGGACTCCGTTCCAGCTTGCACCAAAGGACATACCCCCGCATCCGAAATTTCGCATCCTATCAGCGCTTTCGGTTGCGGCTATATTACACCGTTAATTTCCTCCTTCGTATCCTTTTGAAGAACCTATCTGTGGAAGTTCTGCCTGTTCTGAGCTTTTCGACTCTGGCTCTCAGAGAATCGGTAAAGGTTTGGTTAATAAGTCAGGTATATGATTATTCGGCTCAGATCACAGCGATAATAACACTCAATATTACCGACTATTAACTTATTGGTCCCATGGATGTTGCCAGTTGGAAATGCCCAAGTAACTTGGGTCTTGTTAAAATTAGCTTTCGTGGTTCACAGTAAATTGATTTTCTTGTCGCAGTAGGTCTACCAAAAATGCTCTGTAAACAAACAAATAGTATTAAAGTATTAAATAGTATTAAATAGTATTTAGAGCTTGTATATAAGGGCTATTGAATTCCTTAGGCCATTTTTTATTGAAGCCAACCACACCATTGGCTTTTTTGACCATTGAGAAAATATGGTCGGACAATGTAATTTTAAAATCTAATAGGACACCAAGATCAATAACCTTAGTTAATCTTTCTAATTTAAATGTAATTTTAAAATGTAATTGGACACCATGATCACTAACCTAAGTTAATCTTTCTAAGGAAATCACACAGGTAAAGTATGTGGAATAGCTAGGGGTCGAGCAATAAAAACACATTAGGTTACATTTTAACCGATTAAGTTTAAAAAAGATTGGTAGAGCATTCAGCATCACTTCGGACTGAAGTGAACTCCAATATGAATATTAAGCGGAAGAGGATTTATATTGAATACAAAGCTTAACGTCATGTGTATACATAAGAACCAGAGAGTTCGTTAGAGCAGGGGGTAAGTCATTAATAAAAATGGTAAAAAGTAACGGCCCAAGACGTCTTCCTTGGGGGACTTCCTATGTAGCTCTAATAAGACGAGGGTGTACATCTTTAAAAAGGACACGTTGGGTTCTTCCAGCTCAGAAGCTGCAAATACACATAAGAGGGTCTGAGGGAAATACCAAGAGTTGAGTCTTGAATTTACTCAAAAGGATTGAGTGATTCACAGAGTCAAATGCTGTTATTTTAATTCAGTTTAGATGACATATATTTGAAGGCCATTACGGAAGCCATCTGTAATAAAGGACGTCAGCTCCAAGAAGTTTATGACGGTGGAGCGACGCCATATAAAACGATGTTTGCATGGAGAAATAATTGAACTGCAGATGTGGTGTGACCAATTTTTCAAAAAGCATTGAATTTGCTGACAATGTAGAGATGCGTCTGTTGGTAGCATTGCATTTTTTCCCTTCTTTATGTAGGGGCAATATAAAAGATTCCTCCCAAATATGGGGAAAAATCGAAGTTTCCAGAGATAAGGGGAAAAGTTTTGGAAGATGGTTGCACAATGGCTTAGCGCAGTTTTTCAGCATACAGCCTGGAACACCGTTGGGACCTAACGAATAAACTTTTTAAGTTTTACCTTCATAAGAACCGAAAACAAAGTGCTTTCTGAAAATAAGATTCGCTGATTAAATGGTTTATGATTAAGGCTGATCCGCAATAATAGGAGTTGATAATGTTGTTTGAAAGAATGTTGCGAATAGATCGACAATACCCTAGTCGGTAGCCGCCGATAAATTTTCAAACGAAATCATGGGGGGAGAAAATACCACCTACAAAATTATAAAATTGCTTGGATCCTGTGTAAATTGGATCCGGCATATTTCTTATAACAGTCAGAGTAACGCACGGTGACCGAGCTACTAAGTATCTTAAAAAAGTTACATTGCATCCAGTTGTTTTATATCTCTTAAGGAGTCTAAGGAGTCTTTTAATGTACATATTTTAAGTTTTTAAGGCTCCTTATAAACCAAGTCGGGTCAGTCGAGGCGGATGGGTACTTCCATGGCACGAAAGAGTCGAAGAAAGCGTTAAGCGTTTTGTAGAATGTTTATAAAGCGAAATTAATATCGGTGGATTCCCAGAGATATGACCAATAAAATTTATAAATTAAGTTGCTTAGTCTCTAAAAGTCAGCGTTACGAAAGCAACGAATTTTATAAACTACATGGCGAGACTTACGATTGAGCTATACGACGAGCTATCTCGGTACATAAGGGTGCAGGAATGTGAGGGATGTATGAAGATCGCAAACTAAGAGAAATAAAACTTAGGAGAGATAAGAACTGCAGAAGTCGAAAAACAGAGGAATAGAAGTAGATCACAGTACCTTATTTGGGTAAATAAAAATAAATTTATTTCTCATCCAAATATAGTAATGCACAGTCGCGATGCGATAAGATATCGGAAAATAGATAATTAAATAAATATTTTCTTTATTTGGCCAAACGCTTGCTTGTCTTTAATTAAGGCAATAATTAAAAGACGTAGAGCGCAAAAAAACACGACCGTTCGTAGTAAAATTAAATACTCCACCGTTTCATGGTGGAACAAAGAATTTTCGTTTCTAAAAAGGATAAATTCACCAAAAAACTAATTCCTCTCTAAACTCTAAAGGACTCTCAGACAAAAAACAAATGTTCGTCATTCATCAAAAAATTGATGTCAGAGATCAACCACTCGTCTGATCCTACCAAAACATTGGCCAACATCAAACGTCTGTGAGGGCTGTATTCCTCCAGACACATCCACTGTATCAGCAATTTAGGCACAAAAACAAGTATTACCGTCGAAAATGAAATTGCAAACTTCTTTGTAAGAAATGGTTCCGAGACCATACCTTCCCACACGTCCCACACAAAAGGCTCCTCAAACCACATATTTCCTACATAGGGTGTCATCTCATAAGCTTCCAAACTTAATTCAGTTTTAAGTGTCTTAAAACCTCGAAATCCCCTTTCTGATATTAAATCGTACAGACCTGTTTCAATAAATCCGTTCCTAGCCAAAACTCTACATAAAATCAGTCCGTATAGTTTCTTTTAAGACTGGATTTAATGGTGTCAATTCTACTCGCAGGATCGCAGGAATCACCTGAAGTGATGAAATGGAAAATAACTAGTTATGGTGAATTGTTGTGTTTAATCCGGAGGCTGAATTTTTACTAAGAACTCCTGCTGTTGGAGATGTGAGTTGCTGTCACTCAGTCCGCAGAATCCAGACCGCTAAAAATAAAATTGCAAGAAAGAACACTGGCTGTGAGTGGTTTGTGGTAAACACCATCTTCCACAGAGACCTAAAGCTGCTCACGGTCTTCGAGACCATTACCATTCACTCCAGCCGATACAACGATAGGCTGAAGCGCCATCAAAACCGACTCGCTACGGTCTCACTAGATCTTGTCCACCAAGGAGGCTCAACAGGCGACAATCCAAAGACCTAATCTATCGGCGCCACTTAAGACGCCCAGCAATAAGATGAGACCCCAAGGTGGACTTCATCGTTTATTGTAACAATGTTTTTATTTTTTTTGTAATTGTTACTACTAATTACATTTAGCCGGCGCGCCCACAGGGCTGAATGAAAAGATAAGCCATCGATGAGCAATGAAAGGAGCCGATGAAACCATGAAACAAGCGAAATTATTTATAGATTTTTTATCACTGACAAAACAGAATTAATAGCCAAAAGGAGATGTAAAGAAAATACTTGAAGTACCGAATAAATGAAATGAACCAGAGTAATTGTTTAACACAGTAAATTCCATTCTGAAATATTCTATGATATGATATATATATATATATTTTTTTTTTTTTTATTAATTTCCTTTAAATTACATTCTGTTTTTTATAAAGAATAACAATGAGTAATGGTTGAAGAAAGGAAAAAAAGGTAGCGGCCCTTCCCATTGCAAGGGTACGCTAATATTTTAATATTTTACTAATGATTTAATTCCGTTGGAGTTTTACGTTTTAATCTTCTCGGTCCCAGCTCTCTCATCGGTATTTGTCTCAGGTTTGGGTTTTGGTGGTTAAGTAGTTGATTTGTGTGTTTTTTGCTGCTTTTTTTAATAGTTTCGTTGACTGTCTCTATGTTTAGATCTTTATGTATATCTTCATTTCTAATATACCATTCGGCATTTGTCATTGTTCTGAGCATTTTCGATTGCGTTCGCTGGATTAGCTGTAAGTGAGATTTACTGGCAGTTCCCCAGATTTTTATGCCATACGTCCATATTGGTTTTATTATCGCCTTGTATATTGAAATTTTGTAATGTAGTTTTAGTTTAGAGTGTTTTCCTATTAGCCAGTTAAGTTGTCGAAATTTGTTTTTTATTTCATTTCGTTTGTTTAGAATGTGCTGCTTCCATGTCAGTTTTGCGTCGATAGTTAGTCCAAGGTACTTGGCATATGGGCGTAACAATATTTGATTGTTGTTGATTTTAATTGCGAAGTTTTTGGGTTGTCGTTTTGTGTATATTACTTGTTGAGTTTTGTCTTTATTTATTTCGATGCCCCATCTCTCAAACCAGGATACTGTTTGTGTCATGATTTGTTGTAGCGTACTTGCAGCTGTTTTTTCACACGCGCATGACGACATTAACACAGTATCATCTGCGAACGTAGCAATCATTGATCCAGGGATAGTTGGCTCTGGAATATCGGAGGTGTAAATCAAGTATAAGATGGGCCCAAGCACACTACCTTGGGGAACACCCGCTGACACTGGCATAATATCTGAGCATTCATTATCATATTTGATATAGAAATATCTGTCCGTTATATAGCTTTGTAGGATGGTATACAGGTTGTCTGGTAGTATATTTCTTAGCTTATGCAGCAGTCCTTTGTGCCATACTTTATCAAATGCTTTAGCAATGTCCAAGTACACGGCATAGCAAAACTTCTTTTCGTCAAAATCTGTTGTTATTTTATTAATTACTCGATGGACATGTTGGACAGTCGAGTGCTGCTTCCGGAAGCCGAATTGGTGAGGAGGTATTATATTTTTCTGTTTTAGGGTTGGCTCGATTCTATTTAATAGGACTTTTTCGAATACTTTTGAGAGGACAGGTAATAGCGTGATTGGTCTGTAGGAACTTACAGTATTGGCGTTTTTATGCGGTTTCGGAATTGCTTTAATTTGGCCTACCTTCCAAGTTATGCGAAAGTATTGTAGTCGAAGGATTCCGTTAAACAGGTTTCTAATATAGATGATTATAGCGTCTGGTAGTTCTTTCAGGATTTTTCCTCCGATTAGGTCATATCCGGGGGCTTTCTTATTTTTAATTTGTTTTATGTGCGATTTAATTTCTGCCTTTGTTATAGTTTTAATTGCACAATTTGGGTTGGTGATTTGTGGTGGAAGCTCAGCGTTGCCGTTCAGCCAGAGTGCCTTCTTTTTCTTTGTTTGATCTCGCCCATGTGTTATTGTTTCTTTTTATAGGCGGCTTGTGTATAGTTGAGTTCGTCAATTTTTTGGTCGCTTTCCACAGAGAATAATTTGTCGATAAGGAGGTTCCGAGGTTGCTAAGGTAGTATTGTAGCCGGTTATCTTTGTCTGCCCTGAGAATTCTCTTGAGTTCGTCTGTTGCTTTATTAAGTTTGTTTTTATCTTCTGGATGCCTAGTCCTTTGCCATATCTTCCAAAGGTTGCGCTTTTGTCTGATTTTTTCTTTAATAAAGGCGGGAGTTTTCTTTGATGCAGTCATTTTTATAGATGGTGTCGATTGCGTTGCTGCATATATGATGTTGTCATTTAAATATGCTATTGCGGAGTCCAGTTCGTTGTTTGTCTTTAGAGAGATATTTATTTCCATGTTCTGTTCCAAAATCTCGCGAAACATATTCCAGTTTGTTTTGTGGTTAAATAAAGGGGGGTCATTGTTGTTTTCTTCTACTCCACCATGTAGTGTAATTAATATTGGGGAGTGGTCGGAGGAGAGGTCTAGGCATGATTTTATTGTTAGGTTATCGCAATTTATATTTCTTGTAATACAGAAGTCAATTAAGTCCGGTAGCTTGTTTGTGTCAGTTGGCCAGTAAGTCGGCTCGCCTGTGCTTAGGGCATGGCTATTATTGCTTCTTATTGCTTCATACAGTTGTCTTCCCTTTGCAGTGGTAAGTCTGGACCCCCATGTTATGTGTTTGGCATTATAGTCACCTCCTGCCAGATACCGATTTCCTAGTGATTTTAGAAAATCGAGGTATAGGTCTTTTGTATTGTTAAATTTAGGTGGGCAATAAACTGCAGATATATTTATTGGACCCGTTGTGTCTGAGGTCGATATGGTAGTAGCCTGTATGTAGTCCTTTTTGAATCCATCAAGCTCTATGCACTTTATGCTTTTTTTAATAATTACTGCAGTACCACCATGGGCCTTACCGTCCGGGTGATTAGTAGAGAATATATTATAGTTTGGTATGTTTATATATGTTTTGTCAGTTGAGTGAAATGTTCAGAAATGAGCATGACGTCAATTAGTTTTTCATTTAAGAAAGTTTTTAATTCAAGTAAATGGCGTGAAAGTCCGTTAGCATTCCAGATGGCGATTGTTAGGTGTTTATTTGTCAAGTTTAGATACTATAATCGTGACTATGTTCAGCATATTTGTCATTTGGGCTATTAATTGTTTCATCAATTGTTTTAGTTCGTCAAAATCATTTTGTGCGGTTTGGCTTAGTTGAGTTGGAGCAGGCTGTATATTAGGTACACTGGCAGTTTGGATTGCTGAGTTGGTTTGATGGCTAGTTACTTGGTTTCTATTTAAGACTTCGGCATAGGATATTTCTGGCGTCTTTAAGCTTTCTACGTTATTTGTTGTACTGTATTGTGTCGTTTGATTATTTGTTTCTATTGCCGGTATTTCTTTTTTCCGGAGAGTTGGGTATTTTTGGATTTGTAGTGCTTTGTACACCATACAACCTTTATAGTTTGCAGTGTGGTTTTCACTGCATAGTGCACATTTAATACTTGTTCGGTCCGATCTTGTATTAATAGTACAGGATGATGAGCTGTGTTTTCCAGCGCATTTTACACAAGTTGGGTCTTTGGTGCAGTAATTTTTGGTATGTCCATATTTTTGGCAGTTTGTACATTGGGGAAGTGTTCGCTTTGGTCGCGGTGGCTCAAAAATTACTTTGCAATGAAGAAGGTGCTCAATTTTATAGATGTCTTTATTATTTTCTTTCATTTTGAGTTCAATAGAGAATAGAGGCAATGGTTGTTTGGTGTCGTAGCGCTGGATGTTGTGTAAATTTATAACTTCATGTCCTTGCTGGGCTAGTTCATTTATAATATCGTCTTTGTCTGTAGCATGATGGACGTTACGAAGGATTACCTTAAATCCCCTCTGGTCTTTTGGTCTGAAGGTGTAGTATTTGGTCGATTTATCTTTTAATAGTCCTAATATGTTGTGATAGTGAGTAGTTTCTAGTGGCTGTATTTTTATTTCATTAGTTGACAGTGCTTTAAGTTCATATCGTGTTTCTTCCAATGAATTTAAAGCAGTAGTTAGTGCGTATATGTTTTCAACATTTTGAACATATATGGGGGGGGGGTTTTGCTTCTTTGTGCTCAATTTGCATTTGCGCATTTATGGTTGCATTTGTCCCATTGTCAGTTTGGTTTTCGTCTTCATCATCTTGTGCTAGTAACTCAAAGCGGTTGCTTGAGTTTGGCTCGGCTAGCCAGTACTCTTTGAGTGTTTTTTGAGTGGCGGTTTGGGTTTTATTCTTCTGTTTCTTGTTGCCATTTAAAAGATCTTTGGAACCGTTTGGAGACTGATTTTCTCGGTGACGTTTTAAGTTTTGTTGTTTTGGGAGAGAGGATTGAGTTTTGTTTATTGTTGTTGGAGCGGGTATTGAGGTTGTGGGTATATTTTATATTATTTATATTTTTATATTCGCTGATATATGGGGGGGGGGTTTTGCTTCTTTGTGCTCAATTTGCATTTGCGCATTTATGGTTGCATTTGTCCCATTGTCAGTTTGGTTTTCGTCTTCATCATCTTGTGCTAGTAACTCAAAGCGGTTGCTTGAGTTTGGCTCGGCTAGCCAGTACTCTTTGAGTGTTTTTTGAGTGGCGGTTTGGGTTTTATTCTTCTGTTTCTTGTTGCCATTTAAAAGATCTTTGGAACCGTTTGGAGACTGATTTTCTCGGTGACGTTTTAAGTTTTGTTGTTTTGGGAGAGAGGATTGAGTTTTGTTTATTGTTGTTGGAGCGGGTATTGAGGTTGTGGGTATTTTTATATTCGCTGAGGAAGAGCGTATCGGCATTGAAGCATAGCAAACTGTAGTTGTTGTTGCTATAGTTGCTGTAGTTGTGGTATTTGTGTCTGAGGTTGTTGAAAGCGGAAGAGTTGAGAGTGGGAGAGCTGAGAGCGTAACTGCTGCGAGCGGGAGAGTTGAGTGTGTGTTCATTAATATCGCGGGAGTTGTTGATGGTATACGCGCGGGTAAATTTGGCGCGCATTCTGGTCTTCGTTGCTGAGAGTAGTTGTTGGGTCTCTCCAATGCTGGAGAGCAAGATCGCGCTCTTTCATCACTCTGCGGGTGCAAGTTTTGATAATTGTTTGTATGATTTGATATATGGGTGAGTGAGATGTAGAGTTGTTTTTGTTTTGTTTTGCTTGAAGCTCTCGCTTCTGATTGTGAGCGCCGGGTGCGCTCATATTTTGTTTAGTTTATTGTTTTCACTTGTTTCTTGTTTATTTATTCACAGGAGTATATAGGGTTTTGTAAAAAACACATATAAATATGTATTAGCGTCTTTTCGCTTTTATATAATGGTTTTCACTTGGGATTGAATTTTGCACTTAGACTTCAATATTAACTGGAGCTTCGTTAGAAACACGTCCGTCGGGGTTGAAGATCAAAGGAAATATGATATATATTTGGGGACAAAAACCGGTCATTTCATGATGAGACACCGTTTAATTTTGACCGGTTTCAGAAAGTGGCATTAAAATGAAAAGATTTACTTTAGCCAAAAATGGGACAAGGATTTCACAGTATAATTTTCATATCGGCCCTTGCATGGTCACGATCTCTGATTCCAAACGCGAATAACGCATCGGTCTTCGCCTCAGTGAGTACTCTCAAGCAACAATCGTAGGTACAATTTTCTAATCAACTAGGCACTAGGTACCTTTAGTTTTTCGAGGACTCATGCCTGGAACAGGGTAAAGAGTGTGTTTTCAAAGTTGAATCACACAGCCAGCAGTGAAGCAAGTATTCGATCGTCCGCGGCAAAATTATCATAACGCTTTCTACCCTTAGTACGGTAGGAATTCCCTAGGAGTCGCCTTACTCAGCAAGCAGCTCCTTTACGCCTGTTTGCACCATAGAAATCGGAAACACAACAGACGTCGCCGAAATCAACCAAGAAACATACCCAAAGTAACAGAAGTTAAACACAACTAGATATTATGGCTATCAAGACCAAAGTACAACGATTTAGTAACAACCAACAATATAATATAAAATATATAACTACCTTTACCCTGCCACGCTTCCCTGTGTCACATTCTGATTGCATTCACGCTTTTGTGGGATTTGAAAAATAAATGAAACTCAAAATGGTTAGCATTGCTTGTATTACGGTCATTTACAACTCCATCCCGTAAATGAATGTATTCTTCGGAGGAGAGTTTGGCCTGATTCAAACGAAGGAATAGCAAAAGTTCGATTTCATCTTTACGTACATATCCACTGGTCAAACAATTGCCAGCAATTTAAAATATAATTCTCCTCATTATTTTGAATCATTAATCGGTAGGCGTAATAGTTCATTGCGTTGCACTTTCATTCGTTTCTGCACCGTTACTTGGATTTATCATCTATATGTTGAAGTGATAACCATCGGACCCATCCCAGAATATGACTGGATACTGCAAAGCATCGTAACAAAGATGAATTTCTGCGGCATTTATCACTTCATTACTTCTTCGCTGTAGAACAATATCTCCGAGTATAACTTTAGCCACTGCGGCGATAGTTGGAGCATTGTATCTGAGAACATGTTCTCCAGTAGGCGCTTTGTTTGCACGAATGATAATCTTGTGTGTATTCGTTTGCATTAAAAATAAAATTAAAATCAATTGCTGTTTTGAAAAGCCGTACCAAATTGTTCCCTGCGTGAAGGAGCTGTTGTATTTGCGAAACGTTGAATCTTTTCAGGTTTGTATTCCGCAGCGGGCACTCACTTCGTCTGCATCATTAGCGATGAAGTACATTTGGAGGAACTTATGGAGGCCATTTGGAATTGCTTTATGATAGATTTGTCCTTTAGTCTTGAAAGTTGGCATTAACTGAGCAGTCTGAATCTCCGCGACGAATGACGTCATTTGAAAGAAAGAGTTATATTTCGAGATGTTCGATAAGAAATGCTTTGATTCGGCGCTACATACATCAAGTAGTGACTCCTGTGGCTGGTGTCCAGTGGTGGTGGTTAACGTTGGGGCAATTTAATTTTTTCGCCTCACAACACATCTCAGTTCCCTCCACTGGAAAGAAGGCATCAGATCAATTCGATACTACGTTGGCCAATGGTCTGCGTTATACCCAAGGGCATATTCTTCTACTTCTATTCTTCCAGGTACACACGCTTGCTGGACGTTTAATATAAAACTAGAAAACAACTTTTTGTTGGCAATTTTGAGTTCTAGTGGCAGTAATCGCGGAAGCTAAAGCCTTCCTCAATTCTCTCACCACTTACAAAAGACTAGTGTAAAGGCGTTTAATCGCAAAAATGATCTTCGTCGATAAAAAATTGGATCTTCGGCCTTTCCAAGATTATGGGCTCTTGGATAATCTTGGATTCATAAAAATTTTGCGTTGCGGTAGGTCGTTCGGCTTTAATTCTTCCACCAGTTAAATTTTGAAAGGCTTCACACCTAAATCCTTCCGCAACACTTGCAACGTTGTTAAATAACAGAGGCCCAATGGCTGCGAACGGCAAAAAATCGATAATTGATGGTCATCATTAACCCTGTCCGATACAGCTAAACAGCACTAAATTTTCCACCAAGTTTACATTGTTGGACAATAAACCATTGTCCTACAATGTTGGACAATAAACCATTGTCCAACAATGTAAACTTGGTGGAAAATTTAGTCACAATATCCGCTTCATTGGGTCGATTTAACTGACCAAAAAATGGAAGAAGCACCCCATGCACTTTCTTAACAGAGCACGAATTTTGATAATAAAATTCAATAATCTGCATTCATGGTTAATTTAAAGACCAAACTGTAGATGTTTGGCAGTGATACAAAACACGAAACGTGCGTCACCTGTTTAAACCAGTGTTGCCAAAAGATTATACCTAAATAATCACCCACTACTACTATCAACGGGGTAAAAACGAAAAATTTGCGAATAAATGCATAAGATCTTTGGAACAACAGATGAGGATGGACTCAGGAAAATATACAGTCAATACTTGAAAAGAGTATGTGAATATTTATTTTTTTATTTATTTACAGTAAATGTTTATTTAATTAACAATTTCAAAATGATCTGCTAAATATACACAATACTATTATACTATAATAAATATTTATAATAAATAATAATTATAATTTATAATAATAAATATTCTATGTAACTATTATAAGAGGAATTCCAAAATTTGCAATTTATTATAGTTTGTACATATATTACGAAAAGGATCGTGTTCACCGTGCTTGGATCTGTGAATAGGTAACCACAGGGCGCGTAACGACTAGTTTTCTACTAGGCACAGAAAATAATTGTTAGTTTTAAAGGTGTTTGAAGTCATACCATGAACAAGCATGTGCAGAAACAAGAACCCAGCACAGGTTCGGTACTTCTTTAGGCGACGTAACTTTAAGAAGTTAATTTAATTTAAATTGTCAGAATCGCACATTAAATTGTTCAGTGCAAATAACAGGAACTATGAATGAGTACAGTATTTGAGTAGAGTAGAGTATTGTGGACTCCAAACGCAAAAGCAATATTCGAGGATAGGAAAAACTAGGGTGATATATTAGGTTTTGTTGGTGAAAGGATCGTTAAATTCTTTTGACCAACAGTTAATAAAGGCTAACATTTCTCAGAGATGTGATCATTAAACCTCAGTTTATAATCAAAAAGGACACCAAATCATTGATTGTGGAAAAACGATGAAGGACGTTATTTCCATGAGACTATGAGGCAATAGAAGGTACACTGCAACAAGATGTAAAAAGCTCTTATTTTGATCAGTTAAGGACGAGAAGGTTGTTTAAGCGCCATCATAGTCCAATTTCAGATGTATATGAAGAAAATGTTCCCAGAAGGAGTAGCACAACTTGACATCATCAGCGTACAAAATGAAGAGGCATAATTAATCACATCAGAAAGATTAACAAAAAGTATAAACAGCAGTGGTTCACGATGACTACCCTGTGAGACACAGGATGAGACATGGGTGACATTTGACTTGGTAGTTTTAAATAGAACAATAAGCGAGAGTTTCCATAAAAGGACGCAATGATAAACTAAACCAAATACCTTGCTAAAATCATGTAATGAGTAATGATGTTTGAGATTTAATAGGTTTTTTCAAACAGCTTGGGAATCGAAGATAGCTTAGCATTTGGAGATATGGTTTAATTTTTAAATAGTTGATAGGTAGAATGTAGGAACAGGTATTTAATGAGTTAAACGACTCAAAATCAGAAGAAACACTATTAGCGAAAGAGCAAAAACTGGAATCTGTGGCTCAGAATTCATGAACGATCGTGTGTTTGGGCGAGGCTGCAGGAGCCAGAGCTTTCGCGGGGCAGGCATCTGATAAAAAATTTTAAATGACGATATGCTACGTGTGTTTAAATTTAAATTTGGTCACAAATAATAAACGACGTTTATGTAATTGGAAAGGTGCATCTGCATCATCGGCAGTGGCAACTGACATATGACGGGATACAAGATAGATCTACGGGGAGCAACAGCTCTAGTGTTGTTCCTGTACATCGCGTTTTCAACGGCAAACCCGTAAGTGGCTCTGATGAAATCACCGCGGATTGACTGGTAGGCGCGTCGGCAGGCAGCAGGCGGATCAACAGAGTCTGGCTGGTTGACTGGACAGTATAAAAGTTAACCTGTATAAGGCCAGGTAGAAGCTTAGCGGCAGCTCCAAATTCGTTTTTCTCTCAAGTACATATTAAAGCGGTGCAAAATAATGCAGAGGAAGAAGAGTAACGTGGGAGCGGTTTGAACGTAGTAGCAGGAGCAGCATTCCAGAGGGAGAATAAGAAGCTCCACAAAGGGGGGAGAGCCAAAAGATCCGTAAGCAACTAAGGGTTACAGAGCAAAAACCCTAATTGCTTTGGTGACTTTATTGTTGTTTGCGAGTAAAATTAAATCTCGAAATTAAAAATAAACAAATTAGTTCTTTGAAATAAAACTTTCAGAACTTCGCGGAACGACAAATTAATATGACCAGTTTGGCACTGAATTTAAATAGTTTATTTAACCGGAAAACGATTAAATCGAAGGAGCGGTGATAAAACGCTGTGATGCTTGAGACAGAAGTTAACGAAGAAAATACCAAGGTGCGCAATTAGAGCAAGGATTCATTGTACGCCCGGCCCAAATGAAGCCTTTGGAAGTGGCCAATTGTGGATTCGAAGTGAGATAAACGATGTTCAACATAAAACTATCATTATAATCATTTTATTACCGACTCAGATATGGGTGCATCTACACACGCCATTTTTCGGTTAGATCTCCGGATCTGCTAAACGGCCAGGAAGGTTTTGCTGTGTGTTTGGTGGGATTAGAAATCATCTACTACGAGCTGCTGCCCTATGGCCAAGCACTCAATTCGGCACTGTACTGAAACTACTGGATCGCTTGAAGGCAACACTCATCCAGAAGAGGCCATCTTCGATCAACAGATGCCGAAATGTGTTCCATCAGGACAACTTCAGGCAACACACGTCTTTGGTGATACGCCAGAAGCTCCCTAAGGTCGGATGGGAGGTCCTGGCACCAAGTAATTACCATCTTTTCCTCTCCATGGCGACGCGCCTAATGTTGAGAAGATGGCCTCAAGAGAGGCCTGTGAAAATTGGCTCTCCGAGTTTTTAGCTAATAGGGACGCAGCCCTTTACGTGAGGGGTATAATGAAGATGCCATCTCGTTGGCAACAAGTTTACTTACAAATCGGCAACATTTGACTTAAATAGGTCAAATGTACACCAAGTTATCATCTTTTGAAAAATCAATAAAAACTCGAACGAACTTTTTACTTAACCTAATATATTTAACATTATTCCAACTTTGTTTTGGGACTTAAATATATAATCTATTACGAACGAATTCAGTCTATGACAAATACATTTTTTAATCACCAAACGACATATAACGTTGACAGCCTATGCGAATTCGAGTAATTTACCAATAAATCATTCTTAAAGTAGGTGTACGTTTTGCGATATTTGCTACGATTTGTTCGCCCAGCTTCTTTCCAGAGAACATTTTTATACAATAATAACAGTGGTGTACGGTTAAGTAAAACGAGTACCAAGATGTGGGCATCAAACGTCCATATGCTCGGAATGTCTTATCAGCCAACGTCCACTTCATCAACAAAAACCTAATATCTCTTACTCTTACCTATCAGATACTGGAGGTTACGCAGTAAGCTACCGTAACTCAATTCTGGTTCTTCATTTTGTTTTTTAGGTATTATTGTCTTCAGAAGCCTAGTTAAAGTCGAAGATATTAATCTCCGAAGTTTCAAAGTGCATCACTTTCAGACGGGGCCGATCTCTGCAAAGATTCTCCAAATTTGGTTCCTAACTTGTGAAAATACCTAATTCTGGATAGGTTGAATTCTTCTGCGTTAAAATCACTTTGCTCAATCTTTGTTTATTATCTGTCTTATATAACACCATCATCCGAGTTTCCTGCTTATTTGTATCATTTTTCTGCTAATCAATCGGTTTATAATTTTATATTCTGCTAGTGACCTAGCAACTCTAGTCAATTATCGAAAATCACTATCCATGCACTATCTTTGTTCCTTTTATCTTTTCGCTGCGTGTATGTTCGACATTTCGACCAAAAAGGCAAAAAATTTGGCATAGAGCCATTCTAGAGCCATGTCCATATCATCCAACGGTTGAGGCTTTCATTCAAACCTTTACTTGTTACTATACGCCATGCAATGATAGCCGCAAGATTTTAGTTATAGGGTTATTAAATTCTTTCGACTATGTTTTAGTTAAGTCAAGCATCCCGTAGATAAAGAAGGTAGCCTAACAAGAGTGGTAATAAGCTATAATAGATAGATAGTAATTTGGACTTTTGATATTTATGACAAAACTTAATGTCTTTTACGTTTATTATTTAAAATTATTAATTAAAATTATTTAACTGAGTCTTTCTCTCTGTCTGAGAGTTGGGACTTATGGGTGCGGATCTTGAATGCCGCACTGATGGTCCGCGAAGCTGTATGAAACCACGTCTTTTCATACAGCTTCGCGGACCATCAGCTGTAGATACCAGAAATTGGCCGTCTAACAAATTCTTCGGGGATCTCGGGAGCGGGATAACATTAGATATTGATACTGGAATTTTAACTACCAGCCTTAGAACTTAGCAGAGAGAATGCATTCATTTAAGCGACTGCCGAAATTATAATCATGAGTGCTCCTTATTTGACACTGACTAACTTAAAACTAACTACAAAGACTCGCACTGGCCACGAAAATATGCTGTGTTCGGCAACTAATGTTGCTAATAGCCAAATTAAGAGGGGAGAGGCGACATATTTCAGCATAGTATTTATTCAAGGCGGACGGAAATTTCCATGGCTTATATAAGTCAAAAAATAGGCTTAAAGTCTGAAAGAATATTTTTAAGGCGGTATCAGTGCAAAGATTTGACAAATCATATGAAAAAAATTTAGTTTCTGAAAGTAAGCAATAAAAAAGTTTTTAATCTAGATGGGGAAACTTAAAGGCTATAGAAGTAAGCGTTTCGATAGAAATATCAAGCATTTAATGGTATGGATACTCTGGAATCGCTCTTGAAAAGCTCTGGATTCGATCAAAATCAAATGCAAAACACAAGTTTAAGAGCCGATCTTATAAGTTTATTATATGATTTATTTTACTTGAGGATTGTGCGAAAATACCAGCAGAGAAATCATGGTGATTTTTTAAAATATGACTAATTGAATACGCCCGTTGAACATTAATCACGTCGGCTTTACATTGCTCCGTAATTTGAAATTTCCCGCACGAATTAGCTAATTATTTTCAGCTCTGAATTGATCTACTCAACCTGCAGTACCGCGGAGTTGTCCACAAACTGAAAAACACTTCGAAAGTTTTAATTTAAGCGTCTTTTCTTCGTTTATTTTTAACGCGATAAAACTGTGTCGGAAACAACAAAAAAGTGACAAAAAATCGTTGCTTTGCTCTATTTCACCGCTCTTTATCGCACTTTCCTGCATCCTCAGAAGGAGATCGGAACCTTCTTACCTTACCTCACTATACTATTTAACCTATCCTTGGAGCTAACATCCCTACCTAAATTATGGAATAAATCATACCTTATACTTATTCATAAAAAAATTTCTAAAGCTTCCATTAAGGGATACCGCGGCATTGCTAAGCTTTCTGTGATTTCCAAGCTTTTTGAGAAACTCATTACATCGCACCTATAGCACATGCATGCACGAGCATAACCTCACCATCACAGCATGGTTTTGTCAAGCTTCGCTCGACAACCACTAACCTACTGGAATCCTTTTCAATAATCAACCGTTTTTGCTAACTGGTGTAATTTATACTGACTTTAGCCTAGCATTTGCAACGGAAACTCTCGCTTATTGGTTTTCCACCAAAAATCCTAATGCGGTTTGCTTCCCACCTTTCAGATCGAACTCAGCGTACTCTACCAAGTCAAAAGTCATGCATGTCTCATCAGGTGTTCCGCAGGGTAGTCATCTAGGACCACTGTTCTTCATACTCTTTGTAAACGATCTTCCCAATGTGATTAGTTATGTCAAGGTTTTCTATTCCTTCTCGGAACATTTCCTGCACAGGCATCTGCAACTAGACCTACAGGAACTCTATTTGTGGTGCTCAAGCAATCTTCTGTTCCTAATCTGCTATAAATGCAAACTTATAACATTCCATCGCAGTTTACCGCTTATTGAATCTTACTCTCTTTGTTTCCGCAATCAATAATCTTGGAGTTCCTGTTGATCATAAACTTAAGTTTAATGATCACATTTCTTGACAGTGAATAAAGACAAAGGAATGTTAGCCTTTATTAAGCGATGGTCTAAAGAATTTACCGATCCTTTCACCACCGAATCCCTATGTATCACCATATGTCGTCCTATCCTTGAATATCCTCAATACTCCTCTCACTAAAATAGCACTCAACATTAAAAAATCGTTCATTAAAAATAAACTTTGTTTTCGGTGTTAAATTGAATAATTTTTCGGAATTTTGTGTTTTGATATTTAAATTTTTTTACGGCCTGCCTGCACTTGGGACTTGGGGGACTGCGCATTTGTAACGGGCCGGGTTGGGCTGCCAAGAGTCCCACTGTGTCCGTTGCGCCTTCGCTGCCATTGCTGCTGTGACTAAATATTTGCAAAAACGTAAATTGAACGCCAACCTAGAGAACGGACTGGTAGGCCCCCGCAAACCAGCAAACTCGACAAAACAATGCCCTGCAAGAAGGCCATCAAAGCAAGGTCGAGTTTTTCTTGCTCGGAGCCCAGGGGGATCAAGCGTAAGCCCTCGCGTAAATGGCAAGGAGAGGAGCCTGACGTCACGCGTAGCACGAGCGCAGCTCTGCCCAGCAAGCTGGCAAACAACTCCTTTGGCCTCCTCTCAAGCAAAGAAGACGACGACGAACGTGACAAACCCGAAACTACCTCAGAGGCAGTGGCATCTAAAACAACAGAGAAACCGAACTCGATCCCGAAGACCCTCAAGCCTCCGCCGATCTATATCCCAGACGTGACCGACATTACCGCGCTTGTCAAGATAATAACGACTCTAGTGGGTACCAAAAAGGGTTTCTCGTACAAAACGGAGAGGAACAACAACGTACGCGTAATGATGCCAGACAAGGAGTCCTACACAGCCCTACGCCAGCATCTCGTTGGACATAATTAAAGGCTCTACACCTTCCAACCAAAGGACGAGAGAGCGTACAGGGCGGTCATCAAGGTACTTCACCACACAATGGACCAAACAGAAATTAAAGAAGAACTCCACAAATACGGCCATACTGTGAGGGATCTGCACAATTCCATTGGCTGGAAATCCAAACAACCACTGGGGATCTTTTTTGTTAATCTCGAAACATCTTGAATCTGAAAATAAAGAGGATTTGCAGGTCAGTCGTCAACGTAGAGAATGTTTCAGATGCCAAGGGTACCGACACACCCAGCGCTACTGCCTTCTGAAACATCGCTGCGTGAAATGCGGTGGTTCTCACGACTCTAGGTCATGCAACAAAAAAGATGACGAGAAAGCATGCTGTTTACATTGCCAAGCTGTTCACCCTGCGTCGTTCAGAGGATGCCCTGGCTAGAAAAAGGCAAAGGCGCAGCAATCTCCTAAAGCCAGACCCGTTGAGAATAGCAACAAACCACCTCTCATCCAGATACCAACTATCATTAATGGTACGAGTTACAGGGACGTACTTCTAGGAAACCTAGCGACACAGCCAACGAATCCCCAACAAACCCC
The DNA here is from genome assembly GCA_035047645.1 of Drosophila merina. Lineage (NCBI taxonomy): Eukaryota > Metazoa > Arthropoda > Insecta > Diptera > Drosophilidae > Drosophila > Drosophila merina. Next base: position 23,960,697 of record JAWNPH010000059.1, on the reverse strand, counting down.
TCAAACCACTCCCGAAGCCCCACAACCCAATCAGCTTGAAACGATGCTTGCCCGCATGGAAGGAACGATTAAGAGGATGACGGAAAAGTTGATCTCGCAGATGTTCTTGCAGATGATGCAGTTTATAACGCCCATCCTCAACAGAAAGTAATGCAAATAAGTCTTAATATATTTTTTTGGAACGCAAGCCGATGTAGAGCATCTCAGCAAAACAGACAATATCGATGTTCTTCTAGTTTCGGAATCCCACTTTTGTCCCAGATCCTACTTTAACATTAGCGGGTACGAACTGATACATGCCAACCATCTATCTGGCAGAGCATACAGAGGAGCAGCTATGCTCATCAGGAGTGGCATTCAGTACACGGAACTTCCCGCGTTTCAGGAGGAATGGGCTCAGTGCGCCGTGACCAGGATTTCTAGCCCACAGGGAGATATCACCATTGGTGCGGTTTACTTCCCACCCAGACACTCGATAAAGCTCTATAAGTACCTGCAGCGGAAAAGTCTGGACTGCCATTCCACTGGAGAACCCATACACTGGCCTACCAACCCTTCGAAGCAGCCGGATCTGCTGGACTTCGCGGTCTCCAAGGGCATAGGACACTCTAAGATAACATGCTCAAGCTATGATAAACTGCTATCCGACCACAGTGCAGTAAACTTGCTTCTAAACATCCCCGTCCTCAGAAAAACCCCGCCTAGAAGACTCACCGGGAAACACACAACTGCCCCGAAGTTGACGTTCTTGATGCTTTTTCTCGGCAAAGGAACTGAAGGACAAGCTAACCATCCTACGGCAGGACTCCTTCCATAGATTCCTTAAGGAGCTGCAACCTGGAGACCCGCAGGACAATCTTTGGAATGTCACGAGGCACATAAAAAGACCTGCGAGGAAGATATCACCCGTGCGCAAAGTGGACGGTTGCTGGTGTCGGTCTGGGATCGAAAGAGCAGAAGCCTTTGCTGACCATCTACATAGTGCATTCTTACCGTTCGACAGATGCACTGGCGAAGAGAGAGCTGCCACCATAAGGTTCGTAGACAGCCCAAGTGCTTCTGGCCCGCCAATACAGCTCGTCAAACCAGTGAAGATTTTGCAGGAGATCGCCTCCTTAAAAAATGGCATGTCACCAGGTCCTGAGCGAAACGATGCAACAGCACTGAAAATGTTGCACCTAATCTGTTCCCAAAGGCGGGCTAACATCTTTAACACCGCCAACACTGCCTCCGTCCAGGGTACTTCCCGAAAGAGTGGAAGCGTGCTGAAGTAATTGTCCTCCTCAAGCCTGGAAAACCTGAAGCCAATCTAGCCTCGTATCGTCCGATTAGTTTGCTGGCAATCCTCTCTAAAAAACTTGAAAGAGTATTTTTGCGTAGAGTACTGCCAGTATTGGACGAGGCCGGACTGATCCCTGATCACCAGTTTGGCTTCAGACGCTTACATGAAACACCTGAGCAATGCCTTGTTGAGAGCATACTTAAGGCCTTCGAAGAAGTACTGCTGCGCCGTTATACTGGATGTCAAACACCCGTTTCACAGAGTCTGGCACCCTGGACTCCTTTTCAAAATTAAATCCCACCTTCCAAGTTCCCACTTGGCTTTCCTCAAGTCGTACACAGAGGAATGGGAATTCCGAGTAAGATGCGGATCATCAATCAGCAAGCCTAGGCCTATAAGAGCAGGAGTACCTCAAGGCAGTGTTCTTGGACCCATCTTGTACACACTCTACACAGCGTACCTTCCCATAACCCCCTCCCGGAACCTCACAGTAGCCAAATATGCCGATAACACCGCCTTCCTAGCCTCCGCTACAGATCCTCAGGAAGCATCAGCCATCATCCAGAGACAACTGGATGCTCTCGATCTATGGCTGAAACGATGGAACATCGTGGTCAACGCGGAGAAATCGTCCCACACATCCTTCGCTCTATGCAGGGGGCAATGCCCCCCCGTCACACTCAACAGGGAAACCATCCCTATGAATAACACTCCCAAATATCTAGGGCTGACCCTGGACCGCAAGCTTACATGGCGCCCACACCTGATTGACAAGCGACTCATGCAACTGCACTGGCTCCTGGGGAGAAAGTCCAAGCTCAAAGAAAAACTCAAACTGCTTATATACAAAATAGTGCTGAAGCCAATCTGGACCTATGGGATACAGATGTGGGGCACGGCAAACAGTTCAAACTGCATCAGAATTCAGCGGTTTCAAAATAAATGTCTAAGAACAGTTTATAACGCCCATCCGTACCACGGATCATTGTTAAATTGTTAAATAAATTGGTATACGGATGTTACCCAGGGCAAGTCATAGCAAATCGCTATGAGGCATAAGATTTAAAACCAACTGAATGGCAGATAAGTGATGGCAGATAAGTGATCTTTTTAACGTAAGTTAACAACTTAAGTGAACACAAAAACCTAAAACCAAAAATATAACCAAAACGCACGACCTTAAATGGCTATAAAGAGAAGAATCCTATATTCGTTGATATCTACGATATATATATCGTTGACTAAATCTAAAAAATAAAACCATGGAAAAATAAAACTTTGAATAAACAATGAATGAAATAATTTTAAATTCATTTTCCGTCTTTATCACAATTAAAAGTACATTTTTATAGTCTGATCTATAATATTTGTAAACCGCATAATCAACAATAGTAGGTATATATCAGGCCGATATATAATATATAACCGATCACCTCTCCTCGAGTATGTACGTCTGTAACTTTCTTAGCACCAGTTTGAAGCAGTCACAGTTTACTTGTCGACCTATCTACTCTAACAGTGCAATCTGTGACCATGGCGCCTGGGCCACCCAATCTGGAGGAAAATCGTTTTACCCCTTTAAGCGATAGTCCCAAATCAAAAAATGATTTTTTTAAAAAATTTTAAAAATTTATCGAACTGCTATGACGGTAAAAAATAACATAAAATTCATACAAATTAGCAAGAAAGCTCAGACAAAGTCATCTCCTAATTCTCATTCTTCATTACCATTCATTACGATTCGTGTGCTGACGCGTGAGATGTGTTCTCATCTAGCTTTGTATAAAATCAATTGATTTTAGTGAAGTGAATGGTTATTATTAAAAAACAAATAAAACAAGTGAGAAAAGTTATCTTCGGCTTGCCGAAGATGGTACAAAGATGGTACGATGGTACGAAGATGAAAACAAAAAAATTTTCCATACAAAGACTTGTTTTCATATCGGTCGTTTGTATGGCAGCTATATGATATAGTGATCCGATCCGGAAAAAACTTTCACAAATTATGTATGGCTACATCAAATGAATAAGTGTTGAATTCGGTTTCAATAGGTTGGAAAACAAAAAAGTTTTCCATACAAAGACTTGTTTTCATATCGGTCGTTTGTATGGCAGCTATATGATATAGTAGTCCGATCCGACCGATTCTTAAACTTGATCTGCGTGCAACAAAAATAATGATCTGGTAAAAATTTCAAAACGCTAGCTTTAAAACTACTGTCTATTTTTTGCATAGAAACAGACGGACAGACGGACAGGCGGACATGGCTATATCGACTCGGCTGTTGATGCTGATCAAGAATATATATACTTTGTGGGGTCGGAGATGCTTCCTTTAATGCGTTATATATTTCTGGACAAAATTATAATACCCTTTTTCAAGGGTATAAAAATCGAAAGCGAAAGAGACGCTCCGTGCGATGCACCATCGCTCAATACATATTCTGTGTTTGAAATAGTATAAACAATAAATCAAACAAATAAAAAAAAAGCACTATGAGCCAGAACGACACTTGCGCTCATCGACAACGTGAGCAAGACGATTGTCGGCTGTCATTGCAACGAAACAAAGCGTACTTTTTTTACGTCTCCGGGACACCTAAAGGCAAAGAGCGGTCAATCACTGCTAACCCGAAAAATTTGACTTTGCTAACAAATCAAGAAAGAGCGCGTTCTTGCTCTCCATCACTAATAGTTTCGACATAAAACCACCCTTCTCCAAATACTTGCGAAATCTCTCTACGCCTACCTACGGTGACTAGTGTGACTGTGACAACAACAACCAATGCAACTGCAATCACAACTAAAAATGGAACGGCATCGTCGGCTCGCTCAATTTCGTCGACGCAAGCTTTCTCTCTCATTGAACCTCTTAAAACAAAAATACAACTTAGCGGTTCTGCTGCATCATCAACAAATAAAAAAGTAAACAAGAATATCGGGTAGACCATACAGACAGGAATGGATCACTACATAACCATAAAAAGAAAAATTAGCCCTCAAAAGAGCCATCAAACAGATGTGAGCTGCTGGCCAATTCTACTGGTAAGAGTATACAACCGGGAAAGTCACCTAAAGAGGAACCTAAGAAGATTAAGCCTCCTCCAATATACATTCGCGACAAAAACTCAAGTGTATTAGTGAACAAAATAGCCGCACAAATAGGAAAAAACTTATTCTACGTAATCCCCTTAAGAAAAGGGAACATACATGAAATGAATGTAAATGAAACAAAGGTTCACACTAAAACCGAGAATAGCCATCGTCTACTAAGCTAATTCTTGGATGAAGCAGGACAAAACTTGTATACATATCAACTAAAAAGCGCAAGGGGCATACAGGTTGTTCTTAAAGGTATTGAGGCAACTGTTTCCAGCAACGAAACCGTATAAGCGCTTAAGGAAAAGAATTCTAATGCAAAAATGGTCAGGAACATATTAAATACAAGCGCAATTGCCCAGTGCAGTGCACTAACTGCCAAGAATATGGTCACACCAAGTCTTACTGTACGCTAAAATCTATTTGTGTAGTTTGTAGTGAAGCACAGCGAACTGCCACAAGAACAAGAAAGACATCTCTGCAAAAATGTGCAGCAACTGCGGTGAAAGTCACACAGCGAACTGGCTTGGCTGTATGTAAACAAAGAAGTGAAGAGCCGCCTTAGCAAACGCGGAGAATTAATACGCGCCCAGACCACCCTCATCAGGCACACTCCGCCACAACCGGGTCCGTCTTACACGGCAAAAATATCGACGTTATGCTCATCTCCGAGACACATTTAACATACAACCACAACTTCCATATTCCAGGATACCTATTCTACGCTACAAACCATCCGGACAGCAAAGCCCATGGCGGCACTGAAATACTTATCAGAAGTCGCATTAAACACCACCTTTATGTGGAAATAGAACAGAAATGGACTACCTGCAATCCATTTCCATAAGCATGCAATCCAGCAGCGTCACCCTGGCCGCAGTCTACTGCGCACCCCGTGTTATAGTTTCTGAGGACCGATTCATGGAATTTTTGAAATCACTCGGCGAGCGATTCATAGCGGCCGGTGACTACAATGCCAAGCATACCCACTGGGGATCACGCCTTTTGAACCCAAAGGGCAAACAACTCTACAACGCGCTGATCAAGCCGTGAAACAAGCTCGATTACGTGAATCCGGGTAGGCCTACATACTGGCCAACAGATCCAAATGAGCTGCCGGACCTCATTGACTTCGCAATAATAGGAAAGATCTCCAGAAATATTATTACGGCCGAGTCACTTGCAGAATTATCATCAGATCACTCTCCAATTCTACTTACTCTCAGGCATCGACTATATATTGTATAACTGTCAGCTACAGGCTAACAGACAAGCAAACGAACTCATACGGTATTTACCGAAGAGTGTCGATAGCCTGGTCAAATCGATTGAGGAAACACTTGTTGCTGTACCCCTCCAGACACCTACAAAATGATAAATTCTTGCAAGATAAATCGCGAAATCGAGCAGCTAGTACTTGAAAAACGAACACTAAGATGAGAATGGAAGAATCATAGGTCCCCAACGGCTAAAGAACAACTGAAAATAGCTACACGTAGACTAACCAGGGCACATACGCTTGAGGAAGCAAGCTCCCAGCATCTACATATCAAACAACTATCGCCAAGCAGAAAAATGAACCCTTTGTGCGAAGCACACAAAAATATCCAGCCACAACAGAAACAGTCGTTCCACTGCGAGGCCCCTCTGGAACCTGGATACGCAGCAACTTATATAGAGCCAATGCGTTCGCCGATCACCTTCAGAAGGTATTTCAACCCAATCCTGCTAGCAACTCGTTTGTCGTACCTGCAGTCACTAAGAACTTACCACCTGTAAATCCAATTATAATATATTCAGCCAAAGTGAGATAAAGATGTGAGATGAGCATCCACGATAAAAGATCTAAAACCCAAAAAATCCCCTGGATACGACTTTTTTTTTTAACATTCTTATTTTGTATTTAAAATCTATCCGAGTAGACAATCATTAAATGGTTTGGGGGTGACATTGACTTAAGGGAGGAACATGGAATGTATATCTAATGAGGTTGACTTAGGTGTCTATTGGTGGGGGAGGTCAAGCGGGTGTTTCCTTTTAGGCGTCTTTGGGATTGGCTATTATCTAGGAGGTTGATGGCCAGGTGGGGTGGTTGTCCAGTCTTTTTGTGTATCTTTCGCTGAGACGGGTGATTTCCTCTGCTACCCATGGAATTTCAAGCTCATTATGGATTATTGAGTTTTCGTGGTACGGATGGGCGTTCGAAACTGTTCTCAGGCATTTACTTTGAAACCGATGGATTCCAATGCGGTTAGAACAGCTTGCCGTGCCCCACAACTGTATCCCATAGATCCAGATTGGCTTCAGCACCACTTTGTATGTGACCAGTTTGAATTTTTCTTTGAGCTTGGACCTTATCCCCAGGAGCCAGTGCAGTTGCATGAGTCGCTTGTCAATCAGGTGTGGGCGCCATGCAAGCCTGCGGTCCAGGGTCAGCCCTAGATATTTGGGAGTGTTATTCATAGGGATGGTTACCCTGTTGAGTGTGACGGGGGGCATTGCCCCCTGCATAGAGCGAAGGATGTGTGGGACGATTTCTCCGCGTTGACCACGATGTTCCATCGTTTCAGCCATAGATCGAGAGCATCCAGTTGTCTCTGGATGATGGCTGATGCTTCCTGAGGATCTGTAGCGGAGGCTAGGAAGGCGGTGTTATCGGCATATGTGGCTACTGTGAGGTTCCGGGAGGGGGTGATGGGAAGGTACGCTGTGTAGAGTGTGTTCAAGATGGGTCCAAGAACACTGCCTTGAGGTACTCCTGCTCTTATAGGCCTAGGCGTGCTGATTGATGATCCGCATCTTACTCGGAATTCCCTTTCCTCTGTGTACGACTTCAGGAAGGCAAAATGGGAACTTGGGAGGTGGGATTTAATTTTGAAAAGGAGTCCAGGGTGCCAGACTCTGTGAAACGGCTGTTTGACATCCAGTATAACGGCGCAGCAGTACTTCTTCTTTTCAAAGGCCTCAAGTATGCTCTCAACAAGCCTGTGGCATTGCTCAGGTGTTTCATGTAAGCGTCTGAAGCCAAACTGGTGATCAGGGATCAGTCCGGCCTCGTCCAATACTGGCAGTACTCTACGCAAAAATACTCTTTCAAGTATTTTAGAGAGGATTGCCAGCCAACTAATCGGACGATACGAGGCTAGATTGGCTTCAGGTTTTCCAGGCTTGAGGAGGACAATTACTTCAGCACGCTTCCACTCTTTCGGGAAGTACCCTGGACGGAGGCAGTGTTGGCGGTGTTAAAGATGTTAGCCAGCCTTTGGGAACAGATTAGGGGCAACATTTTCAGTGCTGTTGCATCGATTCGCCCAGGACCTGGTGACATGCCATTTTTTAAGGAGGCGATCTCCTGCAAAATCTCCTCTGCTTCGACGAGCTGTATTGGCGGGCCAGAAGCACTTGGGCTGTCTACGAACCTTATGGTGGCAGCTCTCTCTTCGCGGAAAGAGGGGGATCTGGGTACAGGGAGGAAAGCATCCAGAACGTAAACTTCGGGGCTTTTGTGTGTTTCCCGGTGAGTCTTCTAGGCGGGGTTTTTTTGAGGACGGGGATGTTTAGACGCAAGTTTACTGCGCTGTGGTCGGATAGCAGTTCATCATAGCTTGAGCATGTTATCTTAGAGTGTCCTATGCCCTTGGAGACCGCGAAGTCCAGCAGATCCGGCTGCTTTGAAGGGTCGGTAGGCCAGTGTGTGAGTTCTCTAGTGGAATGGCAGTCCAGACTCTTCCGCTGCAGGTACTTATAGAGCTTTATGCCTTTGTGGTTGTTTGTGCGGGACCCCCACTAGGAGTATTTGGCGTTAAAGTCTCCGGCTGCTATAAAGCGAGGTCCAAAGGAATCGAAGAAGTACTGAAGGTGGGTCTCCGTTATCGAGTGTCTGGGTGGGAAGTAAACCGCACCAATGGTGATATCTCCCTGTGGGCTAGAAATCCTGGTCACGGCGCACTGAGCCCATTCCTCCTGAAACGCGGGAAGTTCCGTGTACTGAATGCCACTCCTGATGAGCATAGCTGCTCCTCCGTGTGCTCTGCCTGATAGATGGTTGGCATGTATCAGTTCGTACCCGCTAATGTTAAAGTAGGATCTGGGACAAAAGTGGGATTCCGAAACTAGAAGAACATCGATATTGTCTGTTTTGATGAGATGCTCTACATCGGCTTGCGTTCCAAAAAAATATATTAAGACTTATTTGCATTACTTTCTGTTGAGGATGGGCGTTATAAACTGCATCATCTGCAAGAACATCTGCGAGATCAACTTTTCCGTCATCCTCTTAATCGTTCCTTCCATGCGGGCAAGCATCGTTTCAAGCTGATTGGGTTGTGGGGCTTCGGGAGTGGTTTGAGGGGTTTGTTGGGGATTCGTTGGCTGTGTCGCTAGGTTTCCTAGAAGTACGTCCCTGTAACTCGTACCATTAATGATAGTTGGTATCTGGATGAGAGGTGGTTTGTTGCTATTCTCAACGGGTCTGGCTTTAGGAGATTGCTGCGCCTTTGCCTTTTTCTAGCCAAGGCATCCTCTGAACGACGCAGGGTGAACAGCTTGGCAATGTAAACAGCATGCTTTCTCGTCATCTTTTTTGTTGCATGACCTAGAGTCGTGAGAACCACCACATTTCACGCAGCGATGTTTCAGAAGGCAGTAGCGCTGGGTGTGTCGGTACCCTTGGCATCTGAAACATTCTCTACGTTGACGACTGACCTGCAAATCCTCTTTATTTTCAGATTCAAGATGTTTCGAGATTAACAAAAAAGATCCCCAGTGGTTGTTTGGATTTCCAGCCAATGGAATTGTGCAGATCCCTCACAGTATGGCCGTATTTGTGGAGTTCTTCTTTAATTTCTGTTTGGTCCATTGTGTGGTGAAGTACCTTGACGACCGCCATGTACGCTCTCTCGTCCTTTGGTTGGAAGGTGTAGAGCCTTTAATTATGTCCAACGAGATGCTGGCGTAGGGCTGTGTAGGACTCCTTGTCTGGCATCATTACGCGTACGTTGTTGTTCCTCTCCGTTTTGTACGAGAAACCCTTTTTGGTACCCACTAAAGTCGTTATTATCTTGACAAGCGCGGTAATGTCGGTCACGTCTGGGATGTAGATCGGCGGAGGCTTGAGGGTCTTCGGGATCGAGTTCGGTTTCTCTGTTGTTTTAGATGCCACTGCCTCTGAGGTAGTTTCGGGTTTGTCACGTTCGTCGTCGTCTTCTTTGCTTGAGAGGAAGCCAAAGGAGTTGTTTGCCAGCTTGCTGGGCAGAGCTGCGCTGGTGCTACGCGTGACGTCAGGCTCCTCTCCTTGCCATTTACGCGAGGGCTTGCGCTTGATCTCGCTGGGCTCCGAGTAAGAAGAACTCCAGCTTGACTCTCCGCTCGAGCTGCACCTCCTTGCTTTGAGGGCCTTCTTGCAGGGCATTGTTTTGCGAGTTTGCTGGTTTGCGGGGGCCTACCAGTCCGTTCTCTAGGTTGGCGTTCAATTAACGTTTATGCAAATAATTAGTCACAGTAGCAATGGCAGCGAAAGGGAAACGGACACAGTGGGACTCCGCTCTTGACAGCCCGACCTGGCCCGTTATAAATGCGCAGTCTAGAAAGTTCCAAGTGCGGGCAGGTCGTAAAAAAAGTTGGAATAAGAAAACACAAAATTCCGAAAAATAATTCAATTTAACACCGAAAAAAAAATTCCTTTTTGATGATGATACGACTTGGTGACACCAAAAATGATTATAGAACTCCCACCGTGTGCGGTTCTGACCTTATGCCGTCTCTTCAAAGTTAGTACGAAGCTTGGATACTATCCCCAAAGGTGCAAAAAGACTTAAATGCTGGAGTCCCCCACGGTAGTGTGCTGGACGCCTTTCTCTACACCCTATACACAGCAAACGTGCCTGCAAATTATCAGATCACAACCTCTACATTTGCTGACGACACCGCAATACTTAGCCGATCTAATTGCCCAGCAAAGGCAACAGAACAACTTGCCTGCCATCTTAAAATAGTGGAAAGATAGTTTGCGGACTGGCAAATCAAGACAAACGAGACCAAAAGCAGCCTTGTTACCTTCACATTGAACAAACCTGCCCACCCTGTACCCTGAACAATTCATTAATCCCACAAGCAGTCGTAGTAACGTATCACGGCGTTCGGCAATTCGGAAACAATTCTGCAATGCCCTCTTCTTGGACATCAAGGAAGCGTTCGACCGAGTATGGCACACAGGTTAACTAGATAAAGAAAAGGAGAGACTATGTACCCCATATTTCCACCTACTGAGGTCATACCTTGAGGGAAAGCAGTTCGCGGTTCGGTTCCATTCGGCCATCTCTGTCAAATACGAAGCGAAGGCTGGTCCCTCAGGGTAGTGTCCTGGGGCGGCTCCTGTACTGCCTTTACTGTAGTGATATGCCGCAACCAGACAATCCGTCGACCATGCTGGCCACGTATGCTGACGACGTCTGTATCACCCATAGATCAAGCTGTGAAGCCTTTGCGGATGGAATACAGCAGTTTGCCATAACGTTTGCGCAATGGGCGAAGCGTTGGAACATCGACATAGTAATAATTCCAGAGTCACCTTCGCCAAGCACACCACCACCATTAGAACCCGCATACCAAATGCAATGAACAAACATATTTGGTTGTTAAGTTCAAGAAGCAAACTGTCATTGGCTAATAAGGTGACCGTCTACAAGCAAATTGTCGCACCGATTTGGAGTTATGGGTGCCAATATGGGGATTAGCTTGTGATAGCCAAATCAAAAGAGTACAGACGGCCCAAAACAAAACACTCAAATTGATTACCGGATGCGAGTGGTACATTCGTAACTCGTCCCTGCACAAAGATCTCAAGCTGCTCACAGTCTTTGACGAGATTAAAATCCACTCCAGCCGCTACAATATAAGACTACAGGGGCACAGGAATAAACTGGCACAATGACTTGCCACTGGGACGTTGCTAAGGAGGCTGAGGCTGAGGCTGAAAAGACGTCAGCCGAGGGACCTATTAACACGATGCCCTAGGGGTCGATCCCGTAGACGACTTTAAATTGGTATTCAGTCCATTTATTTTATTTTTAATTTTCAAGTATTAAGCTAGGCACTTGTCTTTGGGCTGAAATAACAGCTATCAATGCTATAAATAGGTCGCTGGTGACCCCGGTTGCCTTAATAAATATTTTACAAAACAAAAAAAAAGAACCTTAATTTATTAGAAGAAATATTCTTTGGGTCTAGCCGGGCAGTCCCTAAATGTGACAATATGTTTTAACCCAATTCCTCGACGTATATCGTACCTGGCAGCGGCCATAACCAAGTCTTTTGATATTTATGATTCCTTTGATGTGATGCTGTTCAGAAATATTTTTTGCATTATGATACTGTAACTTAATTTATTATTATTGCATTATAGTATGACCTTACAAAAACAATAAAGTCTCCAATTACACAGGCCGAAAAATCAAAATTATTTTATTTTCCATTAATCATTTTTTATTTATATAATTAATTAATTACTCTCCTGAATTACAGTCCAGAATTATCATACGTCGCCGTCATTTTATACTGTAGACAGAAGAGAAAGAAAAATCATAAAATTGGTCCAGATATTGAATTATATCTCAAATTTTGTCAATCTTTATGTGTACCAAATAAAATGTAATAATCAATTTCCACAGCTTTTATAGTTTTTGGGCTTCTATGATTTATCCCAAAATTTAAAATCTAAAATCTTTCGGGATTCTGTGGCGCCGCTGAAATATTGGTACGGATTTGGTGGAATTAAATTCTGTATATATATTTATATTTTAAAATAGTGTTCTAATAAAATCATGTCATAAACATTTTTACCATTTTGTGTATATTTTAATATGACTAACATTAAAATTGACGTCGTCTTTGCAACGTTTTACTAATTAAAATAAGCTAGATGGTCGGATTAAATATTAATAATAAATTTTTTTTTCAGGGGGAATCAAACGAAGCAAGGATAGCTGTGGCCAATCAAAGGGCTCATCAACTTTTAAAATAAAGAGATTTTATATATATTATTTTATATATATCATTTTCCCCGACTATTTTTAATTTGTGGGTGTGTTACATACATAACTAATGAAACTGTCGAGTTGTCAAGTGCTCCAATAGTTTTACATGTCCTTCACGCATTCTCATTTATATAATAACAGCATGCATTCCAAACTGAAGGTTTTAAGAGACGTTTCTATTTCTTAGAGATTATTATATATTATTATTATTATATATCCTATGATATATCCTTGAAAATTATTAAAGTAAAAGTTTTTAAAAATATTGTGTAGGAAAGAAGATGTGAATAAAACAAAAAACATAGATTTGGCAATTAATGTAGAATGGTGCAAAAATGTTTTAAAGAGAATCTGTTATTGTATATAACACAAAAATCACAGTTAAATTTTAATCGTCAATATGTAATTTCAAGTTTTCTTTTTTGGCAGGATAACAACAATTTTTCACATTTTATTTTATTGTTGTAACAAAAATACATTTATTGTGTTTATTATTGATATTGTATTGGAAACTTTCTGGTAATTAAATAATTTGTCTAGGAAGCTTAAGAGAAATAATGAAACATCGTAAGATTTATGGGAAAGAAAAGTATTCACGAAATAAAATAAAATAAACCATGATGTTAATAATAACATAAGCCATAAGAATCATTTGAAAATAATAGATTAAGCAAGATTAATTTTTTAATGTAAATACAATTCTGTTCATTATGAAATGTTAAATAAAGTAATATATTTACTCTTTTTGATATGGTTTTAATAACATTTTTTGCTCACTTTAAAATGTTATTAAGATCTCTTTAAAAATTATATTCTAAATATTATAATTAAAAAAATTATTAATAATTACAAATAATTTGAATTAAATAAATTATTGGATTACAAAATAATACTAATACATTACTAATTTCTTTTATTAGTTTTATTGGTTTCGGCAAATCCTATAATATATAAATAAATATCAATATCCGTTAAATTAATGAAACGGATCAATGTGTTTTGATTGCTAATACTTATAAATAGCTAAAATTTTGTTTAAAATAAGTGTTGTGTCGGTCCTCCTATGGGAAACCGGCCCACTTCTGAGTTTTAACCAGGATTACCGTGGCACCCAGGATATAACGCTCTCCTATCCACCCACTCGTGGGAACAATATGGAATGATATATAAGACAATATAAGTGACAGTATGTTTTTGTCAATGGTGCGAAAATGATCTTTGTTGCGTTTTTTGCACAACAATGCGCCGTCTCATCGATAGACGCTTGTGGTCGATTAGTTGACCAAAAATCACATTTTAACAATCAACCACTTCCCTTTTTCACCTGATATGGCACCGTGCGGATTCTACCTTTTCGAAAAAACGCATTTTCCGATGAAAGGAAAGCGTTATGCAGACGTGGAGGCCATTCAAAAGGCTTGCACCGGCATACTGGCGGCAAAACCGGGCAATAAGCTAAAAGACTGAATTAAAGTAAGCTGTATTAAAAAACTGTATCAAAGAAGAAAAATTATTACGTTCCTTGTAATAGCATTAGAAAGCAGTTATAGGAAAACTCGAAACCCAAAGCAACTCTCCAAAGTATCGATACATAGGCAGGACTAGTGTAAGGAGATATAGAAAGAAAACGACCCACAAATCGACGCTTACCATGGGGCTTCCGACAGTGGCAGTAATTAATACTCACAGGTCGAGCTCCATATTAAACATGACTCAAGGGCGCTGATTCAGCGGATCTAGAAAAACGCGTGGCGTTATCCTACATCCAGACTTGGAAAAACGATCCTTGAGTAGAAAAACTGAGTAAACTTCCCTGCCGATGACGGATTTTAACGCAAAGTGAAAGATGGTGAAAGACAATGAGCGAGAAAACTTCGACTGTATAGCACCTCGGTAGATTCCTCATACCCAGGGGGGAAGCACTGACACGATCAAAAGGGTTAATAAAATTTTTGATTTTGTCTTATTTTCAAAATTTCTGGTAAGAAAAATAAGTTTATTAGATAAGATTTCTCATGATGGTTATTTTTTCAGTGCAATCTGCTGGAGTGAACACCATAAGATTACAACTTTATATTACAGTGTAAGATAAGCTGGTTGTTATTTTACTTTTTCGTCCGCTCCCTTTAATGCCCAGTACGCCAGCACCTTTTTCGCTTTGATAGTTATTTGTGAAAGTGGCAGAATCCCAGTGAAAAAGAATGTAAAACAAGCAGAAATACATGCCTAGACGCTTTAGACGCGTTTTAACTATCGATATTGAACCTCTCGTGTTGTGCCAGACCGCTATTCATATTCATATTCATATATATCACCTGTATTCTGGATGGGATTTACCACCTTCGTGGTTGGCTTCTTATACTCACTAGAGTATACCAGAGCACCCATTCTCACCTGTCCATTTGGTCTATTGGACTATATTTCAGCAGCTTATCCGCAGATGTCTAATCGAAGAGGTTGACCTCAACGCCCTCTCGTACACATCTCATATAAAATGCATTATTAAACGACCAAGCTACGGGGTCCGCCATGGCTCGCCAAATCTACAGTTCGGAACACCAAAAGCGGAGCTCTTAACTCCGGGTTACTCATTCCATGACCCAGAGATAAGACGGGGAATACAAAGTGGATTTCGTCCCACCTAGCAGCGATTCAATTTTAGCTCGAAGTAATTAAATTCTAGATTCAATGAGAGCTGAGAAAGGGAATATAAGGGAATATGAGATAATATAAAAATAATAAAACACCAAAAATTAAATTTTTTTATTTTTAATTGATTACTTCAATACCACTTACAAAGAATATCAATTTCTTCATGCTATAGAGTTAACAATATTATTTCTTAGCCCATATTTAGCTTACACAAACAAACTGAATGGCTTACCCACTCGAGAGCATTCCACGTATAATTCCATGGGAAAAACATTTTGTGCTCAAGACTGGAATGCAAGAATAAGGAATGAATCTAATGTAAATGCTCGACGTACCTGTTGGCGTTGTTGATCAATTGTTCTGCGTTTATTGACTGACACGGCGTGATTGTCGTTGTTCTATTATTGTTACTGCATTGCTTTCGACCTGTGTATCTTCTGATTATTCTTGACGCAATTGCCTCACGCTCACACGAACATTATTTTGTTGATGGATCTTTCCTCAGCTGTTTCGTCTTTTTGTCTTTTGCACGGTTCAAAAAGACTTGAGCTAACGCTCAACCCCAATTTTAGCCCCTTTTATCAAAAAAATGGTTAAAAAATATAGCAGTGGACAATCCCTATCCCCTAGGGGTGCGAAAAATATATGTTAGCGAATCTCAGACCTACTGAATATGCATATAAAATTCTACTGAAATTTGTCAAGCCGTTTGGGAGGAGAATTTCTACTAACCCTGTGAAACGAAAATTTGGTATAGTATATAAATTACAATAAATGGGGAGTCCTATAGGTTGAATAGTTTAATTTCCGGGAAGTCCCACGCATCAGTCTGGAATGGCAGGCTTAGCGATTATGCGGGAATGATGGTTGTGTTTCGCCAAGCCCGTGTCCTTCTCGATTTCCCACGCAGCTGTATTTGCACCGAGAGTGCAAGACTTCTGGCCTAGAGACTCAGAGACTAGAGACTTAGCGTGATAATAAAAAGATATAACGGCGGATCGCCGAAGTTTCGGTATGAGAGCTTGTGCTCTTTATTGAATAAGTATTTAGAACGAACTGACTTAAAAGCTAACATAAAAAAAGCTTCATAGCGGCTCCTGCCAATGTGCAGAGCTTTGCCGGCTATGCAAGAGCTTCCGGCCAAATGCGTGATCAGCAACTTGACCGGTGCTTATGAACGGACGATCGGACCGATTAACTTAGTTAACTACTCCCTCCTCAAGATTAAGGCCGTCCTCGGCGGACCCTATTTGTGCAATAACTTCCTTCAACTGGGCCGCGGATCTTCTGGCCCTTGTGGCTCGCAGACAGGTTAGGCCGATACAGATGAAAGCGCAGAAAATTGCTCCTGCATTAGCGTCATCTGGTTGAATCGGTATCCGTCGATGTCTTCTTCGAATTTCCTGATCTGCTCCAGATTGCGCTCACTTAAGCGGTGAAGATATGGGAGGCTTAGGATTTGGTGTTTCACCGAAATGTTCGGGACAGGAAAGTTAGCTACTCCCGGTGCCCTTTTCTGGACCATGTCATGATTTATAAAGACGGTCTCATTGACCATAGCACTCTCAATAAATGTTAAAGGGTGAGTGCCCTAATGTGGATGTTCGTTCCATTATCCACGCGCACGAGTGCTGGTCTATCATTGATGACGATAATTTCCTCGTCGACATAGGTGATTGGGTGTAGATCGCTCTGCTGTGTATCGCAATATGCCACGACTCCAGCGTGGAGTTATTGGGCGCAAGAGCTCACCGGAGATAATTGACAGAACGTAGCCCCGGGTGATATTGAGCAGTTCTTGACGGTGTGGACTTCTCCGTTACACTCCACCACTACACCTTAACACCGTATCATTGTGTGCCACCTGAAGAATTGTGATCTTGTTGCAGGCCATTTTAATCTTGGGGAATTTCAGTACAAAATGCAACATGTTAGGGGATTGTAAGACTTTCACGGACGCAACGGACAAAATATCCCTTATGGGGGTATCGGTGGGCTCCTCGACCCAAAACATTCTCCAATCTGCATGGTCCAAAATACTTCGACTAACTACGATAATCTTTGCGAGTGTAATTGTTAACATTAGATTCTGTAGTTCCATTATAATGATTCTATTGCGCGTTAATAGCATTTCGTATAGACAGCCTGTGTCAATTTGTGCACTTTTAGAAACTTTTGAAAGTTAATTGACTGTGCTGGTGAGTTCGTTGATTGGATCTTGTGTTTTTGTATTGATCTCAATCCGACTAATCTGTGCATCAATTAGTCGTGCTTCAGTGAACTTAATCTGCTCCAAAATCTTCAGCGTCAGGTGTCCCTGCGACAACCTTCAAAGCAGTTCCCAAGAAGTCTAGGCTCCTGGCTACTCTGTGATGGACGCTCAACGAGTCAAGCATGTCATATGGGATTGGGGAAACATATCGACCATTCTGTCGATTTCATCAACCACTCGCTTATACTCGAAGAGTTTAGCCGATTAGATAACATAAGCGAATTCCTCCCAGACTAAGACTTAACCGTCGATGTCGGGAATATAATTCGCTTGGGAATAATCAGTGAGATGGGCCGATGTCACGGCCAGAAGACAGAGTAAAAGCGTTGGAAACGACCTGTAATATGTGTGGTTGATTAATACGTATTCGGAATGGAGTTGCCCACCACCAATTATAGTAAATTTTTTTTTTTTTTTTTTTTTTTTATTATTATTTAAGTAATGAATCCGTGCTACAATTTTGCACCTTAACAATACAATTAAAAAGTTATTTTAATAAGCCCATCGCCGTGCGCTTAGCACGGGGATTTATGATAATGGAGGGTGAAACGGGGATTTATGTTCGTGGAGGTGGAAGCGTCTTCACGAAGCCTTGTCTTTTTAGCCTTCTAAGCGGCCTGGCGGGAAGTAAATTTCTGGCTAGTTCGCTGCGATGGGTGGTGAGTCTGTCTCTGTACCTGCTGGTGTGCCTATTGATCTGCTCCTCCACAGTATGCAGATTGAGGTCTCGGTGTAAAGTTGAATTCCTTACATACCACGGACTGTTGGTTATCTGCCTTAGGGTACGATTCTGCAGTACCTGGATGCGATTACAGTTAGATTTTGCTGCAATCCCCCAAATTTGCAGCCCGTAGAGCCAGATTGGGGCGACACACTGAACGTAAACTTTTCTCTTCACCCTAAGTGACATATATAGTAAATAGAGGATGTAAACTGAATTATACTAAGAAATGTTAAAAAATAATGCCAAGTGGCTATGAATAATGAAGAATAAAAAAAAATTATGCCAAGGGGCTATGGATAATGAAAACTTATGCCAAGGGGCTATAAATAATGAAAAATAACTGAAAACTTATGATAAATGGCTATGAATGAAAAAAAATAAAAAATTCCGAGGGAACCGCAACTGGGCTCTGCTCGGGTTACCTGAGGTTCTCTTTGTGGACCACCCTCCCTTTAACTAGGACTGTGGTCCCAAAGTCTGCCTCGATTATCCTCTCCTCGTATAAGGGAGTGAGTTTGTTGCCTAGTCGCCTGTTTGACTTTACTAGGATTTTATCGCCGATCTGGAACACTCTGGTCTGCCGAGAAGCGTTTTCTCGATTTCTGGTCATATTTCGGGCGTTTTTAATTTTTTCCTGGAGATCATTTTGTGGATCGTCCGGCCGCATGACCTCGGCCGGTTACTTGTTAATGACAGAATGAATAGACTTCTTATATATGGCAGTGGCCAGCAAGATCAACTCCACAGTGTCACTTATGCCTTTGTCAATTTTTAGGCATCTAGCAAGTTCGACCAACGTGCTATGGAAGCGTTCCACCTGTCCGTTGGAGTCGCCATGGAGGGGCGGTGCATTCGAGATGTTGACGTCGAAATGGTTTTCCAGCATGGCCACTATCGTATGCAATTTCAATGATGGTTCGTTGTCGTAGTAGATGGCCTTGGCTTTGGGGAAAACATTCATAAGTTGTAGCAGGGGTGTTTTCAGATCCTCTATGGTTCTAGACGGAATCGGCTGTACCATAGCGAATTTCGAAAATTTGTCAATGCAGGTTAGGAAGTATTTCTTATCCGTTAAGAAAATATTGATATGCAATATTTCTCCTACATGGGCCGGGATTGGTGTTCCGCCGAGTTCCTGTTTTCTCGAAGGTCGATCATACTTTGCCTTGACGCAAGTTTTGCAATTGGCTGCTATCTCGATCGCCAATTTGCTCATTTTTGGGAAGTAGTATTCGGAGAGTATCTGCTTCACGTTTTCTTGGGCCGACCTGTGAGCTCTGTTATGGTCGGTGGTGAGGATTTCTCTTCTTTCCACGAACGCGAAAATGTCGGTGACCCTATTTTCACAATGCCAGAACTTTGTGGCCCAAATTGTCGAACCACATCGTTATGGATTAATGCCAGCGTGTGAAGATCACAATGAAAGGCATTTACACCATTAGGAATAATTGGTGGTGGCAAGTACCTCTAGCAAAGTCTGTTTGCACGAGAAATTGATTGAGTGCCGCTTCTTATTTCCAAACAGCATAAAAGTGCGTTTCCAATGGGAGCGCGCCTCTTCTAAAATTATTTAGTTTTGGCAGTTCACGGGTTTGTCCGTAGGCTCAATCGTGTTTGTAAGCGAAAGTTCGCTGTGTACCGTGGCCGCGCACGACTCTGGTTCCTGGTCTCGAACAACGTTAGTTTTTGTCTCGAGAGGGCATCTGCAACGAGGTTATTTTTTCCGGGCTTGTAAAAAATTTTTGCGCCGGACTTATCGATGCGTGCTTTCCATCTCTTAATCTTAGCGTTCGGATTGGATTCCGATACTGCAAACGTCAAAGGTTGGTAGTCGGTTAAAGATGATGATTTCTTTGACCGCATCTAGGTAGTGCCGTAACTTGGCCAATGCCGAGACTATGGCTTACAGCTCTCTTTCGTTGGTAGCAAAGTTAACCTCTCTGTCGCTCAATGTCCTAGAGATCATTGTAATCGGACGTCCCTCTTGGGATAGCACTGCGCCAATACCGTAGGCCGAAGCGTCTGTCGTTAGATCAAACGCTTTTTTTTAGTCAGGGTATCTAAGATGACGTTCTCAGATGCCAGGATATTGCGTAGGTTTTCGAAAGCACGTTGTTGCGCTTCGGAAAAATGTACCTGGATACTCCTGGACCTGTGTCGGCTTACACTCCCATTCTCGCCCTTTAGTATGTCTGAAATGGGCCTCGCTATTGATGCGAAATCTTTGATAAAGCATCGATAGTAGCTGGCCAAGCCCAAGAATAACGTTACCTCAAATACGTTTTTGGGTTCTGGAAATTCTTTTATGGCCTTGACCTTTTCTGGGTCAGTCGCCGCTCCATTGTGGTGACGATGAACCCTAGGAAGCTCACGCTTTTCTTAAAAAAACGTGACTTTTCTGCCGATATCCTCATGTTGGCATTATATAGGCTTTTTAGAACCTAATCTACGTGCTTAACATGGGAATTTTCATCTTCTGAAAAGATGATGACGTCATCGACATAAATGTAGCAGAACTTGCTGATCTGCTCTCGCAGATTTGCGTCAATTGTTCTCTGGAAGATGCTTGCAGCATTCCTGAGTCCGAATGGAAGTCTTCGGAACTCATACTTCCCTCCGTTCACTGTGAATGACGATTTGGTGATAGCCAGACTTCATATCGAGTGTTGGTTTTTCCGAGGTTCCCCAATATCATTGAGATATTTGGCATGCGGTATCTGCCTGGTACCGTTCTTTCGTTCAGTTTGCGGAAGTCCAGTACCAAACGCATTTTTTTATTCTCCATTTTGTCGGTGCCCTTTTTGTCTACGACTCATATTGGGTTATTGTAGGGGTATTTCGACTTCTGGATAATGCCATTTTTAAGCAGTTCCTGAATTTCGCCGTTGACGAAATCAGCTGATCCCATGGGATATGGGTACAATTTGGCATAAATGGGCTCCTCGTCAATCGTCCGGATGGTGGCTACTACTGACGTATTGTAAGGAAGAGCCTCATTAGGATCAGCAAAAACTTTTTTCCTACTCTCGAGCATTTTTAAAAAAGCACCCTTAATTAAGGGCGGGCGTCCGAGCAATCTAAGTTGGTAAAATTGACATTGGGGCAAGTGTGAAAATCAATGGACTTTACTTCGGAGCCCCATTTGAGCTGACCGGAAGCTAGGCACAGCGACGCGCCGGCCTGTTTCAACAGGTCTAGGCCAACGATCGCGTCAAAGGAAGTCAAATCTGGTAGTATTAAAAACGTAGCTTTTAGGTAAAAAATGGACACAAAAAATTTTTAGTGATTGTAGTCACACCATGAATCGAATGGATTGCAAATGGGGACTCCACCGGCCGGACGCCTTTCCCTTAATGGTTGGATGAAATTTTTTGATGCGCCCGTGTCAACCAGAAGTCGCATGTCGATCCTTGCCAATCTTCGTCTGATGACGGGTAGCAGGGATTTTCCCCTAAAAAATTAATAACATCCGAGTCGTACTCTAATATGGTATCGTCGTCGACTTTACTCGTTGCACTGGAGGCTGCGGTGGCGTAAGCCATGTCGGAATTATCTAAGGCCTGAGCAACATGGTTGACTTTTTGCCTTTTAGGAGGGGCCGAGCGGCCAGACGTGGCCGGTTTCATTTTGGGTAAGCCGGGGCGTGGGATGGTTGCACTTTGGACAATGACGGGTCAACGTCCATAGGTTCCGGTATGTTTCCTCGAGCCATCCTGTCGCTTCGTGGAGCCGAGTGCACTTGTGCTCTGTGCTGCCTAGTGAAGTGTGGGTTCTTCCCGGTACTTCCCTGCGAGTTGGCCTGTGAAAGGGCCTGTTTTCGCTCCTGCACTTTGTGATACTGTTTACGGTCCCTATCTTCCTGGCTTCTTGCAAACGAAGTTGCGAAAGTGTACCTTTCGTGGTTGGATTCCACTTCTTGCGCCAAGGCGAGCGCTGATGGCATGCACATCTGTGAGGTTGCATCTGAGTCCGGAGACAAAAACACGCAAGGCGTCATCTTGGAATTTCTCGCATAGAACCGTCGCTGCCGCTACATCATATGACATAGTTACTTTGCTCGATAACGTGTATCGGCCGTTTGTCACTGTAAGTGAAATCGAGCCGATTAATTATAGCATCGAAATTCAGCACCGTTCCAAACGAAGACAGAACTGCATCAGCGGGGCCTTTTCAGCTTGCCCTGATGATGACTACCGCCTGATAATGGCGTGAACTATCCACATAATTCAAAAACATGTAATACGTGGCCATCGCCGCCTGCCGGCAGGAGACGTATGTCTCCTGTGTCCCCATAAATTCTGGAAGAAATTTTACGCATCTAATGTCTCATTTCAAGTGACATTCTTGATTTCTACCGGTTGGTAAACCATAATCTGTGGATTTTCTGCCCTTGTGGGGGAAATCAGCACAGTCGCGACTTGGCTGGCAAGATCTTGATTTGTTTTGCGCAAATTACTCTTCCTACGTTACCTTTCTGCAGATAGTTCCTGCAGCGCCTTTATTACGGCCATAATTTGCCCTGCATCGAAAGACATTTTATCTGTAGTCAATGCGCCTCTTAGTATAGAGTACTCTCCTGAATCGTCGCTCTCTGACTCTGAGTCGCTAGTGTATGTTTTAGAATTTCTATATTCTAAGAATGAATTGCTCATGAGGAGCTGTGTATGTTGATACCCAAGCTGTTGTGCCCATGGGTGCCCAAATAGTATAGCGAGGGGGTCGCGGGGGCTGAGTCGCCACTTTGAAGGTATGGGATGAAGGCTCGTCGCACAGAGCCGTTGACCAGCCCAGCAACGATAAGTTGGAGGGCTTGCGGGGGACAGGTTTCCGCTAAGGCAAGCAAATATATAAAAGACAAAAATCACCACATCAAAGACAAAGAGATATATCAACGGCAACAAAATTGTCACAGCAATGCATGCGCCGGTATCAGGTAGCAAAGTGGAGTGGGGCAAGAATAACAAAGCTCAAGACGGCTGCAAAGCTGTGCAGAGAATTCTAGTTTGAATGAAGCGACAGTGTCCAGACAATACATGAAAGTGGGACAAAATGCACACAATAGAATATAAATCATAAGTCAATCAATATTTAAAATTTAATATTTCCGCAGCACATGGGCTGGAATATTTTATATTTAATAATAGTAGCACGTAAATATAATTCACAAAAACATATAAATGTTTTAATTATTATGGAAATGCAGATTGCAATGTAACAAAATTATTTAAATATTTTTATTTATTAAATGCAGCTTGTAGATTTGGGTATAGGTGCTCACTTACATAATTCAGTGTCGTGGATTCTCTTTGGAATGGCGCCAATTACAATAAATGGGGAGTCCTATAGGTTGAATAGTTTAATTTCCGGGAAGTCCCACGCAGCAGTCTGAAATGGCAGGCCTAGCGATTATGCGGGAATGATGGTGGTGTTTCGCCAAGTGCGTGCCCTTCTCGATTTCCCACGCAGCTGTCTTTGCACCGAGAGTGCAAGATGTAATTCAATTGTAAAATTGGGACGATTAGGACGACTTCTGGCCTAGAGACTCAGAGACTAGAGACTTAGCGTGATAATAAAAAAATATAACGGCGGATCGCCGGAGTTTCGGTATGAGAGCTTGTGCTCTTTATTAAATAAGTATTCAGAACGAACTGACTTAAAAGCTAACATAGAAAAAGCTTCATATCGGCCCCTGCCAATGTGCAGAGCTTTGCCGGCTATGCAAGAGCTTCCGACCAAGTGCTTGGTCAGCAACTTGACCGGTGCTTATGAACGGACGATCAGTCCGGTTAACTTATTTAACTTATATACAAAGTTTCTTAGTGGTCCTCCATGGGCGCAGGAAAAATTTCCTTGTAGTTCAGGCCCATACAATCAAAAAAACGAGAATGGCATCGCTTAACTCAGAATGGGCTTTAGCTATATGCAAACATAGGGAAAACTTTCCCTGCAGGAAACTAAAAACAATAACGTAAACAAAAATTAAGTCTTCGCAAAGTAACGTCGTAAAAAGACTTTGGCAAACAACAAATTTGGCATGCTCAGCGACTAAAATGATCAAAATGATAGTTTTTCCTATTTTTTTGAGCGGCTTCCGCTGCATAAAGTACAGCCCACCTCCCGCCTAACCGACCGAGGGGCGCTACCGTTTATCGTACGGCTTGGTTCTCGGGGATAGATCCCAGAGAATAAAGAATAGAAAAGATAATAAGGAAGAAGAGGAGGGCGTTTGTTGCTCTGAAACGTATGTGAGAATTGAAGATTTAATGGAAGTAGACGAGCAGAATGAAGTAATAGAATATAGACCGTTGTAGTCAGAACACAAAATCCGAAAAGGCTCATGCTGGGCATATGTAGATCTACAACAACTTAGGAACTAAGGATTTAAATTTCTAGTCCGTCTATTTGGAATGTAACATTTTAGGCGTCTTAGTAGATACTGGCAGTCTACATTACCATTAATAAGGTTATGAAGGAAGACGAGCCCCAGCATCTATCTACGATTGGTTAGGGAAGGTAAATTGATTAGAAGGAGTCTGCTGAAATAAAAAGGGAGGTGAATATTTGCATCCCAGTTGAGTACCCTAAGAGCAAATATCGAAAAGTTCTTTTGATTTAATGCGATCTTGATAATACTGGGGGCTTTAGTATTGAACGTACTAAAGATACGACCATCTTTTAATGAAGCCAAGTCCTTGACTTTATTAACCATCGTAGACATATGAGCAAAAAATTTAAGTTTAAAGCCTATAGGACACCAAGATCGTTAACCTGGGTTAATCTTTCTTAGGAAATCCCATAGAGAAAATAAGGCCACATACTTTAGGTTAGAATACGAACGATCAAAAGCCATAAGCTTACATTTTGACACATTTAGTTTTAAGAGATAGGTTTAACACCATTTTTGAAAATTGCCCAAATCCAACTGAAGTTTTTATTGAGAAGAAGGGGATTTATATTGAAGGCCAAGCTTAACGTCGTCTGCATACATAATAACCAGAGAGTTTGTTAGAGCAGTGGATAAGTCGTTAATAAAAATAGTGAAAATAACGGCCCAAGATGGCTTCCTTGGGGGACTCCGGATATAGCTCTAACAAGGGTAGAGTGTATATCTTCAAAATGGACACGTTGGGTTCTCCCAGCTAAGTAGCTAGAAATCCACGTGTGAAGGTCTAAGGAAAATACTTTCGAAATTTCGCCATTTCGAAATCCATCTGTAATAAAGGAAGTCAGCTCCAAGAGGTTTGTGTTGGTGGAGCGACGCTTTATGAAACCATGTTGGCATGGAGAAATAATTGAACTGCAAAGGTGTTGAAGATGTGCTGTGACAAAGTTTTTTAAATCTTTGGAATTGCTGACAATTTAAAGATTCCTCTATAGTTTGTAGCATTGGATTTTTTTCCTTTTTTATGTAGGGGAATTATGAAAGATTCCTACGACATATGAGGAAAGATCGAAGTTTCGAGAGATAGGGAGAAAACTTTTAGAAGAGGTTTGCGCAACGGCTTAGCGCAGTTTTTCAGTACACAGCCACCACACAGACACCATAAGGACCTAGCGAATAAACTGATTTTAATTTCAGAAGATCCGAAAGCACACAGCTGAAAACACAGCTGATTGAAAATTGTGTGAATAAGGCTGATCCATAATTGTAGGAAGTGAATACGTTCTTTGAAAGAAAATTGCGAAAGATCGGCGATGCCCTGATCAGATTTGCAGATTGCAGATAAATTTTCAAACGAAAGATACATGGTTACACTTGGTGTTCACAAAATCATTAAATTGATTCGTATACTCTGTAAACTGGAACCGTCAGCGGCTTTAGGATCAGTTTCTAATATATGTGGGATTTGTTTTTGGCTATATACCAATATCTCACTAGTAGGAAACAACTGATCCCTAGGCAACGACAACGAGAACGAGAAGAGCAACGACTACAGATGAACAAAGTGGCGAATTCGCCAAAGCCAACGATCAACGAGCAGCAAGACCGCAACTCTACCAGAGCGAAGTGCTGCAATTTATGAATTTATAGGTTAACGTGATTGCCCGAATCTGGAAATAATACCTTGGAATATTGCTTAAGTATAATCTTTATCCGTCCGATGGGTGGTCTTCTTAATCCAAGCAGCAGCTCATGTTTTTTTTTTATTCCCTTGAAAAAGGGTATTATAATTTTGTCCAGAAATGTGTAACGCATTAAAGGAAGCATCTCCGACCCCACAAAGTATATATATTCTTGATCAGCATCAACAACCGAGTCGATATAGCCATGTCCGCCTGTCCGTCTGTCCGTCTGTTTCTATGCAAAAAATAGACAGTAGTTTTAAAGCTAGCGTTTTGAAATTTTTACCAGATCATTATTTTTGTGGCACGAAAATCGAGTTGTAAAATCGGTCGGATCGGACCACTATATAATATACCTGCCATACAAACGAGCGACATGAGAATAAGTCTTTGTATGGAAAACTTTTTTGTTTTCCAAGTTATTGCAACCGAATTCAACATTTATTCATTTGACATAGCCATACACGATTTATGAAAGTTTGGTCCGGATCGGACCACTATATCATATAGCTGCCATACAAACGAAAACAAGTCTTTGTATGGAAAACTTTTTTGTTTTCAAGGGTACACCATCTTCGGCAAGCCAAAGATGACTTTTTTCACTTGTTTAATTATGTATACTTTTTTTTTTTATATCAACTCTGCTTTTATTTATTGGACAATAAGTTTAAAAATCTTAACTAATACAATTTTTTCCTAAACAGTCGTTTTAATTAATTTTTTTCCAACTGTTCCGTGATTAAGCGCCCCTAAAAATTTCTTCGCTGGGTTGGTAGGTCCATTCGTCGGAGACGGGAATGACTGCTGATCTGGGTTAGATTTCACGCTAGGTGGTTGGGGTGCGAGGAAAGCTTGCCATGATATTTTTTCGTAATCACTGTAATTTCATTGGTGACTGTTGGAATATTTAAATCTCTATTGATGTTTTCGTTCCGAACATACCACGGTGCCCCAGTGATAGTACTCAAGATCTTTGACTGTGTTCGCTGTATGATGTCAATATTGCTGTTGCTGGCGTTGCCCCATAGCTGTGCACCATAGGTCCAGATTGGTTTCAGTACTGCATTGTATAGTAAGACCTTGTGGTCCAGGCTGAGCGGAGAGACACCGTTGATGAGCCAGTGTAAGTTGTTCGCTTTGAGCTTAAGATGAATTTTTTTCGCTTCAATGTGCCTGCGCCATGTGCGTCTTCTATCGAGGTGTACTCCTAGGTACGTTACCTCATCTGCTTTCGGGAGTGGTATGTTGTTCAACAAAAGTGGTGGGCAATCTTGTCTGTTCAGCGTAAATGTCACGTGCTTGCATTTTTCCTCGTTGACTTTTATTCGTCCGTCAGAGAGCCACTTCTCAGTGGCTATGAGGTGCAATGCCAGCTGTGCTGTAGCTTTGATTGGGGACCTTGAACGGCTAAGGATAGCTGTATCGGCGGCAAACGTGGACACTGTTAGGCGACTATTTGTAGGAATGTCAGCAGTATAGATGAGGTATAAAGTTGGCCCAAGAACGCTGCCTTGGGGGACTCCGGCGTCAATTTCGTGGTCAGTGGAAGTAGCACTTTTGCACCGCACTGCAAACTTTCTGTCATATAGGTATGACTTTAGAAGTTTGTGTGTGCTTTCAGGTAGAGCTGTTTAACTTTAAACATTAGGCCGTCTAGCCAGACTCTGTCGAATGCTTGGGGTACGTCTAGAAATACGGCTGTACAGTATTCTCGATTTTCAAATGCAGTTCTTATCTCCGCTGTTATTCGATTCACCTGTTCAATGGTTCCGTGGCTTTAGCGAAAGCCAAATTGATGGGCTGGGATTATATTGTGGACTCTGTGTGGATTCAGTCGGATTAGCAGGCATTTTTCGAATAGTTTCGATATACATGAAAGTAGACTTATTGGTCTGTAGGATGAGGGAACTGTGTGGTCCTCACCAGGCTTCGGAATCATTATGATAATCGATCTCTTCCATCGTTGTGGAAAGTAGCCAAGTTTTGTGATAGAATTAAAGAGCTGCGTTAGGTAGCGAACTGCAGAATGTGGCAGCTCGATTATCATTTCCATAGCCGGGAGATTTTTTCGGGCTGAAATTTTCTTTAATTTGTTAGATATTTCTTTTGGACGAAACACAATTGGGGTGTGTTGCTGGTTGCAGTTTGCGTTTGAAGTCGGTAGCGCAAATGTGCTAGTAGCCTCGTTTGGCGTAAATACATTTTGTAGGTAAGCGGCAAATGTGGTGGCTCTGTCTGCATTACTACGTGCCCAGCCGCCTGAGGAATTCCTTATGGGCAAAACGGTTTCAGTCGGTGGGCGAAGGGTTGGGTGGGTCTCCACAGTGACTTATGTTTAATACCTGTTGGTGAAAGTCGCTCTATATATCGGCTCTGAGCGTATTGTTCCTCTTGTTTCAGAGCGTTGGTCAGCTTCCGTGTATCTATTTTTAGCTTTTGTTTTGCAGATGGTGATCTGGAGGATTGCCATTCTCTACGTAAACGTCGTTTTGCGTGGACGAGTGCTCGATTTGTGCGTTAGTCTTATTCGGATTAATTGTAACGTTTTTGGTTTTAGGTTGCATTTCGAGCTGAATTCCATTTCGAGAATGGATTCCACTGTTCCTGTGCAGCTCTCTATATCAGGTTCAGTATTGAGTTTTGGGTTTAGCTCAATGTGTGAACTTATATATTTTTTATACCTTAGCCAGTTCGTTTTGTGCGAAGTCAGTCTGTAGGGTGGTTTTACATTTTCTGCGTACCGGCTGAGATGAATTAGTACAGGCGAGTGATCAGATGACAGATCTGGTAGACATTCAGCTCTAACCGAACTGCGAGGAATATTTTTCGTGACTGCGAAGTCAATCAAGTCAGGCAGCTTATTGAGGTCTGATGGCCAGTATGTGGGACTCCTAGGGGAAACATGATCAAGTTTATTAGTGGCTTTAATTAAAGCCTTATAAAGCTGTTTTCCTTTGGGTTTCACAAGGCGCGATCCCCAGTGAGTATGTTTAGCATTGTAGTCGCCTGTTGCAATGAAGTGTGGTCCTAGTGCATGGAAGAAATCCAGGAATTGCTCTTCCAATATTGCGAAACGGGGGGGGGGGGGGTCAGTATGCGGCCGCTAGTGTGAGGTGAGTGTTGTCATCCAGCTGTATATGATAATGTGGCCTGTAGATGAATTTCAGCAAACTCTTTGTAAAAGTGGTGCTTCATACGGTTCCTAATTAGAATGCCGGTCCCACCGTGTGCTCTACCATCGGGGTGATTTGTACCATAGAAGTTGTAATCTCTTATTTGAAAATTGTATTTGCTTGTAAGATGAGTTTCCGAAAGAAGCATTACGTCGATATGCTTCTCATGTAGGAATTAGCTAGCTCAAGTTTGCGCTGTGAGACGCCATTGGCGTTCCACGTAGCTATGCGTAAGGTAGTCATTATTTATTTTGATTGTTGGGAGACAAGCATTTGTATCAATAGGTTTTGATTACGCATCATGTCTTGAATGGTGGTTCGCATAAATGTCATGAATTCCATCATGCTCTGTTGTAAGGCTTGGATCATAGCTTCAGTTTTCGTTTCTTGCTGCTCAGATGGCCTATAGTTTTGTTGTGTGTCAAATTTTGCGTGTTCTTCATGTGAGGTTTGGGAGTTTTGGGTTGGAGGTGTCATACCTGATTTTAAAACCACTCTTAAAGAGTGGTTGCGGCTGCCTGTTTCTGTTTTTAATATATTTAAATGTTTTTCCTAGGATACTAAGTTTACTCAAAAGGAGTGAGTGGTTGACAGAGTCAAATGCTTTACTAAAGTCAGTATAGATGACATCTGTTTGAAGGCCTTTACGGAAGCCATCTATAATAAAGGAGGTCAGCTCCAAGAGGTTTGTGGTGGTGGAGCGACGCTTTATAAAACCCTGCTGACATGGAGAAATAATTGAGCTGCAGAGATGTTGAAGATGTGGTGTTACCAATTTTTCAAAAAGCTTTGGAATTGCCGACAATTTAGAGATTCCTCTATAGTTTGCAGCCTCCGATTTTTCCCTTTTTTGTGTAGGGGAAAAATCGAAGTTTCCAGAGACAAAGAGAAAAGTTTAAGAAGGGGTCGCACAATGGCTTAGCGCAGTTTCTCAGTACACAGCCAGGAACACCATCAGGACCTGGCACATAGACTGGTTTCACCCTCAGAAGATCCGATAACACAGTGCTTTCGGAGAAAGTTGGTCTGAAAATAAGATTA
Organism: Drosophila merina; assembly: GCA_035047645.1. Lineage (NCBI taxonomy): Eukaryota > Metazoa > Arthropoda > Insecta > Diptera > Drosophilidae > Drosophila > Drosophila merina. The sequence continues at coordinate 23,930,357 of JAWNPH010000059.1, read as the reverse complement.
GCTGATTGAATGTTATATGAATAAGGCTGATCCATACTTGTAGGAAATGAGTACGTTGTTTGAAAGAAAGTTGCGAATAGATCGGCAATACCCTGATCAGTAGTCGCAGATTCATTTTCAAACGAAATTAGGGGGTGAGAAGATACCTGCTTACGCTTAGTGTTAACAAAATTATAAAACTGCTTCGGATTCTGAGTAAACTGAATCCGACAGCGGTGTATATAATTTTTATAACACTCAGCGTTATGCACGGTGAAATTTGACCGAGCTACTAAGTATCTTGAGAAAGTTACATTACAGCCAGTTTTCTTATGTCTCTTAAGGAGTCTATTTTTAATGTATTTTAGGTTTTTAAGGCTCCTTGTAAACCAAGGAGGGTCGGTCGAGGCGGATGGATACTTTCATGGCACGCAAGAGTCGAAGAAAGCGTTAAGCGTTTTGTAGAATGTTTCTAAAGCGATATTAATATCGGTGCATTCCCAGAGATCGGACCAATCAAATAAGGAAATTAAATTGCTTAGTCTCTGAAAATCAGCCTTACGAAAGCAGCGAGTTTTATGAACTCCATGGCGAGACTGAAGGTTGCTAGCAGTAAGGGTTTCAATCGAAACCTCAAGCGTTGGGTGGTAAGGATCTTCTGGGAGCGAAAGTGGCATGGCTCTGGAAACGGTTATTCCATCTGGGTCAGAAACGAAACATAGATCTAGAAGCCGACCTAAAGAATTCCTTACGTGGTTAATTTGACCAAGGGATATGTCGAACATACCCTCAGTAAAATCGTGATGTGTTGAGAGTGTTAAAGATGGTGAATTCTCGATGTTTGACCAGATAAGTTCACGTAAATTGAAATCTCCTAGAGTCACTAAAAGGTCACTGTCAGACATGCGGTTCGAAACCAGCTGAATGGCAGATAAGTGGTGCCAGTATGTAGGTGGTGCAGAAGAAGGTGGTAAATATGAGCATGTTATGAATATTGATCGAAGCGACATAGTGATTTTGACACATAGGAATTCAATATCACCAAGATTCGGTAACCTAACCTCTTCAGAAGCAAAGTCGAGTCCACAGAGATAAGGACTCCTCCTCCCCTTCGTAGTGGTCGGTCCCGTCTGTAAGTGGTGTACCTGTCTGGGAAAATTTCCGAACTGAAAATCTCCGGCTTTAACCAGGTCTCTGTGAAAACTAAAATCTAGGATGCAAAAGATAGACTATCAGAATACAGTTTAGGGAGCTTACTCCGAAGCCCCCTAGTATTTCGATAGGTAAGGGATATGTAAGATGTTGTTAGTTTTGAGGATGAAGGTTTATGTAAGGGAGACGAAGATGGTACAGGGTTTTTAGGCTTTGGGAGTTTAACTCCCACAGGCTTATTAACTTTTTTTTTACTGTACTCGGCTGATGTTCTTGTACGAATATGTTCTCCGGCCAAAAGCTGGGCGAACAGATCATATCGAACATCGGCAAAGGTACACGTATCTTAAAAGATGACGTAAGCCTTGAATAAGAATATTTAAATTTCCTAATGTCCTCCACTCTAACAACGGCCTTGGATTTGGCTTGGATATAAGCCGAGATATCAATCTCTGAGGTGTCAGGGGCGAGCCGTGAAATAAATATGTGTTTAGAGGGGAGAATCACCTGTAAGGGCTTTGGTGTTACCGTTGGTAAGACCGCGACATCAGTCCGTACCGGGGGTCCGGACGGTGGTTTACCCTTAGCAGTGGATTTTAAGGGGGTCGACTCTACTCGTGCCGGAGGAATCACTTGGAGTGATACCCTGGGTGGTATTTCAGACGAGTTATGCTTAACTATGGAGTCAAATTCCGAAACCACGTTTGTGTTTCGAACTCCTGCTCTTGGGGTAGTAAGAGTTATGAGCGGCTGCATGGTCGTCGGCTGATCGGGCTGAATAGCGATATCAGTGCATACGGAGTCCCTAATAGCGGTTTTTTTGTGCTTTGGGGATTCATTTAGTAGCTGTAGGCTGCTAAATTGGGAATCCAGCGCAGAGAGTTCGTCGTTGATTTTACGGAAACCACCGATCAACTCGTTGAAACCGTTTTTAGTTTGCCGCATGAACGTTCGCATTTCTTTCTAAACCGCGCGATACCCACTGCAGCGAAAGTGGAAACCAGCGTTTCTAGAGATTGCATCCGAAACTGCTGCGGTGAAACCTGCACATTTCGTATGCACAACATTTTCACACAGCCAACAGGGGATGCTAGGCTGGGACGCGGAAATCGGCTTATTGCACGATTTTATAGCGCAGATGCTATAAAATTCCATTATAAAAATTTTAAGGTAAGAACTAGAAATTTAAGAAATATTAGAAATAAATAAACAAACAAATAATTAATATTAGACAAACTAGTAGCCTTGAACCACTGTACTTGTTAATAAGAGCACTTGTTCTTAAGAGGTAATGGGAAAATAAGAGCGCAAACTAGGAGAGAGAGTTATTGCAAAAGTAGAAATTGCAGTAAACGTAAGAAAAGGGAATAGAAATAAATAGGGCACAGTACCTTACTTGGGTAAATAATGAAATAACTTAAAACTCACCAAATACGGTACCGCGCAGACGCGAGTGCGAATGGAAACGTTTAAAGTCAACAAGCGCCGATTTGTCTTTTTCAAGAAAATAATAAAATCGAATTATCGCCAGAAAAAAACACGTCCGTTCGCTATGAAGGTGAAGTGATTTATAAATATTGTGTGCGCTCTTAACGCAAAATCCTTTTCCTTTAGCGCCTCAGCTATCTCTTCGGGCTTTACATCAGGCTCAATGCCCTTCAGTACTACTTGTAGACCCTTGCTACTTTTAAGCTGGTAGGTGTAAAAGCATGTTTTGTTTGCAGTAAGATGGTTTGTGACTTTTCTGTAGTTTTCCTCCGTTTTAGTTTTTTTTTTTTCTTTAAATTACATTCTGCTTTTTTTTTTAAATAACAATGAGTAATGGTTGACTAGTTTTGAAGAAAGAAAAAAAAGGTAGCGGCCCTTCCCATTGCAAGGATACGCTAATACGTTAATAATTTACTAATAATTTAATTCTGTTGGAGTTCTGCGTTTTAATCTTCTCTCTCATCGGTATTTGTCTCAAGTTTGAGTTTTGGTGGCTCAGTAGTTGATTTGTGTGTTTTTTGCTGCTTTTTTTTAATAGTTTCGTTGACTGTCTCTATGTTTAAATCTTTATGGATATCTTCGTTTCTAATATACCATTCGGCATTTGTGATTGTTCTGAGCATTTTCGATTGCGTTCGCTTAATTAGCTGTAAGTGAGATTTACTGGCAGTTCCCCAGATTTCTATTCCATACGTCCATATTGGTTTTATTATCGCCTTGTATATTGCAATTTTATAATGTAATTCTAGTTTTGAGTGTTTTCCTATTAGCCAGTTAAGTTGTCGAAATTTGTTTTTTATTTCATTTCGTTTATTTAAAATGTGCTGTTTCCATGTCAGTTTTGAGTCAATAGTAAGTCCAAGGTACTTGGCATATGGGCGTTACAATATTTGATTGTCGTTGATTTTAATTGCGAAGTTTTTGGGTTGTCGTTTTGTGTATATTACTTGTTGAGTTTTGTCTTTATTTATTTCGATACCCCATCTCTCAAACCAGGATACTGTTTGTGTCATGATTTGTTGTAGTGTTCTTGCAGCTGTTTTTTCACACGCGCTTGACGACATTAACACAGTATCATCTGCGAACGTAGCAATCATTGATCCAGGGATAGTTGGCACTGGAATATCGGAGGTGTAAATCAGGTATAAGATGGGCCCAAGCACACTACCTTGGGGAACACCCGCTGACACTGGCATAACATCTGAGCATTCATTGTCATATTTGATATAGAAGTATCTGTCCGTTATATAGCTTTGTAGGATGGTATATAGGTTATCTGGTAGTATATTTCTTAGCTTATGCAGCAGTCCTTTGTGCTATACTTTGTCAAATGCTTTGGCAATGTCCAAGTACACAGCATAGCAAAACTTCTTTTTTTTCGAAATCGACTGTTATTTTGTTAATTACTCGATGGACCTGTTGGACAGTCGAGTGCTGCTTCCGAAAGCCGAATTGGTGAGGAGGTATTATATTTTTTTGTTTCAGGGTTGGCTCGATTCTATTTAATAGGACTATTTCAAATACTTTTGAGAGGACAGGTAATAAAGTGATTGGTCTGTACGAACTTACAGTATTGGCGTTTTTATTTGATTTTGGAATTGCTTTAATTTGGCCTACCTTCCAAGTTAGGGGAAAGTATTGTAGTCGAAGGATTCCCTTAAACAGGTTTCTAATATACTACAGGTGATTATAGCGTCTGGTAGTTCTTTAAGAAGTTTTCCTCCGATTAAGTCATATTCGGGGGCTTTCTTGTTTTTAATTTGTTTTATGTGAGATTTAATTTCTGCCTTTGTTATAGTTTTAATTGCATAATTTGAGTTGGTGATTTGTGTTGGAAGCTCAGCGTTGCCGTTGTACATATCATTGGCAAATGATGTTTTAAAGTGTTCAGCAAGAGTGTCTGCTTTTTCTTTGTTTGATCTCGCCCATGTGTTGTCGTATCTTTTAATAGGCGGCTTGTGTATAGTTGAGTTCGTCAATTTTTTGGTCGCTTTCCACAGAGAATAATTTGTAGATAAGGAGGTTCCGAGGTTGCTAAGGTAGTATTGTAGCCGGTTATCTTTGTCTGCCCTGAAAATTCTCTTGAGTTCGTCTGTTGCTCTATTAAGTTTGTTTTTATCCTCTGGATGCCTAGTCCTTTGCCATATCTTCCTAAGGTTACGCTTTTGTCTTTAATAAAGGCGGGAGTTTTCTTTGATGCAATCATTTTTATAGATGGTGTCGATTGCGTTGCTGCATATATGATGTTGTCATTTAAATATGCTATTACGGAGTCCAGTTTGTTGTTTGTCTTTAGAGAGATATTTACTTCCATGTTCATTTCCATGAAGACGTGTTTTCATCGAGCTCCGATAAAATCAATTGATTCTAGTGAAGTGAATGGTTATTAATAAAAAACAAATAAATATATCGAAAGACGCTCCGGGCGATGCACCATCGTTCGAATACATATTCTGCGTTTGAAATAGTTAAATAATTGTTTCAAACAAATTAATTTAAAAAAAAAGGCACTATGAGCCAGAACGACACTCCCACTCAGCGACAACGAGAGCAAGACGATCGCCGGCTCTCATTACAACGAAACAACGCGTACTTTTCTTATGTCTCCGCGACACCTGCAAACGAAGACACCGAGCGGCCAATAACCCAGAACCCAACGAACCTTCTTGTACCAACAAATCAAGAAAGAGCGCGCTCTTGCTCTCCCGCACTTCTAGCTCCGACACAAGCTCCGCTATCTGCAACAACAACAACTGGAGCAATATCGACAGCCCGCTCTACTTCGCCATTGGCTGCACCCGCTAACGCTCTTACTGAGTCAGCGAATACAAAAATAAAAGCCCAAGAGCCAAACGGCACTTCTTCAAAACTAGCAAAACAAAACGCAAACAAAAAATTTGGATTGGCCTAGCAGACTGGAATGGACCGCTACATTACAATATAGCGGAAGCTTAGCCCTACAAATTCCGATACAGAAAACAAGCCGAAAAATATACGCGACAATACTACCTCGATCAACAATGAAGCGCCCGCAAATAACAACAGATAACGATCCAAAGAAAATAAAGCCTCGCCCAATTTACATCCGCGAGAAGAGCACAAACGGTTTGGTAAATTCTTTAATTGGCCTTATTGGAAAAGATAGCTTTTATATAATACCCCTCATAAGAGGTACTATTAATGATATCAAACTTCAAACGAAAAGCGAAAACGCATCAGCATACGAATTCGTATCTGATCTGATTATTATGTATACGGCAGGAAAATGTAATCTTCTAACGATACCACCTACAGTCCGTAGATGGCCAGTACTTTGTCCGTCATCATAGCGGAAATCAAGCCTCTCGGGCTGAAAGGTGCCCCTGAAAGGTGGGCCTTCTCTACGACGAACCTGGGCAGTGCAGAAGAATGTGCTGTTCTACTGTTTCTGTTTTGCTGTTTAAACTGCGTTTGTGCAATAGAGGCACTGCGCTGTATCCACGTGGTGGAACCTATTTAGGTACCCTCGGAAATATCCATGGTCCGTGAGGAACTGGGTCATGTGGTAGTCCACCACTTTGTGCTCACCCTCTAAACCCTCTGATGAGTCTGAGAGCCATTGTCCGTGATACTACACGCGCACTATCCAAGTAGGATACTTTTTCAGTAAAACAACACCAGATACAGATAGGGGCAGCGTAAAGCAACGTGGCTTTGTAACCGCCACAAGCAGTCTCCTAGCCGGCAATCTGGGTCGTCCCACGTTGGCCATGATTCTTGGCAGGGCTGCAGCTGTCATTGCCGCTCTGCTGCTCAACAGGACTACTTCGGTGGTATGCGCAGCACTTCCTAAGCCCACTTTCTCGAGCCATTGGATGATCGCCCTGATCGCCACATTGCTGTTTTCTTGATGCTCTGGTATTGTTTTGGCAACTTGTCGACACAACGTCGCGGCGAAGCAGTGCAGCTCCACGCCTCTGGGCTTGCTGATGCTCAATATCCCATCATATGTTCCATAAGATCGGTCCAAGTACCGACCCTTGAACACCTGCGGAGACTTGGTGACTTCTTGGACCAGCTTCTGTTACATACCATAACACGCGGTCCCTGAATTATTTGCCAATTACACTCCGTTTGTAGCCGGGTATATCCAAGTTGCGCATTGCGCCGAGGATGTTGGGCGAGCTCGATCTGGTATGCCAACATATCTTCATCCAGTTTCCTGATGCCCCAAACTGGCCCTAGTGCACTTTTCCGCTGACTGGGCATCGGCCACATCGTTCGGACACTGAACGAGGTCAGGTTATGATTGCTTAGCATTATTTCCTCTTGCACTACCAGTTTGCGTTAGTCACTAGGACTCTGCTAACAAAGATGACATCGGTGAAAGACGTATGTACCTCTGTCATTATTAAACGTCGGTTTAAGATCGTCGTTTAGCAATACGAGGTCTAGCAAGTTCATGCCATCGATCACTGCTCGGCCTCTTGGGTTAGAAGTCCGACTGCCCCATTCTGTAGCCCAGGCATTGAGGTCACCTCCTACGACTGCTGGTCTGCGTCCACTAGCATGTTCAACAAGGTTTCCAAGCATTTCATAAAATTGCCCCGGACTGTCGCTAGGTGGAGCATAGCAGCTGTAGAAGTGAACTCCTTTTATTTTCGCGTATGCGATTCCGCGCATTGGTACGGTTTACCACTCTTCCACAGATAGGCTAGTGTGACATTTAATAGCCGCCTTGCCTAATTCATCAAGTATAGTAGCATTCCTGAGTTTTCGACACCAGGAAGGTAGGGTTCACTCAGAAGCACTACGTCCCGTTTGATGACCGCAATGGTATTGGTCACGCTCATCAGCACAGAGGCTATCTGGGTTCCATCCCGCATCCTATGGAGGCCTCTCACATCCTTTGGTTTCAGGAGGATTCCCTGGGCTTGGGAGACCAGGGAACTATGAAGAGTTACGGCAGAGGCCGTCGAAGCCTCGTCCAGACCGCTGCAGGTTAGCGCAGTTTTTTGTGCACCCGTGCGTACCAAAGAAAACTCTTTGAGCTTGATTGGGCACCTGCACTTTCGGTAATGCCAGTTTAATTGGCTTCGCCTGGCTGCGCTTTGCTTTATGTGCCTCCGTCTGGGTGGCCCCTTGCTTCTTTGCGATACCCTCCTGCAATTCTATAGCTCTGTTGTTGATAGCCGATAATTCTATAATTACTTCCTTGGTCTCCCTGGTGACGTGGCGCCGGGTCTCAAAAACTGCAAGCAGTGTGTTAATCTTGCCATTCATCCTGGCAAGAATACTTCGCAGGTCCTCATTCTGATACGCCGTGATCTGGTCCGTAGCCCGTTGTGGCGACCCAGATGGGGATTTCGCTCTGGTCTTTTGCCATGGCACGCTAATGAGGTCCATAATCATCTTCTGGCTAGAAGGGTGAGTCAGGTTTTCCACCTCTGCAGCACTGCATTCGCCGGATTTCGCAGCCGTCGGTACTCGAATTCCCACTCCCTGCACAATAGTTCCGTCTTCTCTTATGGGGGACTTCGAAAGTCTGGAGCTTCTTCTGAATGGGTCGTCGCCGATGAGAACAGTGCCCCCCCTGGAATATTCACTTAGTATCCAGCGACAGCGGTTATGCTTTTACAGATAATGAGCACCAAGGATTAGAGGGGGTCCCACGTAAGCCATAGATTTCTCCTTGACTGGTGGAGGTTATTCCGCCTCTTCTCGGACACCAGAGCCTCTACATAAGCACAGCAAGGGTGAGAGGCTGATTATCGGTCTGTCCGCGACCTTTGTGCCTTTTCCCTTCTAACCATCGGTTCACTAAAAAATGTAAATTTAAAATCCAATTCAAATTTAAACTTTCATGGATTCGAGACCTAGCAGATCTAGCAGCGTTGTTGACCCAACGTTGATCTTTTCCACAACACAGTTAAAAACGCTGTTAAATGTTATACATAATTAAGATTTGAAAACTTATTGTTAGTCTAATATTTCCTTAGAAGATCCAATAAATACAGCAGTTAAAGCAAAAATTGAATTCTTAGCGTACGTTTGATATATCATACCAATACATTTTTAACAAATGTGAAACAGAGATTCCCACTTAATTGTGTACACCTGTCGCTTTGGTGTCTTCTTTTTTAATTGTTTCTGGTAATATTTGTATAAATTTTCATGGTGAATGCTCATATTTTTCATACGCAAGATGAATAATTTATGTTAGCACTGAGAAAACATCACCAAACTTTTTGTATTAAAAGGTAGGTCAAATTTTTATGGTGGACCAATTGAGAATATTTCGTAACCGATTGAGGATGGAGCTTTGTGGGAACAGGAGTAAAGAACCAAATACTAATTTATTATACGTAACTATAACTATTATTATACGCAACTGTACCCGTAAAAACTTCGATACTGTAAGCCAACGCCTGCTCATTTTCTCTTCCGGCATTACTACGCTCCCATAGGCACACCACAAAAAGAGTCCAGTGCTCGTCCTATTTTTATAACCAACGACCTGTTGTCAACTGTTGGAGATTTACCGTTCGAACAGGACAACCGTTATGTGCGTCTAGACCGACCGAACAAATAAACACAAGAACGTAGTGGTGTAGTTGACGGTTTAATCGAAACTGAGTAGTAGGAATTTCACAATATCTTCTAAAATATATAAAGCTTATTTAAATTATAACGTAATTTCAAAACTTCCTCTTAAGCTATGTATATTTGATGTAAAACGAAAATTAATTTAATCCAAGCAACTTAGCAAAATTCTGTTGCTTTTGCGTACACAAGCCTTTCGTTAGTACATCTGCAACATTTTTATCAGTGGGTACATATTCAAGAATTATTTCATTACATTCTACTTTTTCACGAACAAAATGATACTTAATATCTATGTGCTTAGTGCGTTTATGGTGTACTGGATTCATCGCAATATGATGAGAACTTATGTTGTCGCCACATATGGTTATTGGTCCATCTAATGACCATCCAATCTCTAAAAGCAAACGGCGAAGATACACCGCTTCTTTTGCAGCCGTGGATAAAGCAACGCACTCTGCTTCTGTGCTGCTCATGACGACGATGCTCTGCTTAGCTGAAGTCCATGAAAACGCACTGCCTCCAAGGAAGAATGCATACCCACTGTATGATTTTCGATCTGACAGGTCGTTTGCCCAGTCTGCGTCGGCGAAGCCCATTACCTGTTCGCCGGACTTGCTGTATGTGGTTTTGAGATCAACCGTGGGTGAAAGGTATCTCAAAACATGTTTCGCTGCAGTCTCGTCTTCACTGTGTGGATCAGTGTTTCTTTGCGACAGTTTGCTCACTGTATGCAAAATGTCTGGTCGGCTCAAGACTGCTAAATACATAAGGGAACCGATTAATGATTGAAATTGTGTTTTATTTACCTTGACACAATTCTCATTTCTACAACCCATCTTATAACCAGGGTCTAGCGGCGTAGCTGCGGGACGACAATTTTTTCATGCCATATTCATCCAATAGGTTTTTGATGAACTGCTTCTGGCATAGCGAAATCGACCCTCTTGTACCTTCTCGTTGGATTTCCATGCCAAAGAAATAATTTAGTTGGCCACCATCTTGTAGGTCGAATTTATTTGCGATCTTCCTCTTAATCGCGCTGATCTCGTTCTCGTCGTAGCCGATGATGATTAGATCGTCGACATATACTGCAATGTAGCTGTGTTATTGCTGCTGCTGCTTCACATACAGGCACGCCACATTTTTGCTGCGCTTGAAACCAATGCTCTTCAAAACTTCGTCCAATGTGTCATTCCAGACACGCTCTGACTGTTTAAGTCCGTAGATCGCCTTTTGAAGCTTTAATACTCTGTTTGGATGCTTCTCATCTATGAAGGTTTGTGGTTGCCTCATATACACTTCTTCTTGAAGTCTGCCGTTTAAATATGCGTTTGATATGTCAACCTGGTGCATGCATAGCTGTTTTTCTGCTGCTATAGCGAATAGCATTCTGATGGTTTCGTAGCGGATTACTGGAGAAAACGTTTCCGAATAGTTGACGCCCATCTTTTCCCCACAACCTTGAGCAACAAGTCTTGATATAAACTTTGGTAAATTTCCCTCTTTATCCTTTTTGACGCGGAAGACCCACTTGGATCCTATGGCCTTCTGTCCTGGAGGTAAATCGCACAATGTCCATGTATTATTTGAAATGAGAGCATCATATTCTTTCTGCATTGACGTCTTCCAGTCTTGGGCATGCTCACCCCGTAAAGCGTCTCCAACGCACTGTGGCGTCTCAATGTCTTCAATGTAATTTAGGCTGTTGTATTCTTTTCTGGGTCTACCAGGCTTACCACTGCGAATAATTTTTGGTCTGCCGGGTCCACGTCGAGGTGCGTTGCTCTCTTGCTCTTGTACGTCTGGTACGATCTCCTCCTCAGTGAGAATTTGCTCTTCATCGCTTGCGCTTACAAACTCCTCCTCCTCTTCACCGGAGTCATAGCTGTCGTAAGAATTATTGCTCTGCTCGACCACTATGGGCATAGCCTGCCGCTGCTGCTCTGGTACTTGGATGTTTGACTCAAGGTGAATGATGTTTGTAGCGAAGTCATTATTTTGTTCTGAAATAGTGCATTTTTCAGATTCAGTCTTATCAAACTCACCCTCTACAAATTTGACATCACGACGTGCAACAATGATACGTTTTTCCCGATCGTATAAACGGTAAGCTTTAGCTGTTGAAGAGTATCCTACAAATATATACTCTTTTCCCTTTGCCTGGAACTTGCTTTTTCTTGTCTTATCCAGTGCAAACGCGAGAGATCCGAACACTCGCAAATGTTTAACAGATGGCCTCCTATTTTGCCATATTTCGAAGGGTGTAGCGCCCATGATTGCTTTGGAAGGGCACCTGTTACGCAAATATGAAGCTGTGGACACGGCCTCGGCCCACAAAAACTCCTCTAATTTCGCATGAATCAGCATACTTTTGGCCATCTCGACGATCGTACGATTAGCGCGTTCCGCGACGCCGTTTTGTTGTGGTGTATACGGAACCGTTAATTGCCTTTTTATGCCGCATGTGTTTAAATACTATGTAAACTGCCGGTTTACATATTCTGTTCCGTTGTCACTTCGCAAAGCTTTTATTTTCTTGCCCTTTTGGCACTCGACATATGATTTGAACAATTTGAATTTATCAAACACTTCGTTTTTCGCATGCATAAAATATATGAATATTTTTCGTGAATAGTCGTCTATGAACGTGACGAAATACTTGTTGCCGCCTAAAGAACTAACATTCATTGGCCCGCACACGTCACTGTGAACTAATTCCAGTACACTTTGCGTAGCTCTCTCGCTTTTCTGTGGGAATGGCAATACGTGTATTTTTGCCATATTGCATGTGTCGCAATTAATATTCACTGACACATTTTTAACGTCCATGCCAATTACTAGCTCTTTTTTTTTATTTCTTTTAAACATTGAAAATTTAAATGACCAAACCGATTGTGCCATGTTGCCATGCGAGAAGAATCATTCAACAAATGCACCGCACTGTTTTTAGAGCTACTTGTAAATAAATACAAATTTTCTTCTTGCATTGCTCTAATCATCACTTCACCTTGTTTGTCTTTTATCACCGCCGCCTTTTTATCAAAAGTAGTTATTTTTTCGTACTCCGCAGACTTGCTCACTGATAAAAAATTCATATGCAATGATGGAACGTAAATTACATCTCGTAATTCAATGTTTACATTTTGTGATTTAAGCGTAACAGTCCCGATGCCGCTCGATTTCACGAACTTATCTGCTGCTAGCATAATCGATGTTTCCTTATTAATGGAAGATGTAAACAATTCGTTATCACAACACATATGCGACGTGGCACCACTATCAACACACCATATGTTTTTCTTTTGAGTGGTAGCACTAATATGCATCAAGCAGTTTGATTTCTCCTTGCTTTCCCATAGTTTTTTATGCCTCTCTTTGCTCGGGCATTCTCGTGCTCGGTGGCTGAATTTCTCGCAAATGTAGCATTTGCCCTTGAAACTACTCTTTTCAAGGTTCTTTTTCATGGTCGTTGCACTGATGTCGTGACATTCTTCGCGTTGTTTTGGCTTTTCAGTTCCATGTAATTTTGTATGTACATACACGGCTTGGACAGAACCTTCTCTATCGTCCCTCTCTTGCTTGCGCGCTCCCTCTTCCAGAAGCTTCACTTTTACCGTTTCGAACGTCGGCAGCGTGTCGCGTGTTTCGATCGCTACGACGAAATTTTCCCACGAATTTGGTAAGCTGGATAACAACATGATGCTTTTTAATTCATCATTAATTGTTATTTCCATCTCCGCTAATTTGTCGATTGTTTCAGCAAATTTATTGACATATTGAACAACGTTATCCCCTTCAAGCATTCTCAGTCTTGATAGTTGTTGATATAACTGCACTTTTCTGATCGGACCACCTGGCAAATGTACATCACGCAATTTTTTCCATGCGTCGGCTGCTGTTGTACATGCCTTTATATGCATTAACTGCGTTGCTTTTAAATTTAAAAAGAAACTTGCCAGGGTCTTTTGATCGAGTATATTCCATTTTTCGAAATCTTCAGAGCCATCTTCTGGCTTTACATATTGGCCACAAACGACTTTCCATAGATCTGCTGTTATAAGCACACTACGCATTAAAATGCTCCATACGTCGTAATTGTCGTCGCCTAATTTTTCTATTTGAATTGACACACTCATTTTGTCGAATTCCGCAAATTAGTTTTTATTTATTTCGAGTTTCAACCGGATGCGTTTTAGTCCATTTAATTACTTTTAATTATTCAAACCGAAAACTTTGCTTGCTGAGGGCCCATAACCAACTGTTGGAGATTTACCGTTCGATCAGGACAACCGTTATGTGCGTCTAGACCGACCGAACAAATAAACACAAGAACATAGTGGTGTAGTTGACGGTTTAATCGAAACTGAGTAGTAGGAATTTCACAATATCTTCTTAAGCTATAATTGAGCGTTGCCAGATCAAAATATATAAAGCTTATTTAAATTATAACGTAATTTCAACATCAACTACAAATACTATCGTAGACCCCAAGGTAGTTGTAGTTTCACAATGCCTGGTATTGTAAGATTATTCCTGCAAGGCGATTCCGGATAAAATAGACGCTGAGAGAGAAAACAGAATTATTGTACAAAACTGATCAAAAACTTACCCGCAAAAAGTTAATTTTGTAGTTGCAGTTTTACTATTTCTGTCATAAATCCTGGATACGTCACTGTATTAAAACAAAAGCCAAGTAAACTGTTAATCAAGGCATACTAAATAAAATTCAAATTTTCCGGTCTTTTTAAATATTAATTTATTAAATTTTAAATCTAACAAACCAAAACATTACCTAATGCATGCTACTAAAGTTTTTGAAGTAGCATAAACATTACTTCAATTTAAGAAGCTATTTTTATTAAACGTACATATTTTTAATTTATTGTATTTTTTTATGATTCAAACTCTGGGACACAATACTAGTTCAAAACATTTTGCCGGCAAAGCCACAGTTGCTTTATTGAGTATAATTTTTGAAAAATCTGTACTTGTAATATAAAAATTTTGCACAATATTTGCCAACAGAATAAATCCAAACCCTTTTACCAAATTTTGTCCAATACATGTACGTTTACCTATGCTAAAAGGAAGAAAATGGGGAATATTCTTTTTTAACTGAAAAAATTTAATTTTTGATGACTGTTTCCCATTTTTTTCCGTAAAGTTTTGAATTTTTTTTTTTTTTTTTGCCATGACCCTATCATTTTCGAACTCAATACCAGAGTCTGATCCATTAGAACTTCGTCTATTTTTAAAAACAGGTTTAAGGGAGTGACTACATTCTTCCAAAAATCTTTCCGGTTCAAATTCTTCTGGGTTTAACCAGTATTTTTCACTCATATTCAATATATAATTATTTATAAAAATTACAGTGCCTTGAGTCACACCAAATCCTGAAACAACCGTGTCTTCCATTGCTACATGAGGGACTATTGGAGAAGAGGAGCATCGAAGAACTTCTAAAATAGTTGCCATGGTGTATGGCATTGAATTCATATCATAAAGGGTAATCCTTCGAGATCCCTTATTTGAGGTATTATATACCTCTTTCTCTATTTTTTCTCCAACTGTAGGATTTCTAGCTATGTATGACAGAGCTAACATTACTAAGTTTCCAACAGCGGAATGCCCTCCAATAAAATCTTCCAGCATAAAAATTATTGTGTTTCGTGACACATGCTTATCCTCCTTTAAGCTTTTAAGCAAAGCATCAACAAAGTCTTTATCAGGCTCATCCAAATTTATTCTTTCTTCTCTTTGGTTAATAATTCTATTCAAAATAAATTTTCTTATAGTTGAAGACCAATGCATAATCGTTTTTGTATGATAACTGTAAAATGGTATAAGCCAAGGCAAAAAATCGAGTGCATATCCCTGATTAATTTCCCAAAATATTCTGTCAAAGTAATCTACTATTTTATGAAACTCTTTATCTTTATAATTAAACCGAGTTGAACACATATATTGGCAAAACATATTGGCACTAGATTTAAGAATTAGGTGTTTTATATTATGCGATTTTCCAAATGAGGTTTTTTTCAGTTGATTAATCAAGTGATTGATTTCTATACATCCAATTTCAGACATCTTTGAAAAGTATGACGATGATTCTCGTGGAGAACAATGACGACGAGCTAAGTTTCTCCTCCTTTGTTGTAACTGTGACCAGTCGCATAAAGCCAAAGCTGAAAAAAGTAAAATCAAGTAAAAGTAAGCAAAAGTAAAAACAACGAAATATTTTTTTGGGTAAGCTTAATATTTTACAAAACCTTTAAAGCTAATAGTAAAGTAAAATAATCATACAGAGGAAAAGCATAATCGAAAACAAAACCAAATTTTAAAGGAAATAGAACCGATTGGTAAAGTGCTATCGTAGGTGGAAAAATCAGGAATCTTTAATATCTAGATTATATATTATAATATATTTATTTTATATATTATATTAATACAAATTATTATAAATAACAAGTGAGAAAAGTTATCTTCGGCTTGCCGAAGATGGTATACCCTTGAAAACAAAAAAGTTTTCCATACAAAGACTTGTTTTCATATCGGTCGTTTGTATGGCAGCTATATGATATAGATATCCGATCCAGACCAAACTTTCATTAATTATGTATTGCTATGTCAAATGAATAAGTGTTGAATTCGGTTGCAATAGGTTGGAAAACAAAAAAGTTTTCCATACAAAGACTTGTTTCATATCGGTCGTTTGTATGGCAGCTATATGATATAGTGGTCTGATCCGACCGATTCTTAAACTTGATCTGCGTGCAACAAAAATAATGATCTGGTAAAAATTTCAAAACGCTAGCTTTAAAACTACTGTCTATTTTATGCATAGAAACAGACGGACATGGCTATATCGACTCGGCTGTTGATGCTGATCAAGAATATATATACTTTGTGGGGTCGGAGATGCTTCCTTTAATGCGTTACACATTTCTGGACAAAATTAAAATACCCTTTTCAAGGGTATAAAAATGTAATGTGATTGTCGAGTCTATGGAACCACTCGGAAAGTTCTGAACCGCTTGCGCCCAAATTTTTACACAACATTCTGCTGAGCCCTGCAAACGGTTTTTGTCCACAGGCAAGCATGACAGGGTAAAGCTATAATAAATATACGTGTATATAGAAAAGGTATAGAAATATAGAATATATAGAAATTTGTATACACAAAAAAAGGATATAGAAAGGTATGGTACATATGTAGATCCGTCATAAAAATCATTACCTAACTAAAAATTAACATTCTTTTTTTTTGTGTAATATAGTTTAATAAGCATTTATTCAATAATATATTTTTAGTTTCAAATCAAAAAAAAATTGACGATGTGAAATACCTCGCATATACGAGGGGTATGTAAAAAGTAACTTCCGCACTACGATAGCTTCGCAAGGAGTGGCGCTACGCAACATTTGGCAACACCGCCGTGTAGCTTAGTACCCCCCCACCCCTATATACGTGCCCTGAGCAAGTCTTTGCGAGGCTCATTGCCGGCTTAACAGCCGTTCCAGATGGATCAATCGATCGCTCTCGCCGCCAAGTGCGAAATCCGCTCTGTTATACGCTTTTCTATGCGAAATCGATGAATCGAATCATCGAGAAGTGACTACAGTGTATGGAGAAAACTGTATGTCTGCTCAAAAAGTCAGTTTGTGGTGTAGAGAATTCAGCAAAGACCGAACAGAAGTTCACGACGCAGAGCGAACCGGACGGTCGTCAATCTCGGACAATATTGTTGCAAAAATTGATCAGTTGTTCGCGAAGATCGCCGGATGATGATCGAGGATATCGTGTTCCAGATGTATGCCCGAAATCTGTCTATAACATTATGACAGAAAAATTACTGTACACGAAGGTGTGCGAACGCAGGGTGCCCAGAAAGCTCACAGCTGATCACAAGCTTCAAGAATGCGACGACAATGAAGAAGAGATTCTCGGTTCCATTGTTACTAGGAATAAAGTGAAAGGAACACTTAAGCGGAATAAAATTCAGCAATGACGAGAAAGTGAAAACAGCTGTCACCAACTACCTTAACGGGCTGGCGGAGGAGTTTTTCGCGGCGGGCTACCAAAACCGGATTAAGGGGCTCAAATGTATTGACAGAGAAGGTGATTATGTTGAAAAATAGACAAAGAATCGACCTTTCCAATGATGTATGATAATACATTAATAAACCATGTTGTACACTCGGAAAATAATTGGGAAAGTTACTTTTTACATAACCCTCGTTCTAGAGACCTTACATACTTACTGCCTCAATCGATTAATAAAAGACTTAAACTTTTTATAAATCTATTCTAATACAAACAAAACGAATCCATATTTAATTCAATAATGACTTATATTTGAATGAAACTGAAGTTTTATTACTATTTTTCGACATATAATCGTTGCTTACAAAACAGAGTTTTCCTGAAATACTGTCAATTTAAATGGTTTAAATCTTTGTCATAAACTCTATTTTTATACCCTGTACCCATTAAAAATGGGTGAAAAGGGTATCATAATATGGTGCAAATGTATGTAACAGGCAAAAGGAAGCATCTCCGACCCCATAAGGTATATATATTCTTATCAGCATCAACAGCCGAGTCGATATAACCATGTCCGTCTGTCCGTCCGTCTGTCCGTCTGTCTGTCCGTATCAACGCCTAGATCTCAGAAACTACAAGAGCTACAGACATGTGCAATATATCGTTGGATAGGTAATAAGCATACGCAGTACAAGTTTGTTGTTTTATTTTAATATCACCCCCCGCTCCCCCGCAAACAGCAAAAAACTGCCACGACCACAATTATTAACCTAATGCTATGCAATTTGGCATATGCGTTGGTGCTTATAAAAGCTATCTAATTTTTAAAAATTTGAAACAAATCGGATAAGAAACACGGAAGTTATGCCACATGCAAAATCTATGGCAAGGGAAGCAGAAGCGCAGCAAAACACGCATTGCGCGACGCCGACTGCGACGTTGAAAGCGAAATGTGTATGGCTTTATGACACACGAAACTTATTTTCATAACCAAAATCATACCAAATTTATATTGTTATGGTACTCTTTTCTAATAGAATATTGTTTCATTTATTTATTGATATTAAATAAATAAATTGTAAGCATGTCTAAGGGTACAGGGTATTTTTCAATCGGGAAACTCGACTGCTCGACCTTACTTGTTTATTTTGTGGTGCGAAAATAACCAAAGAACATGGTTTTACGAATCGCGAACACGCGACGCGTGCGCGAAACAAATAAACTCCAAGCAGATTCCATAAGCTTCTAACGATTGTCTATTATTTATGGTCATCGCAAGTGGTAAATTCGTTGGCAATCGATTATTTTAGTTATGCATTTAGTTCACCAGCAACAGTTGAGCAAGAAATAACCGGAAAAGTCTGCAAAAATCACCTGACATCGGAATCATGTTCCCATTAAAAATATTTTAATTGCCATGAAGATCTTTCAACGTTCCGTCTAGTGACCTCTTGTGGGTCACTACATTTATTCCAAACAATCCATTTTTTTTATTGTAGGATCTTGGCCATTGCTTTATTTTTGACGATGTTGCAAATCAGTGTTTCGATGTGCAATTCGTGCAACATTTGTACAAACGGCTTGGGTCAATGCTTCAATGTTGTATTGTTGTTCTATTTGCAGCTCGTAGTTTATTTCAGCACAAAATGGTTTCTGTTGAGAAAATATTGATGTGGATAATCTGTCGTAATTGGAGGCCTTGTATACCGGGCACTGTACAAAAATGGACGAAGGCATTTGCTTCATCTTTGGGAAATATACTTTTTCGGACAACTAGGTTTTGTTTAACAGGATCTCTATATTCCCGTTTGTGCGTCTTTAATATTTCCTCTTCTTGTTCGTTTCGTTAATGAGGTCCCTCACCTCGCTTCGTGTGAATATAATCTTAAAATCTTAGAATTTTATGGCGTAGGGAATTTGTATTTTCCCCATTCCATCTTCGGAAGCAAAAATTCTGTTGATCACATGGGTTAAGATATTTCTAAAAATCAGATAAAAGGTTGTTAGGTTTGAAGAGCTTGCGTTCCATTACATATCTGGGAAAGAGTAGGCCCCCGGCTCGTACTTTCTAAAGTATAATATATCTAGTTCTTGAATGCGTTTATGGGTATCACATGGTCAGCTGTTGGTCACCTAGGCAAAGCGTTAGCTACAGTATTCTCCTTTCCCGGCTTATAGGTAAAGGTAATTTTTGACGATTTTTTCAGCTTTTTCTTTTCATATGCTGCGAAACTTTCCTCGGCTTTTGAGAGAGTCTTTTACAAGAATGAAATAGGTCCTTTGTCCTGTGAAAGGACCACTTCCATTGCAAAATTTGAGGCATATTGATATACATCAATACATAATATTTATTAACATACATACATTTATTAACATACATTTATTTAACATACATAATATTTTAATATTTCAATATTCCTTCTCAACAACATATTCAGAAACAATTCATTTCAGTTATACATTTAAAATGCTTGTTTTTCTGGAGGTTTTTTGTTAATATATCTGATAACATGTCATTTGTACATATATATTTTACATCAATTTCCTTTTTGGAATAAAGTTCTCTAACATAGTGGTACTTTATGTCGATATGCTTACTTCTATTATGTAATACTGGATTCTTAGCTAAACATAAAGCACTCTGATTATCACAAAAAATTAAAATTGAGTGATATATCAAAAAACCCATTTCCTTCAGAAACTTTTTTAAAAATACTGCTTCTCTTGCTGCGATGGACAATGCAACATATTCGGCCTCCGTGCTGGATAATGCCACCAGACTTTGCTTCTTGGACTCCCAGGATATTGGACCAGCTGCGTTTATGAAGACATATCCACTGTAGGATTTACGAACCGATGTGTCATTTGCCCAATCTGCGTCGACGTAGCCATGAATCGGTTTACCTGTTGCGTGATAATGAAGCTTTAAGTTTGAGGTGCCCTTCAAATACCTTAGTATACGCTTGGCAGCGACTTTATGCTCCTTATGTGGGTTCACATTTCTTTAAGCCAGTTTTGCAACTGAATGCATTATATCTGGCCTGGTTGTAATTGCCAAATACATTAGTGATCCTATAAGTGATTGGTAGTCCTTTTCGTTAGCAGGTCTGCAGTTACGATTAGTACATTTAACTTGGAAATTTGCCTCCAAAGGCGTTGCTACCGATTTGCAATTTAACATGCCCCAGGTGTGTAGCATACTCTCGATATATATCTTGTGACCTATGGATATGGCTCCAGTTTCACCTACTCGCTCAACTTCGATGCCCAAGAAATGATTAAGCTGTCCGCTATCTACTACTTTAAACTCTTTGGCAATTGACTCTTTTATACCAATCAAATTATTTTTACATGAGCTTGCAATACGAAGATCGTCGACATATACTGCAATTATATTAATATTGTCCTTCTCATTGCGTGTGTACACACACGGCTCGCTGGCACAGGGAACAAAATGCAGTTTTTGCAAGACTTCATTGTTCTTGGCGTTCCGCTCTCTACCGCTCTGTTTTAGTCCGTAAAGTGACTTCTTTAGTCTCAAAACTTTTCCATGATGTTTATTATCAAATCCATCGGGTTGCTTCATATAGACTTCTTCGCTCAATTCGCTATTTAAGTAAGCATCCATCTGATGTAAAAATAAGTTATGCTCAACAGCCAGAGATATAATAAGTCTCACCGACAAATATCTGACAACTGGTTTCAAAAAAGTCGATACCATATTGTTGTGCATATCCTTTAGCCACCAACCTCGATTTAAATCGCATCACATTGCCATCCTTATCTCCTTTGATGCCAAAAATCCACTTACTACCGATGGCTTTCTTACGTTCTGGTAAGTTCTGTAGCTCCCATGTCTGATTAGCTTCGAGGGCGTCAATCTCCTTCTGAATTGATGCTACCCACTCTTGACTCATTTCAGACTGTGTCGCTTCAGCAAACGTAACAGGTACCTTGACATCTTGAACCTTCATCATATTCAACAAGTTGTATTGTTTTCGTGGACGCCCGGGCTTTCCAGTTTTTATCTTCTTAGGACGACCAGGACCACGAATTTCCCGTTCTTCGGTATCATCGCTCTTCGCACTCTCGTAAACATCAGAACTATCAGCTTCATTAATCTCGATGTCAATTTGCTCTTCCTCTAGCACCTCAGCATCTTCTTTGTTGTTGTCCACTGCCAAAATCTGCGAACAATCAACTCCAATTTCGTCAATAAATGCCGTCTTGTTCTCGCTGTTTCCATTCTTCGGATACCATATAGTTTCATTTAGAAAAACGACGTCTCTACTTTCGATTACCTGGTTCGATCCAATGCGCATTAATCTGTACGCCTTCGCTGTTGTTGAATACCCTATCATCATGCATTCAATGCCTTTTGGCTTGAACTTTCCTGCATGTTTCTTATTTAATGCAATCGCTTTGCATCCAAAGATTTTTAAATGCGATATCGAAGGCTTTTTACCTGTCCATAGTTCAAATGGTGTTTGACTCTTCAACGACCTTGTCTCCGATCTGTTGCGTAGATATGCTGCAGTCCTAACTGCCTCTCCCAACAGGAACTCATTCACTCCTGAATATATAAGCATGCTCCTTGCCATTTCCACAAGTGTCCGGTTAGCGCGCTCAGCAACCCCGTTTTGCTGCGGAGTGTACGGTACTGTCAATTGCCGCTTAATACCGTTTTCAGATAGGAACTTCTGAAACTCGTGGCTTATATATTCGCGACCGTTATCGCTGCGAATTGCTTTAAGTTTTTCACCGGTCTGTTTTTCTGCAAACGCGACAAAGTCTTTAAACGTGGGAAGCAATTCATCACGGGTCTTTAAAGAATATACGAACATATAACGCGAATAGTCATCAATAAATGTTACGAAATATCTTGCTCCACCGGCAGATTCTTTGTTCATTGGCCCGCAAATGTCCGAATGCACTAGCCTTAGCACTTTGTCCGCACGATCTTACCTTTAGATTTTTAGATTATTTTCGCCGTCCAATTTGTCGATCGCACACAACCCTTGTCCGTTCATGTTTATAAAAAATGTACAAGGTAATTACAGACAATAATTATTTTCCACTTGACCACACACAATTATTAAAGTCTTTACTACTCCTGGGCCCATAACCTATTGGAAATTTTGGAGTAAAACGCGAGGCGATTTAGTTAAAGTTTAATAATTGTTTTATTTGACATAAGCGTGACATCCTTGAGAGTCGTTCGGAAGTTAACTACAGAAGAAGTAAGTTTCCAGAAAAAAAAGAACTGATTCAGATCAGTGTGACCAAATTTTAGTATATGGTTGTTGCCAAATTAACATACATAATATTTTAATATTTCAATAATTTGTGATGAGTGACCTACCATGGTTTGGGCTTTTTCCTCATTTTTAAGTTAAAAAAATTCAATCTCGGCTTGTAACTTTCACTTACAATAGCCCCTTAGTGTGGCTTTTATCTTTTTGATTGTATTTTTTTCCGCGCTTACCCATTATCCCACTCTACTTACTGAAAATTCATATGTATATAAGCGTTTGTATGTATAAGCGAATACATATAGTGACGTATTTTGGGTCGTCCAAACCGGCCACTTCAATTATTTCATAGAATTATAAACAGTTATGCATAAGTTTCTATAATGTATCGCAGCTGCGCAGCATCCGTTTCCAATAAAGAATTCTTTCGCAGCCGCACTTAGCCGTTCTTGTATACATCCTAAATCCTGACCTAAGCAGATTTGACTGCTCTCTTTGAATCTTTTCCTAATCTTAAGAATCCAAGAGCAAGGCTCTCCCGAAATACAAATATTGTTAATATACCGAGGCTTCTCCTCAACCCAATGTACATTTGATTTTTAGTCTTAAGCTGATATCCGAATAAAGAAGTTCAATAAAAACCTTCGTTAAAAAATTCTTCTCAGCGTTGTCCTTAGTCAACTGACGGGACATTTATTCGACTCAAATAAAAAATATTACAACCAATTTTACTGGCGCAGTCGGTAGGATACAACAAGTATCCGAAAAGAACCTTCGAGTGGAAAATAAGTTAAATTTTATAATCCAGTGCTCGAAATATTTCCCAAAATAAATTCGTGAAAACTCTTCAACTTGGATTATAATTCCAATTCGGTTATCCAAATAAAAGTGGAAGTGAAATACGAAACAAAAACATTAAGTCCAAAGACAATTAAGTTTTAAAAACAACTTATAAAATTATAAGAAAGTGAAGTTAAATACAAAAAAAACGTTTATACTTAAATAAAATTAAAGCAACATAATAACACAACACAAAAATTGAAAATTTACAGTAAAACAAGTAAGAAAAGTTATCTTCGGCTTGCCGAAGATGGTATACCCTTGAAAACAACAAAGTTTTCCATACAAAGACTTGTTTTCATATCGGTCGTTTGTATGGCAGCTATATGATATAGTGATCCGATCCGGATCAAACTTTTACAAATCATGTATGGCTATGTCAAATGAATAAATGTTGAATTCGGTTGCAATAGGTTGGAAAACAAAAAAATTTTTCATACAAAGACTTGTTTTCATATCGGTCGTTTGTATTGCAGCTATATGATTTAGTAATCTGATCCGGAACAAACTTTCACAAATCATGAATGGCTATGTCAAATGGATACATATTGAATTCGGTTGCAATAGCTTGGAAAACAAAAAAGTTTTCCATACAAAGACTTGTTTTCATATCGGTCGTTTGTATGGCAGCTATATGATATAGTGATCTGATCCGGACCAAACTTTCACAAATCATGTATGGCTATGTCAAATGGATACATACTGAATTCGGTTGCAATAGCTTGGAAAACAAAAAAGTTTTCCATACAAAGACTTGTTTTCATATCGGTCGTTTGTATGGCAGCTATATGATATAGTGGTCCGATCCGACCGATTCTTAAACTTGATCTGCGTGCAACAAAAATAATGATCTGGTAAAAATTTCAAAACGCTAGCTTTAAAACTACTGTCTATTTTTTGCATAGAAACAGACGGACAGACGGACAGACAGACGGACAGACGGACATGGCTATATCGACTCGGCTGTTGATGCTGATCAAGAATATATATACTTTGTGGGGTCGGAGATGCTTCCTTTAATGCGTTACACATTTCTGGACAAAATTATAATACCCTTTTTCAAGGGTATAAAAAGTGTAAGTGATACTAGAAAACGAAACAAAACAAAAAAAAAATAACATTACATCCAAAACAAAACAAAAAAAAAAAAATTAAAAACAAAAAAATAAAAAACACAAAATTTTCAAAAATGTCACAACCAATTATTGCCGCACCCCAAATCGTTGCGCTGAGCGACAACAACCTTGCCGAAGCCCGTCGGCAACTTAAAGATATTATGCCATTCAAGGGTGATCCAGAAACCCTTCACACCTTCGTCAGCAGAGTAGATTACGTAATTTCGCTCTACCAAACGAATGATGTTCGACAACAGAGGATTCTACTGGGAGCGATCGAAAGGAACTTGGACGGACAGGTTACACGATCTTTGGGACTTCTGAACATCAAAGATTGGCAAAGCAAGACTCATCGCGGAATTTAAAACTCAAACACCAAACTACAAACTTCTGGAGAACTTCAGGGAAACACCATACAGAGGAAACCTAAGAGCATTCTGCGAAGAAGCGGAAAGACGACGGCAATTATTAATTTCGAAATTACACCTAGAAGGTAACCAACCTGATTTCCTTATTTATATTCAGGCTATTAAGGACTCTATTAAGTTACTGATAAGGAAATTACCAACACAATTATTCACTATTTTAGCTCACCACGATATTACAGACTTAAGATCCTTAATTACCATTGCACAAAATGAGGGAATTTATGAAGAACACATTAACTTTGAATTTAATAAAAACCCAGAACACCGTAAAAATTCAAATTCGAATCAGAATTCGAAAGCACATAAATTCAATGCAAATGTTCAAACTCAATATCGCCCAAGTTACCCACAATATTCCCAACCCTTCCAACCTAATTTTAATCAATACGTGCAACCATTTAGACCTAGCTATACACAGCAGATGACTAACAACCCACCTATGTGGCACGCACCTAATTATTTTAGACCCAACCAATACATAAACACACAACCCATTATTCAAAAAAATCCTTTGCAACAACATCCCAACAAAATCCAAAATCCCCAAACAACACATTTTAGAGGAAATACATACCCCCAACTACAACAACCCTCTACATCTAAAAATTCTAACTTCCCGATTACTAAACGACTAAGACCATCGGACAGTGAACAAACTAAAATGTCTATTGACGAAATGAGATTCCAAGACGCGCATGAATTCGAACAAGTCCAACCAAATTATTACGAGCAACAGTACTATGACCAAAATCAATACAATCCATATCATAATCATGGGTACATTAATGAAGGGCAAGAACAGGTCCAACCCGTACAAATTAATAACGGAAAAAATCTAAATAATTCTGAACTAAACGAAAATTTTCGGTCAACAGCCCCGGACAACTCGAATACATAAAAATAGTATACAAAGGTTCCACATACAAATGCCTTCTAGACACAGGATCCACAATTAATATGATTAATGAGAATATATTTTGTCTTCCCATTCAAAATAGTAGATGTGAAGTTTTAACATCAAATGGCCCTATTATCTTGAACGACTTGATTATGTTACCCAGAAATAGTATTTTCAAAAAAACCGAACCATTTTATGTGCACAGATTTTCTAATAATAACGATATGCTAATTGGCAGAAAATTGTTAAAAAATGCACAATCAGTTATTAATTACAAAAATAATACAGTTACCCTTTTTGATCAAACATACAAATTAATTACTTCAGAATTAATTACTTCGGAAGAAACCAAAATTTGTATATCCAAAGGACACCAGAACCAATTGCCAACTCAGATCAGGAATCAATAAAAGAATCAATAAAAAAATTAGATTTTTCACAGTTTCGATTAGATCACCTAAACCAGGAGGAATCTTTAAAGTTAAAAGTCTTATTAAATAAATTTAGAAATCTTGAATATAAGGAAGGACACAAATTAACATTTACAAATACCATTAAACACGTACTAAATACAACACATAACTCCCCAATTTATTCAAAACAATACCCACTTGCGCAAACACATGACATTGAAGTAGAAAACCAAGTACAGGAATTGCTAAATCAGGGTTTAATTAGGGAAAGTAATTCACCATACAATAATCCTACTTGGGTTGTACCAAAAAAACCGGATGCTTCTGGCATAATGAAGTACAGGGTAGTAATTGATTATAGAAAGCTAAATGGAATACCTGACCATACCTAACCATACCTGACAGATATCCAATTCCAAATATGGACGAAATACTTGGCAAACTGGGTAAATGCCAATATTTTACAACAATCGATCTGGCAAAAGGATTTCACCAAATAGAAATGGACGAGGAATCAATTCCTAAAACTGCATTCTCCACCAAAAGCGGTCATTACGAATATCTTCGAATGCCATTTGGCCTTAGGAATGCACCCGCTACTTTTCAAAGGTGCATGAATAATATCCTTCGACCATTGCTTAACAAACACTGTTTGGTGTATCTGGATGATATTATAATTTTTTCAACATCCCTTACAGAACATTTGAATTCAATACAATTAGTTTTTTCAAAGCGTGCAGAAGCAAATTTAAAATTGCAACTAGACAAATGTGAGTTCTTAAAAAAAGAAGCTAACTTTCTTGGTCACATAGTAACTCCTGATGGTACTAAACCAAATCCTATTAAAGTTAAAACCATAGTTTCATACCCAATTCCGACAAAAGTAAAAGAGATTAGAGGTTTCCTCGGATTAACAGGTTATTATCGCAAATTTATTCCAAATTACGCAGACATAGAAACACCCATGACCAGCTGTTAAAAAAAAGGAGCAAAGATAGATACGCAAAAACTTGAGTACATGAGGCATTCGAAAAACTTAAGGCTTTAATAATTCGAGACCCAATTTTACAATTACCTGATTTTGAAAAGAAATTCGTTTTAACCACAGACGCAAGTAACTTGGCCCTCGGGGCTGTACTTTCTCAAAACGGTCATCCTATATCTTTTATTAGTAGAACACTTAACGATCACGAATTAAATTACAGTGCTATCGAAAAAGAATTACTCGCCATAGTTTGGGCCACTAAAACTTTTCGACATTATTTACTAGGGCGACAAAATCTCATTGCTAGTGACCATCAACCTCTTAGATGGCTTCAAAACTTAAAGGAACCGAATGCTAAGTTAGAAAGATGGAGAGTCAGATTAAGCGAATACCAATTTAAAATCGTTTATATTAAAGGGAAGGAAAATTCAGTCGCCGATGCATTATCAAGAATTAAAATTGAAGAAAATTACCATAGTGAAGTTACTCAACATAGTGCAGAAGAAGACAATAGCAACCTTATTCATTTAACAGAAAAACCAATAAATTATTTCAAAAAACAAATTATCTTTATTTTTTTTTTTTGTTTTATTAATTTCCTTTAAATTACATTCTGTTTTTTTTTTAAGAATAGCAATGAGTAATGGTTGAAGAAAGGAAAAAAAGGTAGCGGCCCTTCCCATTGCAAGGATACGCTAATACTTTAATAGTTTACTAATAATTTAATTCTGTTGGAGTTTTGCGTTTTAATCTTCTCGGTTCCAGCTCTCTCATCGGTATTTGTCTCAGGTTTGGGTTTTGGTGGTTAAGTAGTTGATTTGTGTGTTTTTTGCTGCTTTTTTTTAATAGTTTCGTTGACTGTCTCTATTTTTAAATCTTTATGGATATCTTCATTTCTAATATACCATTCGGCATTTGTCATTGTTCTGTGCATTTTCGATTGCGTTCGCTGAATTAGCTGTAAGTGAGATTTACTGTCAGTTCCCCAGATTTTTATGCCATACGTCCATATTGGTTTTATTATCGCCTTGTATATTGAAATTTTGTAATGTAGTTTTAGTTTAGAGTGTTTTCCTATTAGCCAGTTACGTTGTCGAAATTTGTTTTTTATTTCATTTCGTTTGTTTAGAATGTGCTGCTTCCATGTCAGTTTTGCGTCGATAGTTAGTCCAAGGTACTTGGCATATGGGCGTAACAATATTTGATTGTTGTTGATTTTAATTGCGAAGTTTTTGGGTTGTCGTTTTGTGTATATTACTTGTTGAGTTTTGTCTTTATTTATTTCGATACCCCATCTCTCAAACCAGGATACTGTTTGTGTCATGATTTGTTGTAGCGTACTTGCAGCTGTTTTTTCACACGCGCTTGACAACATTAACACAGTATCATCTGCGAACGTAGCATTCATTGATCCAGGGATAGTTGGCGCTGGAATATCGGAGGTGTAAATCAGGTATAAGATGGGCCCAAGCACACTACCTTGGGGAACACCCGCTGACACTGGCATAACATCTGAGCATTCATTGTCATATTTGATATAGAAATATCTGTCCGTTATATAGCTTTGTAGGATGGTATACAGGTTGTCTGGTAGTATATTTCTTAGCTTATGCAGCAGTCCTTTGTGCCATACTTTGTCAAATGCTTTAGCAATGTCCAAGTACACAGCATAGCAAAACTTCTTTTTGTCAAAATCTTCTGTTATTTTATTAATTACTCGATGGACCTGTTGGACAGTCGAGTGCTGCTTCCGAAAGCCGAATTGGTGAGGAGGTATTATATTTTTTTGTTTCAGGGTTGGCTCGATTCTATTTAATAGGACTATTTCAAATACTTTTGAGAGGACAGGTAATAAAGTGATTGGTCTGTACGAACTTACAGTATTGGCGTTTTTATTTGATTTTGGAATTGCTTTAATTTGGCCTACCTTCCAAGTTAGGGAAAGTATTGTAGTCGAAGGATTCCCTTAAACAGGTTTCTAATATACTACAGGTGATTATAGCGTCTGGTAGTTCTTTAAGAAGTTTTCCTCCGATTAAGTCATATTCGGGGGCTTTCTTGTTTTTAATTTGTTTTATGTGAGATTTAATTTCTGCCTTTGTTATAGTTTTAATTGCATAATTTGAGTTGGTGATTTGTGTTGGAAGCTCAGCGTTGCCGTTGTACATATCATTGGCAAATGATGTTTTAAAGTGTTCAGCAAGAGTGTCTGCTTTTTCTTTGTTTGATCTCGCCCATGTGTTGTTGTATCTTTTAATAGGCGGCTTGTGTATAGTTGAGTTCGTCAATTTTTTGGTCGCTTTCCACAGAGAATAATTTGTAGATAAGGAGGTTCCGAGGTTGCTAAGGTAGTATTGTAGCCGGTTATCTTTGTCTGCCCTGAAAATTCTCTTGAGTTCGTCTGTTGCTCTATTAAGTTTGTTTTTATCCTCTGGATG
Organism: Drosophila merina; assembly: GCA_035047645.1. Classification (NCBI taxonomy): domain Eukaryota; kingdom Metazoa; phylum Arthropoda; class Insecta; order Diptera; family Drosophilidae; genus Drosophila; species Drosophila merina. The sequence continues at coordinate 23,900,740 of JAWNPH010000059.1, read as the reverse complement.
CCTAGTCCTTTGCCATATCTTCCTAAGGTTACGCTTTTGTCTTTAATAAAGGCGGGAGTTTTCTTTGATGCAATCATTTTTATAGATGGTGTCGATTGCGTTGCTGCATATATGATGTTGTCATTTAAATATGCTATTGCGGAGTCCAGTTCGTTGATTGTCTTTAGAGAGATATTTATTTCCATGTTCTGTTCCAAAATCTCGCGAAACATATTCCAGTTTGTTTTGTGGTTAAATAAAGGGGGGTCATTGTTGTTTTCTTCTACTCCACCATGTAGCGTAATTAATATTGGGGAGTGGTCGGAGGAGAGGTCTAGGCATGATTTTATTGTTAGGTTATCGCAAGTTATATTTCTTGTAATGCAGAAGTCAATTAAGTCCGGTAGTTTGTTTGTGTCAGTTGGCCAGTAAGTCGGCTCGCCTGTGCTTAGGGCACGGCTATTATTGCTTCTTATTGCTTCATACAGTTGTCTTCCCTTTGCAGTGGTAAATCTGGACCCCCATGTTATGTGTTTGGCATTATAGTCACCTCCTGCCAGATACCGATTTCCTAGTGATTTTAGAAAATCGAGGTATAGGTCTTTTGTATTGTTAAATTTAGGTGGGCAATAAACTGCAGATATATTTATTGGACCCGTTGTGTCTGAGGTCGATATAGTAGTAGCCTGTATGTAGTCCTTTTTGAATCCATCAAGCTCTATGCACTTTATGCTTTTTTTAATAATTACTGCAGTACCACCATGGGCCTTACCGTCCGGGTGATTAGTAGAGAATATATTATAGTTTGGTATGTTTATATATGTTTTGTCAGTTGAGTGCGTTTCAGAAATGAGCATGACGTCAATTAGTTTTTCATTTAAGAAAGTTTTTAATTCAAGTAAATGGCGTGAAAGTCCGTTAGCATTCCAGATGGCGATTGTTAGGTGTTTATTTGTCAAGTTTAGATACTATAATCGTGACTATGTTCAGCATATTTGTCATTTGGGCTATTAATTGTTTCATCAATTGTTTTAGTTCGTCAAAATCATTTTGTGCGGTTTGGCTTAGTTGAGTTGGAGCAGGCTGTATATTAGGTACACTGGCAGTTTGGATTGCTGAGTTGGTTTGATGGCTAGTTACTTGGTTTCTATTTAAGACTTCGGCATAGGATATTTCTGGCGTCTTTAAGCTTTCTACGTTATTTGTTGTACTGTATTGTGTCGTTTGATTATTTGTTTCTGTTGCCGGTATTTCTTTTTTCCGGAGAGTTGGGTATTTTTGGATTTGTAGTGCTTTGTACACCATACAACCTTTATAGTTTGCAGTGTGGTTTTCACTGCATAGTGCACATTTAATACTTGTTCGGTCCGATCTTGTATTAATAGTACAGGATGATGAGCTGTGTTTTCCAGCGCATTTTACACAAGTTGGGTCTTTGGTGCAGTAATTTTTGGTATGTCCATATTTTTGGCAGTTTGTACATTGGGGAAGTGTTCGCTTTGGTCGCGGTGGCTCAAAAATTACTTTGCAATGAAGAAGGTGCTCAATTTTATAGATGTCTTTATTATTTTCTTTCATTTTGAGTTCAATAGAAATAGAGGCAATGGTTGTTTGGTGTCGTAGCACTGGATGTTGTGTAAATTTATAACTTCATGTCCTTGCTGGGCTAGTTCATTTATCAAGAAATCACTTCACCTTCATAGCGAACGGACGTGTTTTTTTTTGGCGAGCATTCGATTTTATTATTTTCTTATAAAGACAAACCGGCGTTTGTCGAGAAATTAATTATTTAAATCTTACTTTAAATCTCACTTTAAACGTTTCCATTCGCACTCGCGTCTGCGCGGTACCGTATTTGGTGTGTTTTAAGTTATTTTATTATCTACCCAAGTAAGGTACTGTGCCCTATTTATTTCTATTCCCTTTTCTTACGTTTACTGCAATTTCTACTTTTGCAATAACTCTCTCTCCTAGTTTGTGCTCTTATTTTCCCATTACCTCTTTATAACAAGTTGCTCTTATTAACAAGTACAGTGGTTCAAGGCTACTAGTTTGTCTATTATTATTAATTATTTGCTGTTTATTTATTTCTTATATTCTTAAATTGCTAATTCTTACCTTAAAATTTCATAATGGAATTTTATAGCATCTGCGCTATAAAATCGTGCAATAAGCCGATTTCCGCGTCCCAGCCTAGCATCCCCTGTTGGCTGTGTGAAAATGTTGTGCATGCGAAATGTGCAGGTTTCACCGCCTCAGTTTCGGATGCAATTTCTAGAAACGCTGGTTTCCACTTTTGCTGCAGTGGATGTCGCGCGGTTCAGAAAGAAATGCGAACGTTCATGCGGCAAACTAAAAACGGTTTTAAAGAGTTGATCGGTGGTTTCCGGAAAATCAACGACCAACTCTCTGCGCTGGATTCCCAATTTAGCAGCCTACAGCTACTAAATGAATCCCCAAAGCGCAAAAAAACCGCTCTTAGGGACTCCGTAGGCACTGATATCGCTATTCAGCCCGATCAGCCGACGACCATGCAGCCGCTCATAACTCTTTCTACCCCAAGAGCAGGAGTTCGAAACACAAACGTGGTTTCGGAATTTGACTCCATTGTTGAGCATAACTCGTCCGAAATACCACCCAGGGTATCACTCCAAGTGATTCCTCCGGCACGAGTAGAGTCGACCCCCTTAAAATCCACTGATAAGGGTAAACCACCGTCCGGACCCCCGGTACGGACTGATGTCGCGGTCTTACCAACCGCAACACCAAAGCCCTTACAGGTGATCCTCCCCTCTAAAAATATATTTATTTCACGGCTGGCCCCTGACACCTCAGAGATTGATATCTCGGCTTATATCCAAGCTAAATCCAAGGCCGTTGTTAGAGTGGAGGACATTCGGAAATTTAAATATTCTTACTCAAGGCTTACGTCATCTTTTAAAATACGTGTACCTTTGCCGATGTTCGATACGATCTGTTCGCCCAGCTTTTGGCCGGAGAACATATTCGTACAAGAACATCAGCCGAGTACAGTAAAGAAAAAGGTTAGTAAGCCTGTGGGAGTTAAACTCCCAAAGCCTAAAAACCCTGTACCATCTTCGTCTCCCTTACCTAAACCTTCATCCTCAAAAAACTAACAACATCTTACATATCCCTTACCTATCAAAATACTAGGGGGCTTCGGAGTAAGCTCCCTAAACTGTATTCTGATAGTCTATCTTTTGCATCCCAGATTTTAGTCTTCACAGAGACCTGGTTAAAGCCGGAGATTTTCAGCTCGGAAATTTTCCCAGACAGGTACACCACTTACAGACGGGACCGACCACTACGAAGGGGAGGAGGAGTCCTTATCTCTGTGGACTCCGACTTTGCTTCTGAAGAGGTTAGGTTACCGAATCTGGGTGATATTGAATTCCTATGTATCAAAATCACTATGTCGCTTCAATCAATATTCATAACATGCTCATATTTACCACCTTCTTCGGAACCACCTACATACTGGCACCACTTATCTGCCATTCAGCTGGTTTCGAACCGCATGTCTGACAGTGACCTTTTAGTGACTCTAGGAGATTTCAATTTACGTGAACTTATCTGGTCAAACATCGAGAATTCACCATCTTTAACACTCTCAACACATCACGATTTTACTGAGGGTATGTTTGACATATCCCTTGGTCAAATTAACCACGTAAGGAATTCTTTAGGTCGGCTTCTAGACTTATGTTTTGTTTCTGACCCAGATGGAATAACCGTTTCCAGAGCCATGCCACTTTCGCTCCCAGAAGATCCTTACCACCCAACGCTTGAGGTTTCGATTGAAACCCTTACTGCTAGCAACCTTCAGTCTCGCCATGGAGTTCATAAAACTCGCTGCTTTCGTAAGGCTGATTTTCAGAGACTAAGCAATTTAATTTCTTTATTTGATTGGTCCGATCTCTGGGAATGCACCGATATTAATATCGCTTTAGAAACATTCTACAAAACGCTTAACGCTTTCTTCGACTCTTGCGTGCCATGGAAGTATCCATCCGCCTCGACCGACCCTCCTTGGTTCACAAGGAGCCTTAAAAACTTAAAATACATTAAAAATAGACTCCTTAAGAGACATAAGAAAACTGGCTGTAACGTAACTTTCTCAAGATACTTAGTAGCTCGGTCAAATTTCACCGTGCATAACGCTGAGTGTTATAAGAATTATATAGACCGCTGTCGGATTCAGTTCACTCAGGATCCGAAGCAGTTTTATAATTTTGTTAACACTAAGCGTAAGCAGGTATCTTCTCCCCCCCTAATTTCGTTTGAAAATGTATCTGCGACTACTGATCAGGGTATTGCCGATCTATTCGCAACTTTCTTTCAAACAACGTACTCATTTCCCACAAGTATTGATCAGCCTTATTCATATAACATTCAATCAGCTAATCTTATTTTCAGACCAACTTTCTCCGAAAGCATTGTGTTATCGGATCTTCTGAGGGTGAAACCAGTCTATTCGGCAGGTCCTGATGGTGTTCCTGGCTGTGTACTGAGAAACTGCGCTAAGCCATTGTGCAGACCCCTTCTTAAACTTTTCTCTTTGTCTCTGGAAACGTCGATTTTTCCCCAATTGTGGAAGGAATCCTATAAATTCCCTTACACAAAAAAGGGAAAAAATCGGATGCCGCAAACTATAGAGGAATCTCTAAATTGTCGGCAATTCCAAAGCTTTTTGAAAAATTGGTAACACCACATCTTCAACATCTCTGCAGCTCAATTATTTCTCCATGTCAGCATGGTTTTATAAAGCGTCGCTCCACCACCACAAACCTCTTGGAGCTGACCTCCTTTATTATAGATGGCTTCCGTAAAGGCCTTCAAACAGATGTCATCTACACTGACTTTAGTAAAGCATTTGACTCTGTCAACCACTCACTCCTCTTGAGTAAACTTAGTATCCTAGGATTTCCCTCAGACCTTCTCACGTGGATTTCTAGCTACTTAACTGTGAGAACCCAACGTGTTCTTTTTAAGGATGTACACTCTCGTCTTGTTAGTGCTACATCGGGAGTCCCCCAAGGAAGCCATCTTGGGCCACTACTTTTCACTATCTTTATTAACGACCTACCCCCTGCCATAACGAACTCTCTGGTTCTTATGTATGCAGACGACGTTAAGCTCTGTCTTCAATACAAATCCCCTTCTGCCCAATATAAACTTCAGTCAGACTTGGACAATTTTCAAAAGTGGTGTTCCACCAATCTCTTAAAACTTAATGGGTCAAAATGTAAACTTATGTCTTTCTATCGCTCATGCCCTAACCAGGCGACATACTTTCTCTATGGGATCTCCTTAGATAGATTAACCCAGGTTAACGATCTTGGTGTCCTATTAGATACTAAACTTAAATTTTCCGACCACATTTCTACGATGGTTAATAAAGCCAAGGGCGTGCTTGGCTTCATTAAAAGATGGTCTAAGGAATTCAATGACCCTTATATTACTAAAACTTTATACGTATCTTTAGTACGTCCAATTCTGGAGTACGGGTCATGCGTCTGGAGCCCTCAGTATGGGGTTCATCAAGATCGCATTGAATCCGTTCAAAAGAATTTCTTGATGTTTGCACTTAGGGGACTCAACTGGGATGCAAATCTTCAACTCCCATCTTACTCTAACAGACTCCTTCTAATTAATTTACCTTCCCTAACCAATCGTAGAAAAATGCTGGGGGTCGTTTTCCTTTATAACCTTATTAATGGTAATGTAGACAGCCAGCATCTACTAACACGACTAACATTTAACATTCCAAATAGACGTACTAGAAATTTTAGTCCCCTATTCCTAAGTTGTTGTAGATCTACGTATGCCCAGCATGAGCCTTTCAGGGTTTTATGTTCTGACTACAATGACTTATACTCCATTACTTCACTCTGCACGTCCACCTCTATCAAATCCTCAATTCTCACCTACCTCTCAGAGCAACAAACGAACTCTACTTTTTCCTCGTAATCTTTCTAAACTTTATTCTCTCGGGTCTATCCCCGCGATCCGAGCCGTACGATAAACGGCAGCGCCCCTCGGTCGGTTGGGCGGGAGGTGGGCTGTACGTTATGCAGTGGGAGCCGCGCGAAATAATATCGTCTTTGTCTGTAGCATGATGGACGTTACGAAGGATTACCTTAAATCCCCTCTGGTCTTTTGGTCTGAAGGTGTAGTATTTGGTCGATTTATCTTTTAATAGTCCTAATATGTTGTGATAGTGAGTAGTTTCTAGTGGCTGTATTTTTATTTCATTAGTTGACAGTGCTTTAAGTTCATATCGTGTTTCTTCCAATGAATTTAAAGCAGTAGTTAGTGCGTATATGTTTTCAACATTTTGAACATATATGGGGGGGGGGGGGTGTTGCTTTTTTGTGCTCAATTTGCATTTACGTATTTATAGTTGCATTTGTCCCATTGTCAGTTTGGTTTTCGTCTTCATCATCTTGTGCTAGTAACTGAAAGCGGTTGCTTGAGTTTGGCTCGGCTAGCCAGTACTCTTTGAGTGTTTTTTGAGTGGCGGTTTGGGTTTTATTCTTCTGTTTCTTGTTGCCATTTAAAAGATCTTTGGAACCGTTTGGAGACTGATTTTCTCGGTGACGTTTTAAGTTTTGTTGTTTTGGGAGAGAAGATTGAGTTTTGTTTATTGTTGTTGGAGCGGGTATTGAGGTTGTGGGTGTTTTAATATTCGCTGAGGAAGAGCGTATCGGCATTGAAGCATAGCAAACTGTAGTTGTTGTTGCTATAGTTGCTGTAGTTGTGGTATTTGTGTCTGAGGTTGTTGAAAGCGGAAGAGTTGAGAATGGGAGAGATGAAGAGCGTAACTGCTGTGAGCGGGAGAGTTGAGTGTGTGTTCATCAGTATCGCGGAAGTTGTTGTTGGTATACGCGCGGGTAAATTTGGCGCGCATTCTGGTCTTCGTTGCTGAGAGTAATTGTTGGGTCTCTCCAATGCTGGAGAGCAAGATCGCGCTCTTTCATCACTCTGCGGGTGCAAGTTTTGATAATTGTTTGTATGATTTGATATATGGGTGAGTGAGATGTAGAGTTGTTTTTGTTTTGTTTTGCTTGAAGCTCTCGCTTCTGATTTTGAGCGCCGGGTGCGCTCATATTTTGTTTAGTTTATTGTTTTCACTTGTTTCTTGTTTATTTATTCACAGGAGTATATAGGGTTTTTTAAAAACACATATAAATATGTATTAGCGTCTTTTCGCTTTTATATAATGGTTTTTACCTGGGCTTGAATTTTGCACTTAGACTTCAATAATAACTGGAGCTTTGTTAGAAACACGTCCGTCGGGGTTGAAGATCAAAGATCAAAATCCATCTTTATTAAATACGATAAAAATAAAATAGAGCATTCAATAATATTTGGTAACTCTATTACCACAATTCAATATGATGTAATGACACTCGCAAAGGCCAAACAAATTTTACTCGATCACTTTATCCATAGAAACATTACCATTTATATTGAGAGCGATGTAGATTTTGAAATTATTCAAAGGGCACACATAGAAATTATTAATACCACCTACACAAAAGTAATTCGCAGTCTTTTCCTATTAAAGAACGTTGGTTCATACGCCAAATTCAAAGAAATCATACTTCAATCACATGAAAAACTTTTACACCCTGGTATACAGAAAATGACAAAATTATTTAAAGAAAATTACTTCTTTCCAAATAGCCAACTACTAATTCAGAATATAATAAACGAATGCAACATATGCAATTTAGCCAAAACAGAACATAGAAACACCAAAATGCCTTTAAAAATCACGCCTAAACCGGATCATTGCCGAGAAAAATTTGTGGTAGATATTTATTCATCTGAGGGAAAACATTACATTAGTTGCATTGATATTTATTCTAAATTCGCTACACTTGAGCAAATTAAATCTAAGGACTGGATAGAATGCAGAAACGCATTAATGCGTATTTTCAATCAATTAGGCAAACCCAAATTACTTAAGGCAGACAGAGACGGAGCTTTCTCCAGTTTAGCTTTGAAGCGATGGCTTGAAGAAGAAGAAATCGAATTACAGCTCAATACAGCAAAAAACGGGGTGGCAGACGTCGAAAGATTGCACAAAACAATAAACGAAAAAATTCGTATAATCGATTCATCTGATGATGAAGAAGTAAAATTAAGCAAGATAGAAACAATCCTTTACACATACAACCATAAAATAAAACATGACACTACTGGACAGACACCTGCTCAAATCTTCTTATACGCTGGGCATCCAATATTAGACACTCAAAAAATTAAAGAGAAGAAAATAGATAAAATAAATGAAGACCGACAGGAATTTAATATTGACACTAATTACAGAAAAGGTCCACTACAGAAAGGCAAATTAGAAAACCCATTTTAACCAACCAAAAATGTAGAAATAGAAATAGTAATAGAAATGGAGTTACGCACTACTACAAAACACAATTCAAAAAACAAAAGAAAAATAATCAACTCTCAATTTCACAGGCACCTGGTACCTGATAGCATTATTGCTTATCTAACACATTTCTATTAACCATACTCTTGTTAACACAATTAAAGTACTTCCCTATCCCGACCATAATGGATTTCAATTGGACTATTCAGAGAAACAATCATATTTTGAAAACAATAATAAAATTTATAATCAAGACAACAAAAAGAAAATTATCCAATATGTCGAACCAAATGTAATACTTACATGGAAGCTAACTGAAACTACTATTTCAAAAAATTGTCAAAAATGGAAACAAAATTATAAGAATAATACAATGTAGAATTAGAATTAGAAATGTTATTTTAAGCGAAAATTTATTAAGTCTAGAAATTGACCTAATACCATTTCAGAAAATAATGCGACACTTTATGTAATTGTAATTGTTTTAATATTTTGCCTAGTAAAGTCTATACAAAATATGTAACATTTAACCCATTCATGATGCTGTATGCAAAACTTAAAATAAGAAAAAATCAAAATCAAAACCATCCACAACAAATAGAAATAGAAGAAACTCCATTTCCCATACTATATCCATAAATCCCAGCCAAAGTATGGGCTTCTCTTTAAGGGAAGGGGAGTAACGTATTTGGGTGGGCCAAACCGGCCACATCAATTATTTCATAGAACTATAAACAGTTATGCACTTAAGCGATTTCCATAATGTATCGCAGCTGCGCAGCATCCGTTTCCAATAAAGAATTATTTCGCAGCCGCACCTAGCCGTTCTTGTAAACATCCTAAATCCTGACCTAAGCAGATTTGACTGCTCTCTTTGAATCTTTTCCTAATCTTAAGAATCCAAGAGCAAGGCTCTCCCGAAATACAAATATTGTTAATATACCGAGGCTTCTCCTCAACCCAATGTACATTTGATTTTTAGTCTTAAGCTGATATCCGAATAAAGAAGTTCAATAAAAACCTTCGTTAAAAAATTCTTCTCAGCGTTGTCCTTAGTCAACTGACGGGACATTTATTCGACTCAAATAAAAAATATTACAACCAATTTTACTATATATATAATGGCAACGGAAACGTCCCGAATATGGTGTGTTAGCACATACATACGAGGGCTATGGGAAAAGTAACTTTCCCAATTATTTTTCGAGTGTACAACATGGTTTATTAATGTCGATGGTGTCAAAAAAGATTTTTTTCCCCTCTATTCTTTATTTATTGTATTTAAACCTATCAATTATGGAATAGTTAACAAAGAATATGAAAAAGATTTCGACAGAGTTGGTGCTCACTGCATCCTGCAGCAAATGCTATAATGGAATTTCAGACCAAAATTAATCAATTTTATACACAGCTACCTCAAAAACCGTAGATTTAGTGTAAAACACCTTGTCAACCACGACATTCCACTTCACAAAAATATATTTTCACTAACAATAATTTATTTGGTGCCCAACGTGGGGCGGTGCAAACTAAAGTTCTAAATAAAAATTTTCGAAACTAATAAGGTTTTTAAAAAAAACGGAGCTCGCGCCGTCCAAAAATACCAACCAACGGTGCTGAACGAAAGAAAAGGAGAAATAAAATATTCTGATTTAGGAGCGAGCTCAGTTCGCGGCATTTCAACCAGTCGTAAATTTGTTTTTATTTGAAAACGCGACTAGTAGCTGCTTCAGTGCACAAGTATCTTCGTCGGATTTGTGGCATAACAGTTACGGACACTTAAACTTTGGTAGTCTTAACAAAATTATTAAAGAAAATTTAGTAAAAGGCATAAAATCAAAACTAAATAGTGGGAATGTGTGTGAGACATGTGCAAAAAAAAAAAATTTGTGTCAAGAAATTTCCAAAGGCAAGTGAAAATCGCGCAACAGAAGTATTAGCTTTGGTGCACACTGACATTTGCGATCCAATGAACATAGAATCTATTGCTGGTGCGCGGTATTTTGTGACTTTTATACATGTAGATGCATGTGTGTATTTTTTGAAATTGCGGCACGAAGTTTTGGACAAATTTAAAGAGTTTTAATCATTTGCGGAAAATCAAATCGGCAAGAAACTGAAATCGCTGAGACGCGACAACGGTCGTAAATACGAGTGGCGCATTTGAACAATTGTTAGTGAACAGTGGCATCAAGCGACCATTGACAGTTCCGCATACCCCGCAACAGAATGGTGTCGCGGAGCGCGCTAACAGGACATTGGTATAGATGGCGAGGAGCGTATCATTGCATGCTGGTCTCCCTGAGAGGTTTTGTGGGCAGGAAGAAAGCCATTTGTTGGGCACCTCATAGTATTTGGTGCTATGACTATTGTTCTGGACAAAACGTGTAAAAGGAAGTTCACTTTAAAGGGCGTAGAGCATATCATGGTTGGATATTCTGAGACGGCAAAGGCTTACCGCCTATATAACCCCGAGAGGCAAAGAATTGTTGAAGCTCGTGATGTCATATTCATCGAGGAAGACCTACAAAGTACCAAATCCTCCAGTGAAGATAGTGCGGCAACCGAAAGTCTGATTGTTAAATTTGATTGCTACACTCCGGCAGCTGTATGTAATATTATAATGAAATTTCAGAAGATGCAGTTACCGACGGTCTGTCAAATACACTTGCCGGTGAACAACAACAAGATGAGACTCCAGAAGGTGACCATCAATCTGACACTCGAGATGCTCCTAGGAGAGGCCCTGGGCGACCGAAAATAATTCAAAATGGATTGCCAGGGCGCCCGAGAAAACAATACCAGATGCTGAACGTTCTCTCAACTGACATTTCAGTCCCGAAAAGCTTAGATGAGGCCTTAAGCTCGCCTCATGGGAACAAATGGAAGGCTTCACTTCAAAAGGAGATGACTAGTCTACGGAATAATGGAACTGGTCCCAAGTAGATATGCCAAAAGGCGAGAAGCCCATTGGATGCAAGTGGGTATTTACCGGCAAGCGTGATAAGTATGGAAATGTTGATTACTTCAAGTCACGGCTGGTTGCCAAGGGGTTATCGTAACTTTTTCTCCAGTTGCCAGATACTCCACAATACGGCTGGTTAGCAGTTGAACATGGGGTGTACATTCACCAAATGGATGTATTATCGGCGTATTTGAATGGTGACTTACATAATGTGGTGTACATACGGCACCCTGAAGGTTTCATCGATAAGCAGCATCCACAACGAGTCCTGCGACTTCACAAGTCAATAAATGGCTTGAAACAGAATGGACGCGAATGGAACGAAAAGCTGAACACCGCAATACTGAAAATTGGATTTTCCCCTTGCCCTAGTGAGTCATGCTTATATGTTCGCAAAGCTGGAGGCCACTTGGGCATTATTGTTGTATACGTTGATGACCTGATGATAGAAAGTTCTGATAATGATGATCTCAACGAAATTAAGACGCTCATCTCTAAGGAGTTCGATGTGGTCGATGGCGGCCAACTAAAACATTATCTAGGCATGGAAATTGAGAGAGAAGGGGAAACCGGAACCGTTAGAACTGGTAGCAAGTAATATATTGATGCACTTCGGAATGAGTATAATATTCAAATCCGTAAGCCAAACTGTACACAATTTGAAGCTGGCCATTAAGTTAAATGCACAAACGAGACTGTGACCGAGCTAACGTCACCAATTACCAGTCGCTGTTTGGGTCTCTTCTGTATCTGGCGATGACTACTAGACCAGATATACTGCATTCTACAGTAAAGATTGCTTAAAGAAATGCAGATCTATACAAGGAGAACGAAGCGGCTACCAAACGTCCGAGGCACATCCGAGGTGCAGCTCCATTACAAGAAGTCTGGGCAGAACATACATTGTTACGTGGATGCGGATTGGGCTAGCGATTCCACTGACCAAAAATCATTGACTAGCTGGGCCTTCTTTGCAGCAGGTGCTGTCTTCAGCTGTGAGTCTAAGTAACAGAGTGTTGTAGCAATAAGCAGCACAGAGGCCGAGTACATAGCTTTATCAACAGCAGCTAAAGAAGCGGTGGAAATAAAGAAGCTGATTGGCGAAATGGGATTTGGATACCTTGAGATGATACCGGTGTACAGCGATAACCAAAGTGCTTAATGCTAAGTTAAGAATGCAAAGTTCCATGCAAGGAGTTAACACATAGATATAAAATACCACAACGTCAAAAAAATGTATAAAGTATTGATGTCCCAACAGAAAATATGATAGCTGATGAATCTGAGCAGGATTAAACATGAGAAATGTATTAATTTAATGGGGCTACTTTAAAGAACATATTAGTTAATTTTTAATTTTGTTTATGTAAAAGAAAAATTGTTATATTTAAGATTGATTGAATTAACTTAAAAAATGAATATACTGCGTTGAGAAGAAGTGTTGAAAATATGAATTTAAGACAACGCATTTTGCATACATATATACATATACATACTCATGCGTAAGCACCGCTGTAAAGCTTATCCAAGGTCAAGTCTCGGCTAGGATCTTGGCCTCCTGTCTCCTAATTTCCATTACATATTTTTAAGTGTTCGATGAAATCTGGATTAATTCGGAAAACGTACAAAGCGGACTACGCTAGTTACAGTAGAAACACTAACAAATTCCAAATACTCGCCGAACTCACCTCGGAAATGGATAGCGAGAGCAATGCTGAAGAATTGAGTGATCAGCCCAGCACTAGCCAACAAGCCGTCAGAGCTGCGGCAAAGCGTAATGTTGGCAAAGCCCCTCACAACTCTCCACCCATCGTTATGGAAGGCATCGACGTCAATATTTTGATGGAAAGCATCAGAACGATCAGTGACGCAAATAAGGTTGAGTTTCGGGCCCCCATGGGTGGAGTTATGCGCCTCTACGTGGCCGACGCCAACAACGAGCACTACGAATACCACTGCTACCAATTGAGGGAAGATAGGCCATGGCTGGAAAAGCTTGGCCACAAGATATTAGATGCACACACGCCCCAGGCTGCCCCGAAGCGGGACCGATTAACATGTTCTTTGTTAATATTGCCATATTGTCAAATAACAAGGACATGTTAAATGTCAAGACACTGTGTCACATGAGGGTTGCAGTCGAACCGCTCCGGAAACAAACGTCTATTGTGCAGTGTCACCGATGCCAGATGCCAAATGGCCACTCGGCCAAATACTGCCGCAAGTAGCTGGACTCGCCCTCGCAATGAACTATCTACGTGCTACAACTGTCGAGAGCAGCACCCAGCGAACTTCTCAGGATGTTCCAAGTTCCAGGCATTCCTACAACGCTCCAGGCCCAAGCGCATGGGTACTAGAAGATCAGTCAACAAGCATCCGGTGCCGCAACTTGACCCCAGCGGCCAGGTGGCCATCACTAGGGGTAGTTTCTCTAACGCGGACATAATAAGAGGCAGAACCACGGAGAATAACCAAAATCAGGCACGACAGCGTAATGAAAGAAGCCGCACTCGATCAAGAAGTCGCCGCGATCCAGCTCTGCATCCAATAGCAAGCGGCAGCACAACCGAGGAAATTCTGAAAACACTCAACGATAGCATCAATGCCCTACGCTCTATCTAAGAGAAATAGATCTATTGTTGATGTTGCTGAAGCAGCAGCAGGAGAAGACACAGCAGCAGAGGTAAATTATGAAGTTGCTCTCTGCTCGTCAAGTGCAGTCAGCCTCAAAATAATGCCGCTTCGCATTGTGTCCACGAAGCTGCCCGAACTTGATGGTCTGGTGCGGCGAGAAAAAATCGACATACTGCTACTTACTATAGATAAACTCACTGCCGGGGGACAGACGTGCCTAGGCTGTAAGGCTTCGATGCCTTTCCCACAAAGGACCCAAGAGATGGCAACGCAAAAGGAGGAGCAGCTATCCTGGTTAAGTCCAGCCTAGTTCACTTCCCGCTAACCCCAATTACTGCCATACAAACAGTACTCGGCACCATTAACTTTGGAGCAGTCTACTGCCCACCGAGATTTTCATGGACTACGGAGGAGTTTACCGACATCCTGGACCATAACTGCCCGAGGTATATTGTAGCTGGTGACTGGAACGCGTCCCACTGGCTTTGGTGTACAGGAAGGTCTAACCAACGAGGTCGTGCGCTAGCGAATCTTGCCCTGAGAGATCTCTGCACCTCGATATTGAGATCAACTCTGGGGATGCCTTGGAAGACGCCGTTGAATTGTTCACCAGCAAAGTCAAGACAGCAGCAAAAATGGCAGCACACACTCTGCCCTGAAAGCCCGCAGCATCAGGTATCCCGATCACCAACAATCAGATTGATCACCGAATACGAGTGGTACATTCGCATACTCCTCACTGCACAAAGATCTCAAGCTGCCCACAGTCTTTGACGAGATTAAGGCAAGTGCCTAGCGGGTGCGTCCTTTGGGCTGAATTATAGCTTGCTAGCTAGCAAGGCTATAAAGAGGTCGCTGGTGACCCCGGTTGCGTTAATAAATATTTTGGAAAAAAAAAACTTTTCAATACAATTTAGCATAAAAATATTCCTTCTTAAGGAAACGCAAATGAAGGTGCTAAAGACGCATAACAAAAATAGGAAACCAAAAAATATTTTGTTGGTAAGGTAATTTATGAATAAAAACACGGGGAAAGAAATAAATTATATACCAGATATAAGAAGCAGGTAGTAAAAGAAAATTTAAGTAAAAAGAAAAACGCAAGTGAAGGTGCTAAAGACGCATAATGTTGAATATATTACAAAATGATGGAACAGTGACCTCTCGACTCTGCTGACAATGTCTGCAACTTGAACACTTGACTATTTAACGGCTTAACGACGATTGACCCTCCGACACACCAACTTCTGTGCTCGGACTTGATTCCTCGACGACTTCTTCTACTACTTGCCAAATTGACTTCACGATCCAAAAGTTCTGCTCTTTCAACGTCATTTTGCTGTCATTCGATCTGGTGATGATACTTCCTTACTATCGTGTACTATAGCTTAGCAGGCACGTTGATATATATCGATGCCCAACCCTACTTTACACATATAAAATTTAAAAAAAAAATACTTGTATAAAACAAAATTTTAATTTTGTCTTCATGTTTTTAGTTTACCGAAAATACATTCAATAATGGCTGATACTAATATCGGCCAGATGCAAAATAATCGATTGCTCAAATCACGACTATTTTCTCTTTAAAGTCAATGAAGATGTCCTCACTTACAGTACTTACCCAGAACTGTTCCACACAACTAACTTCAGCTTCTCTTTTTTTCGCGCGGCTCCCACTGCATAACGTACAGCCCATCACCCGCCCAACCGACCAAGGGACGCTGATATTTATAGTACGGCTCGGATCGCGCGGATAGACCCGAGAGAATAGAGTATAGAAAATATTACGAGGAAAAGTGGAGTGCGTTTGTTGCTATAAAAGGTTGGTAAGAATTGAGGATTTAATAGAAGTGGACGTGCAGAATGAAGTAATAGAGTACAAGTCATTGCAGTCAGAACATAAAACCCTAAAAGGCTCATGCTGGGCATATGTAGATCTACAACAACTTGGGAACAGGGGACTAAAATTTCTAGTCCGTCTATTTGGAATGTTAAATGTTTGTCGTGTTAGTAGATGCTGGCTGTCTGCATTACCATTAATAAGGTTATGAAGGAAAACGACCCCAGCATCTTTCTACGATTGGCTAGGGAAGGTAAATAGATTAGAAGGAGTCTGTTAAAATAAAAAAGGGAGGTGAAGGGATTTGCATCCCAGTTGAGTCCCCTAAGAGCTAACATCGAAAAGTTCTTTTGATTTATTGCAATCTTGATGATACTAACGGCTTTAGACGCATGACCCGTACTCCAGTATTGGACGTACTAAAGACACGTATACGCTTTTAGTTATATAAGGGGTATTGAACTCCTTGGTCCACCTTTTATTGAACCCAAGCCCTTGACTTTATTTAACCATCGAAGAAAAATGATCAAAAAATTTAAGTTTAAAGTCTAATAGGACACCAAGATCGTTAACCTGGGTTAATCTTACTTAGGAAATCCCATAGAGAAAGTGTATGGCCTAGTTAGGGCACGAACGATAAAAAGACATAAGCTTACATTTTGACCCATTAAGTTTAAAGAGATTGGTTGAACACCATTTTTGAAAATTGTCCAAATCCGACTATTGGGCAGAAAGGGATTTGTACTGAAGACAAAGCTTAACGTCGTCTGCATACATAAGAACCAGAGAGTTCGTTAGAGCAGGGGGTAGGTCGTTAATAAAAATAGTGAAAAGTAGTGGCCCAAGATGGCTTCCTTGGCGGACTCCCGATGTAGCACTAACAAGGCGACAGTGTACATCTTTAAAAAGGACACGTTGGGTGCTCCCAGCTAAGTAGCTAGAAATCCACGTGGGAAGGTCCGAGGGAAATCCTAGGATACTAAGCTTACTCAAAAGGAATGAGTGGTTGACAGAGTCAAATGCTTTACTAAAGTCCGTATAGATGACATCTGTTTGAAGGCCTTTACGGAAGCCATCTATAATAAAGGAAGTCAGCTCCAAGAGGTTTGTGGTGGTGGAGCGACGCTTTATGAAACCATGCTGGCATAGAGAAATAATTGAACTGCAGAGAGGATGAAGATGTGGTGTTACCAATTTTCCATAGAAAGACTGAAGATTGCTAGCAGTAAGGGTTTCAATCGACACCTCAAGCGTTGGGTAGTAAGGATCTTCTGGGTTCGAAAGTGACATGGCTCTGGAAAAGGTTATTCCATCAGGATCAGAAACGAAACATAGATCTAGAAGACGACCTAAAGAATTCCTTAAGTGGTTTATTTGACCGAGGGATATGTGGAGCATACCCTCAGTAAAATCATGGTGTGTTAAAAGTGATAAAGATGGTGAATTCTCGATGTTTGACCAGATAAGTTCATGTAAATTGAAGTCTCCTAAAGACACAAGTAGGTCGCTGTCGGACATGCGATTAGAAACCAGCTGAATGGCAGATAAGTGGTGCCAGTATGTAGGCGATTCAGGGTTTTTAGGCTTTGGGAGTTTAACTCCCACAGGCTTACTAACTTTGTTTTCAACTGTTCTCGGCTGAAATTCTTGTACGAATATGTTCTTCGGCCAAAAGCTGGGCGAACAAATCGGGTCGAAAATGGGCAAAGGTACACGTATCTTGAAAGATGACGTAAGTCTCGAGTAGGTATATTTAAACTTCCTAATATTCACCCCTCTAACAACGGCCTTAGATTTGGCTTGGATGTAAGCCAAGATATCAATCTCTGAGGTGTCAGGGGCCAGCCGTGAAATAAATATGCGTTTAGAGGGAAGAATCACCTGTAGGGGTTTTGGTATTACGGTTGGTAAAACCGTAGAGGCTGCTAAATTTGGAATCAAGCGCAGAGACGTTGATTGTATGGAACCACAGAGCAACTCTTTAAAGCAGTTTTTAGTTTGTCGCATGAACGTTCGCATCTCTTTTTGAACCGCACGACATCCGCTGCAGCAAAAGTGGAAGCCAGCATTTCGTGAAATTGCATCCGAAACTGAGGCGGTGAAACCGGCACATTTGTTATGTATGTTGGTTTTCCATTAAAGGCGCTTGATCTTTGAAATGAAAAAAAAAATACATGTTGGAGAGATATTTATTTTAATTTGAAAGGTTCATTGACCCCATTATGTATGTCCGCGCCTTCGGTTAGTGGCGCGGACACAAAAGGTCCAATTTTCGATGACTCTGGCGCACAAATCGGGCTGTGTTTGATCGATGGCGTGGCGTATGTTGACTTTGAGGGCTTCGGTGGTTTGCGGATTGTTGGCATAGACCTGCGACTTAAGAAAACCCCACCAAAAAAAAGTCCAGCGGGGTCAATTCACGTCGCCTTCGCGGGAGATGACCATGTCCGGAAATTGCTCGTGCAGAATATCCATCGTAGCGTGGGCTGTGTGGCGCGTAGCGCCGTCCTGTTAAAACCACATGTTGTCCAGATCCATATTCTCGATTGCAGGCCAAAGAAGTTGGTTATCATCGATCAGTAACGCTCACCATTGACGGTAAACGCCACACCATTATCGTTTTCAAAAAAATACGGACCAATCACGCATCCGGCACAAAATCCGCACCAAACAGTCACATTCTGCGGATGCATTGCCACTTGGTGAACCTCGTGTGGCTTGGTCACGTCCCAAATACGGCAATTTTGCTTGTTGACATAGCCATTCATATAAAAATGCGCCTCGTCACTGAAAGACCGAGTTCCAGTGCGCGACGCGGAATTGACTGCCGCGGGTTTTCCAGGACACTGTCGCGCACAGCGGCGATATTCTCGGCACATCTTGCGTTACGCTGACGCACGGGAACCGGCTCATTGTTTACTAACCCGGTTGACTCGAATTTGTCCACCAACCGACGGATAGTCAACTCGGCAGGACGATCATCGCGACCGTCAAACGGGCGCGGAACGTTGCTTGAACTGAAGACCCATTTTCATAAAACAATTTTCTGATTTGCACGTGCTGCTTGACACTGTAACCTGCAGTGGTGGTTTGGGAGGACTGAATGAATATAACACACTGCATTTGACATCTGTCACTCAAACACATGGCCGCAATGAGCTGTCAAAGTTTGAGCGTCCCTATTGGAAAACTTCACTACGTTTTTACACAGTCAACAGCGGATGCTATGCTGGGAAGCGGAAATCGGCTTATTACACGATTTAATAGAGCAGATACTATAAAATTCCATAATAAAATATTTTATGATAGAAACCAGTGAGAAAAGTTATCTTCGGCTTGCTGAAGATGGTATACCCTTGAAAACAAAAAAGTTTTCCATACAAAGCCTTGTTTTCATATCGGTCGTTTGTATGGAAGCTATATGATATAGTGTTCCGATCCGGACCAGCCTTTCACAATTCGAGTATGGCTATGTCAAATAAATAAATGTTGAATTCGGTTGCAATAGCTTGAAAAACAAAAAAGTTTTCCATACAAAGACTTGTTTTCATATCGGTCGTTTGTATGGCAGCTATATGATATAGTGGTCCAAGCCGACCGATTTTAAAACTTGATCTGCGTGCAACAAAAATAATGATCTGGTAAAAATGTCAAAACACTAGCTCTAAAACTACTGTCTATTTTTTGCATAGAAACAGACGGACAGACGGATGTTGAATGTCGCTTAAAATAAAGATTTGAAAACTCATTGTTAGTCTCATAATTCCTGAGAAGATCCATCAAATAAAGCAAAGTTAAAAAAAGATAATATAATAATAAAATAAATTTTTTGCAAAAAAAAAAAACAAAAAAAAAGTTTTTTTTTTCAAAATTTTAGTATTGTGTCAAATTGAGAAGATGGTCTGTTTCGTTTTTTTTCCTTAGGAACAGATGCGTTTTAAATCACAGCAATCTCAACCTGAAACAAATGATACCGATTACGGAAATACTGTCGACGAAGACATATTTGTCGAATTAACTAATCATTTCCATTCTTTTTCGCAGCTTAAAATGATCCAAGACGTTTCAATTTAGAAAAGGAATAGTTATCTAGCCCGTAAATACATTTCCAATCCCCATTTTATAAACAACTTTTATCTGAATATGAGTTTTTCATCCTCCCTCATTCTAATTCGATTCTTCAATTAAATTCCGATTACCGGATTCTTCCAATATAAACATAACACAAATTAAATTTTTTTAACGACAAGCCGTTTTTCGCGGCTTCAATAAAAGCCGAACCTCCTAATATAAACAGAAACACTAATTATTTTTCTTTAACGAGGAAACGTCTTTCGCGACTTCAATTAAAGCCGACCCTTCCAATATAAACAATTACACAAACAAGGTTTGTCCTCCTAACGTAAACAAAAATATCCAGCAAACCGAATCAATTATCGAATTTCATAATTCGACCTAGAATTTCATCGTCAATTTTCCGATTAACCCACTCCAAACTCACACTCAAGCACTAAAAAAATCAACATCACCAGTTTGCCCCTACTGCAACAAAAATTCCGTCACAGTCGAACACATCATCGAAAACTACCACTATATAAAAAACTTAGCCACAACTCTAAAAATGCCTCATTGGAGTTGTTTTAACTCCTAAACAATGTCAATGTAAGAAACAAAACTACTACTACTATTAAATAAGCTAAACTTAAAAAATTATTTAAAAACAAAATTAATACGAGCAATGGTTACTATCGCTTGATACGATCAGCATAGCTCTTTTTAAAGAATAATGAAAATCGCATTTTCAGGCATTGAACATGTGTATATATCAAATTATGTCGGGTTTTCCATCCTGACGACCTAACTCTAGAACGCACCAACCGATTTCAACGGCTTTGCATTTGTTGGAAAGGTCTCGGGCTCCGTGAAGTTTATAGCAAAGAAAATTCAAGAAAAATTTTAACAAAAAAGCGTGAAAATTTTATTTCACCTACAGCGCCATCTCGGATACATAGCATACGGCGCGTGATACATTGTTTGAGAGCTACTTTTTGTTCTCTGCTCAGTTAATTAAGTTATGACAAACCAATATTGTGTTCACTGTGAAATTGTGAAAAAAACGTAAAAACATAAGTTATTCATTTCCTAACATTTCAATTGGAAACCATCAAATCAATTACGTGCATTGTGCAAATTTTTTTTCGTTTTCAACAACAGGCATTTGTCTGTTGAACTGTGTAAATTATGGGGATCGTGCATTTGAGGTTAAATTCACCACTCAGTCCATAGGTCATAATGCCTAGAGGACGACATGCTAACATCGGCCGCCGCACAAGACATGCAACCCAGCAACAAGTGTATTCACAGAACTTAAGCGAAGAAAGACAAAATATAATATAATAAGAGCAAATGCCCGAATGGGACAACACGTGAGCACCCGAAGATCATTGGTATCATACAATCGCTTGGCATCCCAATATGATCCCACTGCGAACTATCGTGATGGTGGAAATTTAGATATTGGACCAATGACAACTTTATGCCGATATTGCAAAAGAGAAACGGATGGATTGTGCTGCGCAAGTGGAAAAGTCAAACTGGATCCATAACTGACACCACCACAACCACTGAAACCATTGTTCGATGCAAGCGATCCCGATTCCAGCCATTTTCTTGAACACATCCTTGAACACATCCTTGAACACATCCTTGAACACATCCTTGAACACATCCTTGAACACATCCTTGAACACATCCTTGAACACATCCTTGAACACATCCTTGAACACATCCTTGAACACATCCTTGAACACATCCTTGAACACATCCTTGAACACATCCTTGAACACATCCTTGAACACATCCTTGAACACATCCTTGAACACATCCTTGAACACATCCTTGAACAAATCCTTGAACACATCCTTGAATGCAATAACTGCTTTCGCATGACTTCCTTTGGAGCTAATATAATTCGAGAAGGCGGCTTCATGCCCACTTGCAAGATAAAAGATACAACACACATAACCAATCACTCACACCAACACAATAAATTGCAACACATAACAACTACTTTTACATACATAATACAGATACAAGGACAAATATATCATTTGCATGGTTCAATGCTAATATATTTCATTTCGTTGATAGTGTGTGGTGCAATATTCAGGGAACACAACAGCTAAAGAGACGAATTATTGAACAGTTGCAAGCATTTTTTCACGCTAATAATGGTGTGGTTAAAATGTTCAAAACACTATTGGAACAAATGCCATCGCGTAAACGAGACATATCGTTTGTACGATGCGTTACAACATCATTTATTTGGCAAGTGCAAGTGGGATACGACATCACGTTGAAGATGGTCGATCCAACTGTAGGTACAATATTCACACACTAATTATAGCTATCATTGCTATTATTGGTTTCCATTACCAATTCATTCAATTTTGCATTTTCAGGCTTATCAACGAATAAAAATCTAAGCGCAAAGAATTACTATGCGTATCGTATGATGTTTCGTGCACATGAAAAGAATGTTATTCTGAAGTGCCTTCGGTTATTCTAGCAAACTCGCTGTCGACATATGTGTTAAAGTCGAAACCGAACGTTTAGCGTTCATCCGATTCAATCAGGATAAGCTACGATCTGAGGACTATATACACTTGCGTGATGCTATTCATTCAGATGGCGATGTTCAGAATATTAGACGTCTAACGATTCTCCCATCATCTTATATCGGAAGCCCACGCCACATGCACGAATACGCTCAAGCCGCTATGACGTAAGTGCGAAGTTATGGAACTCCGGATTTCTTTATTATGCTCACATGCAATCCGAAGTGGACGGAAAGTGAACGTGAGTTGGAACCGAGCCAAAAACGGCAAGATCGCCATGACATAATCTCCAGAGTATTTAAGCAAAAACTCAAGGTTATGATGGATGTGCCTACTAAGTATCAAGTTTTTGGTGACCACGTTGTTATATGTACTCGGTGGAATGGCAGAAGCGTGAACTACCACATGCTCATATCCTAATTTGGTTGCTGAACAAATTACATTCAAATGAAGTGGATGACATCATATCAGCTGAAATTCCTGATCCAGTTACTGATCCCCATCTACACGACATTGTGACGACACAGTTGGTGCATGGACCGTGTGGTGCATTAAATCCATTATCGACTTGCATGGCTGATGGAAAGTGCACAAAACGATATCCGCGACCGTTAGTTCCTGATACCGACACAGGGAACGATGTATATCCATTTTATCGTCCGCGTTCAAAGGCAGATAATGGTCGAACTATCAAATTCAAAGTTCAAGATCAAGAGATGAGGTCGGAAATGAATTGAATTGAAATGAATATCACGAATTTTCTAAACCCATGCAAACGTTGAGAGTTATCATTCGGCCAAATCAAACAAATATTTGTGCAAGTACGTCACAAAAGGTAGCAACATGGCTGTGTTTGGTATTGTGTCGGAAAACGAGAATGACAAAATCAGCAACTTCCAAGTGGACAGACACGTCAGTACTAATGAAGGACTGTGGCATTTATTGTAAAATTCATGAAATATATCATATTTGTACATTTAGGAGTGTATTTGGAAAATGGCCAAAGAGTTTACTTCAGTGAGGCTAATGCGGCACAAAGAGCTGAGAGACTTCCATCGGCAACATTGACTAGCTTCTTTGCAATGTGTGAACCAGATCCATTCGCAACGACGCTGATGTACGTTGAAAGGCCCAAGTATTACACCTGGAATCAAACAACAAAGAAATTCCAACGTCGCAAACAAGGAACCGCATATTCAGATTGGCCACAAGTGTTTTCCACTGATGCACTAGGTCGCATGGTACTGTTTATCCTAGAAATGATGAATGTTTTTATTTGCGACTGCTGTTGGTTAATATAAGAGGACAAAAATCATTTGCGCATTTGAAAACTGTGAATTGCCACCAATGCCAAACATATCGAGATGCATGTCAACTATTGGGTTTGCTGGAGAACGTTTCTCATTGTGACTAACACTTGCGGACTCAGTTGTTTTATCAAATGCGTACCAAATACGAACTCTGTTCGTAATTATCATCACCACAGGTTTTCCTTCACAACCAATTCAGTTATGGAACAAATGCAAAGACGACAAATGTGAAGATTTCTTGCATCGCTTGCGCATTGAAACGAATAATTCTTCCATCCAAATAACCGATGACATCTACAATTAAGGATTGATTCTGATTGAGGATCAATTCTTGACTATTGCAAACAAGCTACTATCGGAAAACATTTGTCATTTCCTTAATTTTGGCCACTATTCGATCAAGATGTGACATAGCTTTGGCGTTAGCATCATCTCGAATTACGGCGACTCTTCTAGTTGGTGGTCGTACTGCACATTCTGCGCTTTAGTTGAAACTCAATTTAAACACAATTGATACTCCAACATGCAATATTTCCCGATCCAGTGCAATGGGAAAATTGTTGATGCAATGCAAGGTCATTGTTTGGGATGATTGCGCAATGGCACATAAGAAATCACTTGTAGCATTTAACTTTACACTGAAGGATCTTCGGAAAAATAACAATATCTTTGGCGGCTGGATGATATCGTTGGCATGCGATTTTAGGCAGACGTTGCTAGTAATTTCCCGTGGAATGCCTGCAGACGAATTGAATGCTTGCCTGAAGGCATCACTCTTAATGGAATAACGTTAACATATTATCGCTTACTACTAATACGAGAGTTCAACTTTAAAATGATCAAAGTACTGCACAATTTTTCAAACAATTGTTAGCTGTTGGAAATGAAAAAGTCCCAGTTGATGCGACATCTGGATTAATTACTCTAACTAACGACTTTTGCTCAATTAGCTCTTATTGAAAATGTTTTTCCAAAAATTAGTGAGAATTATCAGAATTATGCTTGTTTAAGTCAACGAGCAATTCTTAATGCATAGAACAATGATATACATGCACTGAATTTCACCATTCAATTAAAAATTGATGAAAACGAAGCCATCTAGTGGCGAAACGGAGTTCGCCGGGTTTTCTAGTATTAAAATATAAAAAGAATGTAAAAGGTATCGAACCAACAACCAAATATATTATACATGCATTTTATGACAGATCCCTTCAAAACAAACGCATGTAAACGTGACACAAGACATGCACTAGACGTAAGGTGACACAGACATGCACTTGATAAGGTCACAACTACATAATGCATTTTTATGAATGATCCCTTTAAGGAACATGTACTCGCATGCGTAAGATGACACCACGCTGCTAGGGTAAAAGTCATAAAATATATAGTAAGTAAATATCAAAAGGAGATAATTCTCCTTTAGGTAATCCTATAAGGAGTAACCTACCTATTCGTCGAAAAAATGTCTACCGGAGGAATACCAACCGAAGGGCTCGTGATATCGTTTTCGTAGAAGGGGGAAGTATAGGAGTCTCGATCTCCGAACTCGATCACATAAAGACAGCGGAGTGGGTCGGGCATAGAACATAAAGAGGCCAGTGGATGGTGAGCGGTGAAAAGATAAGAGCGAACACGCACGAGGGATAAATCAAGTTGAGCTTGGCCGGCAACCAAGCCTAGCCACGAAGAAGGGGAGGATCATTCTGGTGTAGGCCTTTTGGAACGACTTTTGGAAAGACGGGGACCAAGCCACAACCAGAGAGGTAGTTCCGACCGGCACAGGGCACCTGGACTGGCGACCAAACTTTGGCGACCAAAACAAAGTAGTTAACGGCCACAACAAAAGGGCACATACCAATATACAAGCGGAGTGGATTGCGGCGATCCAAAACGATGGGTGTCACAGATCACGCCATAACCGAATGCGAGGTTCCGCCAAACCATCCCAGGACAGTGACTGCCGAACAACGGGAGAGCCCACGCAGGCTAAGCGGAAACAGAAACAGGAGAAGCAGAAAGTGTTTGGATATAAACAATATACCAAACATTGCGTTTATCTTCGATAAGTTAAATGAATGAAATCGTAAGAGCCAATTTCTTTTCAAATACCCTAAGACAATTAGGTTTCCGGAAAGTTGTAAATAAATTGAAAAAATTTTAATTTTCAACAATATTTATTTTATTGTCTTCAAAATATGCTCCTTCTGAAGCCATACACATATTGCACGTCTTTTTGCAATCATCAAATCAGTGTTAGACGTCGAAGGACGTCCGGAACAAGGCATGTCTTCACAAGGCATGTTACCCGACCATTCTTTTCGATAGAACAGATAGATTTGGTCAGAAAGAAAGACGAATAGAAATTTAAAAAACATTACCAACGACGTATAAACTGTTTTGATAGCTTTAGTCGCTTAAAATGATAGTTGCTTACATTTGAATAAAAAACATTCCTAAATTTTTACATGATAAAGATTCAATTCCACAAAAAAACAAACGGATGTACAAATAAAGCAACTTTTTTTATTTGGAAATCGTAGAAAATTTTATTTTTTAAAAGTTTTGGAACAGAATGTCAATTAAATCGTTGTTTCCTACTTTCACCAAAATTCATTCCAAAGTAAACTACTTTTGAAGTAAGGTGGAATAAAATTTAATTAATTTTACCAATATCTTTCGTTTCGTACATCACTTATTAAACTAGCACAGCAAATTTTTAATTTCTCGGCTACATATAGGAACTTCCTAGCGTATGACGATACATGACGATACGTGACGAACCAAGTTAATTGTTATACAACAGTTGTGTATGGCAATATAAAAGTTACAGGGATCTTAACATCAACGTTAACATCAAAGGTGAAACAAAATAAACAACTGTATGGATGGGACAAGCTGACGTTCAAACACCATTCTAAATGAATTGAGCGAAATTGAATACATAGTCAAAAATATCTGAGTGTAACTCTTTAAGGCGTTTCTTCTTTACTAGTACATACAGCATTATTCAAATGTATTTTCCGTTATGAAGCAAACTTTATTTCAATACTGAAAAATAAAAAATACATTTAATACTGAAATATACCAATTTCTTTTCGCAGTCAGTGTAAAGCACATTTTCACTTACTCAGTTTTGATTTCCTATCTTCGTTGTCAATACTGTTAACAACCATGCGGCTGTGTTTTGCGATTTTATCTTTTTCTCTGGTCACGGACCGTTTACGTCCTGATACTTATGCCAATTACTTTTTAATAAATATTAAAAACTTCGATTTTTAACCGTATTAGAACAAATACCGCAAACTTCATTAAAGTTAACTATTTTCATGCAAACATTTTTCAAAAGTTAAAAAGTCTTAATCCTTGTACTCAGATCAAAAAACGCGTTATGCGGAGAAAAAAGTTTTATCTTTCCAGTGTTAACGAATTTTTAAGAGTTTATCTTGCTACGTAAATTTGCACCTACGAAGATAATTTTCTAACTCCATTTAAAATAGTGGATTAGATTTTCTTACATGTAATTTCATGTAATGTTTAAATATATACAATATTTATTAACAAATTTGTGTTCTAACCTTTGCATTAAATTACTTATTCTTCCCCACTGATAATTCAAATTAGTCATATTTCTAAGATTGCTAAACCATTTCGGCGCAATAAGCCTCTCGTAGTCGCCCTGCGGTGTGGTAGATCTTAACTATTTAAAATTGTAAGATAACGCCTGTCTGGTGGCAATGCAAAGAACCGGATGTCGCCTCTAACCTGAAAAGTGTCGCCAACTCAGATGAAAGACAGATGCAAGAGCTTTCTCTGGGACGGGAACGTTTTTGAGTTCCTCACGGCGTGAAGATCAGCGAAAGTTTCTTTCAGGACCAAACACAAGCTGCATCCGTCTTTGGTATAGTTAAAGGTTCGTCTGGGCCAACCATCGATTTGAAGCCACAAAGGATGTGAAGTTGTCCGGTTTACGTACTCTACTCGATTCGTCTCGAAACCCTTGGAATTGAAGAGATCCTACAAAAACCAGTTCATACTGATCCACCGGTTGACAGGTCGGGGAGTTCGGCTCGAAGCATTCGCCACTGCTTCGAGATGGACGCTGGTACCAGTGAGTCCCAATTCAACGACACCGGCGCACCCTATATATTTATCAACTTATTTGTTTTGTATTTTGCTATCGAAAAATTCGGATCAAAGGATTTGAATCAAATTTTGTGTAAAAACTAAAATTAAGTTGCCCCGAAACATTTGAAATGTTGACATTGGCATACGGTGAAACTGGTCTCTGGACGCCCAAGCACGTCAATAACTGAAGATAAAGTTTAAGCAGTGAAGAAAATTGTTTTGCAAAATCGTCGAATCACTATCAGAGAAATTGCTAAGGATGTCGCTATTCTCATGCCATGCACTTTTTTCTAACGATAATTTTCAATCAAATATCAAAGTTTTGTTCACTGTTTGCTTCGATTACCATGGTATGGTCCATCAGTTCTTAGTATATGGTCGAACGGTTAATAAACAGTATTCTGGAAGTTACGCGCTGTTGCAAGAAGCAATACGAAGAGGAGTTTTTTAGTTTGCTTGGTTGTTTTTATTTTGCATTTTTGTCATTGTTGTATGTAGTCTTTTATTTGTTTAGACATGTCTTTCCAAAAATAGTATCCTTTGACTTTCGCCAAGATTTTTTTACTGCTGAGTGTTTTCCCTGTACTGGGTCCTAATGAAATTTCTTTTTCTTCTTCATTATTACTTAGGGTTACCGCGTTAAGTAGCGCAACTCTTAATGATTCGAATATCTAAGGGTGAAATATTTGTATGTTGAGATGTTTCAATTGTGTTAGCAACGTGAGTTGTCATTTGACTTTTCTGATTTGGGGGAAAAGTGTACTCTCGTTAATTGAAATAGTAATTATTTTACGGATAACTTTTGATCGTTTTTAAAAGATTGAATTTAAAGTAAATGTTGGTACAAGCAGGCCTGATTTTGTTTTATGACATTCTTCCACAACCTTTTTTATCAGAAACGGATTTACAAGTTCAAAGTTTTTGTTATCAGTTCGGTTAAAATAGTGAGTTTTGTATGCTTGTAGAATTGTTACTCGTTGGCGGGGAACGGTATGGTCGAGGTGCCATTTTGGAGATGATGGGATTGTTCTTATTGTTGTTGTACATTGTATATACGATCGGGCACAAAATATTTGCCAATCGCTAAATTGATTAATAGATGTTAGAAAGGGTGGGTTTTTGAATAATATTAGTTTCTTAAAATAATGAAAATAAATTTAAAATAATCCTTTTTGGTAATAACGGGTGGTTATATTAAGGCAAGAGGCCGCTGAAAAACTTAATGAAAAATAAAAAAAATTAAAAAAAAAAAGAAGTAAAGAGTTAACCTAACGTAGAGCGACTTGGTCTGTGGCCCGAATTCCTAATTTTTCTGTTTTTTTAGTTCGATTTTATTTACTTTACTGAAAAAAGGACTATTAAAAATGGTTAGCTTCACTTATTGAACTTCTAAAGAAAACAGATTTTCTCAGATACCAAAATGTACATATTTTCGATGCCAGATTTTTTTAAGAACAAATTTTCGTATTAATGTATGTCCATCTTTTTGTTACTAAACTGGTGCTTCGTCAAAAAGAAAAAGAAATTTAAAACTTAGGCAGCATCATTGGTTGTATTTTAAATATACACATTTTTTTCCAAATTTACGCTAAAGGTATTTTTTAAAAATTCGAGATAAAAATAGTCCTTATAATTAAATAAGAAGCATTTCTAAATTCTTTCAGGATCAAGATTTCATTCAAAAAACAGCTAAACCAATGGACAAGCCAGACAACTTTTTTCATTTTAAAATCGAAATAAATATTTCATTTTTTGAATAACTTTTGAATGGAATGTCCGATCCGAATAATTAAGGTTCCACGACGCATATTTCAGAAGCGGTTCGAAATAAAGAAATTTTATTTGTCTGATGCCTTCAATGTCCCCACTAAAGCCACTTACATGCATTAAGAAATCCAGAAATCCTCCGACTGAAGAGTCTAAGGACATCTGTTCTCTGAAAGCAAAAATCAAATAGCGAAAGCAAAAAGCAGA
The DNA here is from genome assembly GCA_035047645.1 of Drosophila merina. Lineage (NCBI taxonomy): Eukaryota > Metazoa > Arthropoda > Insecta > Diptera > Drosophilidae > Drosophila > Drosophila merina. The sequence continues at coordinate 23,870,871 of JAWNPH010000059.1, read as the reverse complement.
AACATATGACCTTCCTAATCATGGAGAGCACAATCTAGTTCCCCAATAACCACTCCAGTGATTTCGACATCCGCCATGCCAACAGGCTGTGTACTGACCAACGATGACTGCCGTAATAATAACAGTAACAATTACAAAAATTGACACTAGTAGGACTCCATGGCAATGGTTTAACCATTCCATGGTTTAACCATGGAAATCGAAAAATATTTAACCGAATGTGGGTGAAACAAATCAAACAGAAATAAATCGATCACCTACTGATTAATCTGGATTAGGGTGAGACAAACCAACAGTCGATGATGCCCCTTTTACAGAAGTAAAAAAGCTGGTTTAACCAATGCTTTGCCTTGGCGGGAACCTGACCGCCAGCAGTGCAATACTACCTCGACAGCCTACCTTCGCTCCTCCAACCCAATGTGTGCATACCTGACATTAGTACAATATTTTCCGTAATATAGGGTATGGAAGCCGATGTTTCAGGGGCAAACGTGCAGTAATACAAACACCAACCTTTAAACGGCTGTTATGTGATTTATTCTCAGTTTGGTTTTGCAAGTTACCATAAATTGACTCATGACTGAACAACGCTTGCAAATAGTGCAGTTTTATTTTGAATATAATGGTTCTGTGCGGAGTACGTATCGCACACTACGTCCATTTTATCGTCGATACAACCGTCCATCAGAGCAGTTAATTCGATTAACCAATAGCACCACGTTGTCTCTTATTGATAACTCTCATCCCCAAAGACGTCGTACGGTGCGTACAGAAGATGCTATTGCTGCTGCAGGGCGAATTATTGATGAGGACCCGAATGAGTCCATACGCCATCGAGCACAGGAATTGGATCTCTCTACATCCACTTTATGGAATATTTTGCGGAAGGAGTTTGGTTTGCGTGCTTAAAAATCCAACTCGTGCAAAAATTGAAACCAAACGATAATCAAGCAAGGCGTAGATTCGACGAATGAGCCCAAAAAGAGATTGCCGTTGTTCCCGAAATTTCGTTTAGCGATGAAGCGCACTTCTGGTTGAATGGCTACGTCAACAGACCAAACTGCCGCATTTGGAGTGAAGCTATTTCTCAAGTGTACGTCGAAACACCGTTACGTCCAGAAAAACTGACTGTTTGGTGCGATTTATGGACTGGTGGAATCATTGGTCCGTACTTCTTCAAAAATAATGGTCAGAACGCTACAGTAAATGGTAATCGGTATAGAGCCATGATTACTAACTTTCTTTCCTGAATTGAACAACCATTATGTTCAGTAGCGGTGGTTTCAACAAGACGGCTCAATATGTCACACTGCACCGCCTAATTTCACGTTTTGAACCTGTTAATTGACTTCCAATATCTTGTGATTTAACACCGCTACACTTCTATCTGTGCGGCTATGTAAAATCATTGGTCTAGGCGCATAAGCCACAAACGCTTAACCATTTGGACGACAACATTCGTCGATATACGGCCTGAAATGATGGAAAATGTCTTTGAAAATTGAACGTCCAGATTGCACTACATCCGATCCACCCACGGCGGTCATTTGCCAGAAATCATATATCAAATTTAATGCCACAAGATTATCTTTTGGACAACAAAAATTCATATGAATCGAACATTCCATCGTGGTTTTATTGCAATTTAAAGTTCTATACCTCTAAAAAACACCCTTTACAAGAGCTGCTCAAAAAATATCGCGAATTTTGAACTTCCACGGGCTACATATATTGGACTTTGTTTTTTTTGTTTTGTAGCGTTATATTGGTACTCATATCAGTTAATAGTTCACTTAATTTTGACAACTATTTTTCTTGGATATGTCATGGATCGTCTTCGATTTTTGAGTATTAAAAAAAAAAGATCAAAGATGGCTCGCGCCATTCGATTTAAACCACAGGTTGTAACTGATGACTAATGGGCTTATCGTACACAAACTCAGGCAGCACCATAAATCAACCAACTCTAACATCAGTGTTAAATACTGCAGTACGAGCACACCTCGACAGCTCCGTAAATGTTAATACATTTGAAAGGAAAATAGACCCTAGCACCCTAACATTCGTGTTGGTTTCTGAAAACGCTTAAACGCCGCAAAAACAATATAGAAAAATAGAAAATATAGAAAGGGGCTCAATGTTTATGTCATCGATAAAGGCGTGTAAATAATTTAAGTCTATGTGTATGTCTGAATGCTGATAATGCCGATCCCGAGTGTTGTTCATATATGAAAATATAGGTATGGCGAAGTATACTGGTTGTATGTAGGTTTCGTTATATAGGGTATTTGAAAATGTGTCAGTTACATATATTAGGTCAAGTAAATAGTTCGTTCGGTTTTTTTTTTATTTTTCAAAAGATGATAACTTTGTGTACATTTGTCCGATTTAAGTCAAAGTCAAAGTGTGCTGTTTTGTTCCTAAACTTGTTGCCAACGAGATTCCAACTTCATTATACCCCTCTCGTAGAAGGCTGCGTCCCTATTGGCAAAAAACTCGGAGAGCCAATTTCCACAGGCCTCTCTTGAGGCCAACTTCTCACCATTGAGCGCGTTCGCCATGGACAGGAAAAGATGGTAATCACTTGGTGCCAGGTCCGGACTATACGGTGCGTAGGACCTTCCATCCGAGCTCCCGAAGCTTCTGGCGCGTCACCAAAGACGTGTGTGGCCTAGCGTTGTCCTGATGGAACACAATTCGAAGAAAACTGTCAGCAAAACTTTCACATTCGACCGAACTTGGCTCGCTTTTTTTGGTCTTGGTTCGTGCGGCAACTTCCATTGTGATGATTGAGCTTTGGTTTTCACGTCATAACCATAAACCCACGATTCGTCACCATTTATTATGACCCTCTGGAGTATATTTGGGTCGTCGCGGACAGAGTCCAACATCTCATTAGCAATGTTCATGCGATGCTGGTTTTGGTCGCAATTGAACAATTTTGGTACGACAGTCAAAGACGATCCAAAACACGTGCAAGCAAAGCAGCTGTCAACAATTAAGTGAACATTCAAAATGGCCGAGCTTGTCGGCATAAGTGACAGACATGAGTACCAACATAACGCCACAAAAAAAAATCAAAATTCGATTATATTTAACCCGCGCAAATTAAAAATTCGCGATATTTTTTGAACACACGTCGTATGTATGACGAGAAAAATGCCATATCTCCGCTTAGTACACTTTCCTGGCGGAGTTGTAAATGACATATCTTCGAGGAGATTTTCATTTGTAGGACCACGCTCAAAATATTATTGATGCAATGGAAATGTTTGAAGAAGGAGAAATTGATGTAGTGGTTCTTCCCAAGTACTATTTCTCTAAATGAACAATTTTTAAAATATCTGTTTGATAACGTTAATTCGCAAAAAAAATTGGTCTGGAATGTTGTCCGAACTGAAACCTTCCACATCGTTGGTTGCTTCAATTTCTTTAAATATAAGTCACCTCTCGGGAGTTGCACCCCTGTAATTCAAAAATCTATATATTTGCACCTCTGTAATCATGATTTTTACATTTATTGTACATGTACATTGTTACACTCACTATAATTGATATCCGTCATAACAAACATAAATACCCAACCAGTCAGAAAGTAGCTCCAGAGAATATACAATCTATTTGTATATAACTAAATAAATAATTCTACAATTCTAGCGTATCAATATGAAATTAGTTTTGTTCATCCGTAACCTTTGTTCAGTACCTGCGCATACGCACTTGGATACATGTATGAACTTAGGTACATTTTACCAATATGTTCATATATAATATAAGTTAGCATGGAACCCGAATGTGTTGCAAGACCGGATGCTATTCATCAAATCAACAGTCTGAAGGAATGAAATATAAAACACGAGTAGCTGAACGGTAGGGGAATGTACCGACCCCGAGGCATTAAGTCAGCAGTCCCACGATAGTTTCGCTGACCAAGGCGGTGTCCTCAATTTTGCTCATTTGCGCTGCCAACGTCGGGCCTTCTTTCCAGCTTTCTTGGAGAATATTTAAGTTTGGATTAGTTAGATCTTAACAGATTCGAAAAGAGTTCAAGCGAATTTCGGATTAATATAGAACCCAATAAACAGGAGTAATTCCGATAAATAAGTTATAAATAAGTTATATTATCCAAGCGGATTCCTATGTTATAACTACCCAAACCTATTCTAAATTAGTATTAAAATAAATAAACGGGCTAAATGCCGAATAATTAAGTTCCCAAACATTAATCGTAAAATAGTCTTGTTTTTTTCATATACATATTTCATAGAAATTGAAATACAGTATAATGTGCTTAACTGCCCCAACTCTTAACTGCACATTACATATAACTGCCCAATCATACTTTTTTTTGTACAACGAAAAGCTATTTTGTTTGAAAAATATTAATTTAGTTGCATTCAATATAGGTGCATTTTTAGGATAACTGCATAAATTTTGTTGCAATTTTGATTGTTTTCTCTTCCAAATACATAAGTTAAGTGTGCCACCTTTTGCTCGACTCTGCAGCGCCATCATTTTTTCGTTGTTATCATAGATCGTCACTCTTTGCTAGTAAAGTGAAAAGGACACCACCGATTATTGTGTTCGTTTTGTGATTAGATTTATGTTTCTTTTCGTTGGCACTATACTCGCTGGGAGCGTTGTATATCTGGCCATAACCTGTTGAGTCAGGTATAACCGGTGAACAAAGTGTAGAGAGGTCGCGCGAGCTCGGCTAGTGCCGCTCGAAGGGGGATGCGTTCGTTTTGATCGTGGCGCCAAACTGCGCAAGACCGTTTACTTATGCTTGGCAATGCCATATAAATGGCAAGTACATAGTTTGTTTATAAATTAATTTTTCGATCAAAGAAATCAAAGAAAAACTATCAATAATCGAACATGTTAAATGCAAGCGCCAACGGAAAGGAAAGCACGCTTTGGTAGAGAACGCATTGTACTTGTATTTCAATCAACATAGTGCTGGTAATGCAGTACTGGATCGTCACGTGTTGCTAGGGAAAGCAAAAGAGTTATTTGATTAATTGAAAGTAGATTACATTTCAGATGGTACCTAGTTGTGGCGTTGGCGGAAGCGCCTCAACATTAAACATTGAAAAATACATGGCGAGTCTGCCGAATGTGACGAAATTGGAGCGAATGATTTTGTTGTTGATATTTTATCTGGATTACTTAAGGAATATGATTTGGACAATATTTTCAACATTGACGAAAGTGGGCTTTTTTATAAGGATATGCCAAGTTCAACTTTTTATCAAAGTGTGGACAAGCACAAAGAATTCAAGGAAGAATGTGCCTTCACTAGTGAAATAGAGTGAACATGCAACTGGAACGAATATGTGGCAATCGATGAGAGCCTGGATTGTTACGGTACCTTGACGACAAAAGAGATAACAAGTGCTCTTCTGAATAAGCAGACTGAAGATAAAGATCAGCATAGCGACGATGACGATAAGAATAGCGGTGATAACGAACCAAATCTGCCAACTGTCAAAGAAGATTTTGATGCTATTAAGACTCTGGAACAATTAGGAATGGAGTATAATTTTTCTGGGTTACTTTGAGAGCTTTAAAAATTAGAGGAAAAGCTATTGATAATAAGGGCAAGAACGTTGTTCAAAAAAATATATCAGATTATTTTAAGTTAATAAGCAGTACATAAAAAGTAGCTGAATTGCGGTTAAGTACATTTTTTGGATAAATTCACATTTTTTTGAATCAAACATGGTGAGCACTGTATACTGTACAAATATGCACTTAATAATAATCATAAAACTCCTACATAATCTTTCATAGTTCGGAAAAGAATTTCAAAATAATTGTATATCAATGGATACCTTTTTGCTACTAACACAGAAGTTATAGGATCTCCGATCGTCCAGTTATATGCCTGCTATAGTATATAGTCGGCTGATCCGTAAAAATATTCTAGATGATCGCAGACTTTCAAGTAAAAACATGGAAGTTATGGCATTATCGATACTCCAGTTACGGAAGCTATAGGAAAAAAAAGTCGACCGATCTCGGATAGTTCGACTTATATACAGCATATAAAGAAAATAAGGGTGTGGACAAAGTTTTGCGTCTGTAGCTAAAAGCTATACAGGGTCTATTCAATAAGTATCGGGACTGCTTCGCTGTAGCTTCAACGAAGCGGGGGGTGGGGGGTCCGACTGGTCGGCTGGGTAGAAGGATCTCCCGTCAATAAAGCGCGCCTTTTTTTAATCGATTACCTACATTCGTTTATACAGGAGGTGAATTTTTGTGGCGCGAGATTTTGAGCGGCGTTCTTAGCACTAAAATGGACAGTACAACGTTACGCTGTGAAGTTTTGCTTTAAACTCGGATAATCAGCGTCGGAGAGCCTTGAACTCATTTACCAGGTGGCCAAAGTGAGAAGACTTTTAAACTCTGACAGGCGTTTAACCATTGCCCTTATCAGTGAGGAGAACGGCATTTCAGTCGGAACTGTCTACACTATTGTAACTGAGGATCTTGCGATGAGGACAGTGTGCGCGAAGCTGGTCCCAAAAATCTTGACCGAAGAACAAAAAGCTGCTGCAGCTGTTGGCGAAATACGGCGTGGCAACATTGGCTCACCCCCCTATAGCAAAGACCTGGCTCCACCTGACTTTTTCCTATTTCCGCGAATGAAAAGAGAGCTCAAACGACATTGATTTGATTCCATTGAGGCAGTTCAAGCGGCTGTGACACAGGCTCTTATAAGCTTTCCGGAAAACGATTTCCAGAGAGCTTTTGACGAGTGGCAGACGCGCCAAATTAAGTGTATCAATATTAAGTAACTGTAGAGATACCTACAATAAATTTTGATTTACGACACCAGTCCCGATACTTATTAAATAGACCATGTAAACTGGGCTCCAAAAAGTATATATCCCAAGTGTATACCTGGGATTTATTGTGTCATGCGCGGGACAGACTCACAAGGCCTTCCAACCACATATGTATGTCGCTAATATAGGGGCCTATAAAACGTTTTGCCACAATTGCAAGACCCCTAATGGTGAACTTAAAAGGCGAGAATGGAAAACTCAGCGTAAATCAATCAAGAAAAATAAAAATTTAGTTGTCGCAATACCAATTCGAGTCATTTGAAATACTACAAAAAATTCTAGCGCCAGTGTATGTAGTTAGAACTACGCTAGAGCGTACTCTGATTTTAAAAAACCATTTAATCCAACAACAGTGCGGCACCAGTCCTGTGATTTAATCCAACAACAGTGCGGCACCAGTGACTACGATCGACAATCGAATACCACTTTTAACCACTTTTTACTTTGGTAATTGTCTCGGTGTGCCTCTTCGTCACGTATAAGTTCCATCGAGTTTCATCTCTTGGAGTTATTACATACGCAAAAATACGGATTCCGGATTAATATAAAATCCAAAAAACGGGAGTAATTCCGATAATAATTATACAAAAGGATTTTTATATTTTAACTATCCAATGAAATTAAAAAGTAGTTTTAACTTTAATAAATGGGATAAATTCCGAACAATAAAGTTATATCAACGATATTAATATCAAAGGGAAAACACTCTCGTGTTTATTTACATGCTTACGCATACGAAAGCGACTTTTAATTAAATGCGTTCAAGAAAAGGAATTGTAAGCACAAACGAAAGATTACAACATGTAAAAATTAAAAATTAAATGAGGCACGGAAACCAGAAAGTCTGAAATCTTTAACAGTAATATTAATTATGTTGATTTATAAATACTTTTAATTTCATTTTAATTATATTTGAAGCAAACACGAATTAATTCGGCGGATTCTGGAAGCATGCAACATATAGTTTTCAAATCTGAACCACAAATGAACATTGCTTGACCTTAAGACTTATTTATAGACATTAAAAAAAGAGCAAAGAATTGAACCCCTTAGCCTTCTGAAGGATATAGTGAAACCCTACGGTATCATTGAAATACTTTGGAATAGGATCACTCTTCCTTTCCCAGTTTTCGGTGTTTTTTTTATGTCCAAACCCGTAACAATTAATTGGGGTGGATTTAAATTACAAAGGAGAATAATAGAAAAACCAACATTTAATAAAAAAATAATGCGGTAGGTATATGCGGCTTTCATTTTCATCGTCTACGAAACCGCTGCTGGATTACTCTCTTATATTCTGCATTGTAGTTTATACCACTGGACCATCTGTTTTGAGTTTATAATTTAATTCAAAAAAAATTTAATCTACTCTTCAAAGAAATGCAAATTTTGCGACGCTGTAACTTCGACTCTTACCTCACTTGTTTGTTATGTGATAATTGCTCGCAGCTTCATATTAGCCATTAAATCAGTCTATTAATCACCATTCCAGTGTAAATGGAAAAAGCTTTTTTAAATTCTGACGTCGTTATGAACACCACCCAAAGTTGTAGCACGGCAGGACAAGGACTGCGGAAAGGGGCAGTGTACTACAGTTTGATATGTCCGAGCAAAAACCTGAAAGTGCGATAGTCAAATGAATCGGCCTTGAGACCTCCGATACGCGGGTCCCCGCCAATCGCCTTGAGACTACATTCCATCCGATCCGATCTTCCTTGGGACTAAGATAGACGAGATAAATGTGAAAAAGGAGCAGAAACCGTTTTGCGATTTTATAGTACTCAACGAAAGAGGATCCAGCGGATCCGAGTTGAGCGCGCAGCGAGAGGTCCAAAAACGTATGAACGAATAGAAGGGCAGATAGAACTTTTCTGTGCCTCTGCCTCTGTGTCTTAAAAATTAAGTTCAGGAGTTTTTAGCCAGTTTTAAGTATATTTTTTGTTTCTCATTGTTGTTGTGCTGTTGTGGTTTTGTGCCGTTTTAGTTCTAGTCTGTTTGTATAACCGGGATTCAAACCCGGACCGGGCGGCACCGCTTATGCTCTCAACAACCGAGTAGGTCTCACTTACTCATTTTGCTACCGCCCGCCTAAAAAAATTATATACTGTGTGCAATTGACCGAAAGATGTGGGAAACTTTTTACCAACTCCTCTGAAAAATAAGGAATAGAATATTTTTTTGTTGTTCTTAAAGCGTTCGCAGTATTCTATGTAAAATGAGCGTTTCTTTTGGGTTTTAAGCTACTGCGCTTTAAACATAAAACTAAATTCCTGTCTCTGATGAAGAAATTTTTGTATCCAAGTACACTGACTTTTGTGAATATCGCCAATCTTTTGAAAGTTTTGTTTTTATTGCTGCTAAAAATTAGTACCCTGCTTAATGCATTCCTGTCAGGAAGCTTTCCGGAATCGAGTTCATTGCCGTTTAAATTCCTTTTGGTTCGTTTAACATTTTCATTATTTGTTCGTATATATCGCCTTGTGTGGTGGAACCATATACATGTATACATGTATATGCATAGAAAATGAAGAGCAAAAGTTTTTAAGGTCTGGTTCCTTGCTTTATCATTTAAACTGTCTACATATTTGTAACCATTTCATGGACCTTAACTATCAAATATCAATAAAATGTTATCTGCAAATGGAAACTCAATTTTCTAAATGGACCAAGCTCTTAAAAATTATTCAATAACCATATCACCAAGCTGCTCCATCACTACGCCTGCCTGCCGCCGCAACTACCCGCCCACCCGTTGTAAAATCACCAAAGCCATTGACGGGTGTTCCTACGGAAACGCGATCTTCTGGACTTACGCTAAGAGCCGTGGCTCCCCGCAAATCCATCTTTGTATCGCGGCTTATGCCTGATGCCTCTGCCGATGACGTTAGGATTCACCTTTCAAACAATCTATATATAGCTCCCTCAGAACTTTTTGTGACTAAATTTAATTTTAAGCATAAACGTAGCATATCTTCATTCAAAATAACTCTACCAGAAGCTTCTCTTGATAAATCTTTAGATCCTACTACCTGGCCCGAGCACAGTATTGTCCATGAGTTCTTGATCAGAGATTCTCAAGGTTCCAGTCCAGTTAATATTTCAAAAAACTAAGCAACAAGATTTTTTCTTGTTGCTACCAAAACGTTCGCAGTATTCTTGGAAAACTGAACATACTTTATACTAACAGTTCTTCCTTTGACTTCGATGCCATTGTGCTAACTGAAACCTGGCTAAACTCCACTGTCATAGACAATGAAATTTTGGTATCGAAGTACACTGTCTTTAGGGAACATCGCCCAACCTTTGGAGGTGGCGTTCTGATTGCCGTAAACAACATCTACACAGTTGAACGTATTACTATTACTAATCCTTTCGGAATTGAATTTTTAGCCGTTAAAATTCATTTTGAAATGTGATTCCCTATGTGATTAGTTATGCCTCTACGCTTATGTATGCTGATGATGTTGAGTTATGCTATTCCTTCTCGGAACATTTCCTGCACAGGCATCTGCAACTAGACCTTGACAAACTCTACTTGTGGTGCTCAATTAATCTTCTGTTCCTAAATTGCTCTAAATGCAAACTTATGACATTCCATCGCAGTGTGCCGCTTATCATATCTTACTTTCTCGGAAATCACGTCCGTGATCGTGTTTCCACAATCAATGATCTTGGAGTTCTTTTTGATCATAAACTTAAGTTTAATGATCACATTTATGTGACAGTGAATAAAGCCAAAGGAATGTTCCATTGAAGGAGCGCCAAACCTGTGCTGGGGTCATGTTTCTACACATGCTAATCCATGGCATGGTTGACTCTATACACCTGCGAAGCCAACTATATTTTTCCATCCCTAATAGGAAAACTAGGTCCTTCCGACCATTATGGTTACCTATCTGCAAATCTAAATTCGCTGAACACGACCCCTTTCGCACTATTTGTAAGAACTATAACCTTTTATCAAATACTCTATCCCCTGAACTCTCTCTTAATGTAAATAAACTTAAAATCATGGAATACCTCCTAGAATAGTTATAGTGTAGTTATATTTATAATTTTTATTCATATTTAGCAGATCTTTGATAAATTGTTGTTTAAATAAAATAAAACAAAAATCTTTCTATTCTTTTGTAAACTCTAAACGGAAACATTTCCCCCTTTCCTTTCCTTTTATTATATTACTAATCTTTTACACCTGGGTATTGGTCTCCTCTTAATAAATTTATCGAATACCATACATATATAGTAGCATAATATGCTTCACATATTACGCTTACATAAGCATTGTACATACAATCTTGCACCGCACATAAAATCTTGCACATGCATAAACACACGAAACATGAAACCAATTCACATTTTTGCTTACACCTAAGCGCATGATTTGTTGTGCAACCATATCGTTCTTTTTGTACACATATAAAAAACCAAACCCCACAAATTGCTGACTAGACATTTCCGTTTCCCACGACTCACTTCGAGCCGATCAAAACTTTGTACATTTAGTCTTAAGCTGACATTTCTTAAATAAAGACATTCACCGGAATTATTCGTGTTTTTAATTTAAAATCGGTTCAGCGTTGATCTTTGTCCTCGTTATTGACGGATCATTTATTCGACCAAATTAATAAATACGTAAGTGGCGCAGTCGGTAGGATGATACTAATTGATGCGATATTAAACATATTCAATTCTCTGTGTATCATCCGCTAAAGAACTACAACTTCAATATCTCGCGTCGGTAAATCAAGTGATAGCGAAATTGAAAAACTTAAAATTATATCAAATTTTAAGAAGACGCCTTTGAATTCACTGAGTAGTAAATCCACAAAAGGTTACTCAAAACAAAGTGAAATAGCTAAGTGCGCAACACTAAATAAAAAAGGAATTTTGTTTTCGATTTTAAATTGAATTATTTTTCGGAATTTTGTGTTTTGTTATTCCCGCACGTGGGACTTGGTGGATTGCACATATTACGGGCCAAGTCGGGCTGCCAAGAGCGTAGTCCAACTTTGTCCGTTGCCCTTTCGCTTCCGTTGCTGCTGTGACTTATTTTCTGCATAAACGTTGTAGAACGCCAACCTAGAGTATGGACTGGCAGGCCCCGCCGCGTGCCATTAAGCTCGGCAAAACAATGCCCAGTAAGAAGGCCCTCAAAGCAAGTAAGTGCAGCTCGAGCAGAGACTCAAGCTGGAGCTCTTCCTTCTCGGAGCCCAGCGAGATCAAGCGCAAGTCCGCGCGTAATAGGCAAGGAGAGAAGCCAAACGTCACACCTAGCACCAGCGCAGTTCTGCGCAGCAAGCTGGCAAATAACCCCTTTGCCCTCCTCTCAAGCAAAGAAGACGACGATGATCATGACGAACCCAAAACTGCCTCAGAGGCAGTCGCATCTAAATCAGAAGAGAAACCAATCCCGATCCCGAAGACCCTCAAGCCTCCCCCGATTTACATCCCAGACGTGACTGACATTAAAGCGGTTGTCAAGATGATATCGGATTTAGTCGGATCCGAAAAGGATTTCTCCTATAAAACGGAGAGAAATAATAACGTACGCGTAATGATGCCAGACAAGGAGTCCTACACAGCCCTACGTCAGCACCTCGTGGCACATAACAAAAGACACCGCACCTTCCAACCAAAGGATGAGAGAGCTTACAGGGCGGTCATCAAGGGACTTCACCACTCAACGGACCAGACTGAAATTAAAGAAGAACTCCACAAATACGGCCATACTGTGAGGGATCTGCACAATCCCATTGGCAGGAAATCCAAACAACCACTGGGGATCTTCTTTGTCAATCTAGAACCAGCAAGCAACAACACAGAGGTTTTTAAAATAAAGAGGATTTGCAGATCAGTCGTCACCATAGAGCCCCCACTGAAATTCAACGACGTTCCACAATGTTTTAGATGCCAAGGGTTTGGACACACCCAGCGCTACTGCTTCCTGGAACATCGCTGCGTGAAATGTGGTGATTCTCATGACTCTAGGTCATGCACCAAAAAAAAAGACGAGAAAGCATGCTGTTTACATTGCCAAGCTGATCACCCTGCGTCATTCAGAGGATGCCCTGCCTACAAAAAGGCAAAAGCGCAGCAATCTCCTAAAGCCAGACCAGATGAGAGTAGCAACAAACCACCTCTCATCCAGATACCAACTATCATTAATGGTACAAGTTATAGGGACGTACTCTTAGGAAACCAAGTGACACAGCCAACGAATCCCCAACAAACCCTTCATACCACTCCCGAAGCCCCACAACCCAACCAGTTTGATACGATGCTTGCCCGAATGGAAGGATCAATTGAGAGGATGATGGAGAAGTTGATATCGCAGATGTTTTCGCAGATGTTCTCACAGATGATGCAGCTTATAGCTCCCATCCTCAACAAAAATTAATGCAAATAAGCCTTAACATAGTTTTTTGGAACGCAAACGGCCTGCAGAGGAGCAAAGCCGAAGTAGAGCATCTCATCAAAACAGACAATATCGATGTTCTTCTAGTTTCGGAATCCCACTTTTGTCCCAGATCCTACTTTAAAATTAGCGGGTACGAACTGTTACATGCCAACCATCCATCTGGCAGAGCACGCGGAGGAGCAGCTATGCTCATCAGGAGTGGCATTCAGTACACGGAACTTCCTGCGTTTCAGGAGGAATGGGCTCAGTGCGCCGTGACCAGGATTTCTAGCCCACAGGGAGATATCACCATTGGTGCGGTTTACTTCCCACCCAGACACTCGATAACCGAGACCCACCTTCAGGACTTCTTCGAGTCCCTCGGTCCTCGGTTTATAGCAGCCGGAGACTTTAACGCCAAACACTCCTGGTGGGGGTCCCGCACAAACAACCCCAAAGGCATAAAGCTCTATAAGTACCTGCAGCGGAAGAGTCTGGACTGCCATTCCACTGGAGAACCCACACACTGGCCTACTGACCCTTCAAAACAGCCGGATCTGCTGGACTTCGCCGTCTCCAAGGGCATAGGACACTCTAAGATAACATGCTCAAGCTATGATAAACTTCTATCTGACCACAGCGCAGTAAACTTGCTCCTAAACATCCCCGTCCTCAGAAAAACCCCGCTTAGAAGACTCACCGGAAAACATACAAATGCCCCCAAGTTTACGTTTTGGATGCTTTCTTCCCAGTACCCAGATACCCCTCTTTCCACACCAAGCAACATAGATGCGGCCATAGAAAAACTAACTAAAGAGATGCACAATGCCGCTGAGTTTGCGAATCCACCTCCACCGACTACCCCGAGAATACCTAAAAGAGACGTGCACTTGTGGTCTCCGGAAATCGCGGCCCTCGTGGCCGAAAAAAGGCGCCTCAGAAGAGTCCAAGGCAAACCGCGCAACCCCAGGGACAAGACAGCACTTAATCGTGCCACCAAAGATTTGAAGGACAAGCTATCCATTCTACGGCAGGACTCGTTTGATAGATTCCTTATGGAGCTGGAACCTGGAGACCCGCAACACAGCCTGTGGAATGCCACGAGGCACATAAAAAGACCTGTGATGAAGATATCACCCGTGCGAAAAGTGGACGGTTCCTGGTGTCGGACTGAGGTCGAAAGAGCAGAAGCCTTTGCTGATCATCTTCTTAGTGCGTTCTCACCGTTTGACAGATGCACTGGCGAAGAGAGAGCTGCAACCATAAGGTTCATAGACAGCCCAAGTGCTCCTGGCCCGCCAATACAGCCCGTCGAACCAGAGGAGATTGCGCAGGAGATCGCCTCCCTAAAAAATGGCAAGTCACCGGGTCCAGACCGTATCGATGCTACAGCACTGAAAATGTTGCCCCTAATCTGCTCCCAAAGGCTGGCCAACATATTCAACAGCTGCCTTCGTCTAGGGTACTTCCCTAAAGAGTGGAAGCGAGCGGAAGTAATTGTCCTCCTAAAACCTGGGAAACCTGAAGACAACCTAGCATCATATCGACCGATTAGCTTGCTGGCAATCCTTTCAAAAATACTCGAAAGAGTATTCTTACGTAGAGTAATGCCGGTATTGGAGGAGGCCGGTCTGATCCCTGACCACCAGTTTGGCTTCAGACGCCTTCACGGAACACCTGAGCAATGCCACCGGATTGTTGAGTCTATACTTGAGGCCTTCGAAAAGAAGAAGTACTGCTGCGCCGTTATGCTTGATGTCAAACAGGCGTTTGACAGAGTCTGGCACCCTGGACTACTTTTCAAAATTAAAACCCACCTCCCAAGTTCCCATTTCGCCTTCCTCAAATCATACACAGAGGGAAGAGAATTCCAAGTGCGATGCGGATCATCAATCAGCACCCCTAGGCCCATAAGAGCAGGAGTACCACAAGGCAGTGTTCTTGGACCCATCTTATACACACTCTACACAGCGGACCTCCCCATCACCCCCTCCTGGAACCTCACAGTAGCCACTTATGCCGATGACACCGCCTTCCTAGCCTCCGCCACAGATCCTCTGGAAGCTTCAGCCATCATCCAGAGGCAACTGAATGCCCTCGGTCCATGGATGAAACGTTGGAACATCGTGGTGAACGCCGAGAAATCTACACAAACAACCTTCGCACTACGCAGGGGAGAATGCCCCCCCGTCACACTCAACGGGGAAACCATCCCAAATAATAACACTCCCAAATATCTAGGGCTGACACTGGACCGCAGGCTCACATGGCGTCCGCACCTAATCAATAAGCGCAACCAGGCCAACCTACGGCTCAAGCAACTGCATTGGCTCCTGGGAAGGAGGTCCAAACTCAAACTAAAATTCAAGCTTCTTATTTATAAGGTAGTGCTTAAGCCAATCTGGACATATGGGATACAGTTGTGGGGCACGGCAAGCTGTTCGAACCGCATCAAAATACAGCGATTTCAAAATAAATGCCTGAGAATAGTTTCGAACGCCCATCCGTACCACGAAAACTCAATAATACATAAAGAGCTTGGAATTAGATGTGTAACAGAGGAGATCACCCGTCTCAGCGGAAGATACATAAAAAGACTGGATAACCACCCCAACCACCTGGCCATCAACCTCCTAGATAATAGGCAATCCCCAAGACGCCTGAAAAAGAAACACCCGCTTGATCTCCCCAACCAATAGACACCTAAGTCAACCTCATTAGAAATACATTCCATGTACCTCCCTTAAGTCAAGGTCCCCCCCAAACCATTTAATGATTGTCCACTTGGACAGATTTTAAATACAAATTAAGAATGTTATAAAAAAAAAAAAAAAAAAAAACTAAATAAACGTAACTACAACTAAGTGAACTACAATAATAATAGCTAAACTAAGTGAAAACCAAATAAACTTAACTAAAAATAAGCGAAAAATAATAACAACAATAATAATAACAGCGAAAATAAGTGAAAATTAAATAAACTTAACTACAAGAAGCAAATACTTAAACCAACTTCAAATACATAAACACTAATCAAAATTCAAACCAACAAACCACGATGGCCGTAGCAGCACCAGCACAAATAGAATTGTCTGACTCGAACATGATTCAAGTAGAAAGACAAATACACGCAATCGAGGTTTTCAACGGAGATCCTAACACTTTGTACACTTTCATCAGTCGCGTCGACTTCATCTTGGCTCTGTATGAGACCACAGATGAAAGACAAAAGTTAATAATCTTTGGACAAATCGAACGGAACATCAGTGGCGATGTTATCCGCACCCTCGGAGTAACCAACCTCAGCAGCTGGAGCGAACTCAGGACTCAGCTTATACTTAACTACAAGCCCCAAGCACCGAACCACCAACTTCTGGAAGAATTAAGGAACATACAATATCGAGGTAACATTCGACATTTCCTCGAAGAAGCCGAAAGAAAACGATAAGTAAATTAGAACTAGAAAATAATACTAACGAAACCATTCTCTATACTAGATTAATACAAACCAGCATCGAAAATCTTAATCTAATTCTAAATAGTTAACTGTAATATTCCAAACCTAAGATCACTAATAAATATATTACAAGAAAAAGGTCTTTACGAGGCACCAACCTCAAGTAAAGATAATATAAAGCCAACTTCAATTCCAAACAAAATAACAACCAACCCCCAAAATAGACAAATGAATAACCAAATTAGGCCCTTTGTACCCTTACAACCATTCTATAATAACGTCTATCAACCCTATCACCAAGCACATTCTCATATGCCCAGGTTTAACCCAAACCCGGTTCCTTAATATCAAAATAAACCCATTTACCCACAATCTAACATACCCATGTCACAAGTACCCAGACCAAACCCAGCTTTTAACAGACAAAATATTTTTGACCAAAACCGATTTGGACCTAGCCACACTAACATGCCCACAACATATCCTCAAAACAGAAACGTACAAACCAATAACCCAATAAAAAGACAGAGACCATCAGACAGTGGACAGTCTAAAATGAGTATAGAAGAGCTAAGATACCAGCAAGTAACGTCTTATCAACCTGAAAATCCTTATAATTTTAACTGCTATTATCCCTGCTATCCAGAATATTTTCAACCCCAGCCTTATCCCTACCAATGGAACTATACACCAGAATCAATTCAGTGTCCCCCGAACAGAACTACGACAATTCGGAGACAACAGAAGAGGAAATACCAACAACAAATGACGAACCAGATGACCTTGAACAAGTAGAAAATTTTCGGCTAGAAGCCCCGGATCAAGCCAATATATAATGATAAAATATAATAATACTGAATTGAAATGTCTAATTGATACAGGATCTACGATAAATATGCTCACGCGAAATATTTTTCAAACGCCAATACAAGAAACCAATCATCTAATACACACTAGTAATGGCCCATTAATTATTAACACTCTTACGAATATACCACCTAATAACTACTTCCCTATTGCCCAAGAGTTCTTGATCCACCAGTTCTCGGATCATTATGACATGCTGATTGCACGCAAATTGTTGTCCGAAGCCAAAGCAATAATCGATTATAAAAAGAAAACTGCTACCCTATTTAACAAAATATACAAGATAAAAGACAGTAATAACATTACAGAACAGAATCATATCCAAATGGACCCTTCATTTCCACAAGACCCCACCTATTTAGAAACCTCCACACTTCAGGAAAACTTGTTCCGACTAGAACACCTTAACGTAGAAGAAAAACAAAAATTAATTAACCTACTGACAAAATACCAAGACATCCAATTTCACGAAGGTGACACGCTCACGTTCACAAACCAAGAAAAACATGTTATCAACACCACACACAATATCCCCGTCTACTCTAAAGTTTATAGTTTCCAACAGACATATGAAAAGGAGGTAGAAAAACAGATCCAGGACATGCTAGAACAGGGTATTATCCGAGAAAGTAATTCACCATACTGTAGCCCCATTTGGGTCGTACCTAAAAAGCTAGATGCTTCTGGACAACAGAAGCTCCGTATCGTAATAGACTATAGGAAATTGAACGAAATAACAATAAACGACAGATACCCTATACCAAACATAGATGAAATATTAGGAAAACTAGGGAGGTCAAATTATTTCACAACAATAGATCTTGCAAAGGGCTTTCATCAAATAGAAATGGACTCAGAGTCAATAGCCAAAACTGCCTTCTCTACAAAATATGGACACTACGAGTACACACGAATGCCATTTGGGCTTAAAAACGCCCCCGCTACATTTCAACGATGTATGAATAATTTACTCCGTCCGCTTTTAAATAAATGTTGTCTAGTATACCTAGACGACATCATAGTTTTCTCCACATCTTTAGAAGAACATCTTCAAGCCTTACAGGCTGTTTTCGAAAAATTATCACAGGCAAATTTAAAATTACAACTAAACAAATGTGAATTCTTAAAACAGGAGACAATTTTCTTAGGACATGTTATCACTAAAGACGGGATTAAACCAAACCCGGATAAAATTAAAGCTATAGTAAAGTATCCATTACCAAGAAAAACTAAAGAAATTAAAGCCTTCCTAGGACTCACAGGATATTATAGGAAATTTATACCTAACTTTTCTGACATTGCCAAACCCCTGACCAAGTGCCTAAAGAAAGGAGCAACAATAGATATAAACAGTTCAGAATACTTAGAAGCATTCCAAAGGTTAAAATTATTAATCTCTGAAGACCCGATCCTAAAAATACCGAATTTCGAGAGGAAATTTACATTAACAACAGATGCCAGCAATGTAGCTTTAGGAGCTGTTCTATCACAAGACGGACACCCTGTTAGCTACATCAGCAGAACATTAAACGAACATGAAGTCAATTATAGCGCCATAGAAAAAGAATTATTAGCAATAGTTTGGGCCACTAAAACCTTCCGACACTATCTGTTAGGACGACATTTCGAAGTACTGTGCTGGCTACACAAACTAAAAGAACCTAATTCAAAATTAACAAGATGGAAAATTAGACTTTCGGAATATGACTTCGACATATAATATATAAAAGGAAAAGAAAATTACGTAGCAGACGCACTTTCTAGAATAAAGATAGAACAAACATTTTTTGGTGAATCTACACAACATAGTGCCGAAGAGGACAGTAACAATTTGATCGGACTATCAGAGAAAGCTATTAATCAATATAAAAGGCAAATCATCTTTACTAAAGGTCCCAATAGTACAGAAATAGAAACTTACTTCAAAAAACAAATTATACACCTTTCTTATGAAGAAATGACCCCCGAAATAGCCAAACGATATCTACTCGATTATTTCTGTTCAAAAAACAGCGCTCTTTACATCGAAAGCGATGCAGATTTCGAAGTAATTCAAAAAGCATATAAGGAGACAATGAATCCAAGACATACAAAAATTTTCCGAAGCCTCATCTTACTAAAAAACATTCCCACGTACGCAAATTTTAAAAAACTAATTCTAAACACACATGAAAAACTCTTACACCCCGGAATACAGAAAACTGTAAAACTTTTCAGCGAAACATACTACTTCCCAAATAGCCAACTCCTCATTCAAAATATAATTAACGAATGTCAAGTTTGTAACTTAGCAAAAACAGAACACCGAAATACAAAAATGCCAATGAAAGTCACCCCTAAACCCGAACATTGCCGCGATAAATTTGTAATAGATATCTACTCCTCCGAAGGAAATCACTATTTGAGCTGTATCGACATTTATTCTAAATTTGCCACCCTTGAGCAGATAAAAACAAAAGATTGGATAGAATGTAAAAATGCTCTAATGCGCATATTCAATCAGTTGGGAAAACCTAAAATCCTAAAGGCAGACAGAGATGGCGCAACGATGCTTTACATTTACAACCACAAAACCAAACACGATACTACTGGACAAACTCCTGCCCACATATTTATTTATGCTGGACAACCAATTTTAGATACACAACACAACAAAGAAATTAAAATCAACGAAATAAACAAAGACCGAACAGAATACAACGTCGACACTAGATATAGAAAAGGACCGTTGCAAAAAGGGAAATTAGAAAACCCTTTTAAATTAACAAGGAACGTCGAACAAACTGACGAAGGCCATTACAAAATCACCAATAGAAATAGAGAAACACATTACTACAAGACCCAATTTAAAAAACAGAAAAAAATTAATAAACTTTGCATTCCACAGGCCCCTGGTTCATCATAATATTCCTCCTCACGTTTACAAAAGTATGCCAAACCCAACAACTTCAAATCAACAACATTGATACTAACCATGGATACCTCTTATTTTCCGATAAATCAATTCAAATCCCTTCAGAATATGAACATCATTGTCTTCGCGTAAACCTTTCCGATATAGATAACCTAACTCACTATTTCAACAATAAAATAACTAAAATCACTAACATTCCCCAAATTGACCTTTTATACAATAAAATGCGAAGAGAACTTAGCGGAATAACTTTACACCAGACAAACAGGCAGAAACGAGGACTAATCAACATAGTAGGATCTGCGTTTAAATATTTATTTGGAACACTAGACAATGATGACCGAACAAAGATTGAGAAACAGTTAGAATCAGTAGCAACGAGTTCAATAAATCTACATGAAATAAACGATATAATTCAACTTATCAACAGTAACATACGAAGAACGAAAGAATATTTAGACGAACATACTAACAGAGAACAGTTAGTATACGAACTTATCCAATTTACCGAGTATATAGAAGACATTGCAATGGGAATGCAACTTTCGCGACTAGGACTATTTAATCCCAAATTACTTAATTACGACAGACTAGAAAACGTTGACAGTAGTATCATACTACAAATTAAAACATCAACCTGGATTAGTACCAATCAAATACTTATCATAGCACACATCCCTATTAAACAAAAAACCGTTCACACCATTAACATAATACCCTACCCAGATAATAACGGATATCAACTCGATCACAACGAAAAAGATACTTATTTTGAAGAACATGGCAAAGTCTATAACCAAAATTGTAAAGAAATAAATAACGAATGTATTAAGAACATTATAAAAAGCCAAAAAACTAAACCAATATGCAATTTCATCCCTACAACAGTTAACCAGATAATTAAATATGTAGAGCCAAACAATATCCTTACTTGGAATATAAAAAATACTATTATGGAACAAGATTGCCAAGAAATAGATAAAAATGTAACAATAAGCGGCAACAAAATAATAACAATAAAACAATGTAAAATTAAAATAGGAAAAATAACGTTAAACGAAAACCAGCTGGATCCCGAAATAAATCTAATACCATTGTACACACCCATTGAATTAATAAAAATAAAACCAATAGAACATTAAGACATTCATCTAATATCAAATAATAATATTACAGTCTCTATTATCGTATCACTCATTAGCCTTACATTTTGTATAGTTTGTATCTACTTAAAACTAAAAATAACAAAAACAATTATAGAAACACAAGATACAAACCCAACTGCATTACCAAGATTATATGCGTCAACCCCAATAGAAGCATAAGCTTCCTTTTAAGGGGAGGGAAGTAGCATAATATGCTTCACATATTACGCTTACATAAGCATTGTACATACAATCTTGCACCGCACATACAATCTTTCACATGCATAAAAACACGAAACATGAAACCAATTCACATTTTTGCTTACACCTAAGCGCATGATTTGTTGTGCAACCATATCGTTCTTTTTGTACACATATAAAAAACCAAACCCCACAAATATGCTGACTAGACATTTCCGTTTCCCACGACTCACTTCGAGCCGATCAAAACTTTGTACATTTAGTCTTAAGCTGACATTTCTCAAATAAAGACATTCACCGGAATTATTCGTGTTTTTAATTTAAAATCGGTTCAGCGTTGATCTTTGTCCTCGTTATTGACGGATCATTTATTCGACCAAATTAATAAATACGTAAGTATATAACATATAATCTTTCTAAAATTCACTAACATCTCGCTTTCCGCAGATCCTGATAATGTATCTAACTGCATATTCAGATACTGATCCGTTCACTACCAGGACTTCATATTTCTCTCTAGTTCCTCCTATAGTACAGTTCCAATACTCCTCATGCGTTTGAAGCTACTTCTATTTGCACTGAATAATCTAAATTGGGACACTGGAAATCGTCTTCCACCACATCGTTGCATGCTTACTGTTAAACCAACCATCTTTAAAAAAGCGTCAAACTTGTGCTACCTATGCATGTCTATGGACTGTTTGACTCAAAATACACAATAAAAAGAAACACATGCAATTCAGAAAAATGCATGAAATTCCTATTTAAATCCATAGTACGGTCCATATAATTAAATGTTTTAGGATTATTTTTATGCAAATGTTGACCGACAAAAGATGCGTGCTGTTTGGCATGGGGCACCGTCTTGTCGAAACCACATGTCATGCCAGTCAAGCTCTTGCATTTTGGGCGGGAAAAAAGTTTGATATCATCTCACGGTAGCGCTTCCATTCAGTGCCATTACGAATCGCATAATCTTTGAAGGAGTACGGTCCAATGATGCCACCAGCACATATGGTAAACCGCATCAAACTGTGTTTTTTTCTGGATGCACTGGTAGCTCTCTTCACAGTGCACGCATTTTGATAATAAAATTCAAAAATTTGCAAACGTTGATCATTTGTAAGAATGTGTAAACCTTTTTAACCCAGTGTTGCCAAAAAGATAATAGCTTAAAATTAACCCTCTATAACTATTTGTCCCATATATTATCCCCTAACTGCCCATAGATGTAAAACAATTTAGGATGATTGAATTTATTTATTTATTTATGTATTTAACAATTTAACAAAGACCTGCTAAATATAAATAAAAATATAAATATAACTACAATATATAACTATTCTAGGAGGTATTCCATGATTTTTAATTTATTAACATTAGGAGAGAGTTCAGGGGATAGAGTATGTGATAAGAGGTTATAGTTTTTACAAATAGTGCGAAAGAGGTCGTGTTCAGCGTAGATGGATTCTGAAAATAGGTAACTATAGGGGTCGGAAGGAAAAATATAGTTGGTTTAGAAGGTGTTTAGAAGGTAGAATCAACCATGCCATGGATTAGCATGTGTAGAAACATGACCATAGCACAGGTTCGGCGCTCCTTCAGTGGAGGTAACTTTAAAAATTTAAGCCTGCAACGGTACGGCGGGAGACGATTATCAGGATCCCAGTTTAAGTTTTTTAGTGCAAATAACAGAAACTGCTTATGCACCGACTCAATACTATTTTGGTGAGAGGAGTATTGAGGACTCCAAACGCACGAGCAATATTCAAGGATAGGACGAACTAGGGTGATATACAGGGATTTAGTGGTGAAAGGATCGCTGAATTCTTTAGACCATCGCTTAATAGAGGCTAACATTCCTCTGGCTTTATTCACTGTCACAGAAAGGTGATCATTAAACTTAAGTTTATGATCAAAAAGAACTCCAAGATCATTGATTGTGGAAAAACGATCAAGGACGTGATTTCCGAGAGAGTAAGATACAATAAGCGGTACACTGCGATGGAATGTCATAAGTTTGCATTTAGAGCAGTTTAGAAACAGAAGATTACTTGAGCACCACAAATAGAGTTCCTTAAGGTCTAATTGCAGATGCCTGTGCAACTAATCACATTGGGAAGATCGTTCATAAAGAGTATAAACAACATTGGTCCTAGATGACTACCCTGTGGGACACCCGATGAGATGGATGACCTTCGACTTGGTAGATTTAAATAGGACACGCTGAGTTCGATCTGAAAGGTAGGAAGCAACCCACATGAGGATATAGGCGACAGTCCGCTTATCTCGTTTGCAATGTTCTTTCTCTCTGTATTCTCTCTCTGTATGCTTGAGCGTGGCAGACAACTATTTATAGTTGCTACCTAACGTAGTCTGATTGCGAGTATCGGCGAAGGGGAGGGAGCGTATGTGGCGGAGACGTCTGTGCGAAAAGGAGGTACCGATTAAATACCGTTTATCGTGCATTAGTATTGTGTGCATGAGCATGGTGAGATAACACTGTGTGATGGTATGTGTGTATGCAAAGGAATCTCGACACCATGCATTTCGTCATGATGCGTGGTAGGTACATGCACAGAGTTGATTTCGTCACTTGATGAAGGATAGTTAAATTGATCAGACATGCCGCGCTCCCAACGAACGATCAGAAATCGGTGCGCCAAAGCCATGCAGAGGAGTGATTCTGAGCCCGAATCGGAATATAATCCAACAGTATCTCCGACATATCTCTGACAAATTCTACCCCAAACGAGTAAATTCAGATGCTCAGTCCTGGTGTTCAACAATAGACTACAACCTGTCCGAAAATCAACTGGAGGGCAGCGCACTTGTAATGACCCTCAGCAAGTCGCTGGAAGGAAGTTCTTCTCATTGGCTATCTCAGACGTGCTTCCCTGGGATAACATAGACGCAGTTCAAATAATTGTTTCTGCAACACTTTGCTGAAACGGAGACTTGGCTGCAACTGTTATGCATCTGCTAAACGTACGTCCCGCAGGAGAATGCCTGTCATTATATGCAAGCCGAATGGTGACTTCACTTATGGCCACTTATGGCTTATAGTTTCCGTTGCGCTGGCACATGCAGCTGGAAACGACAAGCGATTGCGACGTTTGGTCTTCACTGCTGACATCAACACTCGAAACGAGCTGCATCAACAACTGAAAGCTTACTCGTTTGACACTAGACAGGGCCAGTCTTCAAACGTTCATTCGAAATATTGTTCCATATAGTTCTTGATAGTTACATAAAATATGAGCCAGGGAATTGGTGTGACCATTACATGAAACGCACTTACAATTTTTAATGAAAAATATGATGTTGCCTGTTCTATTTTCCGAATGCAATCCTGATTTGGCTAATGTTGATACTGACGTGCATGAATCCGATAGAGAGCAACTTCTATCAATAATACATGAATATTCGAATTCCTGTATTGACGGATTTCCTCGAAGCCGCGTGACTAGTGGTCAGTTGGAGATTCGCTTAATTGATCAAAATAAGACGGTTCAAATGCGACCTTATAGAATGAGTGTAGAGGAAAAGAAAAAGTTCGGCAGTTAATTAAACAACTGATAGAATCATATATCTTAAGGCCCAGTTTCTCGCCGTTTGGTAGTCAAGTATCCACTGCCGCTTATTTCTGAAAAAATGGCTAGACTGCGCGATGCAAAATTTTTCACCTGAATAGATATGGCAAGTGGATTTTATCAGATCCCAATTCATCCGAACTCCATCGAGCGGACTGCGATTGTTACCCCAGAGGGGCAATTTGAAAATTTTACTATGCCATTTGGGCTTAAAAACGCACCGTCTGTATATAAAAGAGCCATTACCTGTGCCCTGTGTAATCTTACCCATTCGTATGCCATTGTTTACATGGATAACGTAATGATAGTCGCACGCACAAAAGAAGATTACGAGTAGTCTTGAACATACTCACGAAAACAGGATTCTCTTTCAACATTACAAAATGTTCTTTTCTTAAAACTTGTGTTGAGTATTTCAGCTTCGAAGTCAGAGCAGGTGAGATTCGACTGAATCTAAGAAAAATACGAGCTCTTACCGATTTTCCGCCTCCACAATCTGTAACTCAATTGAGACAATTTATCGGATTGGTCTCATATTTCCGTCAGTTTGTACCCATGTTTTCACAGTTGTTGACCTGTGAACCTCTCTACGCACTTACATCAAAGAGCAAATCATATTCATGGAATTTGGAGCTTGAGCAAATAAGGCAATGAACAATTTCTATTTTAACTAATGAACCTGTCACTATTTTCGACCCACAATTTTTTATTGAGCTTCATACAGATGCCAGTGCTGACAGCTATGGTGCTATATTATTGCACAGGGTTGAACAGTAGCCTCGAGTTATCAAATATTCTAGTAAGATGACGTCATCAGCGGAATCGCGTTATCATTCATACGAATGGGAGACACTTGCTGTTTACAACTCTATTAAATACTTTCGTCATAATTTGCATAGTCGTCACTTTGTTGTTTTGACATATTGCAATTCATTGAAAGCTTCTCGTACGAAGGCTGAGTTGATCCCGAGGGTTCATAGGTGGTGGTCGTATATGCAATCATTCGAATTTGACATTCAGTATAGACCTGGGGAACGCATGGCCCACGTTGACTTTCTGTCTCGCAACCCAATGCTAAAGAGTTTTAAGAATTCGTCAGGAGTAGCCGGAAAACGCATAAATCTGACCGAAATTTCAGATAACTAGTTGTTAGCCGAACAGCAGAGAAATGAAGAAACTTCATCCATCACTTCATCTAAATTGCGTAATAATGAATTGTCCGAAGATTTGTCCAAAACTTAGGAGCTACGTTCTGGGACACTGTATACAAAAATACAAAGAAATGGAAAGATTTGTTGTCTGCCTATAATTCCAAAGCCGTTCCAAATGGTCTGCTGTCAACAATGTTCACGAGTTATGCATCTACATAGGTTGGGAGAAAACTCTTGAGAAAATGTACGAATTCTTTTGGTTTGACAAAATGTCTAAGTATGTTCGCAAATTTGTAGACAACTGTATTACCTGTAAGTTTTCCAAGCCTTCTTCTGGCAAGATACAAGCCATGCAATTGATGAAAACTGTGATCAAAACTTTCGCGATGCTTTTTGAACAATCACACAACAAAAGCGAAAAAGACATACCGTATATTTTATACGCTTTAAAAGATAAAGACAAAATATAAAAGCAAGTTTATTTCAAATAGTTCAACTGTTGAGAAACTTGTTTACATATATAATATATGAACTTGGCTTGATCTAAAAAAATAACCACAGAAATATCACACTCGATACTCGAACAGTAAGGATTGGATCGCTACATCCAAATAAAAAGAAAATTGAGCCCACAAAATTCTGCGGCGGGAAACAAAACAAAAATCAATCGGAACATTCCAAGTCAGTGAACTGAGACCCAAGAGTATACCAACAGACGAAGGGAACAAGAAGAAGCCGAAGCCCCCAAGTACATACAAAAGGAAGAAAAGCTTCAATATTCTCGTAAACAAAATAATTGAACTGGTTGGAATCATAACTTTTACACAATGCCCCAAAAAAGGGCATCATCCACGAAACTAAGATCCAACTAAAAACCTTGAGAGCTTGACCGTGACTCTTGCACATTATTTGAAGTAAAATAACAAGAGCTACTACACTTACTAACCAAAAAGTAGCCTGAAGTAACACCCTCAGAGATTCCGCAAGCATTATATAAGGGTTTTAAGGCGAAAACTGCCTTGAACATTCTGCACAAGGACAGAAAAGCACAACCATCTTTAAAGTCGAACTGGAACCTGACACTAAAGCTATTAGGAAAAATTAAGTCCATTCTATTTACAAGTTATAGTTTCTTCTGCATCGTAGAATTACTGTAGAAAAACCACACAAGCGCAAAGGCTCCGTCCCATGCACAAATTCCCAAGAATATGGCCATACAAGAGCATACTGCACATTGCGTTCAGTTTGTAACGTCTGTGGCGAGCTTCATGACTCTGCTCATTTCACGACGAATAAAAGCGATCCCAGCCCCAAAAAGTGCGTAACCACACAGCAAACTATAAAGACTCTCCAATATATAAAGTCCTCAAAAGCCAGATGTACCATTAGAAACAACTCCTGAAGTCTTCTTCGCAACCGAAAAGAGTTCCTCATTTGGCCCTGCGACCACCTATCAAAATGTGACCTTCGCCAACGTTCTTAAATCGGGGCTTACAGAACCAAGCTCTACAACAACTCTATATGCTGCCCAAACTGATCCCACACCGAATTCCCCATCATCGACGCAACAACATACTCTGCAGCAGCATATGATTGAATTCATGTCCGTCATGAGGATTACCAAAACCTTATGCGGATCCAAAATCTCCTCATGGAAATGTTTATATCCCAAAACATCAAATTCAGCTGCCCTACGAATATCATTGTGGAACCCCAACGGCGTTTAACGGCCTAAACTTGAAATAACTCAATTCCTTTATGACAATCATATTAACGTCCTGCGACTGTCAGAAGCACGTCTCACTGTAAAATACATTTTTCAAATAAACGGCTTATTGTTCGACAGAATGGCGGAACCGAATGGCGGAACCGAATAGCGGAACCGGTATCCTGATTAGATTCGCATTATGATTACATTAGAAATCGCATCAAACACCACTACCATAGCGAATTTGGAAAAATATACTTGCAGCGGCAATCTTACCATTGCAGCCGTGTATTGTCCCTCTCATTTTAATGTTTTCGAAGAACGATTTCTGGACTTCTTCACAACCCTAGGGGACAACTTCATTGCTGCAGGTGACTACAATGCCAAACACCCACTGGGGATCCCGCCTCGTAACCCCTAAGAAAATATAAAATAACTGTATAATACTATCATAAATGCAGATAGAAAGCTTGATTATGTCTCTTCAGACAGACTATAATAATCATATCATAATGGCCAACGGACCCGAACAAAATTTCTGACTTCATCGGCTTCGCAATAACTAAAAATATCCCTCGAAACCTCAATATTGCCGAATCTCTATCCGATAATCTGACCACTCACCAGTCCTTTTAAATCTAAATTTCATCCAACGCACTCAGACTATAATGCAGGGTAGAAGATTAGGATCAAAGACAACAAACTGGGTCAAATACAGAAAATATATAAGTTCATTGAGCTGAACCCAAGGCTAAACTTTGATGCCATATTGATTCCGATGCAAATACTGGAGAGTGTCTTAGCTCCAGCTGCCTAAATCTTTACACTTCAAATAGAGAGTGCACTTCGTGGCAGTCCCAGGATGACAAACCTAGACATCGAGTGGCTCGTTCATGAGAAACGACATATGCGACGGGAGTTGCAAGTTCATTGATCGCCAATCACAAAGCAAAGACTAAAAATGCTTCACGCAAACTCTCTCAATGAGCTGAAGCAAGAAGATAAAAACGCACAACGTCGCTATAAAAAGCAACTACCAATTTCAAGCAGTTAAAACTCACTATGGAAAACTTGCCCCAGTTTAACCACGCCGGCAGAAACTAACTAACCTTTAACAAATCACAAGTGGATGGGCCCGCAGCGATAAAGACAAAGCTACCTCATTTGTGACGCGCCTTCAACTTATGTTCCAGCCGAACCCTAGTACAAGTTCGTTTGTATCTCCAATGGTAACAGAAGACGACCAAGCACCACATAAGCCAATCGAACAAATCGCTACCAATTATAGAGAATCTCTAAATTGTATGCAACCACAAAGCATTTTGAAAAATTTATGACGCCACATATATGTACAACACCCTTGCAGTTTCATAATTTCTCCATCTTAACATGGTTTTATAAAGCGTCGTTCCACCATCGCAATCCTTTTGGAGCTGATGTCCTTTATTACAGATGGCATCCGAAATTGCGTTCAAACAGATGTTATCTACACTGACATCAACAAAGCGTTTGACTCTGTAAATCATCCACTCCTTTTAAATGATTTCCCACATGTGGATTTCTAGCTATTTAGCTGGAGGAACCCGATGTGTCCTTTTTAAAAATGTACATCCACGGCTTGTCTGAGCTACATCAGGAGTCCCCAAGGAAGTCATCTTCAGCCATTTTTTTATACTATTTGTATTATTGACTTAGCCCCTTCTCCAACTCTAGTGGTAAGGTATGCAGACGACGTTAAGTTTTGACTGTATAAATCCCTTAAGCTTTCTTTATGGGATCTCCTTAGAAAGATTAACTCAGTTCAACAATCTGGGTGTTCTATTCGATTTAAAACCTAAATTTTTCGACCACATTTCCGCAATGATTCATAAAACCAAGGGTGTGTTTAACTAAAATGTTATATATATCTTAAGTCCGTCCAAAACTGGATTACGGCTCATGTGCCTGGAGCCCGCAATTGGGGGTTCGTTTAGACCGCATTGAATCTGTATAGGGAAGTTTTTGATATTCGCTCTTAGCGAAATCTACTGGGATGCAAATCTTCACCTTCCTTCTTATATAATTAACATACCCTCTATAACAAACCGTAAACAGATTCTGTGTGTAGTTATCTTACATAACCTTATTAATGGTAATGTAGGCAGCCAGTATCTACTAACACGATTAAAATCTAATATTCCTAATTGGTAGACTAAAACTTTTAGTTCTTTATTCCTAAGCCGAAATAGGTTAACATATGCCCCGCATGAGCCTTTAAGGGTACTGTGTTCGGACTATAACGGCCTCTATGGCATTACTTCACACTTTATTCTATCAGATCTATCCCAGCGATTTGAGACGTTCGATAAATGGTAGTGCCCCTCATTCAATTGGGCTGGGATGGGCTGCACAGCGGGTGCCGAGGGAAAAAAATATATGTATATGTATGTACTCAAAGTTAAAAATCATTTATTATGATATATTTGTTTCTAAAATTGTATTGCCGCTCTAACGTTTTAAGGCAACCATATCTACCATCAAGCTAGAAATAAGCGTATGGGGATTATGATTACAAAAGCTGTGCTGTCAAATTCCGCTGATCTGACTTACTTCATTGTACTCAGAAGACTTCTCTTTAGTAAATGTTTTGGGAACATTATTAATGGTTGCCACTTTTATTGAATATCTTCTAAATATTTTCTCGTACGTGTTATTGCGGATATCAAAAGTTATTCTAGGTTTCAACATTTTTCAAATGCACATACGATTATACCAGGCTTGGGTACGTAGGGGCTCGTACAGGGGCGTAGAGTTTGCGATTGCAAGCAGTTACTATTGAGGTTATTTTAAGAATCTTAGTACCAATTTTGTTGTACCAGTTTTTCTATATACACTTCAAGATTTTTATTTCATGTTCTTGGTTGTTGTTGTCAGGCTCCCAATTTTAAATTCTGTGACCATCTTAAATCAAATTAATGAGCCCAACAATATAGTGTCATAAACCCATTAGAGACAAAAATTTTTAAGGGTCTTGACATCAAATTTTTTCTTATCGGACAGTTTATCAATTTTTTTACTTTTATTGACTTTTGAAACACAATTACTCTGACACTTATGCGGTAACTATATTTAGTGTATTACAGAGGCCAACAGTCAATATTTTTAATTTACTTACAGTTGCTCCGATCTCCACCAAATAGTATGTGATATCGAATAAAGTCCGGACGCCCGCCGAGGTACTTTCCATTTTTATTTAAAACCTCTTTGATTAAGTCTATATTGTTTACCACTAAGCATCGCGACTGACCAAGAGTTAAGGAATATATGTCACCATATCGTTTTGTTAGTGAACTGAATGCCTCGAATGGATTCTTTTTAAATCTACCGAGTAAGTCCAAGTTCCCCAAAATCGGCCAGGCTAGTGGACCAGATGCTTGGACGAACTTTCTCATTTTTTTTTTTTTATTAAAAAACCCGATTGAAACTAATGCTTGTTGTTTGCAGCTTAAAATTATAAACATGTAGGAAATCGAACTAACTGAAATCACTAGAATTATGATAATATAAAGCACCGAAAATAACATAATAGAACGCAAAAAATTTCGCACTTGTGAAAAAATAAAACAATAATCTTTAATAATAATTTATACTATTTTACTATTTGATAAAACTGACAATACTTGTTCTATGTCTA
Source organism: Drosophila merina (assembly GCA_035047645.1). NCBI lineage: Eukaryota > Metazoa > Arthropoda > Insecta > Diptera > Drosophilidae > Drosophila > Drosophila merina. The sequence goes on along the minus strand of JAWNPH010000059.1, from coordinate 23,838,911 downwards.
GTACATTCTGCCCTGTGAACATTTGAATTTTATGCTTTTAAGATCGAAAGAATTGTATATGCACAAACGAATACAACAAGACGAGAATCAGTAATAAAATTTACAACAGGAATATGTAATAAATTGAAGCCTATTTATATGCGCATGTATAAAATATAAAACATTGGAGATTGTATAATCTTTAAAGTGGTTCCAAAATTTAAATATTTCGCATTGTAATATATGTAATTTAAAAAGTAGAAAAACTTACAAAATAATATCGAAGGAAACCCCAAATGACAAATAAATTTTTCGTTACAAAACACATAAAACCACCAACAAATTTAGTATCAATTTTGGCGAAGAAGAAATCGTATATACAAAAAAAATATACAAAATTAACAATTTCTAATTCGGCATGGCTAAGAAATATTTAACATAAAGGCACAGTAGTAAATATAAATTTATTGCATACTAGGTGGCGACTAGGTGCCCCCGTAAACTTTATTCTGATACTTCGTTATTTGCATCCCATGTTATTGATAAAGAAAGAAATCCAGTTAAAGCCGGAGATATTAAGCTCCGAAGGCTTCCCAGAGAAGTACACCACTTTTAGAAAAGATCGACTTCCGCGAAGAGGAATAGAAGTCGTAGTCTCTGTTGATTCCGAGTTCACTTCTGATGAGGGGAAGTCCAAATTAAAGTGATTTTCCAGTCCTCTGTGTTAAAATCAGTTTGTATTATCAATTATCAATATGTTTGGCTGTTTATAAAATGATTTTATATACCACCTTAAGTCGAACCACCTACGATCTGGCATCACCACCTACGATCTGGCATCATTCAGTTAGTTTTTAATCTTATGACCTATTTGTAGGACCTGTAGTGACTGTGGTTGACTTCAATCTAGAACTCACATGATCAATTATTGAAAATTCACCATCTTTATTCCTTGCAACACACATGTCAGGTAAAACTAACCACTTAAGAAATTTTTTGATAGGTTGCATCTAATCCATGCGAAATCAGCCAGAGTCATGCTATTTCGACACCTAAAGATTCAATACTTCAGTTTTCCATCAAAACGCTTACTTCGAGCTTAAATCTTTTAATGTGGGTTTTAAAGCTCGTTGACTTTCAAAGACTGAAATAGTACAATAATACATTTGATTGGTCTTATCTATCAGTCTCTTTGATGCTACCGATGGAGTACCAGACTGTGTGTTGTAGAATTGCGCCATGCCATTATCTGCGCCATCTCTAAAAATTTCAATCTTTCCTCATATGTGGGAGGAATCTTTCATAATTCCTCTACATAAATAGCGAAAATTCGATGCTACCAAATAGATACATCTATAAATTGTCTGCAATTACAAAGCTGTTTGACGCCACATTTATAACACCTCTGCAGTTAAATTATTTCTCCATGTCAACATGGTTTTGAAGCTGACGTCCTTTACAAATGGCATCCGAAATGGCTTTCAAGATGTCATTTTCACATTTGCATTTGACTCTGTAAATCGTTCACTTCTTTAAATTAAAAATAATCTTTCGTGATTTCCCGCAGACCTGTTGGATCTGCAGCTACTTAGCTAGAGGAACGCGATGTATCTACTTTAAATATCGGGATTACCCGAAGGAAGCCATCTTGAGCTGTTACTTTTCACTATTTTTATTAATGATTTATAAACTCTTGGTTATGTAGGCAGACGACGTTTTCAAAATTTTCTTTTGCAGTCCGATTTAAACCATTTCCGAAAATGGTGTTCTACCAATCTCTTAAAACTCAATAGGTCAAAATAAAACCGTATGTCTTTTATTTGCTCGACCCCAGCAAGCCGCATACTTTCTTTATAAAATTTCATTAGAAAGATTATCTCAGATTAACAATCTTGGGGTCCTATTAAATAAGGTACATATTCGATTATTCACTTTAATTCCGCAATGGTTATTAAATCCACTGGTATGTCTGGAGCCCTCAGGACGGAGTTCATTAAGATCGCATTGAATCCGTACAAAAGAACTTCGTTACGTTGGCTTTTAGTGGACTCAACGGGGATGTAAATCTCTACTTCCCTTCTTATTTTAGCTGACTCTTACTAATTAATTTACCATCTCTAACAAAGCATAAAAAGATGATATGTGTCGTTTTCCTACATAACCTTGTTAATGGTAATGAACGCAGCCAGTTTGCACACGATTAAAATCTAATATTCCTAATAGACAGACTAAACATTTTAGACCTCTGTTCTGGTTGTATCTCTGTCTGTTTTGTTTACCTCTTTGTCTGTTTGTCTTTCTTGTTGTCTGTCTTTCTATCTGCCTGTCTGTATCTCTCTCTCTATTTGTCCTTCTGTCTGTCTCTCTGTGTCGAATGGCTGGTCAGTTAAAAATTATCTATATAGAAATTTAACAAATCTTTTAAACGTATGTAGCATATTTAGACAATAGCTGCTGCTATATGCAGCTAAATATTGTAAGCTTCAGGTATTTTGAAAAAGTCAACAAAAGTTGTTCAATTTCAAATTTCAGTAACAAAATTATCTATTTCTTCAGAAATAAGATGCACTGAGCCAAATAAACAAATAGTGTTAATCTTTAAAACTTGTTAACAAGCCTCTTAAATCTAGAATTGGCGAAACATCTGCGTTTTTAAAGGCATTTTGAGCGGTACATGGAAGAACATGAAACACCGTAACACCAAAAGAAATTGGTTGAGGCCTCTTTTTTAGAGCTATACGACAAATATTTATTCAATTCGTAATTTATTATGTCTACTATGGGTCTAGTGGGTCCATATGTGAATTTTTCAAAGTCTTAAGTTGGAAGGATTTTTGCAGGAATTATGCTTCCTTGCCAGCTGACTTAAAGGCTTTAAAACTGCAGAGCCCAGTGTTTTATAGTTTGAATATAGTGGGTCAAGAAATTGTTTTTTTAAGGCATTAAATTTTTTGTCAAACATAGACTTGAAACTTTGCATATATATTTAAAAATCAGTCACCGACAATCTCTCTTCGAGTGCGAACGTCTGTGACTTTCTAATTGTGAGTGCTTTTTTCTTCTTCTTTTTTTCTTTTTTTTTTCTTTTTTTCAACGCGCACGTTCAAATCGTTCTATACCAATAAATTTGTTAACCATGGCCCCCGGGCCACCAAATGTAGGGGATAATCGCTTTGCCAGCCTCAGCGTTAGCCCCAAAGCTAAGAAAAAAAGAACCTTTCAGAAATTGCCAGTTGATTTCCCAGACCTTCCTGAAACACAGTGCAAGAATCCGAGATTTTTAGTTGTCTCATTAAAAAACTCTCCGAAGACCATATCCGACTAAAGTGACCTTTTTACCCGGCCTATGCGAAATCGAGTGCAAGCTCCACAACACTCTTAACTTTGTCAAAGGCACCATTTACGCACCCTGTCTTATTAAAATTCCAGAAAACGAAATTGTTGAGGAACTAAAATCTCAAAATGTACACAGCGTCTTCAAATTCACCAAAATAATCGACGGCACCCCCAAACCATTTGGAAAAATTCTCGTAACGTTTGACAGTTTCACTCTTCCCAGTAAACTAACGGTTTCCTGGCACACAGTTAAGGTTACAGAATATATACCCAACCTGATGAAATGTAAGTCTTGTCAACTATTGAGCCACACATCAAAGCACTGCAAGAACCCACCCGCCTGTGTATCATGTGTATCACCCCCCACCTTGCACTCGCATTTTCTGTGCAAACTGTACCGGCGAACACCCAGCGTCCTTACCCGAATGCCCACAATATCAAATACAATAACAACTTCTTCAAATCAAAACAAGCAAAAAATGCAAATTCCGTGAAGCTCGCACGATCCTAAAACAACAACAAAACACAACAACTAACTCCATGCTTACCTACTCGACCGTCGCAAACCAAAACCCAGCTTCCGTTATTCTTGTCAAAAAAACCCGAAACCCAGACACGATTACAAACACCCACTTGCCCACCAGCTCGACAAAAGTACCAACTCCTCTCTCACCAACGTATCCCACTTCTCGTGTCAACCCTTTGAATTTCGAAGAGAATCTTACTTCGTCCCCAAGCACCTCTGCCAAAATTGATTTCTCTTACTTAAGCCCAACAAGTAAACTGAAAACATGTATGGAACAATCTCGCTCCCTAAGGTCAGAAACAAATTCTCTAATCGGACAAACCTACAACGACGACAACAGTACATTAATGACCTCAAGATCCAACTCAAACGAATCAATTGCTTCACACACCTCAAACCTACAAACAATAATCAACACAACAGACTCAGATAACACTATGGATGATCCCGACTCTTAGTCCTGATCCTCTCACCCTTACTTTCATATGCACAAACTCATACACACACACCACAAATTAATAATAATCCAATAAAATGTAATCATGACAATTACTATATTACAATGGAACATCCACGGTATTTTTAATAATTACAACGAACTGACACTACTTATAAATAACCACGCACCCGACATTGTATTTTTGCAGGAAACCAACCTTCCATGTAATTCCACAAATTTTATTGGCCCAAAGAAAATAGTGGTTATTTCCACAATTTTTCTTATAACACCTCATCCAAACAAGGCATTGGTGTTCTTATTTAAAGGAATGTCCCACATACATACAGTAACATTAACTCCAGCATACTCTGTTAATGCGTACATCCCACCAAGTCAAACCTTTTCATCCTCTGACATATCAGAAATTCTAAAAAATCTTAGTGGATCCATAATACTCCTGGGTGACACAAACTCATGGAGTCCTTTAAGGGGTTCGCCTCGCACAAACACAAGGGGTAAAAAAATTTAAAGCGTAATTCTTGAAAACAGCCTAAGTGTTCTTAACGACGGTTCCCCGACTCACCTTTCAACTTACAACACTTTCACTCACATCGACATCTCACTGATATCTCCACAGATAGCCCATATGTGCAGCTGGTCTATATCAGATAATTTCCATGGAAGTTACCACTTTCCCATAATCATCCACATAAACACACCAACCCGTCCCGATAATACTTTGCCCCTGCCTAAATACAAGACAGACCTAGCAAACTGGAAACGCTTTAATGAAACTTGTGAAAAATCAGCAGCATATTGGACTAACGGTTGCCCAAATCAACAAGTCGCTCAAATGACGAAAGTCACACGAGCAGCTACAAACTGCAGCATTCCCCAAACGAAAAGAGTGATCCACAAAGCCAAAGTGCCATGGTGGAACGCTAACCTTCAACAGCTTAGGGACCAAAAGCAAAGCTTGTTCTCGTCCTACAAAGCCAATATGAATGATACAAACCTCATCAGCTATAAAAAAGCAAACGCCCTTTTAAAAAAAGCCGTACTTTCGCCCAAGCGTAACTCCCTTGAAAAATGTACTTCCAAAATCTCCCCAGTATCCTCCACAAAAAAAGTCTGGTCCGATATAAAACGCCTAGCCGGCATCCCTCCCGCACCGTTCAAATATATCAACTCCAACTCAGGTACTCTAACTGAATCATTTAATATCGCCGAAGAGTTGTCCTTATCTTGGGCTGAATACTCTTCTGACCAAAATTTTCCAACAGAATATATACGTGAAAAAAATCGGTATCTTTCAGAGCCCTATCTCACCGACTTAATTTCCCCATCGGCTAAATGCTTAGATTCCAAATTCACATTGCTTGAAATAGAAAATTAAGTAACAAAAGCAAAAGGAAAAAGCCGACAGAGAATCTTCCCCTTTGCTCAAACACCTATCTCCCCACCTAAAAACAAAACTTTTGGATATCTTTAATCAAATACTGAACACTGGAAAATACCCACATACATGGAGATCGGTACCATTATCCCTATTCCAAAATCAAACAAATCTCCCTCCGATATTAACAGCTACCGTCCAATTTCCCTGCTATCCTGTCTAGGAAAAACACTAGAAAAAATAATAGACTTAAGACACAAAGACTTATCTGGTTCATTAAGCACCACAACCTAATTTCCCATAATCAAGTTGCTTTCAAAAGAAATCATAGCACGATGGACAAGTTATTGCGTATCCAACACTTCGCGTCGAACGCTCTTTCGACATAAAATCATGTCTCTAACTTGGTGACGGATTTTGAAAGAGCCTACGATCGCGTGGGGATTAACGCTGTACTTTGCAGACTCGAGCGCTGGGGCATTGGTCCAAGGCTTTATAACCTAATTAAAGCCTTCATGACCAATCGGTCCTTCAGGGTTCGAATAAACAATGTCACACAATGTCACAACAATGTCGAACTCCCACATTTTACACAACGGAATTTCGCAGGGTTCGCCACTTTCTGTAGTTTTATTTATAATAGCAATAATAGCAAGATATAAATGACATTTTAATTCAGCATAAAGATATTTACATCTCACTATACGCAGACGACACCATCATCTTTACAAAAATAACAAATATTAACACAGTCAAAGCAAAGTTTTTAGAAATATTGCAAGAAATTAACTTGCGGGGAGCAACCTCTGCGGCCTCCCTTGCCATTGAAAAATGCCAAATATTACATATTTGTCGGAAACAACGTTGCAACCTTTCCGACATTGTCTTTAACTGCCGCACAATAAAATATGTTAACTTTTTAAAAATCTTGGGGATAACCTTCGACTCCAAACTACTTTTCCAACAGCACTGTCAGACTCTAAGAAAACAACTGGAAACTAGATTTAACATTATTAAATTCCAATCATCTAAATATTCTTACATACATATTAAGACTCTCATAGATATTACGCGCGCATTAATGCTATCTAAAATTGACTACGGTCTGTCAATCTTCGGTTGGTGTGTTGGTGGTCCGTCGCGCCATTCACGCATTTCCCACATCTCCAGTAGCATGCACTTCGGCAGAATCTGGTCTTCCAAGTGTCCAATCACGCGTAGAAGAAACCACATTGATGCTTATCCCGAAGCTGCACACCACGTCCAACTGCCTGCTAACCAAAGACTTCGGAGCCATTTTTAAACAAAAGCGGAATTTTAAGTGCATATCCACTCTAAGACGTTGCGCCTAAGCCCAGGAGATCCATCAAATCGCCAGCACATTGGGGTTCCAAACAGCCTAACATAAACCTACAAATCTACAATGCTGCCAAAAACGATACATGCCGCTTAGAATACCAAAAACGTTTTTTGAGCGCACAAGAAGATCTTGGTGAGAAAAACTGGATTTACACCGATGGTTCCAAAGTCACCGACGCAACCACGTTTGCGGTTGTTGACTGCAACCGTAAAATAATTGCAGGAGGTAGACTCCCGTCATACAACTCCATATTCACAGCCGAAGCTTTCGCCATTTTCAAAGGATGCCAATTCGCCTCCAAAAACGCTGGTAAATCTGTTATCTGCACAGACAGCCTCTACTCTCTTTCCGCAATACGCAACTGGAATCATAATGACCCCACAACACAAGAAGTTAGGCACATTTTAAGTTGTCATCCCACAAAAATCACCTTACTCTGGGTTCCCAGTCATCAAGGAATCTATGGAAATGAACTCGCTGAAAAAGATGCCCAAGATACTTACACCATGAATCCGTTTCCAAGGTACTTACACCATGAATCCTTTTCACTCCGTTTAACTGCAAGGATATCCAAAGTTGAATTCAGTTATACCTGAAAGAAAAGAAACTCTCTGAATGGGCACTCTTCATGCACAGGTACCAGATTATTAACCCAAATTGCATCATTTTTAAGCCACCAACGAACGTACATAAACGGGAATGCGCGACCTTCATCCGCCTACGCATCGGGCACACCCAATCCACACACCAACACTTACTGAAGAGAACGGCGCGACCAACTTGCCAACTATGCGGGGACGAGCTCCCCGTTGACCATATTCTCGACGCCTGTAGTCGATTGCACTCAATTAGATCTCAATTATTTGGTACACATAGTCTTTCGAATTGTTTAAGTAACCCATCTTGTGAAAATATCTCAAAAATTTACAAAATTTTTCCAAAAGGCTCAGTTTATTATATAAGGAAATAACAATTAAGTGTCGAGTCGAAAGCCCCCGTAGCTAGCACTCATTAAGTTTATTAGGTTTAGTATTGTATACTAGGTTTAATTTTCTTAAATAAATAAATAAATACTTAAAATATTGAGGTAGATTTTTGATTTTTTAAATTTTAAAAATGGGCCCCGCCATCTTTTTCACCCTCTTTTCAGTTCACGAATATTGAGTACATTAGTTTAAATCCATTTAAAATTATATGTAAAACTTTAATATTTTAATTTATTCTGGATTCCCGTTAAAATAAATTAAACATAAATATACATGTTTAAACGTCATACCTGAATATTAATTTTGAACTTTCCAAATTTTCGATTCCAAACACAAAAATATTCACACGTATTATTTCGATTTCTCTATCACCGGGGATCACAGGGTTTTCACAGGGATTTCACACGGGATTCTTTTTTACTAGTCTCTGAATCGAGCAGAAAATATACGTCGTTTGTGACCCACCGAGGACAGTATCATTTTTGAAAGTACCTTTTGGATTTTCAAATTGGCAAGGCGTTTTTCAGCGCCACGTCAATGCGATATTTCGGGACCTGTCACGCAGAGGCATTGCATTGTCCTATGTACCCGCTAAGACCGAACAAGTCGCTGTACAACACTAGAAGGAAGTTATTACGACGTGCAAAGAATATCTGCAGATGAATTAAAAAAAATTTAATTTTCTGAAGACGCGCATTGAATTTCTGGGCCATGTTACAGAAATTAGCTAAATTGACCCCTCACCCGAGAAAATTGAAGCTGTATCCAAGTTCAAGATGCCACAAAATATTAACCAAATAGAACATTTTTTGGGTTTGCCGGGCTTTTTCAGAAAGTTTATACAAAATTGCGCAGGCATAGCTACCCCTTTAACTGAGTTGACAAAAAACGGATAAATTTAGATTTGATTTGGCCATGCAGTTAATATTTTGAAGATCTTATATAGTGAAAAACCTGTTTTAAGTAAGAATTTTTATGTTAAAAAGTTTTAAGTCAGAATTACGAAATGGAAGTGCATACAGATGCGTCTATTGTTGGATTCGGAGCAGTTTAATTACAGATGAACGTCGACGATGGTCAACGGCAGCCTGAGTATTTTATGTCAAAAATGATAACAGCTGCACAGCGTAAATACAGCAGCTATGAGTTAGAAATATTGGAAGTCATCGCAGCATTTACTAGGTTTAGGGTGTATTTGTTTGGCATTCACTTTTAACTGGTATGTTACCATTCGTGTGCTGACGCCTGAAGACGTGTTTTAATCGAGCTCCGTATAAAATCAGTTGATTTTAGTGAAGTAAATGATTATTAATAAAAAACAAATATATACATCGAAAGCGAAAGAGAAGCTCCGTGCGATGCAAAATCGCTCGAATACATATTCTGTGTTTGAAATAGTATAAACAACAGTTCAAACAAATAAAAAGCACTATGAGCCAGAACGACACTCGCGCTCAGCGACAACGTGAGCAAGACGATCGCCGGCTCTCATTGCAACGAAACAACGCGTACTTTTTCTTACGTCTCCACGACACCTGAAGACAGAGAGCGGTCAATCACCCCTAACACGAAAAATATAACATTGCCAACAAATAAAAAAAAAACGCGTTATTGCTCTCCCTCACTAATAGTTTCGTCACAAAACTCGCAGTCGAAGAGCAGGGTTGAAAATCAGTACAAGGAATAACAAAGCTCTGTGGGGCATCAGCTTAATGGAGCGGTTGTCGATGTGATCCGCACCAGGAGCCTTGTTGTTGCGAAGGGATTTGATATCATCTTCCAATTCAGTGAGTTTAATAGGCTTTACAGGAAGAGCCATCTGCAATGGGGCTTCTAGGGATTCAGCAAACAGTTGTACTCGTCTTGGCGATGCTGTCTCGAACAGCTTCAGCTCTGTCCTGAGGTGATTTTGTGCCAAGTGCCATCTGGGTTACGAACTGGACACTTTTGGAGCAACTTGTCTCTTGAATCTCTTCGTGAGCTTCCAGAGCGCGAATTTTGAGTTTTCATCGGCAGTAGCTTTCCCGAGGAACGCGTCAGTTGTTTCTCTTTTCAGGTTGGCCAGTACTTTTCTCACCCGATTTGATATCCTTCGGTACAGTCTGTCAATTATTGGGTCATTGGTCCTGATAAACTCACGCCGGAGACGTTTCTTGAGAGTTAAGAGGCCTACTGCTTCCGGAGAGAGAGCGATGCTGCTACGCACGTTGCGTAGGTGAACTGCGCCGCCAGGAGCTGCAATTTGAGCTGCATCTTTGATCTTCTTCATAAAAATTTCAACCGCTTTCTCGATATCGTCTGCTGTATTTATCTCTGTATTGAGGTTAAAGGCATTGTTAAGTTCGCACTGAAACAGCCTTATATTCGCAATAGGTGGAACGAGCATCCTAATAGGGGCGGTACTATGAGGTGACGTTATTAGTGAAGCGATCAGCGGCAAGTGATCGGAAGATAGGTCATACTCTTCGCATACTGATAGTAGACTGTTAGCTATACCTTTATACAAGAAGAAGTCGATACATAAAGGTAAATTCCTGGTGTTATACGGGTAGTGAGTAGGTCTGCCTGTAGCCAGAACTTGAGTTAAACTGCCGGAAATAACATCGTAAAGTGCTGAGCCTCGAGCATTCGCTCTTATACTACCCCAGAGACGATGCTTAGCGTTAAAATCACCTCCAATGATAAACTTTTGACCATGTTGACCAAAGAGATTATCAAACTCAGAGGAATTCCAAGGAAGGCCTGCAGGAGGGTACACAGCTGACACCGTAATTTCGCCCAAATAAGTGGAAATTTTTACCGTCGCCATTTGTAGGTGATTCGTTGTGATCGAATGCAGGTGATAGTGCACTAATCCCTGCCGGTTTAGGATACAAGCTCCTCCTCTGGGGCGACCTCCTGAGTGATCTGCTCGATAGCAGCTGTAACCTATCATATTGAGGTAGGATCCGACGTGTAGGAGTGTCTGTGAAATAAGCATAACATCAATTTCGTGCTTGCTGAAAAACACCTTAAGCTCATTAGCATTTGGGATAATGCTACGAGCGTTCCAGGCTTCAAAGCGCAGTTCACAAGCCATTACTAGCGCTGCGTCAACGACTTAGAACCTCTGAGTTCTTTGATCCTCTCAAATAGCTCAGCGATGGTTTTTTGTAGACCAATAATGGTCTGCTGCATTGAGATGATGATTTGTGCGAGGGAGCCATCAATTACCGTTTGGTTAGGATATTGAGGTTCACCTGCGTTTGTTACAGGAGCAAACGCAGCATTCGGAAAAGTCTGGAACCTTGTATTTGAGAAAGCATTTCCTTTTTTTTTTTTTTCTTCATTTTTCTCGCCTGAGCTCTTGTATGAGTAGCGCGCGTTTGTTTTTCGGTTCACCTTTTTTCTTGTACCACTTCAATAAAGACTCACTCTGAGTTATATGGACTAGTCCACGTTTGTGACAATATTCTTATTAAAGTGCAGAAAGTGCAAACTAAGTGATTAGTTGTCTGTGCCATTCAAATCAAATCATCATTTATATTTTGTCGCCGCGCCTGCTATCTGGTAGCCCGCGTGGCGATCAGCTGTTAAAGCTTAAGCTTTAAGCTTGAATAACCGTTATTGCTCTGTCTGGGCTATAAGTTTAGCCGGTCTTAGAACCTGCTCTGCGAATGTACTTCTGGCAATTCTTTAACTTTATCAAATAAAGTTTTAAGCAATTGCTAGAAGACATGGACAATCCTTCGCCAAGTACACCAATTGACTTCGACGCAATGGAGACAATTGCTGACTTCGGCTCACCAGTAATGCGCGCTGGTAAGCAAGCATTCTCACGTAATGGCGGATCATGCGAATACCCAACCATCTCCGCCCCATGGGATCTCACAACTTGTACTACAACTAGTACGACGTCTTCAAGCATTTCCACAATGTCAACGCAGTACAACTCTACACCGACACTAAATGGTAGTGTGTGCTCTACTACAATTAGCAAGAGCCAAATCAATGTGGCTGTAAGCACCTCACCGATCTCCCCTGTTCACCTTAGTGGATGGAAAAATGTATCCTATAAAAGACACCTCAGAAGGCGTTTAATAGCAACAGGAGATCCTGCAACTAAGCAGTCCCTCTCAAGTGTCACAAACAGACTGAGTCGGATGCTTGCCAAAAACCGCCAGGAAAACTTTAATAGCCTACTTGAGGGAGCCGGCCCTGACAATTGCAGCGACTTCTCAGTATGGAAGCTAACGAGAGAAATAAAGAGGCTGCCGCTCTGCCAATCGCCCGTCTTGGGACACTGTGGCCTGTGGCTGAAAACAGATTGTAACAAAGCGAACGCATTTGCAGAGCATTTTTTTTCCACTTTCACCCCCTTCTGTTTGACGGACGACTCCCACAGAGAAAAAATCGCTAGCTTTTTGGATGTGCCTACTCTACCAACCCTTCCCATAAAACATACCACGCCGCAAGAATTCACTCTGCAATTAGAGGGCCTCCAACAAAAAAAGACACCTGGACCCGATGGTATTGACAACCGGGCAGCCAAATAACTTCCTCACAAAGGAATTATGGTATTAGTAAAAATTTATAATGCTAAGCTAAGATTACCGACCCATCGGTACCATACACCACCCCTGACACCGCATTCTTTCCCGGAAAATAGGGCAACATATGCATTTACATACATACATATAAACACTTTCTGCTGCAGCAAGCACTCTAGTTCTAAGAAACACAACATTGTTATACACGCACACAAATTCATGTTAACTTATTTTAAGGCGAAGAATAAGACGCACTTTATTTCTAAGAAACACAACATTGTTAAACACACACATACAAATTCATGTTAGTTTATTTTGAGTCGTAAAAGAAAGACGGCGGGCAGTCGATAGCCAACAGCCAACCCGACAGCAAGTGACTTTTCTTTTCCCGAAACTTCTCAGCGACAACAGCAAAAATCAAAGCCAACGACGATTACAAAAATAAAAGCCAATTAAAACCCCACCTACAACTGCATTAATACCTACCGTCGGCTCCCCGGGGTAACTCGTGCGAGGATCGTTATGATACCCAAACCCGGCAAACGTCCAACGCAGATAGACTCCTACCGCCCAATAAGTCTACTTCCAACCTTTTCTAAGGTCTTTGAACGCATTCTGATGAAACGATTGATGGATCTGCCGCAGGTATCAGGATACATACCCCAACATCAATAGTAAAAAAAGAATTTTGATACAAAAATGGTCATGAACATATTAAACAAAAATAAGGAACCACAACCAATGTTCAAAATCGCGTTGGACCCAGATAGCCGGACACTAAAAAAAATGAAATTCACCCAATCTACAAGCTACAGCTCCTACTGCATCGGCGTATCACAGTGGAAGAGCCACACAAGCGCAATCGCCCAGTGAAGTGCACTAACTTTAGATGTGAGATCTAATAAAACGAGTAGGTCGATTAAAAATATTGTATAAGGCGACTGTGCCCTGTTACTATTAGAATCAAACCAACAGTTTTGGGTGGGGTGATATCTGAGGAAGAGATAAAAAATGCGACCTATTTATTGTAGCAGAGGAGGTTAAATTGTAAAAATTACCTGTCACGAGAGTTCTTAATAGGGTTAACCTGGAATACAGTAGTATCGGTTAAGCCACAAGGAAGTCATTTTGGCTAGTGGGTAACATCGAGTTATCATCCATTGTGGATCCATAAAATGAGTCACCCATAACAAGGATTGGATTAGAATCATTCAACATAGACAAAACAGATTAAATGAAAATACGAACAGATAATAAATACGTTAAATGACTTTGAACCAATCTTTACAACTATGAATTTGATTATCAAAAGGTTCGTGATAGGGATACATTCTGCAGGTTCTTATTGAAAGGAGAACGCCGCTTGAAAAAGATAACCGATCTTCACGAAAAACAGTGTACTTGGAAACAAAAATTTGATTATCCGAAGCAGAGGAATTCAGCCGAGTTTCATTTAGCGCTTTCTTTTCCAAAGAAGCACTATTTGTGAAAATTGGCTCAATTAGCAATGAAAACTGCGAATGTTCTCCTACCTGCGCTACAGTACTAAAACCATAAGAATCTCCTTTCATGAATTCATGAACGATACTGTGCTGTGACCGGGCTACAGAATCAAATGCTTTCGTAAGACAGGCATCTGGGAGAATAGGTTTAAATGATGCGGTGATATTATTCTACGTCTACTCCTTTGCTTCCTGACAGTGCTTCCTGGTCGCTGCTGGAAGGTCTGTGGCTCCTGTTGCAAATTCTTCTTGGGGCCCATCCAGGCTGTAGCTGCATAATCTAACAATATTTGCAAAAACTACATCTTTGCAATGCAAAACATTAATCTCGTAGCGCCGCACAAAGCATTCAACTTCGGACAGTTTCGCGGAGACGCCGTACTACTAATACTGATATGCGCAGCGGCTTCATTTTGTCGCTGTCTGCGCGTGTATAGCAGTGAGCAGATGGATCATCTGCCCTTGCTGTAGTAGCATCAGCAGAGCGTTCATGCTTTCGTTTAGCGTCTGCAGGATGCTAAAAGTGTTATTGTCCAAAGGGTGCTGATGTCCGCCTCTAGACCGACTCCTTTGCCGGCTGTGCTTCCTGGTCTCAGGTTGCTCCTGGAAGGGATGTGGCACCTGTTGGGGCCCATCCAGTCTTTAGCTACATCTAGGAGACTCCGCTTCGGGTAGGAACATGGAATATAGGTCGATTGTTGACTTCGCTTCTTCCTCCCACACCTCTTTGTGGCCTAGAGCGCTGAAGGAATGCCTGGAGTTTGGAGCATCCGGAATAATTCGCTGGGTGCTGTTCACCACAGTTATGGCAAGTGCATGTCTCGCTTCGTGGTCGCGTACAGTCTTTGGCAGGATGTTCGCCGGCGCATTTAAGGCAGATGTGCGCGTTACGGCAGTATTTGGCCGTGTGACCAAATTTCTGCCATCACTGACATTGGGTTGTCGTATTTCGCTTGCGAAGGGGCTCGATGACTACTCTTATGTGGCATAAACCCTTAAGAGCCAGGATCTCCTTGTTGTTCGTCGCAGCAGCGATGTTCAAAAAGAACATGTTTATGGGATTGGCAGCAGAAGCCCCTGACTCGTTTCGCCATTTCGGTGTATGAACGGGCACCTTGTGCCCGAGGCTTTTCAGTTCATCAATGATTTGATGATCACATCACAGAAATCACTTCACCTTCATAGCGAACGGACGTGTTTTTTTTTGGCGAGCACTCGATTTTATTATTTTCTTAAAAAGACAAACCGGCGTTTGTCGAGAAATTAATTATTTATTTTAAACGTTTCCATTCGCACTCGCGTCTGCGCGGTACCGTATTTGGTGTGCTTTAAGTTATTTTAATATCTACCCAAGTAAGGTACTGTGCCCTATTTATTCCTATTCCCTTTTCTTACGTTTACTGCAATTTCTACTTTTGCAATAACTCTCTCTCCTAGTTTGCGCTCTTATTTTCCTATTACCTCTTAATAACAAGTTGCTCTTATTAACAAGTACAGTGGTTCAAGGCTACTAGTTTATCTAATATTAATTATTTGTTGTTTATTTATTTCTTATATTCTTAAATTGCTAGTTCTTACCTTAAAATTTTTATAATGGAATTTTATAGCATCTGCGCTATAAAATCGTGCAATAAGCCAATTTCCGCGTCCCAGCCTAGCATCCCCTGTTGGCTGTGTGAAAATGTTGTGCATGCGAAATATGCAGGTTTCACCGCCTCAGTTTCGGATGCAATCTCTAGAAACGCTGGTTTCCACTTTTGCTGCAGTGGATGTCGCGCGGTTCAGAAAGAAATGCGAACGTTCATGCGGCAAACTAAAAACGGTTTTAAAGAGTTGATCGGTGGTTTCCGCAAAATCAACGACCAACTCTCTATGCTGGATTCCCAATTTAGCAGCCTACAGCTACTAAATGAATCCCCAAAGCGCAAAAAAACCTCTATTAGGGACTCCGTATGCACTGATATCGCTTTTCAGCCCGATCAGCCGACGACCATGCAGCCGCTCATAACTCTTACTACCCCAAGAGCAGGAGTTCGAAACACAAACGTGGTTTCGGAATTTGACTCCATAGTTGAGCATAACTCGTCCGAAATACCACCCAGGGTATCACTCCAAGTGATTCCTCCGTCACGAGTAGAGTCGACCCCCTTAAAATCCACAGCTAAGGGTAAACCACCGTCCGGACCCCCGGTACGGACTGATGTCGCGGTCTTACCAACCGCAACACCAAAGCCCTTACAGGTGATCCTCCCCTCTAAACATATATTTATTTCACGGCTGGCCCCTGACACCTCAGAGATTGATATCTCGGCTTATATCCAAGCTAAATCCAAGGCCGTTGTTAGAGTGGAGGACATTAGGAAATTTAAATATTCTTATTCAAGGCTTACGTCATCTTTTAAGATACGTGTACCTCTGCCGATGTTCGATATGATCTGTTCGCCCAGCTTTTGGCCGGAGAACATATTCGTACAAGAACATCAGCCGAGTACAGTAAAAAAAAAGGTTAATAAGCCTGTGGGAGTTAAACTCCCAAAGCCTAAAAACCCTGTACCATCTTCGTCTCCCTTACCTAAACCTTCATCCTCAAAAAACTAACAACATCTTACATATCCCTTACCTATCAAAATACTAGGGGGCTTCGGAGTAAGCTTCCTAAACTGTATTCTGATAGTCTATCTTTTGCATCCCAGATTTTAGTTTTCACAGCGACCTGGTTAAAGCCGGAGATTTTCAGTTCGGAAATTTTCCCAGACAGGTACACCACTTACAGACGGGACCGACCACTACGAAGGGGAGGAAGAGTCCTTATCTCTGTGGACTCGACTTTGCTTCTGAAGAGGTTAGGTTACCGAATCTTGGTGATATTGAATTCCTATGTGTCAAAATCACTATGTCACTTCAATCAATATTCATAGCATGCTCATATTTACCACCTTCTTCGGAACCACCTACATACTGGCACCACTTATCTGCCATTCAGCTGGTTTCGAACCGCATGTCTGACAGTGACCTTTTAGTGACTCTAGGAGATTTCAATTTACGTGAACTTATCTGGTCAAACATCGAGAATTCACCATCTTTAACACTCTCAACACATCACGATTTTACTGAGGGTATGTTTGACATATCCCTTGGTCAAATTAACCACGTAAGGAATTCTTTAGGTCGGCTTCTAGATTTATGTTTCGTTTCTGACCCAGATGGAATAACCGTTTCCAGAGCCATGCCACTTTCGCTCCCAGAAGATCCTTACCACCCAACGCTTGAGGTTTCGATTGAAACCCTTACTGCTAGCAACCTTCAGTCTCGCCATGGAGCTCATAAAACTCGCTGCTTTCGTAAGACTGATTTTCAGATACTAAGCAATTTAATTTCCTTATTTGATTGGTCCGATCTCTGGGAATGCACCGATATTAATATCGCTTTAGAAACATTCTACAAAACGCTTAACGCTTTCTTCGACTCTTGCGTGCCATGGAAGTATCCATCCGCCTCGACCGACCCTCCTTGGTTCACAAGGAGCCTTAAAAACTTAAAATATATTAAAAATAGACTCCTAAAGAGACATAAGAAAACTGGCTGTAACGTAACATTCTCAAGATACTTAGTAGCTCGGTCAAATTTCACCGTGCATAACGCTGAGTGTTATAAGAATTATATATACCGCTGTCGGATTCAGTTCACTCAGGATCCGAAGCAGTTTTATAATTTTGTTAACACTAAGCGTAAGCAGGTATCTTCTCCCCCCCTAATTTCGTTTGAAAATGTATCTGCGACTACTGATAAGGGTATTGCCGATCTATTCGCAACTTTCTTTCAAACAACGTACTCATTTCCTACAAGTATGGATCAGCCTTATTCATATAACAATCAGCTAATCTTATTTTCAGACCAACTTTCTCCGAAAGCATTGTGTTATCGGATCTTCTGAGGGTGAAACCAGTCTATTCGCCAGGTCCTGATGGTGTTCCTGGCTGTGTACTGAGAAACTGCGCTAAGCCATTGTGCAGACCCCTTCTTAAACTTTTCTCTTTGTCTCTGGAAACTTCGATTTTTCCCCAAATGTGGAAGGAATCCTATATAATTCCCTTACACAAAAAAGGGAAAAAATCGGATGCCGCAAACTATAGAGGAATCTCCAAATTGTCGGCAATTCCAAAGCTTTTTGAAAAATTGGTAACACCACATCTTCAACATCTCTGCAGCTCAATTATTTCTCCATGTCAGCATGGTTTTATAAAGCGTCGCTCCACCACCACAAACCTCTTGGAGCTGACCTCCTTTATTATAGATGGCTTCCGTAAAGGCCTTCAAACAGATGTCATCTACACTGACTTTAGTAAAGCATTTGACTCTGTCAACCACTCACTCCTTTTGAGTAAACTTAGTATCCTAGGATTTCCCTCAGACCTTCTCACGTGGATTTCTAGCTACTTAACTGGGAGAACCCAACGTGTTATTTTTAAGGATGTACACTCTCGTCTTGTTAGTGCTACATCGGGAGTCCCCCAAGGAAGCCATCTTGGGCCACTACTTTTCACTATCTTTATTAGGTCGTTAATAACCCCCTGCCATAACGAACTCTCTGGTTCTTATGTATGCAGACGACGTTAAGCTCTGTCTTCAATACAAATCCCCTTCTGCCCAATATAAACTTCAGTCAGATTTGGACAATTTTCAAAAGTGGTGTTCCACCAATCTCTTAAAACTTAATGGGTCAAAATGTAAACTTATGTCTTTCTATCGCTCGTGCCCTAACCAGGCGACATACTTTCTCTATGGGATCTCCTTAGATAGATTAACCCAGGTTAACGATCTTGGTGTCCTATTAGATACTAAACTTAAATTTTCCGACCACATTTCTACGATGGTTAATAAAGCCAAGGGCGTGCTTGGCTTCATTAAAAGATGGTCTAAGGAATTCAATGACCCTTATATTACTAAAACTTTATACGTATCTTTAGTACGTCCAATTCTGGAGTACGGGTCATGCGTCTGGAGCCCTCAGTATGGGATTCATCAAGATCGCATTGAATCCGTTCAAAAGAATTTCTTGATGTTTGCACTTAGGGGACTCAACTGGGATGCAAATCTTCACCTCCCATCTTACTCTAACAGTCTCCTTCTAATTAATTTACCTTCCCTAACCAATCGTAGAAAGATGCTGGTGGTCGTTTTCCTTTATAACCTTATTAATGGTAATGTAGACAGCCAGCATCTACTAACACGACTAACATTTAACATTCCAAATAGACGTACTAGAAATTTTAGTCCCCTATTCCTAAATTGTTGTAGATCTACGTATGCCCAGCATGAGCCTTTTAGGGTTTTATGTACTGACTGCAATGACTTGTACCCTTTTACTTCATTACTGCACGTCCACTTCTATTAAATCCTCAATTCTCACCTACCTTTCAGAGCAACAAACGAACTCTACTTTTTCCTCGTAATCTTTCTAAACTTTATTCTCTCGGGTCTATCCCCGCGATCCGAGCTGTACGATAAACGGCAGCGCCCCTTGGTCGGTTGGGCGGGAGGTGGGCTGTACGTTATGCAGTGGGAGCCGCGCGAAAAAATGATGGAGCGTACTGTGGTGGAGTCCTTTAACGCATACTTGGTATGGCCTGTCCTCCTTGAGCTGGTAGCAGTGAAACTCAATCTTTTCGGTCTCGAGCCAGCTGACTATGCTCCGGTAGGTGCTAGCGTCTGCCGCGTGGAGCCTCAGGACTCCGCCCATCGATGCCTTGGCAGAGACCTTGCTCAGATCAGTGATTTTTGAGATGTTGTCCATCAGCCGGGGTACGATTTCAACACCATCCAAAACTATTGGAGGGGATTTAGGTTGCTCCTTGGAAGGTGCACTGATAATACCAGATGAAGCTGCATCACGTTTGGCAGCAGCAATAGCTGCTTGATGGCTGGTACTGGGCTGCTCGCTCAGATCCTCGGTTTGCGCAAGCAACCCGAAGCGGTTTGAGCTGCCGCTGTAGGTGGGCACAGGAATCTTGATATCCAGTATTGCCTTCTTCTTGGCATTCATTGGAGCCCCACTTGCCTTCCTCTTGATGACTTGCATCCGCTGAGGCGCTGGCTTAATAGTGTTGGCCACTTTGGATGTCCGTTTCGTCTCAGAGGCTTTATTTACTGCAATATTGAAGAGCTTGCCGAGGCTGAGTAAGCGCTCGGTAGCAGCGGGCATCATAGTTTTTGCATTCGGGTCCATAATTGCAATTTCTAAAAGTTTGTCAACAAACTTCAATCAGCTGTGAACAGCTGCTTTAAACAGCTGAATTGTTGTTGTGGCCGCTGTTCAGCGGGGCCACGATTTAGATTGTTTGCAGCAAAGTAATATCACTGCGCTTGAGTGTATTTTTACCTGATAGTGAGTCTAGGGATCACTGTTCGCAGTTTGTGCCACTATTGGGGGCTTAACTTGAAATATTGCGCAGAAAATTAATATTTTTCCCGCTTATGGTATTAATGACGTGCAACTCGTTGCAAGGGTTGCCGTATCTTGTCTATGCCTAAAAATAAATTTGGACACACAAAGTTCGAAAAGAGCGACATTAATATAATTAGAGAGATACCTAACGACATCTACAGTGGCATCCGGCATAAAGCGGGTTACAAAATTAGAAATTCCGATTAGCAACAGCTCTAAGCGTAAGTCTTGAAGATTGCGGTTCTGCGCGATAATATCACCGCAGGTTGCCTGGTGGGCGCGGCGGCATGCAGGTGGGTTGACATAGATGCAGGCAGGCGGATTGACGGAACAGTATTTAAGTTGTCCTGTATAGGACCCGGTCCGAGGTTAGCTGCAGATTCCAGCGGATCAACATTTGAAGCGGTAAGTCTAATAGGGCGCATAGTTGCATTAAATTCATTTCTGGGTGCACCAGATGAATAATTACATTGTTCAATGGCAAATGTGAACCTCGCGTTGTGCATAAATTTGCCTGATAATGGTGGGAGATCCTCTTAGAAGCTTGAAGCCAAGGAAAATAGATTCCAGATTACGAAATTATTTATTAAGTGAGGTGAATTGTTTCCGAGCATCCCGGAAAAAGTTTTGATTTTGCTTCGTGAAATTACGCGTTTGTCCTTCAATCTCTCGACAGGCAAGACAGGACCAGGTCAAACCAATGAATTTTCCCAGTAGATCACCAAGTCGGCCATTATAACCAATTCTCTCCGCATCGTGACGCTCGTGACGATGTTGCTCCATGTTTAGTGTATATATCAATTTCAATAACCGCTCCCTTGTGTTCAAATTTAAATTTTTAAGCTTTTATCAAAATCCGAGAACTGAGTCAAACCTTGACCTCAGATATGAAGATATTCCTCGCTGCTCTCCACAGATTTTTACTTTTTCTCTCGCAGCGCATATTCTCTTTCAAAATTAGATCCATGACTTTGGTTTCTGCAACGGGTACCGTAAGTAACTTTTCTCTGGTCCGAATGCCACTTTCTTGTTTGCTTTTCTACTAGCACATGGGACTCCTTTAAAACGTATATCCAGTCAGACTATTATATCCGAGACCGGCACGCTACTGGTACTACCATCAATACTAGGCCCCATTTGCATAAATACCCCAGTTGCTTTCAGGCCCGCCTTGGACCTCGCGCAGGTTCATTCATCTGGCCACGTTCTCCTTTCTTCCCGACGACTCTGCCGTAGATCTGGCAGCGGTTGATTCCGGTTCCATCTCCAGCGTTAAAGCTTGCACCAGCGGCTTACTTCTCTCCCGTTCACCTTTCTTTTCATTTTAGCCATTTCTGGATGCCGGTCGTTTCGGTGCACGCCGCGTCTGCCACTGCACCCTCTATTTCTACAAAGAACTTTTTTCCAAATACTGTGAATCTTCCATCCCCGCTGGCGATAGTACTTTTCCTATCTTTGTTTCTTGCTGAGGACCAAGCTGGGCTTGTGCTCAGGAGCGATTGGGGACTATCATCTATATACTCCGATTCCTGAACTCTATCATTGTCTATACTTGGAATTTCTTCCTTCTTTATTTTCTCTTACAAAAATTACACACAAAATTTATAGAAAGTTTGGATCAGAATAACTAGGAAAGTTAAAATTCACAACTAAACAAAAAAATCCCAAAAGTAATATAGTATGCACTATATTACTTATCCAAGTAAGGTACTGTGCCCTACTTCTATTCCCTATTTCTTACATTTTCTGCAATTACGAATGTACCACTCGCATCCGTGGATCAATCTGAGTGTTTTGTTTTGGGCCGTCTGTACTCTTTTGATTTGAATATCACAAGGTAATCCCCATATTTGGCACCCATACCTCCAAATCGGCGCGATAATTTGTTTGTAGATGGTCACCTTATTAGCCAATGACAGTGTGCTTCTTGGACTTAACAACTAAAAATGTTTGTTCATTGCATTTGGTATGCGGGTTCTAATGGCGGTGATGTGCTTGGCGAAGGTGAGTCTGCGATCCAATGTAAGACCAAGGTATTTAGTAGAATTGGTCTGTAGAACAGGCCTTCCTTCTATGTCGATAGCAGGCGGGGTTTTCCTTAATAAGGCATTGGCGGATTTATCGCTATTTCTGCCGATGTTCCAACGCTTTGCCCATTGCGCGAACGTTGTGCCAAACTGCTGGATTCCATCCGCAAAGGCTTCACTGCTTGATCTATGGGTGATACAGACGTGGCCAGCATGGTAGACGGATTGTCTGGTTGCGGCAAATCACTAATGTAAAGGCAGTACAGGAGCGGCCCCAGGACAGTCCCTGTGGGACACCAGCCTTCGCTTCGTATTTTGCAATTCTTATTATTGGGAAAACTCACTCTCTCCTATTTTTTTTTTAATTGTATTTATTTACATAGCAGTCCACTGTTACTGTTTGTAGTAACTTATACTTTTTTTTTTTTTTTTTATAAAAATCTTAATTTGTATTTAAAATCTGTCCAAGTGAACAATCATTAAATGGTTTGGGGGGGACCTTGACTTAAGGGAGGTACATGGAATGTATATCTTATGAGGTTGACTTAGGTGTCTATTGGTTGGGGAGATCAAGCGGGTGTTTCCTTTTCAGGCGTCTTGGGGATTGCCTATTATCTAGGAGGTTGATGGCCAGGTGGTTGGGGTGGTTATCCAGTCTTTTTATGTATCTTCCGCTGAGACGGGTGATCTCCTCTGTTACACATCTAATTCCAAGCTCTTTATGTATTATTGAGTTTTCGTGGTACGGATGGGCGTTCGAAACTATTCTCAGGCATTTATTTTGAAATCGCTGTATTTTGATGCGGTTCGAACAGCTTGCCGTGCCCCACAACTGTATCCCATATGTCCAGATTGGCTTAAGCACTACCTTATAAATAAGAAGCTTGAATTTTAGTTTGAGTTTGGACCTCCTTCCCAGGAGCCAATGCAGTTGCTTGAGCCGTAGGTTGGCCTGGTTGCGCTTATTGATTAGGTGCGGACGCCATGTGAGGAAGGCGAAATGGGAACTTGGGAGGTGGGTTTTAATTTTGAAAAGTAGTCCAGGGTGCCAGACTCTGTCAAACGCCTATTTGACATCAAGCATAACGGCGCAGCAGTACTTCTTCTTTTCGAAGGCCTCAAGTATAGACTCAACAATCCGGTGGCATTGCTCAGGTGTTCCGTGAAGGCGTCTGAAGCCAAACTGGTGGTCAGGGATCAGACCGGCCTCCTCCAATACCGGCATTACTCTACGTAAGAATACTCTTTCGAGTATTTTTGAAAGGATTGCCAGCAAGCTAATCGGTCGATATGATGCTAGGTTGTCTTCAGGTTTCCCAGGTTTTAGAAGGACAATTACTTCCGCTCGCTTCCACTCTTTAGGGAAGTACCCTAGACGAAGGCAGCTGTTGAATATGTTGGCCAGCCTTTGGGAGCAGATTAGGGGCAACATTTTCAGTGCTGTTGCATCGATACGGTCTGGACCCAATCTCCTCTGGTTCGACGGGCTGTATTGGCGGGCCAGGAGCACTTGGGCTGTCTATGAACCTTATGGTTGCAGCTCTCTCTTCGCCAGTGCATCTGTCAAACGGTGTGAATGCACTATGTAGATGATCAGCAAAGGCTTCTGCTCTTTCGACCTCAGTCCGACACCAGGAACCGTCCACTTTTCGCACGGGTGATATCTTCATCACAGGTCTTTTTATGTGCCTCGTGACATTCCACAGGTTGTGTTGCGGGTCTCCAGGTTCCAGCTCCATAAGGAATCTATCAAACGAGTCCTGCCGTAGAATGGATAGCTTGTCCTTCAAATCTTTGGTGGCACGATTAAGTGCTGTCTTGTCCCTGGGGTTGCGCGAGGAAAACCAGACTCTTCTGAGGCGCCTTTTTTCGGCCACGAGGGCCGCTATTTGCGGAGACCACAAGTGCACGTCTCTTTTAGGTATTCTCGGGGTAGTCGGTGGAGGTGGATTCGCAAACTCAGCGGCATTGTGCATCTCTTTAGTTAGTTTTTCTATGGCCGCATCTATGTTGCTTGGTGTGGAAAGAGGGGTATCTGGGTACTGGGAAGAAAGCATCCAAAACGTAAACTTGGGGGCATTTGTGTGTTTTCCGGTGAGTCTTCTAAGCGGGGTTTTTCTGAGGACGGGGATGTTTAGGAGCAAGTTTACTGCGCTGTGGTCAGATAGAAGTTTATCATAGCTTGAGCATGTTATCTAAGAGTGTCCTATGCCCTTGGAGACGGCGAAGTCCAGCAGATCCGGCTGTTTTGAAGGGTCGGTAGGCCAGTGTGTGGGTTCTCCAGTGAAATGGCAGTTCAGACTCTTCCGCTGCAGGTACTTATAGAGCTTTATGCCTTTGGGGTTGTTTGTGCGGGACCCCCACCAGGAGTGTTTGGCGTTAAAGTCTCCGGCTGCTATAAACCGAGGACCAAGGGACTCGAAGAAGTCCTGAAGGTGGGTCTCGGTTATCGAGTGTCTGGGTGGGAAGTAAACCGCACCAATGGTGATATCTCCCTGTGGGCTAGAAATCCTGGTCACGGCGCACTGAGCCCATTCCTCCTGAAACGCAGGAAGTTCCGTGTACTGAATGCCACTCCTGATGAGCATAGCTGCTCCTCCGCGTGCTCTGCCAGATGGATGGTTGGCATGTAACAGTTCGTACCCGCTAATTTTAAAGTAGGATCTGGGACAAAAGTGGGATTCCGAAACTAGAAGAACATCGATATTGTCTGTTTTGATGAGATGCCCTACTTCGGCTTTGCTCCTCTGCAGGCCGTTTGCGTTCCAAAAAACTATGTTAAGGCTTATTTGCATTCATTTTTGTTGAGGATGGGAGCTATAAGCTGCATCATCTGCGAGAACATCTGCGAAAACAACTGCGATATCAACTTTTCCATCATCCTCTCAATTGATCCTTCCATGCGGGCAAGCATCGTATCAAACTGGTTGGGTTGTGGGGCTTCGGGAGTGGTATGAGGGGTTTGTTGGGGATTCGTTGGCTGTGTCACTTGGTTTCCTAAGAGTACGTCCCAATAACTTGTACCATTAATGATAGTTGGTATCTGGATGAGAGGTGGTTTGTTGCTACTCTCATCTGGTCTGGCTTTAGGAGATTGCTGCGCTTTTGCCTTTTTGTAGGCAGGGCATCCTCTGAATGACGCAGGGTGATCAGCTTGGCAATGTAAACAGCATGCTTTCTCGTCTTTTTTTTTGGTGCATGACCTAGAGTCATGAGAATCACCACATTTCACGCAGCGATGTTCCAGGAAGCAGTAGCGCTGGGTGTGTCCAAACCCTTGGCATCTAAAACATTGTGGAACGTCGTTGAATTTCAGTGGGGGCTCTATGGTGACGACTGATCTGCAAATCCTCTTTATTTTAAAAACCTCTGTGTTGTTGCTTGCTGGTTCTAGATTGACAAAGAAGATCCCCAGTGGTTGTTTGGATTTCCTGCCAATGGGATTGTGCAGATCCCTCACAGTATGGCCGTATTTGTGGAGTTCTTTTTTAATATCAGTCTGGTCCGTTGAGTGGTGAAGTCCCTTGATGACCGCCCTGTAAGCTCTCTCATCCTTTGGTTGGAAGGTGCGGTGTCTTTTGTTATGTGCCACGAGGTGCTGACGTAGGGCTGTGTAGGACTCCTTGTCTGGCATCATTACGCGTACGTTATTATTTCTCTCCGTTTTATAGGAGAAATCCTTTTCGGATCCGACTAAATCCGATATCATCTTGACAACTGCTTTAATGTCGGTCACGTCTGGGATGTAAATCGGGGGAGGCTTGAGGGTCTTCGGGATCGGGATTGGTTTCTCTTCTGATTTAGATGCCACTGCCTCTGAGGCAGTTTTGGGTTCGTCATGATCATCGTCGTCTTCTTTGCTTGAGAGGAGGGCAAAGGGGTTATTTGCCAGCTTGCTGCGCAGAACTGCGCTGGTGCTAGGTGTGACGTTTGGCTTCTCTCCTTGCCTATTACGCGCGGACTTGCGCTTGATCTCGCTGGGCTCCGAGAAGGAAGAGCTCCAGCTTGAGTCTCTGCTCGAGCTGCACTTACTTGCTTTGAGGGCCTTCTTACTGGGCATTGTTTTGCCGAGCTTAATGGCACGCGGCGGGGCCTGCCAGTCCATACTCTAAGTTGGCGTTCTACAACGTTTATGCTGAAAATAAGTCACAGCAGCAACGGAAGCGAAAGGGCAACGGACAAAGTGGGACTCCGCTCTTGGCTGCCCGACTTAGCCCGTAATATGTGCAATCCACCAAGTCCCACGTGCGGGAATAATAAAACACAAAATTCCGAAAAATAATTCAATTTAAAATCGAAAACAAAATTCCTTTTTTAGTAACTTATACTGCAGAGTATTTCTATAGAGTATTTACATATTTACATACTTAAACCTAATTAGGGAGTCTAGAGGCTTGAATTAATTTTATCAATTAACTTATATATCTTCTCGGCAGATCTGTTGGGTGAATGCGCAGGATCCTCCTTCTCGCCCTCAGTCCCAATACACGTTTCCTCATCAAGAGTTTTCGAGCCAACTGGTTTGGGTGGATTCCCAATTTATTAACGTACGCGGTTGCATGTTTGTTTATGACATCGCCAATCCTTGGTACCTTCAGCTCTTTTTCAATGTCTTTGTTGCGGATGTACCAAACCGCTCCAGATAGTTTACGCAAGATTTGCGACTGAGCCACACGAATTTTGTTGAGGTGCGACTTTGCGGCGATGCCATACACTTGGGTGCCATATTTCCAAATAGGAGCCAAGACAACCTTATAAATTTTGGCTTTGTTGGAAACTGAAAGTTTGTTTCCAGGCCTAAGGAGCCAAGCCATGCTGTTCGCCTTTGTTTTGAGCCGCCAAGTTACATCCGTTACATGGCGTTGAAACTTCAGGACTTCAGTGTCATCAGCAAAAGTGGCAACCAGCAGGTCATTGGGTCCTGTAAGCGACATGTTGTCAGCTGTACTAAGCAAGTACAATGGTTTAAGGTAACTAGTTTGTGTTAAAATACATTCTTTTTGTCAATATATTTTTAATTTTTAAAAAATCTCTTATAATGGAATTTTATAGCATATAATCGTGCAATAAGCTGATTTCCGCGTCCCAGCCTAGCATCCCCTAATGGCTGTGTGAAATCGTAGTACATACTAAATGTGCCGGTTTCACAGCCTCAGTTTCGGATGCAATTTCAACAAATGCTGGCTTCCACTTTTGCTGCAGTAGATGTCCCGCGGTTCAAAAAGAGATGCAAACGTTCATGCGGCAAACACCTACAGGTGATTCTCTCTTCTAAACACATATTTATTTCCCTGCTGGCCCCTTACACCTCATAGATTGATATCTCGGCTTACATCCAAGCCAAATCTAAGGCCGTTGTTAGAGTGGAGGACATTAAGTCCTAAGTATAAATATATTACTCGAGGCTTGCGTCATCTTTCAAGATACGTGTACACGATTTGTACGCCCAGCTTTTGGCCGAAGAACATATTCGTACAAGAACATCAGCCGAGTACGGTTCAAAAAAAGTTACTAAGCCTGTGGGCGTTAAACTCCCAAAGCCTAAAAACGCTGAACCGTCTTCTTTACCAAAACCTACTTCCTCAAAAAACTAACAACATCTATTACTTTTACCTATCAAAATACTAGGGGGCTTCGGAGTAAGCTCCCTAAACTGTATTCTGATATTTCTTCATTTCAGATTCCCAGATTATAGTTTTCACAGAAATCTGGTTAAAGCCGGAGATTTTTTGCTCCGAAATTTTTCCAGACAGGTACACCACTTACAGACGGGACCGACCACTACGAAGGGAAGGAGGAGTTCTTATCTCTGTGGACTCCGACTTTGCTTCCGAAGAGGTTAAGTTACCGAATCTTGCTGATCTAGAATTCCTATGTGTCAAAATCACTATGTCGCTTCAATCACTGTTTATCACATGCTCATACTTACCACCTTCTTCAGAACCGCCTACATACTGGCACCACTTATCTGCCATACAGCTGGTTTCTAATCGCATGTCCGACAGTAACCTGCTAGTGATTCTAGAAGACTTCAATTTACCTGAACTTATCAGGTCAACTTAGGCTCGACATTTCCGTCGGTCAAATAAACCACGTAAGGAATTCCTTAGGTCGGCTTCTAGATCTATGTTTCGTTTCTGATCCAGATGGAATAACTCTTTCCAGAGCTCCTTCCAGAAGATCCTTACTACCCAACGCTTGAAATGTCGATTGAAACCCTTACTGCTAGCAATCTTCAGTCTTTCTATGGAGTTCATAACACTCGCTGCTTTCGTAACGCTGACTTTCAGAGACTAAGCAATTTATTTTATACATTCGATTGGTCTGATCTCTGGGAATGCACCGATATTAATATCGCTTTAGACACATTCTACAAAACGCTTAACGCTTTCTTCGACTCTTGCGAGCCATGGAAATCTATCTGCCTCTACTGACCGCCTTTGCTTACAAGGAGCCTTAAAAACTGAAAATATATTAAAAACAGACTCCTTAAGAGATATAAAAAAACTGCGTAACTTTTTCAAGATACTTAGTAGCTCGGTCAAACTTCACCCTGCATAACGCTGAGTGTTATAAAAATTATATATACCGCTGTCGGATCCAGTTTACTCAGGATCCGAAGCAGTTTTATAATTTCTTGAACACTAGACTAGACAAATTTCGTTTGAAAATGTATCTGCGACTACTGACTACGGGTATTGCCGATCTATTCGCAACTTTCTTTCAAACAACATACTCATTTCCTACAATTATGGATCAGCCTTATTCATATAACATTCAATCAGCCAATCCTTTTTTCAGACCAACTTTCTCCGAAAGCAGTGTTATCGGACCTTTTGAGGGAAACCAGTCTATTCGCCAGGTCCTGTAATGTTCTTGTTACGCTAAGCCATTGTGCAGACCTCTTCTTAAACTTTTCTCCTTCTCCCTGGAAACTTCAATTTAACCCCACATGTGGAAGGAATCCTTCATAATTCCCCTACACAAAAAAGGAAAAAAATCGGTTGCTACAAACCAAACCTTTTCGAAAAATTGGTAACACCACATCTTCATCCTCTCTGCAGTTCAATTATTTCTCCATGCCAGCATGGTTTCATAAAGCGTCGCTCCACCACCACAAACCTCTTGGAGCTGACTTCCTTTATTATAGATGGCTTCCGTAAAGGCCTTCAAACAGATGTCATCTATACGGACTTTAGTAAAGCATTTGACTTTGTCAACCACTCATTCCTTTTGAGTAAGCTTAGTATCCTAGGATTTCCCTCGGACCTTCCCACGTGGATTTCTAGCTACTTAGCTGGGAGAACCCAACGTGTCCTTTTTAAAGATGTACACTCTCGCCTTGTTAGTGCTACATCGGGAGTCCCCCAAGAAAGCCATCTTGGGCTACTACTTTTCACTATTTTTATTAACGACCTACCCCCTGCTCTAACGAACTCTCTGATTCTTATGTATGCAGACGACGTTAAGCTTTTTCTTCAGTACAAATCCCTTTCTGCCCATTAGTCGGATTTGGACAATTTTCAAAAATGGTGTTCAACCAATCTCTTTAAACTTAATGGGTCAAAATGTAAGCTTATGTCTTTTTATCGTTCGTGCCCTAACTAGGCCATATACTTTCTCTATGGGATTTCCTAAGTAAGATTAACCCAGGTTAACGATCTTGGTGTCCTATTAGACTTTAAATTTAAATTTTTTGATCATTTTTCTTCGATGGTTAAATAAAGTCAAGGGCTTGGCTTCAATAAAAGGTGGACCAAGGAGTTCAATACCCCTTATATAACTAAAAGCTTATACGTATCTTTAGTACGTCCAATACTGGAGTACGGGTCATGCGTCTAAAGCCGTCAGTATCATCAAGATTGCAATAAATCAAAAGAACTTTTCGATGTTAGCTCTTAGGGGACTCAACTGGGATGCAAATCCCTTCACCTCCCTTTTTTATTTTAACAGACTCCTTCTAATCTATTTACCTTCCCTAGCCAATCGTAGAAAGATGCTGGGGTCGTTTTCCTTCATAACCTTATTAATGGTAATGCAGACAGCCAGCATCTACTAACACGACTAACATTTAACATTCCAAATAGACGGACTAGAAATTTTAGTCCCCTGTTCCTAAGCTGTTGTAGATCTACATATGCCCAGCATGAGCCTTTTAGGGTTTTATGTACTGACTGCAATGACTTGTACCCTTTTACTTCATTACTGCACGTCCATTTCAATTAAATCCTCAATTCTTACCAACCTTTTATAGCAACAAACGCACTCCACTTTTCCTCGTAATCTTAACGCAACAAAAAATAAGTTAAAAATACATAGAATTCTTTAAAATTATTCCCCAAAAATGGGTGCCACTAAGAAAGGGACTTTTCATGAGATAGTTAGGTGCATATACAACAGATGATAATAGTTTATTTTCACAGAATCGACGTCAAGCAATTATCTTTTGATGAGTCACAATGTTAATATAGGTGTTATCGTATTGTGGATGTGGAATGTGGGAAACGGTGTTTTTAATGGCCTATTTCCTCTGAGCTGATAGAATTTAAGAGTACTTATGAGGCTTAACAACGCTGAACTTATTGCCACTAGAATTGGTAAAATCTAAGGTTTTTTTGTTTTGCAACAGTAAAAAAAGGAGTTAAATTTTTACTTTAATTTAGTAACTTTAGTTTTACAGAATTCATTTCTTTTTTCCTTTTTCTTTTCAATCTTTTATAATCGCTTAAACAGCTGTATCGAACTGTGAATGTTACTTTTTTACTAGTAGATTTCAGTGTTTCACATAGTCGTATATTTCATATGTTTCATAAAAATGTAATTTGTGAGAAAGGGCTATTATATCTATCTTTATTTTGATTGTTCCAAAATGTTTAATATTTGATTCGATTTACGATTGCAAATTATCGATTGTAGTTTTATTAAATTACTTATTAGGAAAGCACTTCGACAAAATTGCACGTTGCATTCAATATGGCGGATGGACAGGTTACAATATAAATGAATTTTTTAAATCAAATAATAGTTTTATTTTTATATAGTTATCAAGTGCATTGCGAGATTTACCTGGCAGAGCCTTAAATGTTTCGATCGAAGAACGGCTCACTTTGTTCCAAAATGTGTCTGCCGTTTTAAAAAATCCCGGTAAGTCATGCGTGGTTTAACATATGCAGTTATTCAAATGTAAATAGATTAATTACATAAAGAAAAAGATTCACAAATCTTTATTGGCTTTTAAACAAAATCCTTTCATAAAATTCAAATAAATTATAATAAAATTGTACTTTATCCAAATTCCTATTGCCATTAATAGAATAGAGCCTGAATGAAAATTAATATGCGAAATGGCACAAAACAAATGTATCTCGGCGCTCGTAGTCCCAAAAAAACAAATAAATTCCTATATTCTAACTGAGTACTTCATAGAATATGTTTATATATAAATATTTTTATAAAGGATTATTCAAAATTCAAATAGTACCAGAGATGTATAGTATAATTTTTATAAAGCGACATTCATGCATGTAGAAACAAGGCAAAATTTTGATCGCGTTCTATTAAAGCTTTTTCAAAACGATTTTCTTGCAAATATCCAATTAAAGATGAAACATCCAAAAATCCGCAGTGCTATTCTCGCAGAGTGCAGGAAAGCACGTCCATGCATTAGAGTCGAGCGCTATTCTTGACTATCCGTGCCATAGAGTATACATATTGTTCGCAATTACCTTCTGTGCCGGGATTTGGCGCTATAAGCCAGTTCGTCTGTTTACTACGTAAACTAACCTCGCCCTTTTACATGGTCTATTTAATAAGTATCGGGACTGGTGCCGTAAATCAAAATTTATTGTAGGTATCTTTACAGTTACCTAATATTATTCAAAATACATCCCTCCTGCATTGATTCACTTAATTTGGCGCGTCTGCCACTCGTCAAAAGCTCTCTGGAAATCGTTTTCCGGAAAGCTTATAAGAGCCTGTGTCACAGCCGCTTGAACTGCCTCAATGGAATGAAATCAATGTCTTTTGAGCTCTCTTTTCATTCGCAGAAATAGGAAAAAGTCAGGTGGAGCCAGGTCTTTGCTATAGGGGGGTGAGCCAATGTTGCCACGCCGTATTTCGCCAACAGCTGCAGCAGCTTTTTGTTCTTCGGTCAAGATTTTTGGGACCAGCTTCGCGCACACTGTCCTCATCGCAAGATCATCCTCAGTTACAATAGTGTAGACAGTTCCGACTGAAATGCCGTTCTCCTCACTGATAAGGGCAATGGTTAAACGCCTGTCAGAGTTTAAAACTCTTCTCACTTTGGGCACCTGAAAATTTGTTCGAGCTGTCGTTGTC
This sequence comes from Drosophila merina, assembly GCA_035047645.1. Classification (NCBI taxonomy): domain Eukaryota; kingdom Metazoa; phylum Arthropoda; class Insecta; order Diptera; family Drosophilidae; genus Drosophila; species Drosophila merina. Next base: position 23,806,048 of record JAWNPH010000059.1, on the reverse strand, counting down.
GTTGTTGAGCTTCAACGAGCTCCCGGCCTTCCTTGAACATTTTGTGCCAATCGAAAACTCTTGTACGGTTTATGGCATTATCCCCAAAAGCCCGTTAAATGAGTTCAAGGCTCTCCGACGCTGATTTTCCAAGTTTAAAGCAAAACTTCACAGCGTAACGTTGTCCATTTTAGCGCTCAGAATGCCGCCCAAAATCAGTCGGACCCCCCATCCCCCGCTTCGTTGAAGCTACAGCGAAGCAGTCCCGATACTTATTGAATAGACCCTGTATAGCTTTTAGCTACTGACGCAAAACTTTGTCCACACCCTTATTTTCTTTATATGCTGTATATAAGTCGAAATATCCGAGATCGGTCGACTTTTTTTTCCTATAGCTTCCGTAACTGGAGTATCGATAATGCCATAACTTCCATGTTTTTACTGAAAGTCTGCGATCATCTAGAATATTTTTACGGATCAGCCGAATATATACTATAGCAGGCATATAACTGGACGATCGGAGATCCTATAACTTCTGTGTTAGTAGCAAAAAGGTATCCATTGATATACAATTATTTAGAAATTCTTATCCGAACTATGAAAGATTATGTAGGAGTTTTATGATTATTATTAAGTGCATATTTGTACAGTATACAGTGCTTAACTACCTCACCATGTTTGATTAAAAAAAATGTAAACTTAATCCAAAAAATGCACTTAACCGCAATTCAGCTACTTTTTATGTACTTATTATGTGCTTATTAATTTAAAATAATCTGATATATTTTTTTGAACAACGTTCTTGCCCTTATTATCAATAGCTTTTCCTCTAATTTTTGAAGTTCTCTAAGTAACCCAGAAAAATTATACTCCATTCCTAATTGTTCCAGAGTCTTAATAGCATCAAAATCTTCTTTGACAGTTGGCAGCTTTGGTTCCTTATCACCGCTATTCTCATCGTCATCGTCGCTATGCTGATCTTTATCTTCAGTCTGCTTATTCAGAAGAGCACTTGTTATCTCTTTTGTCGTCAAGGTACCGTAACAATCCAGGCTCTCATCGATTGCCACATATTCGTTCCAGTTGCATGTTCACTCTATTTCACTAGTGAAGGCACATTCTTCCTTGAATTCTTTGTGCTTGTCCACACTTTGATAAAAAGTTGAACTTGGCATATCCTTATAAAAAAGCCCACTTTCGTCAATGTTGAAAATATTGTCCAAATCATATTCCTTAAGTAATCCAGATAAAATATCAACAACAAAATCATTCGCTCCAATTTCGTCACATTCGGCAGACTCGCCATGTATTTTTCAATGTTTAATGTTGAGGCGCTTCCGCCAACGCCACAACTAGGTACCATCTGAAATGTAATCTACTTTCAATTAATCAAATAACTCTTTTGCTTTCCCTAGCAACACGTGACGATCCAGTACTGCATTACCAGCACTATGTTGATTGAAATACAAGTACAATGCGTTCTCTACCAAAGCGTGCTTTACTTTCCGTTGGCGCTTGCATTTAAGTCCCGCTGTTGTGGCCGATTGTTGTATGTCACTCTCATAACGTATGATGCGGTTTATTGTTGAAAGATTACAATTTTATTTAACTGCAAGGCTCTTTTTGTTAACATTATCCGTAACTTGTTCGATTATTGATAGTTTTTCTTTGATTTCTTTGGTCGAAAAATTGATTTGTAAACAAACTACGTACTTGCCATTTATATGGAATTGCCGAGCATATGTAAACGGTCATGCGCAGTTTGGCGCCACGATCAAAACGAACGCATCCCCCTCCGAGCGGCACTAGCCGCGCTCGCGCGACCTCTCTACACTTTGTTCACCGGTTATACCTGACTCACCAGGTTATGCCCAGATATACAACGCTCCCAGCGAGTATAGTGCCAACGAAAAGAAACATAAATCTAATCACAAAACGAACACAATCGGTGGCGTCCTTTTCACTTTACTAGCAAAGAGTGACGATCTATGATAACAACGAAAAAATGATGGCGCTGCAGAGTCGAGCAAAAGGTGGCACATTTATGTATTTGGAAGAGAAAACAATCAAAATTGCAACAAAATTTATGCAGTTATCCTAAAAATGCACCTATATTGAATGCAACTAAATTAATATTTTTCAAACAAAATAGCTTTTCGTTGTACAAAAAAAAAGTATGATTGGGCAGTTATATGTAATGTGCAGTTAAGAGTTGGGGCAGTTAAGCACATTATACTGTACAGTTTGTCAAGAAACTGTTTACACACCGAAAATAAATGGTATTTTCTGACTTGAATGCAAAATTAAAGGCTTTTTATCAAAATTCAGGATTTTTTTTTATTTATATCTATTTATTAATATATTTTTTATCAATATGTAAAAAAAAAATAACATAATTATAAACAGTTAACGAGAAAAATAACAAAAACTAAGTTTACACACTTTTGACACTGTCAAGAAAGTGTTTACACAAATTACTCTAGCTCTATTACAGTTAAATTTTAAAGAAAAAACAAGTGAGAAAAGTTATCTTCGGCTTGCCGAAGATGGTATACCCTTGAAAACAAAAAGTTTTCCATACAAAGACTTTTTTTCATATCGGTAATTTGTATGGCAGCTATATGATATAGTGGTCCGATCCGACCGATTCTTAAACTTAATCTGCGTGCAACAAAAATAATGATCTGGTAAAAATTCAAAACGCTAGCTTTAAAACTACTGTCTATTTTTTGCATAGAAACAGACGGACAGACGGACATGGCTATATCGACTCGGCTGTTGATGCTGATCAAGAATATATATACTTTGTGGGGTCGGAGATGCTTCCTTTAATGCGTTACACATTTCTGGACAAAATTATAATACCCTTTTTCAAGGGTATAATAATAAAAAACTAATAGTTTTAATACATTGTATACTCTCTATTAGCATTAGGAACATATTGGAGGCGATTTTTCATCGATCCAATCAGTTTTGGTAGGACATATTCCTTGGAATCTCTTGCCACTCTTCTAGTTAGTGCTGCTTGGTTTTTTGGTGCCCTTTTTCCCACTTCTTTCTTAAGGTGGACCCAAAATTTTTCTATGGGGCTTAGATCTGGGCTTTGGGGTGGTGTGTCGATGACTTGCCGCAGTTCTAAAGGACCCAGTTCCACACAGTAAGCGCATAATGCTTAGGGACACTGTCTTGATAAAATTCGAAATCAGGCTTATTATTGGTATACATTCGAATTTTTGGGCGCCGGATGTCAAATCGGATTTTAAAATTTCTAGGAATTGAGCTGCATTCATTGTGTTCTCAATAAATGCTAAATCTCGGAAACCTTGGCTGGATATGCACCCCCACATCACAACCAACAGTTTGGAAAATTTGACTGTTGGTATGATGTTGCGGTTCTCTAGCGCAGTTAGCCCAGTTAGCGCTTTGCGCCACACTCTTTTGGGTGCAACATTGTAATACAACATCATCTAGATTTCATCTGCGAAAACCCAGTAATTTTCTGGCCGATTTTGCATCCTGGTAGCGAAAATGAGCCGCTTTTCAATGTTGATTAGCAACAGCATCGGTTTCTTACGTGCTATTTTTGACTTGTACTTATGCCGGAGAATGGCTTGGCGCACTGTTTCGTGTGACACATCCAAATCACACTCTTCCTTATGGTCCTTAGCAACAGTCCTTGACGATATTTGACATCCAGCGCCCAAAAATTCGAATGTATACCAATAATAAGCCTGATTTCGAATTTTATCAAGACAGTGTCCCTAAGCATTATGCGCTTACTGTGTGGAACTGGGTCCTTTAGAACTGCGGCAAGTCATCGACACACCACCCCAAAGCCCAGATCTAAGCCCCATAGAAAAATTTTGGGTCCACCTTAAGAAAGAAGTGGGAAAAAGGGCACCAAAAAACCAAGCAGCACTAACTAGAAGAGTGGCAAGAGATTCCAAGGAATATGTCCCACCAAAACTGATTGGATCGATGAAAAATCGCCTCCAATATGTTCCTAATGCTAATGGAGAGTATACAATGTATTGAAACTATTAGTTTTTTATTATTTTTTCTTTAAAATTTAACTGTAATAGAGCTAGAGTAATTTGTGTAAACACTTTCTTGACAGTGTCAAAAGTGTGTAAACTTAGTTTTTGTTATTTTTCTCGTTAACTGTTTATAGTTATGTTATTTTTTTTTTACATATTGATAAAAAATATATTAATAAATAGATATAAATAAAAAAAAATCCTGAATTTTGATAAAAAGCCTTTAATTTTGCATTCAAAGTCAGAAAATACCATTTATTTTCGGTGTGTAAACAGTTTCTTGACAAACTGTATTTCAATTTCTATGAAATATGTATATGAAAAAAACAAGACTATTTTACGATTAATGTTTGGGAACTTAATTATTCGGCATTTAGCCCGTTTATTTATTTTAATACTAATTTAGAATAGGTTTGGGTAGTTATAACATAGGAATCCGTTTGGATAATTATAACTTATTTATCGGAATTACTCCTGTTTATTGGGTTCTATATTAATCCGAAATTCGCTTGAACTCTTTTCGAATCTGTTAAGATCTAACTAATTTAAACTTAAATATTCTCCAAGAAAGCTGGAAAGAAGGCCCGACGTTGGCAGCGCAAATGAGCAAAATTGAGGACACCGCCTTGGTCAGCGAAACTATCGTGGGACTGCTGACTTAATGCCTCGGGGTGGGTACATTCCCCTACCGTTCAGCTACTCGTGTTTTATATTTCATTCCTTCAGACTGTTGATTTGATGAATAGCATCCGGTCTTGCAACACATTCGGGTTCCATGCTAACTTATATTATATATGAACATATTGGTAAAATGTACCTAAGTTCATACATGTATCCAAGTGCGTATGCGCAGGTACTGAACAAAGGTTACGGATGAACAAAACTAATTTCATATTGATACGCTAGAATTGTAGAATTATTTATTTAGTTATATACAAATAGATTGTATATTCTCTGGAGCTACTTTCTGACTGGTTGGGTATTTATGTTTGTTATGACGGATATTCAATTATAGTGAGTGTAACAATGTACATGTACAATAAATGTAAAAATCATGATTACAGAGGTGCAAATATATAGATTTTTGAATTACAGGAGTGCAACTCCCGAGAGGTTACTTATATTTAAAGAAATTGAAGCAACCAACGATGTGGAAGGTTTCAGTTCGGACAACATTCCAGACCAATTTTTTTTTGCGAATTAACGTTATCAAACAGATTTAAAAATTGTTCATTTAGAGAAATAGTACTTGTGAAGAACCACTACATCAATTTCTCCTTCTTCAAACGTTTCCATTGCATCAATAATTTTTTGAGCGTGGTCCTACAAATGAAAATCTCCTCGAAGATATGTCATTTACAACTCCGCCAGGAAAGGAAAGCGGAGATATGGCATTTTTCTCGTCATACATACGAGGTGTGTTCAAAAAATATCGCGAATTTTTAATTTTCGGGGGTTAAATATAATCGAATTTTGATTTTTTTTTGTGGCGTTATGTTGGTAGTCATGTCTGTCACTTATGCCGACAAGCTCGGCCATTTTGAATGTTCACTTAATTGTTGACAGCTGCTTTGCTTGCACGTGTTTTGGATCGTCTTTGACTGTCGTACCAAAATTGTTCAATTGCGACCAAAACCAGCATCGCATGAACATTGCTAATGAGATGTTGGACTCTGTCCGCGACGACCCAAATATACTCCAGAGGGTCATAATAAATGGTGACGAATCGTGGGTTTATGGTTATGACGTGAAAACCAAAGCTCAATTATCAATGGAAGCTGCCGCACCAATCAAGACCAAAAAAAGCGAGCCAAGTTCGGTCGAATGTGAAAGTTTTGCTGACAGTTTTCTTCGATATTACCTGCAAGTTATGCGCAATTTGCGCGAAGCAATCTGCCAGAAACACCCGGATTTGTGGAAAACAAAAATTGGCTTTTGCACCACGATAACGCCCCTGCTCACACATCGTTGCTTGTGCGCGACTTTTTGGCCAAAAACAACACACTAATAATGCCGCAGCCACCGTATTCCCCAGATCTGGCCCCTGTGACTATTTCTTGTTCCCTGAACTGAAGAGGCCCATGAAAGGACGAAGTTACGCTACGATTGACGAGACGGCATTGAATGAGAGGCTGAACAAGATTAAGGAAAATTATTTTTTTAACTGCTTCGAAGATTGGAACAAGTGAAAAATGGCACAAGTGCATAATATCTGATGGGGATTACTTTAAAGGGGACAAAATAGATATTCATGAATAAATAAATTAATTTTGAAAAAAAAAAAACAAAATTTGCGATATTTTTTGAACACACCTCGTTTAATGGTGAAGCCATCATTTGCGGCTTAAATTGATGTCTGATTTTTAGAAGATTCATGTTAGATATTTTCCTGAAAGCACAATCATTTTTGAATTTCTAGTTCCCTAAGATTTCTTCTTCATCGATACCTTATGATACCTAGGATTAGTTCGTTATACAATAATCACGCGCCTGATAGTTCTGTTTTTACTTTTTTTATACCCTTGAAAAGGGTATTATAATTTTGTCTAGAAATGTGTAACGCATTAAAGGAAGCATCTCCGACTCCACAAAGTCGATATAGCCATGTCCGTCTGTTTCTATGAAAAAAATAGACAGTAGTTTTAAAGCGTTTTGAAATTTTTACCAGATCATTATTTTTTTTGCACGCAGATCAAGTTTAAACATCGGTCGGATCGGACCACTGTATCATATAGCTGCCATAAAAATGATCAATCAGATTTCAAGTCTTTGTATGGAAAACTTTTTTGTTTTCCAAGATATCGCAACCGAATTAAACATTTATTTATTTGACATAGCCATACACTATTCGTAAAAGTTTGGTCCGGATCGGACCACATTATCATATAGGTGCCATACAAACGACCGATATGAAAACAAGTCTTTGTATGTAAAATTTTTTTGTTTTCTAAACTATTGCAACCGAATTCAACATTTATTCATACCATACACGATTTGTGAAAGCTTGGTCCGGATCGGACCACTATATCATATAGCTTCCATACAAACGACCGATATGAAAACAAGTCTTTGTATGGAAAATTTTTTGTTTTCAAGGGTATACCATCCTCGGCAAGCCGAAGACAACTTTTCTCACTTGTTTATGTAGCAAGTCAACATAAATACCAAGTTTTGATTTGCAAAAAAAATCATAAATTTTATCGACTTTATTCGGACTTTTTAAAAAGTACCAAAAATGCATTGTTAAGTAAAATAGAAATATCAAGTTATTAATAACGTGATTAGGAGGATAAGCAGAAAATTCTATTTCTGTGCATTCTATTTGCTCAGTTAAAAAGTTCCAAATTTTAGACTGCACACGTGAAATGTTTTGACACACATAATTAACAATAATAACAATTAACAATAATATCATAATTAACAATGGATTATAAATAAAAAAATAAAAAATAAAAGTTTATACAGATCCAAATAACAGGATTTTTAAAAATAAATCTACTGTTTATTTGTAGAGGATTCAAAATGGGGCCTACATAAATGCATGCGCAGCAGCTCAACACAATCGGTCCCGCAAGCTTTGCCAAGCGCAGCACCTAACAATAAATTTGCATGGTAAAACTCTACTCTCAGGCAGTCTGCAAGGTGCCTAAGTGTCATTTCAACTTACGGTTCCAACGAGCTTATGTAGCTTAGAAGAATTTTTATTTTTGCATACTAGGTGTGTTCAGGAAAGGATAAGGTGAAGGTATTGTTCACAATTTTCTTTGATTAAAATAGTGTGGTGCATCACAAGTCTCTGATGGTCCTTCTGTAAATAAGGAATAAAACAAGAAAGTTATGCAACGTTTGCGTATAACAATACAGTTCAAATTGTGGTAACGCACCACAAATCTGACGTTTTCTTCGTATTGCTTCTTGTAAACGGCGCATAACTGCCAGATAATACTGTTTATTAACCATATGGCCATATAGTAGAACTCCTGATGCACCACGCCATGATAATTGAAGGAAATAGTCAGCAAAACTTTGACATTTGATCAAACTTGGGGTGCTTTTTTAGTCTTGGCTCAGCTGGGTTCTTGATATAGCTTCCATGTTTTTGCAAATAGAAAGTTAAAATTTGCAAAGAGCATCTTTTATGACTTAGAAAATTTTAAACGAATCGGCTGCCATGTAACTGAACGATTGGTGGTTTTGGGAGTAGAAGCATGCTATTTTTTTTAAAACCAATTTAAAAGGCACTGGTCTGAATCTAAAGCTCTTATATGGAACGGGAAACTATACTCGATATTTTCTTTACCTAACCAATAGAAGCCGCAGATTAACTGAAAGGGTGTATACACTTCGGCGTCGATTTCCGTTCCCGTTTTAATCTATTAAAAATTTAAATTTAAAAGGATAAAAATAAATTTAATTTGAACTGATTTAATCTGGGTCGTCAAAATCTATGAAAATCTATGGAAATCTATGAAATTTTACTTTAAAAAGTGCCCACCTACACCAAGCAACACACAAAACACTAAATTTTATAGACTTCTAAGAGAACGTTCGTTTTTCTAAAAAGTATCAAAAAACATATGCCGTTAGCCGTTTCCAATGTATTTTTAAATTCCTATTCCTATTCCTCCTTTTCGTTTAAGCTTAGTCAAGATAAAATAGATTTTACCTACCCTTACTTGTAGGGTACAAAATTATTTTTATTACCCTATTTACCTTTAATCACACTAATGCAATATCCACATTCATAAATGTAAATGTTTTTTAAAAATTTTTATTGTTGCATGCAGCTGTGTAAAATTATATGATCCTCTGCATCGGTATAATTGAATATGGAAAAGTTAGCAATGTTTAAATATTCCATTAAAAATATTAATAGAAAAATGTACAATTTTAAAAATTCAGTTAATTGTTGGTAAATTAGAATTATGTAATTAATTTAATAATAAGCGAATAGGAAAAAACATATACAATAATTAAAAAGGCTAACTAAAAATTCTACTTCTCTATTATTCACTTTTTAGGAATAAATTCAACAATTATAAAAGGAATATGTAAAGTCATTGCAACTACTTTAACTAAGTACAAGGATGTTGCATCCCAACGAGCTGTTCGTGATCTTATTGTTGAGCTGGCAAGAAATCATCATGATTTAACAATAGAACATATGTTAAATGTTTTTAAAGCTCTTTTATTTAAAGAATTTGCATCTGTACCTCCCCAAAGATCTTGTAAATCATCAGTTATTGCATTGGGATGGATTTCTTTATTACAAAAAGAAGCTATCAGCGATTCTAATATCTACAAAACTGAAAAAAAAAGATTACTTGAATATCAGTCATTATTTTACCAGATTACGTTGATATCTACTTACCAAAGAATAATAGATGCAGCCGTCAAAATTTTATTTGACTTATGGGAAAATGAAACAATATTTGAAGAAACCTTGTTCACAATATTTGAAATGGAAGCAACGTCCAACATCACTCTTCTTTTAATGATAATGGTTCAATTTGACTCTAAGCGCAGCAAGCCATTGATGCTAAAAACGCATAAGACAAAGATTTCAGAATATTTCGTTAAAAGCATGATTTCGTGCAAAATAAAACCGGACAAATGCTACATTAAAGCATGCCGCCCATTATTGGAATCATACACCCAAATTGAGTTTGATAGCATAATATTTCCCCCATTGCAAAGAGCAATTTTACGAAGTCCAGAAAATATACTTGAAAGTATTGGATTAATTTTTGACATGGTTCATTTTGATTGCAGTCGTTATGCTGAAAAAATCGGGAAAGTACTTATTAAAAACTTATATAGTGTCAGCGATATTACACGTCGTGAATCGTTGGAATCTCTAAAACTTATTTCCCAAAAGTGTTCAGACTGGCTTATAATTAAGGGATTATTGGAAAATATTTTCGCTGTTTTAAATGGATCTGATGGGAAAATAAATGTTGTTGAGTACAGACTAAACATTTTACAGGTAAAAATTGTTCACAAATGTATTATATTTTTACACTCTTTTATTTTTATTGACCAGATGTTTTTAAAGCTGTAAAAGATCATTCCCGACAATTAGAAAAGAAATCAATTCTTTGGCCAAAAAAAAGTATTCCGTCCATTAAAAATTTCCTTGTTTGTCAATTTAGCTGTTTGATGGGCAGAAAGAATGAAAGAAACACCGTGTGTTCGCTGCGGAATTTTATTTGCGACTGACAAAGGAATGAAAGATATAAATTTTCTTATTCCTAATTCGTTAGAGAGGAACACATCTATTGACTATGATCTGTAACGAATACAAGCGTGCATTGTATCATATGGAGCGTTTTGAAATTTTTACCAGATCATTATTTTTTTTGCACGCAGATCAAGTTTAAAAATCGGTCGGATCGGACCACTGTATCATATAGCTGCCATACAAACGATCAATCAGATTTCAAGTCTTTGTATGGAAAACTTTTTTGTTCTCCAAGATATCGCAACCGAATTAAACATTTATTCATTTGACATAGCCCTACATGATTTGTGAATGTTTGGTCCGACCACTATATCATATAGCTGCCATACAAACGACCGATATGAAAACAAGTCTTTGTATGTAAAATTTTTTTGTTTTCCAACCTGTTGCTACCGAATTCAACATTTATTCATTTTATATAGCCATACACGATTTGTGAAAGTTTGGTCCGGATCGGACCACTATATCATATAGCTGCCATACAAACGACCGATATGAAAACAAGTCTTTGTATGGAAAACTTTTTTGTTTTCAAGGGTATACCATCTTCGGCAAGCCGAAGATAACTTTTCTCACTTGTTTAAACATTAAAATGACAAGTTACCAAAATTAGTCTTTTGTATTAATTTAGCATTCAACTCTTTTGAACAGCCTCGGGGCTGTAGGAATTAACGTAATTAATAAAGTGAAGCGATGGTGCTTAATAAATAATAAAAATATGAATTTATAATTCAAGTTTTAAAATGTTAATTTTTTTTTGTAAATAATAATAATAATATTCTTAAAATTAATATTAATACAGGCTTACCAATCGGAATACGTTAATAATTTGCAATTGATTTTTCTTAAGACTCTAGTCTCCTAAAGCTTGCCGCCTCAGAATTTGCACTTTACGTCACGTTTGCTTAAAATTTGTTGTTTAAGTTGCTTTAATACAACAAAAAAATGTAATGGTCTTTTTTAAGCATTACACCATTTATTAAACGTGCCTGGAAATGGTTTATTATTCGCTTGGAAAGTTAAAGGAATTGAAAACATCACGAATAGAATAGAATAGTTTTTATTTTTCCCATATCTTAAGTGTCTATATAATTGAAAATTTTACTTTCTCAGCACGCAGTCGATGCTTCGAACTTTCCAAAACTATTATGAACCGTTTCAAACGTTTAGAAAACACATTATTTGCCGAACTAAGCAACTTTGAGGACCAATTGCAAGAAAACTTGAAGTGATGGGTAAATCCTTAGTACGAGGCAATGCCTTTAGTTAGCATTTCCGATCGTTCAATTATATGTTAGATACAGGATATAGTTGACAGTACAAAGAAAATGGTGTGTACAAAAACAACCCAGTTATGTATGTTTTAGTTGGCTAAGGCCGAGTTTAGCAGAAGTTTCTTGAAAAGTTCAATAAGTTTGTTAAGTCTTCAGGAAGATACGCTTATTAGTTTTCGCTCGTTAAGCCCCTTGGTAAAATGGTAAGCAATTTATCAAAAATTGTATTTGATTAAGTCTGGATGTCCCATCATTGTATATACTCATATTCTGACTTAACACTATAGTTCCTTTTCCGTTTTGTTAAAAATTTTATATATATTTGGTCAAACCCATTTCAGTTGTATAAAAACTTCGGATATTATCGAAGTGTGATCTCATTACTAGTTTTATGTATTTTTAAAACTACGAGTAATTTGTTTTTTTTTTTTAGGGAGCAGGCTGTTTAAGCTGTAACAAAATAGACCAAGGACAATTGCAGGAAATTTTGAATGAAGCCGTAAACTTTTTTTGGAAAACGCTTGAAAATGAGACACAAGAAAAAGTAATATGCTGCACGCTGGAAATGTTTGGATTATGGACTCAAAACTTTAGACACGAGTTACCAAGTGTTATTTTAAATATTTTTAAATCTGGGATACGACAGAAAAACATGACTCAAGTAATTAAGCAAAGCTATCTTGAATGGCTTTTATTGTCAATCAAAAATGTCGCGATAACCAATCATTCCACCATTGTACCAGATCTGATTTCACTATACAGTAAAGCATTGCAGAATTCTTCGCAACTAACACACTTCTCCGAAGCCGTTTGTATTGCATGTATTATTCTTATATTAGAAAAACCGTCGGAAAATTACAGCTGCTTTTGGGAAACAATATTTGATTTAAACAAACAAAACTTTTTCAAAGAGAAGTTTGTTAGTATAGCTCCAACCGAGACCTTATGTAATTTGTCGTTAATGGCAAAACTCTTACTTTTATTTTACTCAGATAAATTAAAAGGAAGTTTGGTACCTTTAACTCGAACGTTAGTTTATAATTTATGTAGCAATTCATTAAAAGTTAGAAAGTTTACGATTGCTGAGGTTGAAGAAATTATGAAGAACTCCAAAGGAACAGAATTCGAAAGTGTAGCATTATGTGAAATGCTAAATCGTATAAATTTATGCAACATTCAAAATGAAGGAGATTTTCATACGGATCAATTTGGAACTCCAACTCAATCGTATGTTGACGCATTAAAAGTTTTAAGCAATTTAAAGAATATCACATATGAAAAATCCATCGAAGTGGCAACGGAGCTCCTGCTTGTATCACACCATCCAGTAATTATATTAAACGATCCGTATTTTTGGGAAACAACTATTCAACATAATTTCAAAGTATTTCCGGATACCTTAATATCAGCTAAAAAAGACTATATCTTTGATGAATACATAAATAAGTTTCAAGCATGTGCTTCTTTTGAAAATGTCATATCAACATTGGTCCGTATAAGTCCAACTTGTATAGTTCCGTTAATTGTAACGGACATTAAAAAATATCTATGCGATTCTGAAAATTATCTAATTACCAACGAAGAATACCTAACTTTTCTAACACCATCTGGTGAATTATATGATAAAAGTGTAATACCTCATATAGACGCTCAATATGCCACGACTGGAGTGAAAAGAGAAAATAAGGTTTACAGTTACAAAGAACAATTAGAAGAGATTGCACTTCGTCGAGAAATTGATGAAAAACGGGAAAAAGAAGGAAAATCGAAAACCGTGAAACTAACTCTAAAGCAGCAAGAACAAATAAGAAACCAAACAGAGAAAGAATTACGAATTAAAATAAGGGTTCAACAATTGCATGAAAATTTAATTGCCAAAGTAAGTTTGCTAAAAGCAGCATGTACCGAAAATGGAAAACATATTGCTCTCTACTTACACACATTATTAAATGACATTTTGCAAGCATGCATTAGCCCACTATGCCGAGAAATTTTAGAAGATCTCTATGTATTCTTTCATACTTTGTGCTTTTCATTTACTCCAGAACTTGGTCGCACAATTGCGTTGACAACTATTGGGTTGCAAAACCTAAAATCCATATCAAATGATGAAGTAACGAATATTAATATTCAGAAATCAATTGAAGACATTATTTTTGATCTTGAAAAAAACATGAAATTAAATGTAATGGATTCGCCCTCATTTTCCTATGCGTTTGAGTTTCTTCGAAGGGCACTATCGTTTTTGAATAGTGACTTATATAATGAACTTATTTTGAAAGGCATACAAATAATAAATACTCACACTCAAATTGAACATATTACCATTTGTGTCCCGAAGTTTTTACCAAGATTGGGTATGTTTGAAATTTTACTTTATGTGTTCAAAAAAAACAACAGAGTGGAGATTCAATCAGCTTCTGCCATTTTAGCAGTTGCTAGATCTTTACAAAGCTTTGATTCCTGGACAAACGAAGATGGTGAAATTATTAATATATTTTTAGATGCCTTGCAATTTTCTAAAGATTCTGTTAGAAATATCGCCTTAAAAGCAATACAAATAATGGAAAAATCATTTATTGATTTTATACAATTGCACAATCACCTTCAAAATGAAGTCATAAGAAGATTTTGGATATCAAAATTCGATACCTCTGAGGACAACCGCGATCTTGCCACCATTATATGGAATACTGCAAACTTACCTCTTCCAAAATTTAATGATATTGTTAGTGATATTACACACTCAGAACTGTGTATTCAAAAATCGGCGGCAGAATCATTAATTTCACTAATAGCTAAAGATGAAATATTGATTAAAGATCTGATAACAAAGTTATTTAAAATTTACAATGATAAATTAGCACTAATACCACCTGTATTAGACCAATTCGATCGCGAAATTAAACCAGCTGAAGATCAATGGAAACCAAGAAGAGGTGTGGCTATCACCTTTTCACAAATCGCACCAATCATATCTATCGATGACATTAATGTTATAATGAATTTTATGGTGTCCCAGGGCCTTGGCGATCGTGAAGATGTTGTTCACAAAGAAATGTTAGCAGCTGCATTAAAAATAGTGGATATACATGGTAGTAAGACCTTGGTAAATCTGTTACCTGTGTTCGAAGATTTTCTCGATAAAGCTCCCAAGTCTCAAAGTTTTGACAACATTCGGCAAGCCGTTGTTATCCTAATGGGTTCCTTAGCACGGCATTTACAAAAGGATGATCAAAGGATTGAACCCATTGTAAAAAGGTTATTAACAGCATTATCTACTCCATCCCAACAAGTTCAGGAAGCTGTATCGAACTGCTTACCTCACCTTATGCCTTCCGTAAAAGATGAAGCGCCTGCTATGATTAAAAAACTCTTACATTCATTAGCGAAGTCCGATAAATATGGTGAGAGACGTGGAGCTGCTTATGGCATAGCCGGAATTGTTAAAGGACTAGGAATATTATCATTGAAACAATTGGATATAATGTCCAAATTAACTCTTTATATTCAAGAAAAGAAAAATTACAGATCCAGAGAAGGAGCATTGTTTGCGTTTGAAGTATTATGTACTACACTTGGTCGTTTATTTGAACCGTATATAGTTCACGTTCTGCCACATTTGTTACAATGTTTTGGTGATTCCTCCCAATATGTTAGACAAGCAGCTGATGATACAGCTAAAGTAGTCATGGGAAAATTATCTGCGCATGGTGTAAAACTTGTACTTCCGTCACTTTTAGAAGCTCTGGATGAAGACTCGTGGAGAACAAAAACAGCTTCGGTGGAATTATTGGGGGCAATGGCATTCTGTGCACCAAAACAGCTTTCGTCTTGTTTGCCAAGTATCGTACCGAAGCTAATAGAAGTTCTTGGCGACTCCCATACAAAGGTACAAGAGTCTGGCGCAGAAGCCCTTAAGGTTATAGGGTCTGTCATCAAAAATCCTGAAATACAAGAAATTGTTCCTATATTATTGGATGCATTAGAAGATCCCTCAAATAACACATCTTATTGTCTACAAAGCCTTCTAAAAACAAAATTTGTCCATTTTATTGATGCACCCTCACTTGCCCTTATCATGCCAGTGGTTCAACGAGCTTTTATGGATCGATCAACAGAAACAAGAAAAATGGCTGCTCAGATAATAGGAAATATGTATTCACTTACTGATCCAAAAGATTTATCGCCATATTTACCGAGTATAATCCCTGGCCTTAAAGCATCACTTTTAGATCCCGTTCCTGAAGTAAGGGCTGTGTCTGCTCGTGCCCTGGGTGCAATGGTAAAAGGAATGGGTGAAAGCTCGTTCGATAATTTATTACCATGGTTAATGGAAACTTTGACGTCAGAGTCGAGCAGTGTGGACCGTAGCGGAGCAGCACAAGGTCTTTCTGAAGTAGTGGGAGGTCTTGGAGTAGAAAAAATGCATAAACTAATGCCGGAAATTATTTCAACAGCCGAAAGAGTAGACATTGCGCCGCATGTCAAGGACGGTTATATAATGATGTTCATATATATGCCAGGTGCTTTTCAAGAGGAGTTTACACCATATATCGGACAAATAATCAATCCAATTTTAAAAGCATTGGCAGATGAAAGTGAATATGTACGCGATACTGCCCTAAAAGCAGGGCAAAGGATAGTTCATTTGTACGCAGAAACTGCCGTAGCGCTTCTTCTTCCTGAACTTGAAAAAGGATTATTCGATGATAATTGGCGAATACGATATAGTTCAGTCCAATTGTTAGGCGATTTATTATATCGTATATCCGGAGTTTCTGGAAAGATGACAACAGAAACAGCTAGTGAAGATGATAATTTTGGCACCGAACACTCTCACACAGCTATTATACGCTTTTTGGGAGATGAGCGCAGAAATAGAGTATTATCTGGTCTTTACATGGGACGAAGCGATGTCTCGTTAATGGTTCGTCAAGCGGCATTACATGTTTGGAAAGTAGTGGTGACAAACACTCCAAGAACATTGCGTGAAATTCTTCCAACCCTGTTTGGCTTACTTTTAGGGTGTTTAGCCAGTACAAGTTATGACAAAAGGCAAGTCGCTGCTCGAACATTAGGGGATTTAGTAAGAAAACTCGGGGAACGAGTTCTGCCAGAAATAATTCCTATTCTTGAGCATGGATTAAACTCAGATCATCCTGATCAACGGCAAGGAGTCTGCATTGGCTTATCTGAAATAATGGCATCGACGTCAAAGGAAATGGTCCTTACATTTGTTCATAGTTTGGTTCCTACAGTTCGGAAAGCTCTGCGAGATCCCTTACCGGAAGTTAGAGAAGCAGCTGCAAAAACATTCGAATCTTTACACACTACGGTAGGCTCTAGAGCATTGGACGACATTTTGCCTTATATGCTAGAAGGTCTTTCGGATCCAGATCCTTTGGTTGCGGAAAATACATTAGATGGCCTCAGACAAGTTATGTCTATAAAATCAAGGGTAGTGTTACCGTATCTTGTACCTCAGCTAACTTGCCCTCCTGTTAACACAAAGGCTCTATCTATTCTTGTTTCTGTCGCTGGTGATGCATTAACAAAGTTTTTGCCCAAAATATTATCCGCATTATTAGAAGCTCTATCAGAATCGTACGGTACTCCCAATGAGCAGCAAGAAATTGATTATTGTCAAACTGTCATATTATCAGTAACTGACGAAACTGGAATTCGAACTATAATGGATACGTTATTAATATCATCAAATTCATCTGATCTGTGCACTCGTAAGTCTACAGCAAGTTTGCTATCTGCGTTTTGTATACATTCGCCTGGAGACTACTCACAATATATTCCTCAACTTTTTCGTTGCTTACTAAAACTAATGGTTGAGGAAGATAGGGATATATTACAGAAGTCGTGGGAAGGTCTAAATGCTGTAGTTAAAGGTTTGAATACAACGCAACAAATTTCCCATGTAACTGATGTTCGACAAGCAGTAAGATTTGCAGCCAGCGAATTAAAACAAAAAGAGCTTCCCGGCTTTTGTTTACCTAAAGGAATAACGCCTCTTCTGCCAATTTTTAGGGAAGCTATATTAAATGGGTTGCCAGAGGAAAAAGAAAATGCAGCTCAAGGGCTTGGTGAGGTTATTTTTCTAACCAATGCGCAATCTCTTCAACCTTCTGTTGTACATATAACTGGTCCATTAATTCGAATATTGGGAGATCGGTTTAACGCAGCAGTAAAAGCCGCTGTATTGGAAACTTTAGCTATTTTGCTCCATAAAGTTGGCGTTATTTTAAAACAGTTTTTACCTCAACTTCAAACCACTTTTCTTAAAGCTTTGAACGACCAGAACAGAAATGTGCGAATGAAAGCTGGGAAAGCTCTATCTGAATTAGTAGCGATTCACGCTAGGGCCGATCCCTTATTCAATGAAATTCATAACGGAATTAAAAACTCAGATGATTCTTCTGTTAGGGAAACAATGTTGCATGCTCTTCGGAGTATTGTGACCCCTTCTGGAGATAAAATGTCTGAGTTATTAAAAAAACAAATTTTCGCTACTTTGTTAACTATGATTGGGCATCCTGAAGACGTTACTCGAAATGCGGTAGGAGGTTGCTTGGGAGCCATGTTAAAATATTTACCAACTTTGCAAGTTGAAGACTTTTTGAATAACTCAATTATTACAGATAGCATAAGTGACTCTCTAGTTAAACATGGGCACACGATTGTACTGTTTGTAGCTCTAAAAGAATGCCCCAACCACATACTAACATCAACCCTTTCTCCAAAAATTACTTCAAATATTTTGGTAAATATATCATCAGACAAGGTGCCAATTGCGTGCAACGCTATTAGAGCAGCAGCTTATTTAATAGAATACAGTCTAAAAGAAAATACTGAGAATCCAAATAGCATTATAGTTGCACTAAGTAGAGCAATGAATCATAATAGCAATGATGTGAAGCAATTGGTAGCGAAAAGCTGTATCCATCTTTCAAAAAATTTGACTGCAGATCAAATTAATCCTGATGTTTTAAAATATTTAGTGCCTATGCTGGTTAATGGTACTAAGGAGAAAAATGGTTATGTAAAATCGAATTCAGAGTTGGCATTAATTTCCATTTTAAGATTAAGATCTGACAACACAACCCTATTAAAAATTTCTGAAATTTTGGAATCTGGAGCCAGGGACTCATTAAACGATGTTGTGACAAAAGTATCTAAACGAGCAACTGCACAATCGGTGGTTAAGGATGAAGAATTAGACGATACGTTACAAACATAAACTTAACTCCAAACTATGCTATGTTAGATAAATTCTGTATGAAATACATATTGCGTTTATAATTTTTGTAAATAAAGTAATACTATTCTACGATTGTTTACTTTTTTAATCTTTAATGTGGAAGCTTAAATTTATGAAGCCAGTCTTACATTTAGATTTCTATTAAATTTTTATAATTTTCCGTGTACAAAAACTTATTTTACTGGTTTTAAAATTATTTATGACCTTTTTTTAACTTTATTGGCAGAGGTGTAAGGCAATTGCACTCATGGTAAGGTCATAAGCTCAACGAAATTAATTTAAAGATTTATATTTCAATTATAACCAGATGACAAAAATTGTTATATATATTTTATTGAATTTTTCTGTTCTTATCCACTATTAGCTTTAAAGTAAAATGTTTCATCAGAAATTTACAGAAAATTTTTAATTTTGTACAAATTTTGTTTGACTATAAAATTTTTTTTAAATATATGCAACATTTAAATCAAAAATAACCAAAGAAACCATGCTTATGGGTATGCTGGTTTG
The DNA here is from genome assembly GCA_035047645.1 of Drosophila merina. Taxonomy (NCBI): domain Eukaryota; kingdom Metazoa; phylum Arthropoda; class Insecta; order Diptera; family Drosophilidae; genus Drosophila; species Drosophila merina. Next base: position 23,786,734 of record JAWNPH010000059.1, on the reverse strand, counting down.
TCAATTACAAATAGCAAATTAAAATAGCCTTTAAATCGACAGAATCGTGGTTCGTGTAGGTATATAAAATATAAATATAAATATAAATAAACCAATCAAATTAAAACAATAAAGAACGTTCATCGCGTAGAAATGGCCACTTTGCGAGCTAAATATTAAAAACAAATTTCAACAGCACCAAAAATTACAACCAAGTTGCAACGGCGTGTGCAGTAGTAGCCGAATACTATTTAAAAATAATGAAGTTTAAGGTAGCTGGATTAAAGTTTTCCACAACGCATTTATTTTGACAGACAAGTGGAAGGACGTCATGTTCCCGAACCAGAAAAATTTTAATCTGGAAGGACTTTACGTAGACATCTCAACCATACGCAACTTCGCTGGAGGATCTTTGATAGGCAGCGTTCAGTTTTCACAAAAGAACCCCAGTTGAAATATTGCTGGGCGAATGACTCGGTAAATTGTGATATTTGTAAACTCATTTATAATAGACTATCTGAAACAGCGGCCCAGTAGTGAGTGTATTTTTCAGGGTATTGGCGCTATGCTGTTTCCAGATTGAGCTACCAATGGCTTGAACACCTGCAGATCTAAATCTAAACTTAGCTCGACGGCTTATGCTGTCAGTAAAGCAGGCACAACTTTAATCCATATGTATTGGTGTGCCTTACACAGCAAGAAAAGCAGAGCGGGTTTTACGAAAAAACCATCTTATATTGTCAAATTTATCATTTTAAAAATGAAACTCATTAACAAGTTAGTTTTTAGCAATACTGCTTAGAAAGCAATAATTTTTGCTGAAACGTTTTTTGCAGGGCATGCTCTAAACAATGCGACATACCCTAAGCCAATTAAGTCTCCGAAAAATTCTAATTAAAATGCAAAATTTTTAATTTTTATCAATATTTATTTTATCGTCTTCAAAATATGCTCCTTCTGAAGCGATACACATATGCCACCTCATTTTCCAATCATCAAAACATGCCTTGTAGGCGCTGTCCGGGATTGCCTTTAGTTCCCGCTGCGAATTTTCTTTCACGACTTTTATCGAGTTTTACCCCACGGAGGGGTAACTTAAGTTTTTGAAACAAAAAAAGTCACATGGGGCCAAATCCGGTGAATACGGTGGTTGATTGATGGTATTGAACAAACTGGTTGGCAGATCGCGCTCATTTTAGGCGTCGTAATTAAGGAAAGCGCTACCAACCCAAAAAAAAAACTTGAAAATATTCAGCGCGGGCAGTTTTAAGAGACATTTTCCGGAAACTTAATTGCCTTAAGGTAGACCTCCTTCGTTAAAGACGATATGAGTGACTGATGTTCGTTCGAAAATTTTTGGAAACTGTCTGTGTAAAAACCCAAAAAATGTTAAGGCCCCAGGCCTTAGGAATTGCACAAGTTCAGTCCCTTAATAATAATTATTGTTGATATAATAATTTATAGTTTCATAATTATGAATTAGTATTTATATATATCAATTATAATAATATATTGTATTAACCCAATTAATAAAGTCATAAGACTGAAAATTTGTATTTCTATTATTTTCCATGCAAGTATTATCCATATATTCAACTAGCTTGGTAAAAATACTGAAATTATTAATCAATTAACTCAAACTCGGTGAAATGTATTAAAAACTCAATTTTAAGTCAAAATCAAACATTTGTAAGTTACAGATAGACAACGGACCTGTAAATCAAGAGATCAACTAAATAAACAAACCGTCAAGAAGTTCAATTTGAATCCATTTATTTAAATATGTTCATAACAGAAGCGATAGCTCGGTGAGGTGCGGGAGAGACGAGTGCAAGCCTACGAATTGCCTATAACCGATGAGGCAAAAATGCATTCAACTTGGTCGTCCTGGTGAGGGACGAAACGGTGATCGCCCACTAATGCGTTGCTTGACTTGATCTGCGTGCAAAAAAAATAATGATTTGGTAAAAATTTCAAAACGCTTTAAAACTACTGTCTATTTTTTTCATAGAAACAGATGGACATGGCTATATCGACTCGGCTGTTGATGCTGATCAAGAATATATATACTTTGTGGAGTCGGAGATGCTTCTTTTAATGCGTTACACATTTCTGGACAAAATTATAATACCCATTTTCAAGGGTATAAAAATTAAATTACAGATATGATATTTTCATGTTGGCACAATATCCAACTATTTAAATGCACTTTATTTTAAATAATCAAACAATTAAAACATTTTTAGAGCAAAAATTAACTAACAATACTTACCAGTATAATATATGCAGAAAAAAATTGGAGGAAGTAATAGTACCAAGTCGGTCTTGGCGATCGCCAAGCAAGTGCTTGGCTATGGGTAATGACGCTAAGGGGTCACTGAAAGCTGGGTGAAAACCATCACATGCGTAACCTGGGTAATTCGATTAGGCTCGCTTTTACCAGGTCGCGCCAAAAAAGGCTGGCCATCACTTACGAGAAAATGGGACTCTTATGCTTTTGCCTTTGTTTGGTTTTTTTTTTTAAATTTAATTAATCCTTTTTAATCTTATAAATGTCTAATTTTTTTAATTAACGCAACGATATAAAAATAACTAATAAACTAAACAAGAAAGGAAAGAATAAAATTTGTTAATAATAAAAAAATATATTTAGAAAAAGGTTGTTTTCTGAAACAGGTAACTACAAATTTTTTTTTAAAATCAACATGCATTGTATCTCAAACTGCAATAAAAATGAATTTACATAAATTTCTGTATTTGTTAAATTATTACTTTGCCCGCCAAAAAAATGGGCAAACACAGAGATCATTTTCTGAATTTGGTCCAAAAAATCTATGCGTATACAACTGTAACTTTTTTTTAATGAATACGTTTTTTGTCCGTTATAATTCATAATAAAAACATGAAATTTAATTAAAGACTCAAAAAATTACCATATCACTTTTAAAAACCAAATGTTACCGTTTCATTTAAAGGAGATTTAAAGATTGCATAGCATATTATAGGTTTCCCACTCAGGTGTCACACATTCTGGAAGCGCTGGACCCGCGTATCCGTGGCATCAAAGGATTGGCGACGATCACGAAAATAAAATCTTTTATTACAACCGATTCATTGAACGATCTATGTTACTGGTTCACAGATTCACCCTTTTCGCTGTTGCTCCACTCACGAAAGCGCTTCCATTGGCTGCTTCGTTTTTTTTCATACTTATTGTGAGACTAACAATAATTATTCAAACCTTATTATATCTTGATGAGCCAGTCCGCAAACCTTCTTTCCACCATTTTAAGATAACAAGCAAGTTGTTCTGTTGCCTTTGCTGGGCATCTAGATCGGCTAAGTATTGCGGTATCGTCAGCAAATGTAGAGGTTGTGAGCTGATAGTTTGCGGGAATGTATGCTGTGTATAGGGTGTAAAGAACAGGACCCAGCACACTACCTCGAGGGTAGGGCCGGCGGAAGACGTGGGTACTATGGGTACTACTACCCACCTGAAACTTCTGAAGGTGGGTAATTACCCACCTGAAAAACAGACATGAAAACCATGAAGTGAGTTTAAAAACTCACGGAACATGAAAAACGTATCATGGCGAATTTTTTTAGTAAGTAATTTAGTAATAAATGAAACCAGTTCAAAACAATGTGTTTAATTTTATTGCAAAATGAATAACAATGAGTAGGACGACCTACAAGAGATGGCATAAGATCAGAACCGCACACGGTTATATAATTATTTTTGGTGTCACCAAGTCATGTCCAGGTGATTTTTGTTTACAAATGGACTTGTTTTTTTCGCGAATGTATATTGGAAGAGGCCTAACCTTCTTAGGTTCCTCTTTAGGTGACTTTCCCGGTTGTATATTTTCACCAGTAGAATTTCCCAGCAGCTCAAATCTGTTAATGTTTGATGGCGCTTTTTTAGTGAGCATGTTATTATTGTCATTGAAAAATCGTTCATCAAAAAGGAATTTTGTTTTCGATTTTAAATTGAATTATTTTTCGGAATTTTGTGTTTTGTTATTCCCGCACGTGGGACTTGGTGGATTGCACATATTACGGGCCAAGTCGGGCTGCCAAGAGCGGAGTCCCACTTTGTCCGTTGCCCTTTCGCTTCCGTTGCTGCTGTGACTTATTTTCTGCATAAACGTTGTAGAACGCCAATCTAGAGTATGGACTGGCAGGCCCCGCCGCGTGCCATTAAGCTCGGCAAAACAATGCCCAGTAAGAAGGCCCTCAAAGCAAGTAAGTGCAGCTCGAGCAGAGACTCAAGCTGGAGCTCTTCCTTCTCGGAGCCCAGCGAGATCAAGCGCAAGTCCGCGCGTAATAGGCAAGGAGAGAAGCCAAACGTCACACCTAGCACCAGCGCAGTTCTGCGCAGCAAGCTGGCAAATAACCCCTTTGCCCTCCTCTCAAGCAAAGAAGACGACGATGATCATGACGAACCCAAAACTGCCTCAGAGGCAGTCGCATCTAAATCAGAAGAGAAACCAATCCCGATCCCGAAGACCCTCAAGCCTCCCCCGATTTACATCCCAGACGTGACCGACATTAAAGCGGTTGTCAAGATGATATCGGATTTAGTCGGAACCGAAAAGGATTTCTCCTATAAAACGGAGAGAAATAATAACGTACGCGTAATGATGCCAGACAAGGAGTCCTACACAGCCCTACGTCAGCACCTCGTGGCACATAACAAAAGACACCGCACCTTCCAACCAAAGGATGAGAGAGCTTACAGGGCGGTCATCAAGGGACTTCACCACTCAACGGATCAGACTGAAATTAAAGAAGAACTCCACAAATACGGCCATACTGTGAGGGATCTGCACAATCCCATTGGCAGGAAATCCAAACAACCACTGGGGATCTTCTTTGTCAATCTAGAACCAGCAAGCAACAACACAGAGGTTTTTAAAATAAAGAGGATTTGCAGATCAGTCGTCACCATAGAGCCCCCACTGAAATTCAACGACGTTCCACAATGTTTTAGATGCCAAGGGTTTGGACACACCCAGCGCTACTGCTTCCTGGAACATCGCTGCGTGAAATGTGGTGATTCTCATGACTCTAGGTCATGCACCAAAAAAAAAGACGAGAAAGCATGCTGTTCACATTGCCAAGCTGATCACCCTGCGTCATTCAGAGGATGCCCTGCCTACAAAAAAGCAAAAGCGCAGCAATCTCCTAAAGCCAGACCAGATGAGAGTAGCAACAAACCACCTCTCATCCAGATACCAACTATCATTAATGGTACAAGTTATAGGGACGTACTCTTAGGAAGCCAAGTGACACAGCCAACGAATCCCCAACAAACCCCTCATACCACTCCCGAAGCCCCACAACCCAACCAGTTTGATACGATGCTTGCCCGCATGGAAGGATCAATTGAGAGGATGATGGAAAAGTTGATATCGCAGATGTTTTCGCAGATGTTCTCACAGATGATGCAGCTTATAGCTCCCATCCTCAACAAAAATTAATGCAAATAAGCCTTAACATAGTTTTTTGGAACGCAAACGGCCTGCAGAGGAGCAAAGCCGAAGTAGAGCATCTCATCAAAACAGACAATATCGATGTTCTTCTAGTTTCGGAATCCCACTTTTGTCCCAGATCCTACTTTAAAATTAGCGGGTACGAACTGTTACATGCCAACCATCCATCTGGCAGAGCACGCGGAGGAGCAGCTATGCTCATCAGGAGTGGCATTCAGTACACGGAACTTCCTGCGTTTCAGGAGGAATGGGCTCAGTGCGCCGTGACCAGGATTTCTAGCCCACAGGGAGATATCACCATTGGTGCGGTTTACTTCCCACCCAGACACTCGATAACCGAGACCCACCTTCAGGACTTCTTCGAGTCCCTCGGTCCTCGGTTTATAGCAGCCGGAGACTTTAACGCCAAACACTCCTGGTGGGGGTCCCGCACAAACAACCCCAAAGGCATAAAGCTCTATAAGTACCTGCAGCGGAAGAGTCTGAACTGCCATTCCACTGGAGAACCCGCACACTGGCCTACCGACCCTTCAAAACAGCCGGATCTGCTGGACTTCGCCGTCTCCAAGGGCATAGGACACTCTAAGATAACATGCTCAAGCTATGATAAACTTCTATCTGACCACAGCGCAGTAAACTTGCTCCTAAACATCCCCGTCCTCAGAAAAACCCCGCTTAGAAGACTCACCGGAAAACACACAAATGCCCCCAAGTTTACGTTTTGGATGCTTTCTTCCCAGTACCCAGATACCCCTCTTTCCACACCAAGCAACATAGATGCGGCCATAGAAAAACTAACTAAAGAGATGCACAATGCCGCTGAGTTTGCGAATCCACCTCCACCGACTACCCCGAGAATACCTAAAAGAGACGTGCACTTGTGGTCTCCGCAAATAGCGGCCCTCGTGGCCGAAAAAAGGCGCCTCAGAAGAGTCTGGTTTTCCTCGCGCAACCCCAGGGACAAGACAGCACTTAATCGTGCCACCAAATATTTGAAGGACAAGCTATCCATTCTACGGCAGGACTCGTTTGATAGATTCCTTATGGAGCTGGAACCTGGAGACCCGCAACACAACCTGTGGAATGTCACGAGGCACATAAAAAGACCTGTGATGAAGATATCACCCGTGCGAAAAGTGGACGGTTCCTGGTGTCGGACTGAGGTCGAAAGAGCAGAAGCCTTTGCTGATCATCTACATAGTGCATTCACACCGTTTGACAGATGCACTGGCGAAGAGAGAGCTGCAACCATAAGGTTCATAGACAGCCCAAGTGCTCCTGGCCCGCCAATACAGTCCGTCGAACCAGAGGAGATTGCGCAGGAGATCGCCTCCCTAAAAAATGGCAAGTCACCGGGTCCAGACCGTATCGATGCAACAGCACTGAAAATGTTGCCCCTAATCTGCTCCCAAAGGCTGGCCAACATATTCAACAGCTGCCTTCGTCTAGGGTACTTCCCTAAAGAGTGGAAGCGAGCGGAAGTAATTGTCCTTCTAAAACCTGGGAAACCTGAAGACAACCTAGCATCATATCGACCGATTAGCTTGCTGGCAATCCTTTCAAAAATACTCGAAAGAGTATTCTTACGTAGAGTAATGCCGGTATTGGAGGAGGCCGGTCTGATCCCTGACCACCAGTTTGGCTTCAGACGCCTTCACGGAACACCTGAGCAATGCCACCGGATTGTTGAGTCTATACTTGAGGCCTTCGAAAAGAAGAAGTACTGCTGCGCCGTTATGCTTGATGTCAAATAGGCGTTTGACAGAGTCTGGCACCCTGGACTACTTTTCAAAATTAAAACCCACCTCCCAAGTTCCCATTTCGCCTTCCTCAAATCATACACAGAGGGAAGAGAATTCAGACCGCAGGCTCACATGGCGTCCGCACCTAATCAATAAGCGCAACCAGGCCAACCTACGGCTCAAGCAACTGCATTGGCTCCTGGGAAGGAGGTCCAAACTCAAACTAAAATTCAAGCTTCTTATTTATAAGGTAGTGCTTAAGCCAATCTGGACATATGGGATACAGTTGTGGGGCACGGCAAGCTGTTCGAACCGCATCAAAATACAGCGATTTCAAAATAAATGCCTGAGAATAGTTTCGAACGCCCATCCGTACCACGAAAACTCAATAATACATAAAGAGCTTGGAATTAGATGTGTAACAGAGGAGATCACCCGTCTCAGCGGAAGATACATAAAAAGACTGGATAACCACCCCAACCACCTGGCCATCAACCTCCTAGATAATAGGCAATCCCCAAGACGCCTGAAAAGGAAACACCCGCTTGATCTCCCCAACCAATAGACACCTAAGTCAACCTCATAAGATATACATTCCATGTACCTCCCTTAAGTCAAGGTCCCCCCCAAACCATTTAATGATTGTTCACTTGGACAGATTTTAAATACAAATTAAGAATGTTATAAAAAAAAAAAAAAAAAAATGTTATTATTGTCGTGTGTAAGTTTTGACTTGTTTTCTGTTTGTTGATTTTTGTGCTTTTGAGGGCTAAGTTTTCTTTTTATGGTTATGTAGCGATCCATTCCAGTCTGTATCCTCGACCCGGTGTTCTTGTTTACTTTTTGATTTGTTGATGATGCAACAGAACCGTTAGGTTGTGTTTTTGTTTTGGTCGATTCAGGGAGAAAGAAAGCTTGCGTCGACGAAATTGGGCGAGCTGACGATGCCGTTCCAATTATAGTTGTTGTTGCAGTTGCAGTGGTTGTTGTTGTCACAGTACTGGTCACTGTAGGTGGGCGCAGAGATTTCGTAAGTGTTTTGAGATTTCTGGCTTTGTAACGAGACTATTAGTGAGGGAGAGCAAGAACGCGCTCTTTCTTGATTTGTTGGCAAAGTTAAATTTGTAAGGTGTCGCGGAGACGTAAGAGAAGTACGCGTTGTGTCGTTGCAATGAGAGCCCGCGATCGTCTTGCTCTCGTTGTCGCTGAGAGCGAATATCGTTCTGGCTCAGTGCTTTTTTTATTTATTTGTTTCAAGATCAGAGCCCGAAGTGTCAACACGTTTTTGCTTATTTATAAATTTTCCGAAAAAAAAAAAATAAATAAATAAATAAATTTTTGCGGAAAATAAAACACTAATTAGTTAACACAACTGCATTAACGCGCAACTGCATTAATAGCGATCGGTTGTGTCTGCACAAAGCTCCGTTTTTGGACGCCGCAGCTAGCGGAGTCGGCAATAAACGGTAAAATAAAGGAACAAAACAGCTTGCCATATAAGTGCACGCTGCCCATCGGGCATAGCCCCTCCACCGGCGCGCAGCCGCACAAGAGGGGCTTGTTGTTGATTTCGTTGGAGGCGCAAACGAAAAATATAAGATTTCCAAATGGCTGAAAGAAAATCTGCTTCTGACTTGCTGCTTAGTAATAAGCAGACTTTGCAAGAAAAAATGTACCGCGTTACTGGCAAATCCCCATCCGAGCTTCGGGCTGCTTGCAGAGCAAACCTAACTGATATTGGCAATACGAGTAGCAACATCATCACTCCCACGACCAGCACCAGGACCTTCACCAGTGTAAACAGCACAAGCACTGACACCATGGCAACTGCTACAACAAGTAAACTTGGCCCTGGTTTGAACCCGGTCAAATATGATCAATCGTCGCTTCAGTGCTCTTCTGCTGCCCCGCGTGTCACTACTGACTTAGATACATTGATCAGTGGGGCCGCATCAAAAATGTTGCACGCCCAAGTGCAAAAAAGCATGAAAAGGAAAAACGCAAAGCCTTCTTCACCCATCGCAAGTGTTAAGAGAGCGACTAGAGAAGCTGACCTTCCAAGCTCTAGCAACAGGTTCGCGCTACTTGACATGGAAGTAGAAGCAGAAGACACAGCAGAGAATCAACAGGACGAAATAACTGTTGAAAGCAACGACCATGCCCAGCCAGAACAAGCAAGAAAAATGGAAAAGCCACCTCAAATTGTTGTCCCGGACTGCAGCATAAATGATCTCTTTGAATTCATAGGGGAGGTCACTGATGTGAATAATGTGGTCACCAAGAGCAACCTTGGAACCACCAGAATTTTCCCCAAGGATAGTGACACGTACAGAGCTATTGTAGATCATCTGGACAGACATTGTGTGGAGTTCCACACATACCAAATGCAGACTGAAAAGCCGCATCGAATTGTTGTGAAGGGCCTACACCACAGCACTCTAAATAAGGATATCAAGGATAGTCTGCAAAAATACGGCTTTGAGGTACTCCACATTCATGATCCTGCATCCAGGGCTAACAGGGAAGAGAAGTTAAATCTCTTTTTTATAAACATTAAACCGTGCGCTAAGATAAATGACGTCTTCAAAATCACAATCCTCTGCAGACAAAAAGTGAGGGTGGAGCGGATGAGAAAAGCCACAGACGTTGCACAGTGCAAACGGTGCCAGCGATACGGCCACACTGCCAGATATTGCCGACGACACCCCAATTGCGCCAGATGTGGCGAGGGCCATCAAACAAGTGAGTGTATACGCCCCCTTGACGCAACACCTACCTGCTTCCATTGTTCAGGATCTCATAAAGCTAGCTACAAAGGCTGCAAGTCGTACCAGGAGTATCTTCGTCGGTCATCGGAGTCTCCAAAAAAATCGGCAACCGAAACTAGATCACTTAATGGAAATGTGGCCTATCAATATTCTCCTACAAGGTACGCGCAGGAATTTCCTGTGCCTGGCCCCGCTAGAATAGCAAGGAAACAAGTGCCCCAAATTGCATTCCAACCAGCAACACAGCAGATGACACCACGAAGCTACAGTGCCCGCACAAGTGTCTCCTATGCAGCAGTCGCAGCTTCAGCGCCAAGCAATTCTGGAAATGCTCAACGTAGTTTCAACTATGCTCAAACGCAGCTAAGTCCACAACAACAACAGCCGATCGATATCCAGTCGCTGCAGCAACAGCAGTTTCAGGAATGGCAACAGCACCTCCAGCAGCAGCAGCAACAGCAGTTTCTTATGTGGCTCCAACAGCAACAACAAGAACAACAACAGCAAAATAAGCTAGCTAATGAACGCCTTGCACGGCTTGAAATAATAGTGACTGAGATGGCCACCACCATGAAGCAATGGGCTGGAAATCAGATCAACGCTACAGCTTCGCCTTGAACTCACTTAAAGTTCTCATCTGGAATGTCAACGGCATTTCAGGAAAAGTCGGAGAAGTCGAACTTTTTGCACACAACAACGACATTGATATCCTTCTCTTGACTGAAACCAGATTAAACCGCGGTGGAATTGTTCGAGTCTTTGGATACACATTCTATCCTGCCTACAAGCCATCTTCCAATAGGCACAGTGGAGGTGGAGTGGCGGTGCTAGTCAGGACTACTCTCCGACATTTTCCCCAAAGGGTAATGGAGACGCGCAGTATACAAATGTCATCGGTGAAAGTTGCTACGGGTCTTGGTGATATGGAGTTCAGTTCCATCTACTGCCCTCCAGGAAACAGGATACGGGAAAGTCTCTTCACCAGTACACTTCGAAAATGTGGACAAAGGTACCTGGTTGGTGGCGATTGGAACGCACGACATTGGCTATGGGGCGACACCTGCAACTCCCCTAGGGGACAAGAACTAGCTGAAGCCATCTCCGCCACCGGGGCAAAGATTCTTGCCACAGGAGCCCCTACCCGATACCCATACGTCACCACACATACGCCCTCATGTATTGATTTTGCCGTCCACAATGGGGTACCGGACTACTGCGCGAGTATTACCCAAAATTGGGATTTAGAGTCTGACCATCTGGCCCTCGTAGTCACCATAGATACCAATGGGATTAATGCTCGCTCTAATGCAAGGTTGATCAGCAATCGAACTAACCTTAATCTATTTCACCGGAATCTGGAGAGCTCCATCCATCTTGAAACGGAGCTGAATTCTGGGGAGGATATAGAAATGGCAGTGGAAATCTTCACCAATAATATCCACAGGGCTGCTGCTGCATCCACTCCACCTGCGAGCCCACTTAAGCCGACAAAATATGGCGTCACACTCACCAGGGAGGCAAAAGAGCTACTAGCTGCAAAAAGGCGCCTACGAAGAAAAGCGATTCGAACCCAAGACCCTTGGGATCGAATCCTGTGGAACCGAGCAGCCAAGCGACTACGGATCCTCTAAAGGGAGCTCGGAAATAACTTCTTTGAGCACAAGCTGTCCTCGATGGACTACACTGTTGACGCCAATTACTCACTATGGAAATGCACAAAGGCTACGAAAAACCAGCCGTTTAGACAGGTCCCAGTTAGGCATCATGGCGGCGACCTTGCACAGAATGAAGAGGAACAGGCAAACATATTTGCTCAACACCTGGAGGCTAGATTCACCCCACACAACGTTGCTACACTGGCTGATATCGAAGAGACCCAGGAGAGCTTGCAAACCCCGCTCCAGATGTCCCTCCCCATCACGCCAATCAGAGTTCAGGAGATTACCGAAGAAATCAAAGCTCTTCCGAATAACAAGGCTATAACTCAGTGCGGAATTGTGCCGGACCATCAATTTGGATTTCGAGAGGGACACGGCACTGTCGAGCAGGTTCACAGGGTTACGCAGCACATTCTACAGGCCTTTGATGAGTTGCAGTATTCAAAACTCAGTTTTTATTGATATTCAACAAGCCTTTGATCGGGTGTGGCACGACGGTCTCCTTTGCAAGGTGAAAGATTTACTACCAGCACCATATTACTTGCTCCTAAAGTCCTACCTGGAAGGGATATTTAAAGTCAAGATTCGGGACACTTACTCTGCGCCTGCCCAGATGAGAGCTGGAGTCCCGCAAGGCAGTGTTCTTGGCCCGCTCCTGTACTCATTTTATACTGCAGACTTGCCCGTACCCGATGATGACTACATGGAAGACCCCTCGAAGGCTCTAATTGCCACATATGCAGACGACATTGCCGTTCTGTATAGCTCTAAATGTCGCTTTGAGGCAGCAGACGGTCTGCAGGGATACGTTGCAGCCCTATCAGCATGGTGCAAGAGGTGGAACCTTAAGATAAACCCTCGAAAAACGTCCAACCCTGCCTTCACACTTAGGTCGAGAACAATCCCACCAATCCAAATGGAGGGACAGATCCTGGAGCAACAAGCAACGGTGAAGTATCTTGGAATTACTCTTGACAAGCGACTCACTTTCTTGCCGCATCTTATAGCCACTCGCAAGAGGTGCGTCCTAAGACTTCAGCAATTACGTTGGCTGCTGAGCAGAAAGAGCAGTATGTCACTAAGGGTGAAGAGAAAAGTTTACGCTCAGTGTGTCGCCCCAATCTGGCTCTACGGGCTGCAAATTTGGGGGATTGCAGCAAAATCTAACTGTAACCGCATCCAGGTACTGCAGAATCGTACCCTAAGGCAGATAACCAACAGTCCGTGGTATGTACGGAATTCAACTTTACACCGAGACCTCAATCTGCATACTGTGGAGGAGCAGATCAATAGGCACACCAGCAGGTACAGAGACAGACTCACCACCCATCGCAGCGAACTAGCCAGAAATTTACTTCCCGCCAGGCCGCTTAGAAGGCTAAAAAGACAAGGCTTCGTGAAGACGCGTCCACCTCCACGAACATAAATCCCCGTTTCACCCTCCATTATCATAAATCCCCGTGCTAAGCGCTCGGCGATGGGCTTATTAAAATAACTTTTTGCTTGTATTGTTAAGGTGCAAAATTGTAGCACGGATTCATTACTTAAATAATAATAAACAAAATAATATTAAAAAATTTGTTTCAAACTATTGTTTATACTACGTTTCTACTATCAAACGCAGAATATGTCTCCTTCGCTTTCGCTTTCGATTTATTTTTTTTTTTTTATTAATAACCTTTCATTTCTCTAAAATCAATTGATTTTATAAGGAGCTCGATGAAAACACGTCTTCACGCGTCAGCATACGAATGGCTGCTTCGTTGAAAGGGAAAAATTCGAGCGGCATTCGCCTTCGGATCTGTGCCGTGGCCACGTGCTAACAAAATATACAAAAAGCACGCTCTGGCTTAGCATCGTGCTGTCTAAGGTCCTAGACTCGCAGCTCACCACCCGATCCTAAACTCGCAGCTCCATCTTTCTGCTCGCCAACATTAAACTGTTGCAACACTTATCCTCCCTGAAGTTCTTGTCCTCCGCCCGAAAAACCTGCTATTCAAAACGCCATATAAATAGAGAACAACTTCTTCTATTCCCACGCGATGTACTCCCGCTTGCGCAAAGTGTTCCCATCGGTAACTTTACGAAACACCCAGTGATCTCTAGTGCGCACGGTCCTGCTCCTTAGGATTGTTGCCAACCGCTGCCGATGTTACATTATTGCACACAGAATGATGCGTGCGCTTTAAATCAATAATTTTAAATAAGTTTGAATCACTAATTTCGGTATTATTTTTTTATATTTCCTTCGTCAATAATACCCAAAAATGGATGATTAATCCTGATTGGATCCCAAAACTTATCGAGTTCTTTTTTTGGGGTGATCGTAGACAGCCATAAAAAAGGTTGTGTGGAAAATAGTTTGCCAGAAATAAGGTCGTAAAACTGTCATATATTTGCACTTACGGTGTTTTAGCTACCCTTGTGTTTTTTGAACGTGACGAGACTAGTAGTTTTCTTTGGTTGGGAAACCGCCAATGTGACTCCAACAAAAATATGGAAACAAAATTTTAGGTAAAATAATGCATATTTGATTTAGTCGCCTTCTCCCATAACCAATATTTGGGGGTGAAGAGTGCAATCTGGACTCGCGAGTTAAAAACATCTGTGTTTTTATATCTGCTTCAAACTAAGTTCAAACTTCTCAGTATGGTCACACATTTTAAGCACCAACGCAAGCGTAATAATATTAAACAGGGTATTATTGTTTAAAAAATATATAAATTTCTTGGACTGAGGTTCCGGTTTAATTTGATGAAAATGTGGAACTGAAGAAGTATACAATGTTGATTTATTTATACTAGCACTACACTGTCGCTTCCTCTGCCTGCGTCGGTGCTGTTGTTCAAATTGTCCACGAGAAGTACTACAGATGCTAGTCTGCATTTTTTTTGCTACTGCAGGTGCAATGCCGGGCGACCCCGCTCGCTACGGCGGGGTCACATCTGTATTTTGATGTGTAATATTTTTGTCGTTTTTAGTCAAGATGCGGTTCGCTGGTAAATCGTGGTCGGTGATTATAATGCACCTTATTAGAATTCCCTTTATATGGGATGTTGTTTTTAAAACTCTAGTGTAATGGCCACGTGATTAAGCACGGTCGTTATATAATAGAATAGTCCTGACCCAGAAAAAGCCCAACTAATTATCAGGGAGCACGAAATCTATTTTTCTTAATCTTTCTTAATATCTGCTTATAAGGGTTCGCTTAGCCTAAAACCGGTGACTCCAGCAGCGGAGCGGCTTTTATATATACAGGGTGCGTTATGAAAGTAATGCGCATTTTCTAAGAAAAATATATTTGTTAATCCAATCAGTTCAAATTATTAAAATTCTTCAAAATAGTCCCCTCCTGCGTCAATACACTTGCGGAGACGTGTATGCCACGCCTGGAAAGCACCCTGAAACTCCTCGACAGAAATGCCTTTCAGGAACCTTGTTACGCGAGCTTGGATGTTCTCCACCGACTCCCAGTGTTTTCCCTTTAGCTCTCTCTTCAGTAGGGGGAACAAAAAAAATCGCACGGAGCTAAGTCAGGGCTGTAAGGAGGCTGGGGCACAACTGAGATCTTCTTCTTGGTCAAGAAGTTGGTGACGACGAAGGCCGTGTGGTTGGGGGAGTTATCGTGGTGGAGCATGAAAACGTCTTTGATGTCTGGCCTGACGCCTACGACTCGGCGTTTCAGTCTCTTGAGTACCTCTTGGTAAAAGGCTCCGTTGACAGTTTGTCCTTGCGGTACAAACTCAAAATGGACGATTCCTCGGACGTCAAAGAAGCCAATCAGCATTGTTTTGATACGAGATTTGCTCATGCGCGCTTTCTTGGGTCTGGGAGAAAATTGTGTGTGCCACTCGGAGCTCTGTCGTTTGGATTCTGGATCGTACTCGAACATCCAGGATTCATCCCCAGTTACAGTAAAATTTAAAAAACCTGGATCATTTCTAATCGATTCCAACAATTCTTCACAGCGCAAAACTCGAACGTTTTTCTGCGCCTCCGTCAACACCTTCGGCACAAGCTTCGCACAGACCTTTCGCATTTGCAAATCCTCCGTCACTATTCCATGTACCGCAAATGTTGACAAGTTTAGGATGTCAGCGATTGCCCGGATGCTTAACCGACGGTCTGAACTCAAAGTTTCTCGCACACGGCGAACGTTTTCATCAATTCGTGCTGTTGTTGGACGTCCGGAACGTGGATCGTCGGTGACCTCCTCTCGACCCTCCTTGAAGGCCTTGTGCCACCTTCCACACTGAGATCTCGAAATGCACTCCTCCTTAAAGGCCTCTCGAAGCATTTGATAAGTTTCCGATGCATTTTTGCCAAGTCGCACACAAAACTTTATGGCGTACCGCTGTTCCAGCGAACGCTCCATCGCACCGTGACACAACAGAAAAAATGACTTCGCTCTACGACACGTCCTACTACTTCTATTGCTCAGAGCGAACTGAGACCGAGCGCGTTGGAAAGGAGAGACTCCGCCCCAAATTTTCAGACAGGTCCGAGCGTGCTACGACAGGTAGTTACGTGATGTTACAATGTTACAATGAAACCATGCGCATTACTTTCTTAACGCACCCTGTATTTCTTATTTTGGCTTATAGAGTGTTATATGAGCGCATGTGATTATCTACTTTTGTACTTTGTTCAGATGAAATCAGTGATCTTACACTTTCCCTTGGGCTGAACCATTTACTTTAACATTATGTTTTAACAAAATATAAGGTATTAAGGTTTGTTTACATACCGTTTAATTTGGTACTCCTCGCGTTCACGCGGTAGAGCGCCTTTTTATTAGATTTGGTCGCCAGTATGAGTAAGTAGAAACGATTCATCTAAAATGTTTATGTGTTTACAAATTGTCATTTTGCTTCCTATATTATTAACATAAAGAGCAATTTTGATCGGCTTGACTAAAATTTCTTCACCAATGTTGGTATCTGGTTTCGAAATGCCCTTTATCGTACGGATCGAATCGCGTGGATAGATCCGAGAGAATAAATGTAGAAAGAACAAGTGAGAAAAGTTATCTTCGGCTTGCCGAAGATGGTATACCCTTGGAAACAAAAAAGTTTTCCATACAAAGACTTGTTTTCATATCGGTCGTTTGTATGGCAGCTATATGATATAGCGGTCCGATCCAGACGAAACTTGTACACATCATGTATGGCTATGTCAAATGAATAAATGTTGAATTCAGTTGCAATAGCTTGGAAAACAAAAAAGTTTCCCATACAAAGACTTGTTTTCATATCGGTCGTTTGTATGGCAGCTATATGATATAGTGGTCCGATCCGACCGATTCTTAAACTTTATCTGCGTGCAACAAAGTTAGTTTTAAACTAGTTTTAGCTAGTTTTAAAACTACTGTCTATTTTTTGCATAGAAACAGACAGACATACGGACATGGCTATATTGACTCGGCTGTTGATACTGATCAAGAATATATAAACTTTGTGGGGTCGGAGATGCTTCCTTTAATGCGTTACACATTTCTGGACAAAATTATAATACCCTTTTTCAAGGGTATAAAAATCACGTTAACGATCTTTAACTAAATTTCTAAGCACATTTCCACAATTATTAGATTTTTCAAAATTTCCCCTAATTTTTTAATAATGCTCTCTTACTGTTATAAAGCTTTTATATTTATATTTTCTGATACAATATGCGCAGAAATGAAATCTATCGCTAAATAGACTCAATGATATTGTTTAATGCCTATGAGTCCAAATTAATTGGTACAAGAATATTTTTATTTATTCTCTTACCTTCTCGTTAGCAGTTCGTTAGCTCCATCATAATTATTTTCGGAACCAAACAATTAATGGGAAAAAAAACTTTTTGCTTCCCCTTTTATAACACTTTTAATGTAGCTTAGCTTCAAAGATATTTAAATCGATTCATAAGTGCTTTTTGAAGAGTTCAAAAAAATGGTTCATATCCTTTAAATCTTCACGGATTACAGGTACATCTATTTTTAGTATGGTTGGTAAATTGTTTGATTTTTTTACAATTCTCATCTATCTCAACAGCTGCACTTTCTTGGGTTTTAGAGTTTATTAGCTCTATATAGATCTCCATATCCTCTTTTATTTTAAAAATGTCTCAACTAAATTAGTTTGGAAGCCCTTCAAGCCTTATTAAATTTGAAGCAGTTGGCCATAGTTTTCAATTTTTTATATTTCTTCATATTACTTGATTTATGGAATACTTTAGCCTGGCTTCTGGCTTTGTTATGGCATTTTGTCTACCAATCTTTTCTTTCTCTTCTTTAAATTTATTTAGCATGATATTAATGCGATTTTTTTGTGAATTACTCATGGTCTATCGTCCCTACCTGTACTAATTTGTTGTGATTATCCCAATTTTGGACTTTTAATGTGTAAAGAAATTTGTTTTCGCTTTCTGCAAGAATATCTTTGACTAAAAGCCTATGAACTAACTTCGTAATTTCGATCTAATCTGCCGTTTTTTCTGCCGACGATGGTGGCGTAAACTCAGCTGCCAGAATTATGGGATTGATTATTCCAATCTTTGCTAGTGTGAACGACAACATTAAGATTTTGGAAATAATTACCCTATTTCTTGAAAGTAAGTTTGTATATTAATGTTGTAGTCACTGGACTTGTCATTTATTTTATTTGTTCTTGAGTGGGTTAATAGTTACCTGCAACTTTTCTGATTCTCTTTGTGTTATTTCTGTGTGAATTTAATGTTTTCGAAGCCAACTCTGAGCACGTCATCAATGGCTCTTTGAAGCCTACAAAATTCATATTTCCCACCGAGAAAGCTGATTTTTCTCTGTTTTCACTTTAAATTCAAGGTAGGAAAGTGTTTTGCCTTGCTCACATTGCCTTCATTCTGGCAACATAAGGAACAACGTTTCCTAAAGTCTATTACTAGATGCTTTTTGGTTCCTTTTTTATCTACAACCCAAACTGGGTTGGTATAAGGTGAACAGAAGAGTCGCATTATAACTTTTCTTAATATGGTTTGTGTTTCCGCATTTGCAAAATCGGAGACGCCCATCGGGTATGGGTATATAAAATTTTTAAAATATGGGTTCTTCGTTCTCTGTCCAAATAGTCACAATAATATAAGTTTTAGAATGAAGGGCGTCATTTGGTTCTGCAAGTACTCCGTTCGGTTTTCCAAAATTAGAATTTTTTCTTTATATCCTGGGGGTACTTTTATATCCTCAACGCTTCTAAATTTCGAGTTCACAATTTTTAACAATTGGATCACTCCAGACCCTCTGTGAGTTATTATATTTCTGCTTGTTACGTTAGTTTTCTTAAGTGCGTCAAGTCTAATTATTCTGTCGAAAGTTTTGAGGTTCGGTAATAAGGAGAATGTGGTATTTGTATTGGAGGGGTGAATCACGAATTTTTTGTTTATAGTTTTATAACCGTGGATCGATTTCGCATCGAATGGTTTATGAACAATGGTTTAGTGGTTGGTTTAATATATACATTTTTAAAGCCCCCGTTTCTATTAATTTTCCGTTATTATGAACGGGAGCTGGAAGTTCTGCCTCTTGGTTGGGAGGGTCATCCTCCGAAGCTTTATGGTTATTATTAATTGATGTTTTGGTCTTGAATACCTTGCACTAGCCCCATTTGGTCTCGTGGTTGGATATTCCATTGGTTGTTCTGAATTTGTCAATGAATCGTACCGCTTTATTAGTACTGCGTCGGTTGTCTGAAACGCGATTAGCTGTCGATGTCCATGGCCTTTACTTGGTCTTGCTTAGGTGGCTGCCCTAGTCTTCTGTTAAAATGGGGATTTTGCCTACCTGATTAAATATATTTTCTGAAACTATGTTTCCTTCCCTGCTCTGCTGTCTTTGTTCGAATATTTGAAGGTTTTCCTCGATTCTTCGGCCAAAATTACTTGCGAAATTATATCGTTCGTGGTTGCCTCGTCTTTTTGGGCTAGTGCTGAAGCAAAAAAAAAGTTGGGAGGGTCTTGCAAAAAGGGTGTGGGTGTTTTTTTTTAGAAAAGTTCATCCGCTGGTTGTGAGATGACTTATTGCGACCGCGAACGGGGCGATTTATTTCCAAAGTTAAAGTTTAAGTTTAAGCCTGTGCCGTAAACGTGCCAAATCTGCGCCTCTTGTGTGGTGTCCAATTGCAGTTGCTTCGGTGGCAAAGCACCGACCGTCGTTCCCGACGGTCCCGATGCTTACTCTTGCACAACATTTGGGATCCTCACCAAGTCAGATTTACTATTTCGTAATCCTGCTTAGACATACGTCTGGATAACACAGTGCGCGCCTTAGAACAACAATGTCCACTTTTGATGAAAATTCACATCTGTTCGTATCCATAATCAAGTGGCATCAATGAAAGCCAAACATTGGACAAATCAGCCTTTAATTTATTAAAGGTTCCAAACAAGATCCCATCCAACTTAGCGTTAGTTGATCCTGACTTTGCCAACAAACAGCGAGTCGACATATTACTGGGATCCGAAAATTCCCATCGGCTGCAATATCCTTTGGCATCTATAACTACCAACAACGGAATTGTTCATTTTATTGTGTAAATATTAATAATGGTAGATTTTTTAGCTAACGCTGGTTTAAACATGTGACGCACGTTTCGTCTTTTGTCACTGTCAAACATCTTCAGTTTTGTCTATAATTTATCCATAAATCGTCTAACAAACGAACAACGCGAAATGCAAAAGCTTGACTTGCAGGACATGTGGTTTCAACAGATTTCATGAATTTTAGCTCTTAAGAAATCACCCTTAGGTAAGTAAAATATGCTGCACTGGTTGCTTAACAACACCAAGTTACTTACGCTGACCCCTTGGTTTAATTTTATAACAAGTCACCAAGTTGCTAACAGACCCATAAAATGCCAAGTTGCTTACCAGTCTAGTCTGAGCTACCACAATTGGGTGATGGTGACACCCAATTACGTAGCAACTTAACGATCTTAATAAATAAGCTCACACTCAACTTACTGTTCTCTTGTAGTATATAAGACAGACCATTGTCACCAAATCAGTTACGAAACTAAGCACCTTTGTTGCACTTATTTCCAGTGTTTCTTATCATCAACCGTGGTACCTCCACCTGAAACTATCCTGTTTCACATGACAAATGTTCCATCGCTACGCTGTGGGCGAATCTTCAACGCCTTCCTTGCACTATTTCTTTCGTTGATTCCAAAGGTAACCGCAACTTATTACCTGTGTTAAACAAACGGTGTTGTCCCACATGATCAAAACATTAGTGACCCCGACGGGATCCTAACCCAGTCCAGATTTCTATTTCATAATTCAGCTTTGACGTCGTCTGGACAATGGAGTACAAGAGTGCTCCACAGAAAAAGTGCGCGCCACAGTTAACAATGGGCACACTTGATGAAAACTCGTATCTTTCTGAAGAGGAATTTTTTAACGAGCTGACCAGGTAAGAGAGGCCAGTCAGTTTAAAAATAATTTCAATAAAGATTCCAGTGAGCGCCGAAACAAACTCGGCTATTACACCACTACACTTCAGGCGATGCAGGGGGTGAACATGTGCCTCCGATATTTGCTGCAGTGCAACGATCACGGGTACTTCGTTTAAGCAATTAAAAAAGCAAAAAGAAATTAACTCTTTTCTCGGACAGGCCGAAGAGAAAGGACAACGGCGTTATGCCGGGAAGATCAAGATTAGAACCATTCGCAGGAGATGCATATCTGCGCGAAATAGAGCTGATTCTGGGAACGGTCGCAAACAGCCTCAAGCAAAGCGTTTTGAATATATTCGTTGAACTTCGTGTCCATCTGATAAATCTCTTAAGCTCAAAGTGTGCCCCTGTTCATCCGAGCTACCATCATGAAAACGCCGCTGGAAGTACGATATTTCCACCACTCCTTCTCAAACCTGGTACCACCACCTGTTACTCATTCCTTGCACCTATGCATCCATGGAAGTGAATCCACAGGTAACCGTGACTAATTAAATGTGCTATACAGACGGCCCTGTCCAATATATCGCGTCCTCATAGTCGATATGATCCTGTGGGACAGGACACTACCGCGGCACTTTCAGTCAGGCTGTTTTTTTTTTTTTGGAGAAACCATCGCTCTTTTTTTAGATCATTGTTTCATCTATTTCTGTTGTTTCTGGTTTGTTGACACTGTCACCGCTTCAACAGCGAAAGACATCACTACACCTAAAGACTGTTACGTTTTACTCAGCCGCTAACGCTAAGAGGAATTACCGACGTTCTACTATTTGTTGTTATTGCGACAAGAACTCCTGATTTGGCTATTTTGGGAGCCGGTACTCATTCCCAATTTTTTACCGGCAGTCGCCTCACATAACTATTTTAATGTGGGTGATCTAATGAGGCTTTAAAGGAGTATAGCAAATCTAAAATATTATTGCTTCGAGTATTTCATTGCTTCAAAAAGGATAAAGTCGTAACTTAAAAAAAAAATTAATAAAATCCCAAATTTACTTTGATTAAAAAACATACATTTTTATAATGATTTATTTTTTGTTACATTTTAAAGTCCTTTTCTATATTTTTCGCCTACCGTAAAATCAGTCATGCCTTTCCCTGCCGTACCACAAGTACCGATTCCGACTCTGCCACTGACATTTTCCGGAGACGCAAATATACTTTTGACTTTCATTCCTTGTTTTTTTTGGTTTTTATTGGAAAAATTAAGCCATTTATTTTTGTCTGATTCACGTTCTTCCTCCAAATCCTTAAAGCGTTGTTGTTTCTTTTGTTTACGTTTTTTTAAATATTCCTTTTGATTGGGTCTATGTCGCCTAAAAAAAAGATACTATAGTTAAATTATTTTGAACCGCAAACAAATTGTTATACTTGTTAGAAGGAAAAACTTCAGTGCGTGAAATTCGTTCTCGTAGATCCTTTATAGTTGTTGTGGAACGATTTTGATAGGCATCAAATACTACGTAAACTTCACCTTCACTCGTTATGTCTTCGATAGTTGCATCGTAGTATTGACGATCCTCCTTCCATTTAGCTTGACATTTATCTCCAATCTTCCAAACCTTTGCAGCTGATACTATTTTTTCTGCCTCTAATAATGCAGCTTCTATTTCATCGAAATAGTTTGAAGATGCTGCTTTCGTTGAGGAAGGTTCTACATATGACGATTTTTGTTGTTCCTCTAGTTGTGTTTGTATTAAATCTCTTGTAAGGGTTATAACCTCCCCAAGATCACTTCTAAGTTTTAATAGCTCTTCATTCCTTGGATCAGTCTGTAGAGCAGCTTCAACCTAAAAACAAAAAAAAAAAAATAAAATAAATTTAGTTTATTTTTAATAACATATTATTTCATTAATTCATTTTTTTTTTGTCCTCCCAATTAACTAATTATAATAAAACTCTTTCACTCTTGCACCTCTATGCCATAAATTAAATTTTATCGCAGCTCGGTCGAGGTCTTCCCATATATTGGGAATATTGGAACAATAAAATACGTCGGAAATCGATCGTCGATCTTACCTATTATCAGACTTTCCACCTGTCTCCCAAAACCGTCAAAATAATCGAACATACGTCTTTGGTGTTGAAATCAGTATTTTTATAACCATACCAAATCTCAATACCACAAAAGAAGAATTCGGCGATTTATCAATTTAAAAAAATATCCTTAAATCAAAGTACTGCTTCTGGAAGCGCAACCATTTGTGACAGGCTTGGCAAACGTGTTTTCAAAGCAGCGTTTTATGTATATACATACCATATTCAGGGCCATGTACATTTGACATATTGATTTTTAAATAAATCAGCGTTTGACGGACATCGGCTCGCCTCAGACGAGAAATTAAAAATGTGTAGATGCAGGCCAGCAAATGGATGCAGGCCCGTCCTTTGGACGGGGGAATTATCCTCCTCAATGCGAAGAAGCGGGGGGGCACCACTATAAAGGTGATTGCGTGCCAGGACGCCAAGTCGGCGGGCTTATACAAACCTACACACGTTATCTACACAGCAAGACTACAGATAGCACGATTGGGGAGCCCCCAATTCCCAGTTTTACCAAAAGGGTCTGAACGACCTAGTTACAAGCTTCTCGGAGCCCATAACTAGGGAGGCGTGCACTATGGAAGGACGAACTTCACGGGGGTATATACAGAGCGGTAGAAACTTCAAATTCACGACAAGCACCTCAAGACTCTCCTACCGAAAAGGGAGTAGGAAAACTATTCTAGAGAAGATATCGCATAACAGGCGGTACTGTAGTTATTACAGAGCACTGTATAACAATAATTTCTTAGAGACGAGACGAAAAAGAGGAAAAAATCAGTCAAGCACTATTGTGCCAATGCCCAACGCTGGGACTTTTCAAGCTACTTCTACTCGGGACAACTCACTGCTTACCGATTTTATCCGGAGATACGCGTGGAACTGGCGCCGCTTACTTGCAGGTTTGCAAGTAGGTCAGCATGGTATATACTAGTTAAGAGCCAAACGCTAATTGGTAAATCAAACGGCCCAAACATTCTCAGTGGGCAATGGTAGCTGTTTCTAACGCATAATTTTTCTTCTATGTGTAGTTCTCCTCGTAGGGTACCTACTATTCATACTCATGTTAACTTTTGACATCAACAATTTATGCGGTGTTTTTTTAACTTTTTTTTTTTGATCATGCCTTTAATAGATTGGAAGAAACATACGTCGCATTTTTATCTAGTTTTATAGTAGGTTTTCGATAGTACGTGTGCCTGCACAAAAAGAGAACAGTTAAAAACAGTCCGGAATATGATCCGGTGATTTTGTATTTGGCGATTATCGGTGCGGTTAATTTTTTAATTTTAGAGGTTTTCTGTTATATGTATGAACCATTATAAGCGCATGGGTTTTTTTTGGCTAAAAATTTGTTTGGATAAAAAATTAGAAAATTTCATATCCAGTTCCTAGGGAAAAAGTCGAAAATATTGACTAATCCTTTTTGTAATTGTTTCCAAAATCGCCAGTTTATCAATCGCACTATCAATATATTTCGAACTTTTAATTATTTTTATACCCTTGATAAAAGGGTTTTATAATTTTGTCCAGAAATGTGTAACGCATTAAAGGAAGCATCTCCGACCCCACAAAGTATATATATTCTTGATCAGCATCAACAGCCGAGTCGATATAGCCATGTCCGTCTGTCCGTCTGTTTCTATGCAAAAAATAGACAGTAGTTTTAAAGCTAGCGTTTTGAATTTTTACCAGATCATTATTTTTGTCGGATCGGACCACTATATCATATAGCTGCCATACAAACGACCGATATGAAAACCAGTCTTTGTATGGGAAACTTTTTTGTTTTCCAAGCTATTGCAACTGAATTCAACATTTATTCATTTAACATAGCCATACATAATTTGTAAAAGTTTGTTTTAGATCGGACCACTATATCATATGGCTGCCATACAAACGACCGATATGAAAACAAGTCTTTGTATGGAAAATTTGTTGTTTTCCAAGCTATTGCAACCAAATTCAACATTTATTCATTTGACATAGCCATACATGATTTTTGAAAGTTTGATCCGGATCGGATCACTATATTATATAGCTGCCATACAAACGACCGATATGAAAACAAGTCTTTGTATGGAAAACTTTTTTGTTTTCAAGGGTATACCATCTTCGGCAAGCCGAATATAACTTTTCTCACTTGTTGTGGCTAAAATATTTTTAAATTTTAAATTTTTATTTTTGAAAATTAGTAATAAAGTAAAATTTAATTAATATTTTCAAAGTTTGACATTGTTGGCACTCAAAGTTGCCACATCTACTAACCTACTAGACACCAAGAGATCCAAAAGAAAACAGCTTATGTAATAGCAGAATAAAGACCAATACAGACGCTACAGTTTCGGTGGTCCGCAACTTTTTTTTAATTGTATTTATTTTTATTGCAGACAACCGTTACTATTTATAATAACTTTACTACAGAGATTCATGATTTCTAGCAAGTATTTACATATGTACCTACTTAACCTAATTAGGGAGTATAGAAAGGTCCACAACTAAGCTACAGCAAGTTCTTAACTACCAATTACTAACCTATCGCCATAAGCTCACTTTTCTCCAATAGTATATGAAACATGCCATTATAACAAACAATATATATTAGGTCAACTAAAAAGTTCGTTCGGTTTTTTATTGATTTTTCAAATATGCGCCGTTTTGTTCCTAAACTTGTTGCCAACGAGATTCCAACTTCATTATACCCCTCTCGTAGAAGGCTGCGTCCCTATGGCAAAAAACTCGGAGAGCCAATTTTCACAGGCCTCTCTTGAGGCCAACTTCTCACCATTGAGCGCATTTGCCATGGACAGGAAAAGATGGTAATCACTTGGTGCCAGGTCCGGACTATAAGGTGGGTGCATTAGGACCTCCCATCCAAGCTCCCGGAGCTTCTGGCGCGTCACCGAAGACGTGTGTCGCCTAGCGTTGTCCTGGTGGAACACAATTCGGCCTCTGTTGATCAAAGATTGCCTATTCTGGATGAGTTCTGCCTTCAAGCGGTCCAGTTGTTGGCAGTAGAGGGGCACATTGAACGTTTGGCCATAGGGGAGCAGTTCGTAGTAGATGATTCCTTGCCAATCCCACCAAACACACAGCAAAACCTTCCTGTCCGTCAATCCGGTCTTAGCCACCGTCTGTGCCGCTTCCCCGAGCATTGACCACGACCGTTTGCGCTTGATGTTGTCGTAAGTGACCCATTTTTCATCGCCAGTCACAATCCGCTTCAGAAAAGGGTCGATTTTGTTGCGATTCAGCAGCGATTCGCAGATGGAAATTCGGTGCATCATGTTTTTTTTGCGTTAGTTCGTGTGGAACCCAAACATCAAGCTTCTTTTTGAATCCAAGTTTATGCAAATGGTTCCAAACGGTTTTCTGGCTCATCTTTAGTTCCTCAGCAATTAAATAAGTGCTCACGTGACGGTCTGTTTCCACTATTTTCATGATTTTATCGCAATTTTCGACTATAGGCCTCCCGACGCGTGGTGCATCTTTGACATCGAAATTACCGGAACGGAACCTAGCAAACCACTTTTGTGCTATACGTTCGTTTACAGTATCGGGCCCATAAACTAAATTAATTTTTTCAGCCGCTTTGGCTGCTTTTTCGCCTTGATCGAAGAAAAATTTTAAAATATAGCGAATTTCCTCTTTGGTGGTGTCCATCTTTGACGAGCGCTCACAACGTACTGAGTCAATCAATCGAAAAACTGTCAAAGACAAACTTATAGCGAGAATAAACACCTTTTCAACGCCGTATAAAGTAACATGATGCGACACGTAACACTAGTACTATTTACAATAACGTCATCTCTTAGATAAAAACCGAACGAACTTTTTACTTGACCTAATATATACAGTTGCGAAAAGAATAATAGCACCACCATAACGTATTTTATTCTTGATCAAATAAATTAAGGTTGCGGTACCGATAGTAAGAAATACCGATTTTTCGCATAATGCTAGATATTTTCCCCATCCGAAAATGACAAAAAATTTATGAATTGTCCATACCTTTATTTTTTATAATTTTTTCAGAGCGGCAAGGTCTAAAATGAGGCGAAAAAAAATTCCACCGCTATCGATTTTTTTCAAATAATCGAACTTATCGCACGCTTTTTTTTAGTAGAAAGCACGTGGTTATGAAGCTTGACATTTGTTTCGTTGTTTCGAAAACAATTTTTACAAAATTAACTTAAAAAAATCATTAAAATGGGACGTGGAAAACACTGCACTGCAGAAAAACGTGACTTCATCAAAAAACTCATTTCTGAAGGAAAATCATATAGAAATATTGGTCGAATGCTTCAGTTTTCAAACAAAATGATACGCAATGCAATAAATTTCAATGAGAAGTCCGAAACACGTGGAAGAAAACGATCACTGAGCACACATCATGTCAACAGGCTAGTCCGCGAGAGCAAGAAGGATCCATTAAAAGCTGATACCGAACTTAAAAAGGAGCTTAACATATCCGCAACAGTTCAAACAGTTCGCACATGTCTCAGGGAACGTGGCTTAAAAGCCTGCAGTCCGAGGAAGGTCCCTCTTTTAAATGCGAGACATATAGCCAAGCGCATTAAGTTCGCCAAAGATAATTTAAATTGGCCATGCAAAAAATGGAGGAACATTTTATGGTCAGATGAAAGCAAGGTTGTCATGTTTGGTGGCAAAGGATCTCGATCGTATGTAAGGCGTCCTAAGAATACCGAAAATAAGCCAAATCACACAATTAAAATAATTAAACACGGAGGATCCAGTGTAATGGTATGGGCTTGTTTCTCGTACTATGGAGTTGGACCAATACATTGGATTAAAACATGTGTATGTGGATATCTTGGAGACGGTGATGCTACCCTTCGCTGAATACGATATGCCGCTAAAATGGGTCTTCCAACAAGAGAATGACCCCAAGCACACCAGCAGGAGAGCCAAGGAAAAAAAATAAATCTGTTAATGTTCTGGAGTGGCCTGCACAGTCGCCAGATCTCAATCCCATCGAAAATCTTTGGTCGGATATTAAAAAGGCAGTTGCAGCTTCTAAGCCAACTAATAACGAAAAGCTTTGGGCCGTGATTAAGGAGTCGTGGAGCAAAATATCCCCAAAACGGTGCCAGGACCTGGTTGACTCCATGTCAAAACGCTGCGCAGCTGTAATTGCTAATAAGGGATACACTACCAAATAGTGTTGTGTCGTTCGTGAACGAACGAACTAAATTGAACTATTCACCAAACTGAACGAACGAACTAGGTCTGTCTTTATAGTTCAATATAGTTCGTTAGTTCAATATAGTTCACTTAGTTCAATACAGTTCACTTAGTTCAATATAGTTCACTTAGTTCAATAAGTTCACTAGTTCAATAAGTTCACTTAGTTCAATATAGTTCACTTAGTTCAATATAGTTCACTAGTTCAATAAGTTCACTTAGTTCAATATAGTTCACTTAGTTCAATAAGTTCACTTAGTTCAATATAGTTCACTTAGTTCAATATAGTTCACTTAGTTCAATATAGTTCACTTAGTTCAATATAGTTCACTAGTTCACGTCGTTCATTTTGATCTCTTACCCTAATCGTTCGTTGTACACCTAGTTCGATAGGTCGGTCTTAGTTTATTTCGTTCGAAAGTTCGCTTATCGAATAAGCTGATTAATTTTCGCGTACATTTATAACTACGGTTGACAAGTTTGTGCGTAAATATGGCTTCAAAACGAAAGCATAGCAAAGTTTGGAATTTCTTTGATTCAGTGGATGAGAAGAGTGCAAAATGCAAATACTGCAAAACTGTGCTTAGTGTGGGTGGTGGATCGCAAGGAAACTTATCGCGTCACCTTAAAAATAAGCACCCAGTAGCTTTGGAGGAAACACAGCGCCAAACCAATGAAAGCCGACAGGAAGCAAATGTAAACATAATATTTTGATTTATTCATTTAAGTAGGCTTACTAAATTCTTGATTTCTTTTTACATAGACTCCTCAGATAATTGGACCCCAACAGCAAGTAATAACTTCGTTCATTCAACGACCACCGCCTGCCGGGAAAACTGAAAGGTCATCATGCATTGCGAATTGTAGAAGAGCCTGATTTCAAGCAGCTCATAGATGATGTGTCTAATTGCCCCGGATACAAGATGCCCACTCGAAAAACGCTGTCCAACGTGCTTCTTCCGAAGCTTCGGGACGAAAGTGTTGGTAGCGTCAAAGAAAAAATGGAGCTGGCATCTGCAGTTTGTTTGACAACGGATTGTTGGACCTCTCTAGCAAATGAAAGTTATATTGCTGTTACAGCTCATTTTATTGAGAGTGAGGCAACTGTTATGAGCTCACATATGATTGCATGCGAGGCATTCGTTGAGCAGCACAGTGGTCAAAATATGTGCGCATTTTTACAAAAAATAGCAGAAAGATGGAGTATAAAGAACAAAATATCTGCTGTGGTTTCTGATAATGCTGCAAATATAGTCAATGCCATTAAAACAGGAAATTGGCCACATATACCATGTTTTGCACATAGCTTGAACCTAATTGTGCAAAAAGGACTCCGCGAAATCAATCATGTGGAGTTTTTCAATCGTAGCACTTTCGGCCTTAAGAAGCTGAAGTCAACTCAAACCCAATTGAACTTGCCCGATCTCAAATTGATTCAAGATGTGTCAACTCGTTGGAACTCAACTTTTAAAATGCTAGAAAGGCTTGTTGTTTTGAAAGATGCTCTTATATTAACACTTTCTAATTTGCGTCCTGAATTAAACTTATCTCAGAATGAGTGGGCGATAGTAGAAGAGTTACTCTGCCCATATT
Organism: Drosophila merina; assembly: GCA_035047645.1. Classification (NCBI taxonomy): domain Eukaryota; kingdom Metazoa; phylum Arthropoda; class Insecta; order Diptera; family Drosophilidae; genus Drosophila; species Drosophila merina. The sequence goes on along the minus strand of JAWNPH010000059.1, from coordinate 23,756,781 downwards.
AAAACCATTCTTGGAGGTAACAGAAGAAATATCAGCAGAAAAGAATGTAACCCTTTTAAAGGTTATAGTTCTTGCTATTTTGTTACAGAACTGTTTAAATAACAAGACGCCCAAGAATAAATGTGTTGCTGCACTTGTTGCAGTTCTAAAAGCTGAGATGATGCGACGCTTTAGTAACCTGGAAAGTAACGAACTCTACGCAGAGAGTAACATATTAGATCCTCGATTTAAAGGTCGTTGGTTCAAGTCCAAAGAAGAATTCGAAAAGGCTGTATGTAATCTTAAAAGGAAAGTAACTCAAATTCGTCTCAACGGCGAAAATTATGAATTCGAGTCACCTGTGTTTGAAACTAATTCAGCCAATCAGAGTTCGGTTTGGTTTGATTTTGACAGCGAGGTCAAGAACACGACAAAGGCTGCAAACACTACCGGTTCTGCCGAGAAAGAGATCGAAAAATACCTCGAAGAGGAATTTTTACCGAGGACTGCTGACCCTTTGGTTTGGTGGGAACAAAGAAAGAAGTTGTACCCGCATCTTTATTCTTACAGCCTTAAGCGATTATGCCTTATGGCTACATCAGTTCCTTGCGAACACCTCTTTTCAAGTGCTGGGGAAATCATCTGAAAAAGACGGATGCTACTTAAACCCAATAAAGTAGAAAATCTAATGTTCCTACATAGCAACATGTAGATGGATCACAGGTATAAACATAATTTTATCATATGTTATTGAATATGTGTTATTGAAAAACTTCTCTATTCTCTTTTCAGAAATCAAATTAAGTCATTAAAATTACTATATTATCTGTTGGTTGTTATTATGTATAAGTGTTTTAGACAAAAATTGAATAAATAATATTAATTTTAAATGACAGCATTGTATGAAATAAATTCATAACATTTTTTTTTTTGAGCACCACACTAGCAAGTTTAAAAAATGATCGATTGAACTAAATGAACGAACTAGTTCATTCATTTTAAACGAACGAACGAACTTATTCCTCAAATTGAACTAGGTTTACCCAACACTACTACCAAATATTAAATTAGCGGGATGAGTGTAGTTTTAATACGCAATCATTTGTTATTAGTTTAATTGTTACTGTTTAGTTTATATTTTGAGTTTAAAGCATTATTATTTTTTTCGCCTAATTTTGTTACTTTTAATAAAGTTCCTTAAGGTATCCCTTGTATAACACGGTCTTATACATCGCGTTTTCGATATAACGCGATTTGGAAAAAATTAGGTTTCATTACAACGCGAAGTTTTGGCTTATATAACCCAAAGGGGAAATGTTACCATATAAAGTTTGAAGAATAACAATAAAGTTTTTGATAAACCTTTAATTTGTTTTAGTTTGTTTCTCAATTTTTTTTAAGTGCACCCAATTATTTAAATTTTGTTTTTTGAATTTTGAAATATGTACATACATATGTATATGTATTATTATTCATAACTTGTGTTTTTAAATGTATAAGAAAGTCTGAATTTTTGTATTGAGTTGAAATATATGTGCATCTGCTATTTAGTATGTATTTTATTTAAAAACAAGTAAGGTACGAGTAGCAGCAGTCGAGTTTCCCGATTGAAAAATACCCTGTACCCTTAGGCATGCTTAGAATTTATTTATTTAATATCAATAAATAAATGAAACAATATTCTGTTAGAAAAGAGTACCATAACAATGTAAATTTGGTATGATTTTGGTTATGAAAATAAGTTTCGTGTGTCATAAAGCCATACACATTTCGCTGTCAACGTCGCAGTCGGCGTCGCGCAATGCGTGTTTTGCTGCGCTTCTGCTTCCCTTGCCATAGATTTTGCATGTGGCATAACTTCCGTGTTTCTTATCCGATCAAATTTAAAAATTAGATAGATTTTATAAGCACCAACGCATACGCCGAATTGCATAGCATTAGGTTAATAATTGTGGGCGTGGCCGTTTTTTGCGGTTTGCGGGGGAGCGTGGTCGTGGCAGTTTTTTGCAGTTTGCGGGGGAGCGCGGGGGTGATATCAAAATAAAACAACAAACTTGTACTGCGTATGGTAATTACCTATCCAACGATATATGGCACATGTCTGTAGCTCTTGTAGTTTCTGAGATCTAGGCGTTGATACGGACAGACAGACGGACATGGCTATATCGACTCGGCTGTTGATGCTGATCAAGAATATATATACTTTATGGGGTCGGAGATGCTTCCTTCTGCCTGTTACATACATTTGCACCATATTATGATACCCTTTTCACCCATTTTTAATGGGTACAGGGTATAAAAAACCTATTCAAACATAAACCCCAAATTTATATGAAAACTAAGTTTTAGATCGGATTACATAACGCGCAATTCTTCTGGAACGTAACTATAGCGTTATACAAGGGATATATATGTGTATGCTATATATATGTAAGATATGCTAACGGCGGTATGTTCGGCAGAGGCGCATACGTCAGCAGTACAGTAGTATAACAGTAATATAAAAGTCGAGGATCGGCAGTACGAAAGAAGTCCGAAAGAAAGAGTCAAGCAGTCGTATTTAAATCGTCGTACAGTACAGTCGTTGAGCAGTCGTCGGGAAGTAAAGTCAATATAAAGTCGTAATGCAGAAGCAGTGTCGCTTCATCTCGTTGATCGTCTCAGTCGTATTAAACTTTCATTTCATACACCTTAACCTTTTTTGTATTCTATTCTTGGACCGAACATATAATAGGCAAATATATATATATATATGCAGTTATATATATATGCAGTTATATATATACATATATATATATTTCAATTTATATATATAAAATATTAATAATTCTATAATATAATAGTTCTACCAGTAATTTGCAGGGTAAAGATATGTTTTATTATTTTTGGGTATTTTATTGAGAAGCGGGGCTTCTCAGGAAAGTCTGAGGAGTCAGTTTTATATTTGCAAGGAGAGCGCTTGCTTGCGATATAAAATCAGAAATGAAGATTATACATAAAATCGTTGACTTAAAGCTAACAGAATATGATATTCACAGCGACCATCCAAGAATGCATTGTCTGCCGGATGTACACGATCATCAGCACTTTGACCGACGATAAGCCACGGTTGACGAGGTACATACTTTAGCTTACGATCGAGTGAATAAAGAAACAAATGTTAGGTAAATTTATTAGACGATAAGGAAGAATACTTCTACAAAAATTAATAATATTGATTGCTTCACCCTGTACAGCATTTAATGGCTATGTGTATTAATGTAAAACAAGTTTGAGCGGAGCCAAACTTTATACACCCTTACAGCTAAATGGAAATTATCGGATGTAGTTGGGCGACCCAGAGGGACTTTAGAATTAGATCAGTTCTTCATAAAATGGATTTAAATAAATTTTACACCAGAAGTTTGCTTATATTTGAATAACAAACATTATTAAAAAATTTTTTTGTGGATCGAGATTCAATTCCATAAAAAACAAACAGATGGCTTGATGATGTTTTTGGATGTTTGTTGGGGCTTCCGACTATTTAGATACCTCCATCGCATTTTTTCTCTATTTTAAGTCCAGGAATTATGATCGAAGTTTCCAGAGATAGGGACAAGAGTTTCAAAAGTGGTTTGCACAATGACATAGCACAGTTCCTTATCACCAAGTCTGGTACTCCTTTGGGACTTGGCGAATAGGCTTCTTTTACATTCAGAAGATGCTATAACAAACTTCTTTCGGAGAAAGATTGTCTAAAAATAAGACTGACTAAAAGAGAGTTGCGAAGGGTCTGTTCTATAAATAACGGGACTGCCTCACTGTAGCCTCAACGAAGTGGAGGGTGGGAGGTCCGACTGGTCGGCTGGGTAGAAGGATCTCCCGCCAACAAAGCGAGCATTTTTTAGTCGACTACCTACATTCGTTAAGACAGGAGGTGAATTTTTATGGCGCGACATTTTTTGGCGGCGTTCTGAGCGCTAAAATGGACCGTACCATTGAACAACGTTACGCTTAAAGACGAGTACCGCGTCGGACGCCCAAGGAAAACTCGAGAAGAGAAGAGTTTTAAACTCTGACAGGCGTTTAACTATTGCCCTTATCAGTGAGGAGACGGGCATTTCAGTCGGAACTGTCTACACTATTGTAACTGAGGATTTTGCGATGAGGACAGTGTGCGCGAATCTGGTCCCAAAAATCTTGACCGAAGAACAAAAAGCTGCTGCAGCTGCTGGCCAAATACGGCGTGGCAACGTTGCCTTAATATTATATCTGTCTTAAATGTACCGAATAAAAATTTATTTAAATATTTTATTTGTATATTCAACTGGTTTGCGGGCGATATTTCACCTCGGCTACAGGATTATAATAGCGTTTAAAATTCTAGATAGGCTCAGATCCTCAAAACAAATTCTTTTAGCGAATTTTCAGCAAAAACAATTAAGTTTCCGATCGTTCGGTAATATGGCAGCTTTAGGATGTAGTTGACCGATTAAGGCGGGAATTATGCATCCGACTTATGCAAAATAAAAGGGTATGTGGAATGTTTGAAGTCGATTGCTATAAAGCAGAGAGACTAATTTCCGTAGAAACAGCCAGAAGGACAAACGGGCATGCTTTACTAAAATATAGGATGTAATACTGATTAAAAGAACAAGAATATATAGGGACTGAGAAATCTACCACACTGCGTTGTACACTTTTGACCAAAATTATTACACCCTCTGCAAGGGTATACACCAATGCAATGAAAGTACACATCAAATCAATGAACAAGAGAACATCTGAGCAATAAACAGTGAGCAAATGAATGAGCAATGTTTCTGAATTAATTCCTTTCCACAAAAATATTCACATAATCCACTAAGTTCACGTAAATGATTTATGGTTACCCAACACTAGTGTATAGACCCTTTTTAACACAAAAGCATAACGAAAATCGGCAACTATAGGGAACACAATATTTTAAATTATAAACCATATCCATTGTTACAATATGTATTTACATTTTTGGGCTACACGCAGAAGATTTGAGAAACATTTTTATTCACATTAACACTTTTTTTGAATTATCCTGAAACGGAATCCCATTTTGCTAAGGATGGAGTAAAACTTAAAATTTGCTAAAGATAATTAACCAAAACACACTTACCTGTTGTAATTGTAATTTATAGTTTTGCAATTCGTCAGCCATTTCAACAATAGGCACTTAAATCCTTAACATTCCTAAAAAAAATAGTGTTTACCAAATGTACATATAAACCCCCGTCACAAACGACAATATCTCTGAAATGCTTGTATTGCAATATGAAATACTGTGTTGGTCAATATAGCGCATATTGATTTTAATACCTAAGGGAATAGTAGAAAATGAAACACGGAACATATCTTTTTTTATTATATTGTACAATTCATACAACTTCTTAAAAATAAAAAAGAATGCTATAAGGTTTAATTTTTTTTATAAACAAAACAGAACAAAGAGTAAAACATTGAAACAAGTGAAAATTACCGCACTTAAATTTTTTTTTTGTACAAGTATTCACAACACGTAAAAATATTTTATGAAACGAGAAATTTTTTTTTATATGATATATATATATGAAATTAACATATAAACCATATATTAAATGGTGTAATATCTGCTCCAATACATCCAAATGAAATAGCTGGAAATTTTGACAAATGTAAAACACAGACTCCTACATATCAGCATACTTGCAAAAAACAGACTATCTGAAGCGACTTACTTTTTGATTAGGTACAACCATAGCCAATTTGGCAACAGTTAAGAACGGATAAGTCGGTTGCAATCTATATTGCTGTTATTCTTATTGGAATCGAAATGATAAGGATAATTTTGTGTGATTGGGATATTTGGTTGAATAAGAATGGATTGTAGTAAAATAGCATTCTGTTAAGTAGTGATTGTGAGCTGTTTATTATCATAGGGTACGAGATTCATGGCGTTGTACCATTGGGGGAACCAAAGCCACTGCATCACCAAGGCCACTTCATTAGTGTGCGATCCCCGCCTCGCCTGTCGTCGAAGTCAACCTATGTAAATTCATTTCGCGATCGCGGCAGGTGCAAAACCTTAGTAATCACTAAACCTTTCCAAAACTATCATCGAACCTCGATCTACGAATCATTGTTGCAACATGTAACCTCTCTTTCTTCCCTCTCCCTTGAAAATCCATCTCTTAATACTCCCTACATTTTTGCGCGATCTGCCTCACGGTTCTGTATCGCATTCCGCTAGCAAGGAGAGCGGCAAAAAGCATAAGTCTAAAAAACGCAGAAAAGGTTGAACCCGCCCATAGAAGCAAAGTGGGAGGATTCGCTCGCTGACGACAAGGCGGATATCCTTCCAACATGCGAGAACCATCATACAACAATAGGTCCTCATGCATGCATGTAAACGCTACCTCTGCTCCGTGACCCCTGTGCCGCACAAGGGACCACGCCTTGTCTGCTTGCTTAAGGTTTAACTTAATGTGAATCGTGGAGGGTTTTGATAAGTTCAAAAGTTTGGCTTTGTTCTTTATATACCTAAGGGATAACAATGTTGCTTGCGTATGCTCATCTGCCTACTGTCTAATGTGCAATCGCAGCCGCTGCCTAACGCTACGGCTAATTGCTCCCCTCCAGCTTTACAGTAAATGCAGTTGGAGCCGCTGAAGTCCGATTAATGCAGTCGATAGACGTCATCCGGTTTCTGAACGCTCTTAAGAGATTTATTTGTATGCGGCGTAAACCATGGCCGGAGTTAAAAAAATAGTATCTTCAGCCAGGATAACCAGACCTACCTTAAAGAATTTTGCTTGGCCGAAACTATTGAGTGGCGTTTCATCCCTGCACGCTCGCCTCACTTCAGTGGGCTTTCGGAGGCAACCGTAATGGACAAGCATCATTTATTAAAAGAAGTGAGCCCAGTTTTTGACCTCTTGTGTAGATTTAAAAGAGTCCGGATAAACTTAATGTATTGACTCCTGCTCACATTTTATATACTTGTAGTATCCCACCACAACTGGGAACGTACTGGGAGAGCTAATTTGTCGGCGTGATGGAGTCAAGCGAGCAGTTGCACCGAAAACACCTATGCTCAGCAGCCACAACAAAATATATATAATTCAATAATGACATCCGTCAGTGTATTCAGTAGCGACGACCCATTACCTCCTACTCCTTCCGTCTACGCATTGGTCATGGCAATGCACTAGGGTTCGAGCCCCGCCTCGTCTTTCGCCGGGGTACTCCTATGCAAATGCATTTTTGGCATGGTTTTAAGGTATGCGGACAGTTCGGTATCTTATCACTGCATTGATCTCTTCCGCCCCTCAGCGCGCCGTCGCTTGTGTAGACGAAACTCGTAAATAAATAGACATGTAAAGTAGTACTATGTCCCGGATAGCTTCCTTTATTTTGAAAATAGTTTTTTCATCGATAGTGGGGTTATTGGTAAAAATATTGATGAAGAAGGGGAAATTATGACTTCCGCACAGGTCGTTGGATGTGCTCCCAGCAGTAAGTGCAGCCAGTGAGCAGAAGCTTAGGTCAATATGGATGAAAGTTTTGTGTATGGTTAATTCTTGCAATCTGTTAGACACTGTAAATGTGTTTTATGAGTTTCTTGAAGTGAGGTGATTTTTGGACAGTGTTTTAATTAATTTGTTACAACTCATTATGTTCCATTCTTTAATGGTGTTGGCGTTAAAGGTATTGAGTTTTTGCCCATTAACTTTGAGTTGTTTAAATAGTTTCGCTTTTTCCTTGGTTTGGATTTAATGTAACAAGTGTATATATCGTAGTTTTTGAGTGTTCTTGTAGGGATGTAAATTCTTTTCTTCATTGATGAGGTCTTGCGTTTCTGAGAGCTGTGTTTAGAATGATGATATATATCTTCGGTGGATCGGTGTCGGACTCTGGTCGAGGTTTTTGTTCTGCCGTAAGTGCCTCCATATTAGACTTAGAACTAAGCAGACACCATTCCGCCCAATTAGGCAATTAGACACAGACTTTAAAAAATTTACATCGTTACATCGTACATCGTGGTATCATAAGCTTTTGTGCTCCCAAAAAGCATGGAGTGGACAATAGAAACCGATTGTCCAAACGACCAAGCTAGGATAGATTGTCTCCCAATCAATACAACAATGTTGTAGGTAAGTGATCTCCGCAAAACTTGAAGAAAAAAAACTTGAATGCAACTTTCCCACTTTATTTTCTTTATTTTTTACCGCCAGTAGAATTCCCTTTTCGGCAGGCTAACGATCGCCTTCATTGGTAAAGCACGATGATTCCAGACGGCACGTGCCGCTTACCGACGGTCAACGACTTACTTCGCGGTAGCTCTGTGAGCCAAATCGGAAATCTTACTCCCTGCCCTTCACAAGGCGTTGCTTCGGGATGAACTACAACGGTAATTTCTTAGGTTCATTCAAAATCGCATCGTAGACTCCTACCGTGTCGTCACTCGGCCGATTCGGAAGTCGTACCATACAGATCCAAAGTTCTCGTTGCAAGAGGCGAGTTTTAAGACTGCCGATTCGTAAAACTCTGGAATCGCTGAAGTAGATTATTCTACTACATTACTTAAGCATTTACCCTGATGTTGCCGTTCTATGGCCGTTCTGTCTGTGGTATTTTTTGTGTTTTGGTAGTATTACAAATCTAGAAATCTAATTACGGAGGCAACAGTTCCACCACCAAATTTATAGTGGTGTTCTAGGAATCAGCCATGACAAGTAGCAGCTTCAGCTTTAACCTTCTATGAGTCGAGCCGACAGTCCAGAATGACCTTTTGGCATATATATGCCAACTAATATTAGTTGGTTCCCCTTTTTATGCTAAACATTTCCTTCATTAAACACTTTTAATTTTTTCAGAAGCAGAACCAAAACTTCTAAATAGTGTTGTTTTTACTACAATTTTTTAAAACAGTGCAATAGTGCATTGACCAACCACAAGCGCGGCATACTCTTATTTTATTGTGCCCAATAAATTCATAGAAGCACAATCTCAAGAGGTATTCAAAAATACTTACAATTGACTTACTAACCCCACATTCGACTAGCGTCTGTAATAATAATAATAATACAAAATAATACATAATACAATAATAATATTATTAAGTTAGGAAAGTTGTTGAATAGATAACAAGAATTTTATTTATATTCATTAAGAGCTCCAGTATTTTTGTTTTTTTTTACTTTTGCGTATAACGATGCAGCCTTGTAATTGATAGGTCCGTAGTGTTGACTCTCGAGATCAGCATAAATGAATTCGTCATCAAAACACGAGGCATTTAATGGCTATTACATCAAGAAAAAGTAACAAAAATTTGTTGTAATTTTAACCAGTTAATATTTGTTTCAGGTTATATCAAGCTTTTTTCATGCTTAATGCAAAAATAGCATACAAAAATGAGATGGTTAGAAATTGCAATTGTGGTAACATAGATCTGAGACAAAATTAAAATAAAAAGTCAAAAACTTTTAATAAAATCAAGAAAAATTACCTTTTAATAGCAAAGTTAACATATATATTTTATTTATTCAATAGGTAATTAAATTCAAATTTAGAATATATAGGTATTGCTGCTTTTGTAAGGGTCCTCAAAGTCGGAAAGATTCTAAAAATGACAATTAATTTAATTTTTGTAATAACTTTTCTAAATAGGTATTCAAAAGTAACGAATTGGTTTTTATTGCTAAAAAAATTGTACCCTACCTTATATAATTAAATCATTATTTAAATAATAAAAAACAAAATAAAAAGATTTCTGCATGTCCGTCTGTCCGTCCATCGTTCCGATTAAAGCGATTTGGCATATTGCATTCAATTTCTTCCAGGCGGATCCAGGATCCATTTTATCGATTTTATTTCGATTAAATAAACTTAAAATAACTGCTAAGTCGAGTATATCTACACGTCTAAATATTTTCCTGCAACTGTTCCAACAAAGTTAGCTATTTTTGAAAAAATTTGTTAAATACTTTTAGGGTCTTGATTTTATTTTCCCAAACTAACGAATAATATTATAGTAACATATAACGTCTAGTGGTCATAGATCCACTCGTTAATGGAGATAGATATACGGAATGACGGACATGGTGTTATCAAATCGGCTGTTGATGGTCATCAAGAATAAGTATGTACATATATAGATATACCGAAAATTCAACCGTTTACTTACATTCACACGAATACACTATACCCTTTTATTTTACAAATAATGTGTATCATTTAATTTACATTTAAATATCTATATTCTATAGCGTTTGCGGTTTCAGCCTTAATTAAATTATATATGATATTGATATGAAATGATATTGTCTTGTTATAAGGTGTTTGGAAAAAAACAAATACATGCTGAAATACAGTTATTTTTAAAGTTAAAGTTAAAGTTAAAGTTAAAGTGTTATTTTATTCTAATATACTTCAGTAAAACTTATTTAATTATGTTTAGCTACAGAAATACAAAATCCATATATAATATAAATATGAGTAAGCTAGGGAGTTCTTAATCTATGCTGGGTTTTTGTGGTTTCAGTTGGCGTTGGTGATATTGGCATAAAACCAGTATTTTCACAAAATGGGATCGATGGATTTATTACCGGCCCACAGTTTTGTTCCACTATCTTTTTTTGTTGGTGTTGATACAATTGATATCTCAACTCTTGTAATTTTCCATTAGCAGTCTGAACGTTCTGGAAGTGAAAAGTATGATGCTTACGTAGTGGCAAACGTATTGGCCGTCGGACCACCATGCAATCATAGGCGCTATCAATATTTGTCTTAGGTACATAATTAGTCGAAATTGCTTGATGTATTTTAAGTTCTAATATGCTTTTACAGTAATCGTTATTATCGATGTTATTGTTCCTGTTGCTGGTAATGACTGAAGAGTTATGGGTGTTTCTTAATTCCTTTGATGATGCTGTTTTCAATTTTTGTAACTTAATGCAGGTTCGGAAACTAGGCACTTCGCAAGGGGGCCAACTGATTAGTGTATATGGATCACTAATGGTAAGTCTTCTGTATTTCCTGTTCAATCTTTGGCGGACACAGATGTCATTTTTTCCAACAATTTTTCCAAATTTTATTTTCTAAAAATTTGTTATCGTCCAGATTATAGTGATGCAACGAATTTGTTTAAACGGCAATTATCAAATATAGCATGCAAATATAAAAGGAGAAATTAAACGGAATTAAATCTAACGCTAAAATTGTTTTTTGTGTAGCTATTCGGAAAAATTTTCATTAGAACAGAGCTGATCAAGTTTGGGATATTGATATTAATCGTATTTACCCATTAATAAACCATTAATTTGCCATTTTATAAAAAAATGGAAATATTGAATAATATCCGCAGATTTGGCAGTAAGCACCCCACAAGGAAGTATTCTCTCACCTTTTATGTTACGCGAAAGTCAACCGACTGTTACGTGGCAGTCAACGGATTGTTACGAAACATAGAAGGTAGGGGAAATAAAGTTATCGCATGCGGTGATGACGTCGCATTCTCGGGAAAGTTTTCATATTTTGTGACTAAGGTACTTGCGGATATGCAAGGCCGTACTTGAGGCCGATCTAAGACTGAACTTTTTCTATTCCTACCAAAAAATAAAATCCCAAATATGTTTTTTATATCTATTTAATTTAATATATTTGTTTATTTATTTATCAATGGCTTAACATAAAAAAAATTAAGCGATAGCAATACCATCAGGTCAACACGTTTAAAAATTATGATTTTGCTAGGGGAATATACAGTTACACATAACAATAAGGCTTGAATTGAATGGATCATACAGGGCCATGATATTATATACAAATAGGTAAATGTGAAGCACTTAAAATCGAGTAAGCAATATCTACGTATCATAAAAAAGTCTATGAGTAGATGGTGCTCAGAAGGAGCTTGTGGAGAAAGATCAGTTGCGTGAAACCTCTACAAAAATACAGGGAGGGAATATGAATTATGGCAAAAACTCTCCAAATTCTCAAATTACGCAATAAGCGAAACAGAATGCACGTCTCACTTGCACAAAATTCGGATGAGCGAGAAGGTATTAAATCAGTGAGTTATAGGTTGCATACAAATTAAATCAAATGAGTGAGTTCCCGGAATTAAAAAAAAAATGTTATATCTGAATACCAAACATCCTTTAATTTTTTGTGTCGTTTAAAGCATAGTGACGTGATAGTGGCGTGATTATGAAACAAGAAAGACGACATGAGGGAAATAACGATAAGTGTTAACCAAATTAAATTGACAATGTTTAAAAAAGGGACATTGGCAGGAACACTGTCTTAGCAGACTATTGAATTTTTTTAACTTCATCAACATACATAAGAACGGAAGAATAACAGATCGCATGGAATAGCTGGTTGACATACAGTAAAATTTATCACATTGGACAGTAAATTTCCTTGCGTGTTCCACTGGTTTGAGAAAACGTCTGAAATTACACCAACATGTTCGAATCGGGCACAAGTATTTCACATTTTAGTCCAATAAGGTGGGCGCATGACGCTTGGGGTTTACACAGACAGTACTGACCGCACAGATAGCAATTTTTAGGAATCTTGCCAAAGGGTCCACTCAAGTGTCGCCTTTCGCGAGACGGTACAATATAGTATACCTGAACAATCGTAAATGCCACAAGTTTGGTGTTTTTTTTCTAAAAGCTCGGGACTTTTTTCAAAATTCATTTTATAAGCAACTGGTAAAAATCCTATAAGGATCGGCCAAAAATTAGTCCCCATTTAACTACAAGGGTATATAAACTTCGGCTCAGCACGATGATGGTTTTTTTTCTTGTTTTTAATTATATTTGTCTTGAAATTCATTATTGTCTTGGTTGCTAATTTTTATTACAAGAAAACTCTTAGAAAGTCGAAAAACTCAATTTTGAAGTAAATAATACGGGAATATTCTCTGCGTAGAAATTTGTTATGTAAAAATTTTGTATAATAATTCTATCTTTTGTACACAGCGTGTAAGAAGAGCTTATGTTGTTGAAATTGTATAGGAGGAAGAATTCCGAAGTGAAGTCCAAACAAAATATTCTAAAAAGTTCATGCTAGGCATATGTTAAACTATAATCGGTAAGAAATAGAGGACTAAGATCTGTGGTATATATATTAGTTTTATAGTATATCTAGAAGTTTTAAAATTTAGTAAATACTGGCTATCTATATCATCATTAATAAGGATATTTATGAACACAACACTCTACCGTTACACGATTTGACGTGAGAGTAAGTTTATTAGTAATATTCTGCACGCAATTACATAGAAACCTCAAGCGTTGGATGGTAGGGATCATCTATGGTCGAAAGGGGCTTGGCTATGTAGTGCGATACAAAACACAAGTCGGGAAGCCGAATTAAAGAATTTATAATGTGTTTGGTTTAGGATGTTCGGATGATGCATAAGAAGCACACATTGAAAAGCATGAAAGAAAGAAGTCAGTTACCAATTCTTGGTTGACAAAAACGCGTGACGCACTTCTGGCTATGTAACCCGGATATGTTTTTTTATTTATTTTTGTACTGCTGGGTATCTTTACCTGGGTTCTGATGGAAGTTAACTTTCCTTACTCGATTGAAATCAAAAAGGAAAACAATACACAAATTTAAAGCTCAATACAAAAATATTATATTCAAGTATTTTTTACAAAAAACAAGTAAGGTAGCAGCAGTCGAGTTTCCCGATTGCAAAATACCCTGTACCCTTAGACATGCTTACAATTTATTTATTTAATATCAATAAACAAATGAAACAATATTCTACCATATTAGAAAAGAGTGCCATAACAATATAAATTTGGTATGATTTTGGATATAAAAATATGTTTCGTGTGTCATAAAGCCATACACATTTCGCTGTCAACGTCGCAGTCGGCGTCGCGCAATGCGTGTTTTGCTGCGCTTCTGCTTCCCTTGCCATAGATTTTGCATGTGGCATAACTTCCGTGTTCCTTATCCGATTTGGTTCATTAGATAGCTTTTATAAGCACCAACGCATATGCCGTATTGCATTGCATTAGGATAATAATTGTGGGAGTGGCAGTTTTTTGAGGTTTGCGGGGAGCGTGGTCGTGGCAGTTTTTTGCTGTTTGCGGGGGAACGGGGAGTGATATCAAAATAAAAAAAACAAACTTGTACTGCGTATTGAAATTACCTATCCAACTGTATACGGCACATGTCTGTAGCTTTTGTAGTTTCTGAGATCTAGGCGTTGATACGGACAGACGGACGAACAGACGGACATGGCTATTTCGACTCGGCTGTTGATGCTGATCAAGTATACATATATATACTTTATGGGGTCGGAGATGCTTCCTTCTGCCTGTTACATACATTTGCACCATATTATGATACCCTTTTCACCCATTTTTAATGGGTACAGGGTATAAAAACATACCTCGTATTGGTTTTCAATTCAGTTTCTATGGGTCATTAGGTCTGCAAGATTTCCACCAACCTTTAAAATTGACTGCTCAATTTGGAGAGCAAATTCCATTCCCTTCAAATATTTTAAAACAAGTTTCACTTTAGTTTAAAAGTTTAATTTTTGTATATTTAATCCAGTGCAATGGAGGTAAATGTGAAAATAATTAAGACTGGGAGTTGTTAGATATTCCGGAGTCACTTCGACAAATTCTATAGATATTTGGTTATATTAACTGAAGTTTTGTATCAGTTCTTATAACGCTTTCTTCCCATTTTAATCTCGCATTCTCCAAAATGCAAATGTAGATCGTAAAGTCTAATAAAATCCTTTGGTTTTTAGCGTAAACGCAAACTTCTTCAACGGTGGGGAATATGTTCCAACATACGGTGAAATAATCAATCGATTTTTTTTTTAAATTTCTCTTTCCAGGGACCTTAAATGACTGGTACTTTTTCCATATTGCATTTTTGCATATATTTGCATCCAAAATCTTGTTTACCTGTACCATATTTATGGGCGTACCTGACTGTAGCAGCCTAAAAAGGTTTTTTTTTAGAAACTGGTAATTCTTTAGGTATCGTTTCCACGTCAGTGGGTTTTTCTCATTTTTATTTCCAATTGAGTGAAGTTTTGATAATTTTTTTTTTAAATTCTTGATATTTTGTATAACTCTTTTAAAATTACGTAGTTTAACTTAGCTTCTTAAAAGAAATTGTTCTTATTCAATCTTTTTTTTACGGGTTATAACCCGTAAGATTATATATATTCCAAGAAAATTATTGGACATGACATTCGATGTCCTAACATTTTTTTTTTTTTGGAAAAGATTACATAAAACATGAGTAATTCGCTGATTTACGTCCATAGCCTCGTTGGTATTTGCATTGAGGTTCTTGATTCGTGAACCGTCGGTCTTAACATTAAGGTTATCGTTTAAACTCTTAGGGATATTAGACAACTTTAAATATATCCAATGCACACGCAGCATGCGATTAATAGATTTAAATATAAAAGTAGGAGGTTATTATGAAAAGCATTTATTCGCCTTCTTATTTAATTTACGTAGATCTTAACGATTGAAAGTGAATTTCCTTTAAAAATTATTACATCTAAGTTCTTTATAATTAATACGTACATATATGTAATAAAAAATAATACTTTTGGATAACTGGCAGATACAAAATTATTGAAATTGTATTTATGCGCATATTAAGTTCGGCCTTACAGCTTTTTATTTATTACAAGCATGGTCACAGTAAAATCAAGCAAAAAAGTTTCATTACAAAAGTACATATACATGGAAATATATATATATAAGGAAAAATAGAGCTTGATAAATGCAGATTTTAGTTTTATGGTGTGCAGATTTGAAGCAACTATTTTATAAGTCAGATTGAAAGCTTTATTTTAAATTACCTTGTTAGGTGCCGTTTGTAGACCATGAAAAGGAAGATTCTCATACTCGCCAGGTTCTGTCAAAGGTTCTCCCAGAGAAGAGGATTTGTCGTGTACTAAATAAAGGATAATATTATAGGGTTCGATTTTTTTAATACAATTTTCACAATATTTAAAATCTGTTTAATTTTAACAATAGAAAAAATTAATATAATAAAAAAAAACTACGGATTAAGCATATATTTACATATATGGTAGTTGTTATAATTTATACTTTTAATGGGAGATCAAAATCAAATCGCTTTAACTAATTGAGTTTAGTTTATATTACCATAATAAATATGATTAACAATACCAGTGTTTCGAAAATTTGTTAAACAATCGTTGGATAATTTTGGGCCCAAGTTTGAAGCGCAGTGTAGAGCACATATTGATTAGGATCATCTCCTAAGTACATATATAGTATAAGACTGTCCGTTTTTTTCTACGCAAAGTAGTCGCTCGATTTTAAAACTATTGACTTCAAACTTTGCACGCAATTTCTAAATCTCTAGAAAACTAGACCGGCAATATAATTAAACGATTGAAACTTCATAACTTTCATTTTTCCAGATATAAATTTGAGTTCTCTGAGAGTGTCTGTGATCTGAGCCCATCTAGAGAATTTGAAACGGATCGGCAGACTATATCCAATAGCTGCAATAAAAATGTGGAAATGCCACAACTTTGGTGTGATTGGATGAAGACTTGAGATAAGAAACTGCTCTGATTCTGAAGTACTTATAAGCATCGCCCAACTGTATATGATATTTCCCTCTTAACTGCAAGGGTATATAAAATTCGGCTCCACCCGAAGTTAGTTATTTTTTCTGGTTTTAATTTAATTTAAAATCATAGTTTTTATGTCACTCATAAAAATGAATATATGAACATATATAATATGTATTAATTATTATGAGCGTATGAGCAAAACCGCGTTGCAAATACGCAGAATGTTGAAAGGTTCAGTTAAAAATAAAAAATGAACGGCTTCATTTGCCGCAAGCAACGCTTTTGTAGAGCTGATATCAGTACTATGCTATAATAATAATAGTAGATATGAACACTCTTGTAATACGTAGAGTTTGTTAAGAAATTGTTTGCAGACTGAAAATAGAGTTTTCTGCCTTTAATGCCAAGTTAGAGGTCTTTTAATTATATCTATATCTATTTATATTTATTTGTTAATATTTTCGAATATATAAGGTAAGAAAAGAGAGCTTTTTAGAGTACCGATATTTTTGAAAATTAGACCATTAAAGATAATGTCACGGGCCAGAAAACAATTCGAGTTGAGGGGTTAGATTCGGCCGAAGTTAGATTTTCTTTCTTGTTATTTCTTACCTTTGCCATTTTTTACAGTGTCTTTTCTACAAACTGAAAATCATTACCAAAGCTCATGCAAACAAGATGTATTTGGAAGATATATTAGGGAACAGATACCGGATTACGGAATATTAGTCATGCATGTTATTGCGCGTGTGGGGTATGTACATTTAAAGCATTAAACTATGGAGTGATTCTCAGTATTTTTTGAATTTGGATATTTGGATAAAAATGAGATTACATTTTTTTTGGCTTTCATGTTCAAATAACATGTTCTTGAAATTTAAAAATTTAACATTTTCAAGTGGTTCAATTTTTCAATAGCAAGAAGAATCTCATTTTTAGAGTGATGAAATTGGCGTAAAATTGCAATAGGCCTATGTCATTTAATCTGTAATTTGTGTAATGTAATATCTAACGACTTCATTTTTTTATGTTTGTAGTACTGAAAATGACCTTACTAAATGCAGATTTCAAATTTATAGCAACTACGCGGGAGAGACAATTTAAAATGATTCATTTGCAGAGTATTTTTATTTTCCGAGTTTTTTTCTAAGTAGTAAATAATCTTCCGACGCAGTTACAGGCATTCTATTTATAAGCTCAAAAATTAACGAATAAACCGATTCTGACCGATCCGATATATCGATGAATGTCGAATTACGAAAAATAGAATAAGAAAAAACCGATGTTGTAGTTCCTCAGCCATCAAAGTATACAAGGAAAAGAATCACAGCAAGAGGTTTTTTTTATTTGATTTAATCTACCTGTATTTTAAATACTTCCCGCTAAAAAATATAGAAGGATAGAGGTCGCAACTTTTGATCTGAACAATTTAAAAAGATGGTGCTCTATTACTTTACCGACTATAAGTTCTTTAAATAGATAACCAAAATAAAATTAACTACTAACATTCTTGGGAAGCAGCTAAAGCTGTGTCCTAAAGTCTTATCTATCTATCCAAGAAAATTTAAGGCATTGGAGAAACCGGCGCTTTCGGATCAAAGAGATCGTAGGAATTGTTACGAAGTTAAGCAGTATGTCTGCCCATTTAAACGCAAATACCCGTTTGTAGACTAGAGGGTATACTAAACTACTACGACCAGATGATTTTTTTCTTTGGAGCTTATAAACAAGTTTTTTCTTCCACCACTTATACTATAACTGTAGCCCAGTATTTTAAGATTAAAATATTTTTTTACACTGAATATTTTTATTGGTTGTGGCTACACTAGAGCTATGATCCATCGATGAGAAAACCGGAGCTTTTTTGTTAAAACTTAAGGATCTACATTTTTCAATTGTAATTGATCGTGAGTCATCTTTAAGTAAATGTGGGCTAGGAAGATCTATCGACCGTAAATCTTGTTTGGATTTCTTAGTAGCTTCAATTTCCGTTTTATCCTTGCAGCTGCTTTGTAGGAATATCTGCATTGAATTTGCCTCTTGTGTAAAACTGTAACTTAGTTCCTTATTTTTTTTTTTCTTTTTATAGGTGACTGGCCAGGTACATCAGGGGTTTTCAGTTTAAAACGTAAAAAAAGTGAAAAATAAATCATAAGTAAATAATATTATAAAAAAAGAAAGTATACTGTACCACTGCCACTGCAACGAATTCCTTTAAGTCGATGATGAGTTCCAAATTTTGAATTTGTCTCGTCATAGGCACGCCCACGCCAAAAAGTTCGCAAAAGACAAACGTGGCTACGTTGACTATCTTGACTATCTTGACTACAATTTCGTAAAGTCCTTTTCGGTCTTTTGAAAATATATGTTTTAAGACGTTCGCGTTTAATATCACTAGATGAAGAAATATCTTCGATATCTATATTTGAAACCTTAGTTGAGGATTTTGGATTTTTAATTTCAAAGTTTTGGATTCCATTTTGTTTTTCTTCTGTTACAGATCTTTTTTTTAAAAGTAGAAGCATTCTAGAGAAAATATTGTTATTTAAACTTTCAGTCGGCGGAGTAATTAGCATGTTTTGCAATTCATTTGAGAAATTTCCAATATTTTCAGTATTCTTAATAGAATCTTCTTTGAATGTCATTCGATTAACGACCAGACTTTCCTTCGTTTCGTTATTAACATGAAGCATTACTCCAGGTCTAAGTGGCCAACGTGGTGGCGATTTATGTTCACTTATAGCTGAATACGTTGACTTAGATTTACAAATATTTTTGAATTCGGCTGTGTTGTGATGATTTTTCCGTTGCTTATGCATTGACTGGGTGTAAGTTAATATGTCTGAAGTAGTATTTACTATAGGTAAGCTAACACGCACTTGCGGTAAACTCGGCTGAAAAGTCAGCGCACTGGTAACGCGCAGCGTTTAAGATAATTGTGCGGTTTTATTAATGCATATGAAAATAAAAAAAAATATACGGTTAGGATTAACAACATGCTATTAAACATAGAATAATGATCACTTGAATAAGAGTTATATAATTATTAAGTTTATACATCCAGTTATAGAAAAACCGAACGACTTTTCGATACATATGAGCATTCCTGAAAAATTATCAACAACGATGAGAAAAGTTGTATCTAAAAATAATTTCAGTTCATTTTGAAAATATTTTATTAATAGTAAAATTCTTCGGATTTGTAAAAAATTAAAAATTTTAATTTATAAAATTTTCTCCGTACGAATGTACCGTTAGCCATTCTAGAAATGCCCTTATAGAAATCCACAATTTTTCATAAAAACCGGACGATGTAATAAATGATAGCTTTTGTAACTTATTAATTAAAGTCCCTTTTTTATTTAGTATTTTTCCCATATTCAAGCTATGAATTTGTTTACTACCGATTTTGTAATGCCCTTGTTCGGCCCAAAAATTACATACAAAATCAACTGACTGTCTACATTTGCAGTTCTACTTTTTAATCTGGTTGTTATCATACTATGTAATGATTATATATATTATACATGTATAAGTATGTATGTAATTTAGACGCGGTCACAGTACATCTACGATATTTCTATTGATACTTGTTAATCTTTTATGCTAACTGGATTCCTTTTGAATACAAAAATAACGGTACAAAATAAGCGGGAGAAATATGTCTTTTTATATCCTTTCGAGGGTATTATAATTTTATTTACGATTGTTCAATGCACTAGAGGAGATAACAGCGCCCCTATAAAAATATATACATATATTCTTGATCAGGATGACCTTGTGAGTCGCTAAAGCAGGCCCGTCTGTCTGTGTCTACGCAAACTGATCCCTAAGTTTAAAAACTACCGACTTCAAATTTTGCACACACCCTTGTTTTTCATTTCAGGCTTTGTCTATATCCAAAAGCTGGCAGATAATTTCATGTTTTTGAATACTATGGGAAGAGAAAATTTACGCAGAGCTCTTAAGAAAATCTGAACCCATACAATAAATTTCATACGGATCAGAAGTAGAAGTCGAATTTTTTTCAGAGCCATTTTATAAGGAACGGATTTCTGCTGGCATTTATAGTGGAGCCACGTCGGCAGCATCTAAAATGTTGTATGTACATATATTTTACTATTTTGGTTTTTTTTTATTTCTTATTCAAGTGATACCTGGACCATTTTAAAATTTTAAAGTATGATTAATTTTAAGAACAAAGGAAATTTGAAAAAATAAAATAAACATAAATAAACAATCAAATATTCAAAAATTATTATTGAAAAAACTTTAAAATAAATATTAAATTTTACTTTAAGAAAAAGAAAAATGAGACATTTAAGTTTATTTTAACTTACCTTTGGTTACCGCTTATTGAAACCTCCGAAAGATCTTATATGTATTTATGTGGATATAAGTCGTAAATGTATATGACAGATTTGCAAAGTTAAACAACGCATTTACATATACATGGCGTTAGCGTGTGATGCGGCAGTAAATATTTGTAGCAGGCAAGTGTAAAGGCATGGATTTACATAGAAAGTATGAAGACGTTTAAATTATTATTAGATCAGTACATGTGAATGTATGTATGTATATTACTACATTTGTAGTTTTCCAGAAAATTTTAATTTAGTAAAAAAAAAGTAAAAAAAATGTTTGTTGAAATTTCAAGATGCATTAGTTTAATGTATATATATAAATATATATATATATAAAATTATATATAAAATATTGCGTAGAATATAAGGTTTAAAATCAGGTTTAAAATTCGCAGAATATCAAATATTTTAATTTATTAATAGAGTATAATTTTTAAATTTATTGTGAAATGGAATCGGAATAGATCTGCGGATCGCCAACCGCAGCGTTCAGACGGATCTAACTTAACTAATAAAAAAAATTATGAATGTGCTTATGTTTATAGATACATATAATTGCTATATATATATAAATATAAATTTTACATATATTAATTATTTTATTTTTTATATGGATAAAAACATGTAAATACTTACATTTATCCTGCCGACGACGTCGACGGCATACACAAATAATTATACAACAAATTATTACCACTATTAGTAATAAAATCAAAATTCCAATTGCGAGTATAACGAGAGTGTTTCTTTCCCATCGTTGCCACCAAGCAGGTTGCTCTAATTAAAAAGAAAAATATGAATATATAAATGAAGTGTTTGAAAAATGTCCCAACAAAGTCGCCAAGTCATCAAGTTGCCAACAATATAGCTTTTCTTGACTATTTCCAAGATTATACACGTATAAACAAGTAAGGTAGCAGCAGTCGAGTTTCCCGATTGCAAAATACCCTGTTCCCTTAGACATGCTTACAATTTATTTATTTAATATCAATAAATAAATGAAACAATATTCTATTAGAAAAGAGGACCATAACAATATAAATTTGGTATGATTTTGGTTATGAAAATAAGTTTCGTGTGTCATAAAGCCATACACATTTCGCTGTCAACGTCGCAGTCGGCGTCGCGCAATGCGTGTTTTGCTGCGCTTCTGCTTCCCTTGCCATAGATTTTGCATGTGGCATAACTTCCGTGTTTCTTATCCGATTTGGTTCAAATTTAAAAATTAGATAGCTCTTATAAGCATCAACGCATATGCCGAATAGCATTAGGTTAATAATTGTGGGCGTGGCAGTTTTTTGGGGTTTGCGGGGAGCGTGGTCGTGGCAGTTTTTTGCTGGTTGCGGGGGAACGGGGAGTGATATCAAAATAAAAAAACAAACTGCGTATTGAAATTATCTATCCAACGGTATACGGCACATGTCTGTAGCTCTTGTAGTTTCTGAGATCTAGGCGTTGATACGGACAGACGGACGGACGGACGGACAGACGGACATGGCTATATCGACTCGGCTGTTGATGCTGCTCAAGAATATATATACTTTATGGGGTCGGAGATGCTTCCTTCTGCCTGTTACATACATTTGCACCATATGATGATACCCTTTTCACCCATTTTTAATGGGTACAGGGTATAAAAAGATATAATGCTGGGGTGCTCTGGTTTTCATTATTACTTTTTTTTTTTCATTTTGCTTTTTTTAATATAAATATAAGAATAAAAAAGCACATTATTCTGAAGCTTTTTACCTAAATTTGTATAGTTTGAAAACCCAATTTTTTTTGTATATGTTTTTTTGATATTTTAAATATCGAAAGTCCTTTCTCAATCTTTAATTTCTTGTTCTCATTAAAACGACATCTTAAAATTTAAGACAACTTTCGTTGTTATAAATGCTGTTATAAATAAAACAAGAAAATAAGAAAAATTCAAACAAAATATTCCATTGCCAGCAAAGCCAAGTGCTATTGCCTGTCGGTGGTCCACAATTCTTGCAAAACTTGACCACAGTAAACTCACACAGGGTATTGAAGTTCCTTAGAAGAAGATTCAAAACGGAAGCAATGCACTTATTTGGAAGGTGTGGCCACAACAGTTTTGATTAATAAGAAAACAAATTAATAATTTTAAGGCTTCTACTTGAATTTTTGTCTATAATCAACCGAGGTTTTCAACATCACTTGCAAACTGATGTAATTTATACTGACTTCAGCAAAGCATTTGATTCAGTTAATCATCATCTCTTGCTACAGAAACTCTCGCTTAATGGTTTTCCACCAAATATCCTGATGTGAGTTGTTTCCTACCTTTCAGATCGAACCCAGCGTGTCCTATTTAAATCTACCAAGTCGAAGGTCATCCATGTCTCATCGGGTGTCCCTCAGGGTAGTCATCTAGAACCACTGTTGTTTATACTCGTTGTGAACGATCTTCCCAATGTGATTAGTTATGCCTCTACGCTTATGTATGCTGATGATGTCAAGTTATGCTATTCCTTCTCGGAACATTTCCTGCATAGGATCTGCAACTAAACCATGACGAACTGTATTTGTGGTGCTCAATTAATCTTCTGTTCCTAAACTGCTCTAAATGCAAACTTATGACATTCCATCGCAGTGTGCCGCTTATCATATCTTTCTCTTTCGGAAATCACGTCCTTGATCGTGTTTCCACAATCAATGATCTTGGAGTTCTTTTTGATCATAAACTTAAGTTTAATGATCACATTTCTGGGACAGTGAATAAAGCCAGAGGAATGTTAGCCTTTATTAAGCCTCAGTTTCTGTTAGCCTCAATACTCCTTTCACCAAAATAGTATTGAGTCGGTGCAAAAGCAGTTTCTGTTATTTGCATTAAAAAACTTAAACTGGAATCCTGATAATCGTCTCCCGCCATACCGTTGCAGGCTTAAATTGTTAAAGTTACCTCCATTGAAGGAGCGCCGAACCTGTGCTGGGGTCATGTTTCTACACATGCTAATCCATGGCATGGTTGATTCTAAACACCCGCAAAGCCAACTATATTTTTCCATCCCTAATAGGAAAACTAGGTCCATCCGACCCCTATGGTTACCTATCTGCAGATCTAACTTCGCTGAACACGACCCCTTTCGCACTATTTGTAAGAATCACATACTTTTTGTACATATTTGTAATCACATACTCTATCCCCTGAACTCTCTCTTAATGTAAATAAACTTAAAATCATAGAATACCTCCTAGAATAGTTATAGTGTAGTTATATTTATATTTTTATTCATATTTAGCAGATCTTTGTTAAATTGTTGTTTAAATAAAAGAAGGCACACGAGCACACACACAATATAAATTAACACATAAACTAAAGACGAAACAACTTAACTAAGATGTCAAATATGACATCTATATGATATAGTGGTCCGATCCGACCGATTCTTAAACTTGATCTGCGTGCAACAAAAATAATGATCTGGTAAAAATTTCAAAACGCTAGCTTTAAAACTACTGTCTATTTTTTGCATAGAAACAGACGGACAGACGGACAGAGGGACAGACGGACATGGCTATATCGACTCGGCTGTTGATGCTGATCAAGAATATATATACTTTGTGGGGTCGGAGATGCTTCCTTTAATGCGTTACACATTTCTGGACAAAATTATAATACCCTTTTCAAGGGTATAAAAATTTAAAAAGAAGTTTACAACTATGTTAAAAAAAAATCGAAGGAGAAAAAGGAGAGGAAAATTCAGAAGAGAAATTTTTATCTTTTCTTGCAGTTTAATTTTATTTTGTCCTCCTTTTTGCTAGAATCAAACAAAAACAAAAAATAAATCAAATTTCACAGTGGGACAAAACTTTATCTTCGACTGCAGAGTGTAAGGCATTTGTTTCCGTTTGATTTTCAATGCGATTTGGTATTCAAATTTGTATTTGTTAGGTCGTGGTTTGCGTCTAATCTCGACAAGTTTCGTTTTTGTTGGTCGTTGTCCAAGGACATGGCTAATCAGAACAATTTAATAACGCCACAGATTCTTAGCACAGAAAAAAGACCGGCGGGAAAAGGTCCGTCGGAACGGCAACGGTCAACTGTCGAACAGTTGACAGGATTGGCCAATCCGGCAATAGCCTGGCTTTTTGAGTGTATGATGAGAAGTGGGAATATATTTCGACGGAATATTGGGGAAAGACACCATGAAAGGAATGGGGGTAAAAAACCTTGGTGATCTGTCAATGACACTGTGGAACGGCAATAAAATTTCTATTAAAGAACAGCAGTTTAAGGCCGTTAGTACTATCGTCCCCAGGGTAGACCTCCTAGAGCCTACACAAAGAGGTTAATTGAATAAGTCATTAGCACATAACTAGGACTCTTCGCAGATCCAAACGAGAAATTAACCTACACAACTTATGTGAAGGCCGAAATGCCTACGACATCGGATACACTAGTGTTTTCTAAATTCTATCAACACCCAATGTCGCTTAGCGGATAGGCTATCCGCCAATGAGGAAGCAAAACTTAGGTAGCACCTTAGTACAGCGCGGCGACAACAAAGTGTTCTCAGTACGGGATCTGGACAGTGGCTTTCAGAGAGAGTATCTTGTAAAATACTCTCTCTCAAAAGCCGAGGAAAACTTCACAGCAAATGAAAAGAAAAAGCCATCACCTGGGCTTCAAAAATCGTCAAAAATTAGCTTTACAGTAAATAACAAGTAAAAGCGTACCTAAAGGAGGAAAAATACGAGATCTATAAGGCGGGAAAGGAGAATACTGTAGCTAACGCTTTGCCTATGTGACGATATACTTCGGAAAGTACGAGTCGGAGGCCTACTCTTTCATCTCACAAGCATTTCACAGATACGTAATGAAACGCAGGCACTTCAAACCTAACAACCTTATATCTGATTTTTAGAAATATCTTAACCCATCTGTGATCAACAGAATTTTTGCATCCGAAGACCTAATGGGGAAAATAAAAAATTCTCTACGCCATAAAATTCAAAGATTTTAAGATTATATTCACACGAACCGAGGTGAGGGACCTCATTAACGAAACGAACCAGAAGAGGAAATACTAAAGGCGCACAAACGGGAGCACAGAGATGCTGTGTTAAGCAAAGCCTATTTGTCCGAAAATGTATATTTCCCGAAAATGAAGAAAAAGCTTTCGGCAATTTTCGTACAGTACCCGGTATACAAGGCCTCCAATTACGCCAGATTATCCACATCAACATTTTCTCGACAGAAAACCATTGTGTGCTGAAATAAACCACGAGCTGCAAATAGAACAACAGTACAACATTGAAGCATTGACCGAAGCATTTTGTACAAATGTTCCACAAATTGCACATCGAAACACTGATTTGCAACATCGTCAAAAATAAAGCAATGGCCAAGATCCTACAGGTAAGAAAATTGATTGTTTTGAATGAATGTAGTGAATGTAAGAGGTCACTAGACGGAACGTTGAAAGATCTTCATGGCAACTAAAATATTTTTGTTGGGGACATGATTCCGATGTCAGGTGATTTTTTCAGATTTTTCCAGTTATTTCTTGCTTAACTGTTGCTGGTGAACTAAGTGCATAACTAAAATAATCGATTTCCAACGAATTTACGACTTGCGATTACCATAAATAATAGACAATCGTTAGAAGCTTAAGAAATCTGCTTGGAGTTTATCTGTTTCGCGCACGCGTCGCAATTCGTAAAACCGTGTTCTTTGGTTATTTACGCACCACAAAATAAAAAATATAGATTATGAAAAAGCTTTAAATTGATTAAAAGAATTACAAAGTTGTAAAATGAATGTCAAAGTGAAATTTAAACCTTTTAAATTGACAGTATTTCAGGAAGCGTCATTCAAATATAAGTCACTATTGAATTAAATATGGATTCGTTTTGTTTGTTTTAGAATAGATTTATAAAAAAGTTTAAGTCTTTTATTAATCGATTGAGTTAGTAAGTATGTGAGGTCAGCTAGAACGAGGGTTATGTAAAAAGTAACTTTCGCAATTATTTTTCGAGTGTACAACATGGTTTATTAATGTATTATCATACATCATTGGAAAGGTCAATTCTTTGTCTATTTTTCAACATAATCACCTTCTCTGTCAATACATTTTTTGAGCCTCTTAATCCAGTTTTGGTAACCCGCCGCGAAAAACTCCTCCGCCAGCCCGCTAAGGTAGTCGCTTAAGTATACCTTTAACTTCATTCCCAGTAACAATGGGACCGAGAATCTCTTCTTCATTGTCGTCGCATTCTTGAAGCTTGTGATCAGCTGTGAGCATTCTGGGAACCCAGCGTGCGCACACCTTCGTGTATCCTAATTTTTCTCTCACAATATTATATACAGATTTCGGGAATACATCTGGAACACGTAAAGCGATATCCTAAATCGTCATCCGGCGATTTTCGCGAACAACTTGATCAGTTTTTGCAACAATGTCGTCCGAGACCGACGGCCGTCCGCTTCGCTCTGCGTCGTGATTCGATTTATCGATTTCGAATGGAAAAAACGTATAAAAAAGCGGATTTCGCACTTGGCGGCGAGAGCGATCGGATGATCCATCCTGAATGGCTGTCTAGCCGGCACTGAGCGTCGCAGGACTTGCTCAGGGTACCTATAGAGAGTAGGGGGACTAGGCTACACGGCGGTGTTGCCAAATGTTGCGTAGCACGCTCCTTGCGAAACTATCGCAGTGGGTATGTATTATAATACATACCCCTCGTATTATAATATTATTTTTTCAATATGTAATTTTTATACCCTTGCAGAGGGTATTATAATTTTGTCCAGAAATGTGTAACGCATTAAAGGAAGCATCTCCGCCCCCACAAAGTATATATATTCTTGATCAGCATCAACAGCCGAGTCGATAAAGCCATGTCCGTCAGTCCGTCTCTTTCTATGCAAAAAATATAAAGTAGTTTTAAAGCTAGAGTTTTAAAATTTTTACCAGATCATTATTTTTGTTACACGCAGATCAAGTTTAAAAATCGGTCGGATCGGACCACTGTATCATATAGCTGCCATACAAACGATCAAGTCAGATTTCAAGTCTTTGTATGGAAAACTTTTTTTTCTCCAAGCTATCGCAACCGAATTCAACATTTATTTATTTGACATAGCCATACCAATAATTTTAAAAAGAGTTATGATTTTTACATAGGTACTTGTTGTAATTTTGTAAAGATCTGCAAGGGTATACCACCTTCGGCAAGCCGAAGATAACTTTTCTCACTTGATTTTTAATAATTTTGAATTTGAATGTAATTCCTTCTTTTTGTTTTAATATAGATATAAAAGGCACGTCCATAATGTAAGTGTACTTAGTGTACTTATTAAAACAAAAACATATTTAGTTACATAGGTATGTAAGTTATTTTTCGACATAATCACCATCTCTCTTGATGCAAGTGGTGAACTGTGGGATCAATTTTGTTATGCCTTTACGTCTGCCTCAAAGAAGTATCCCGCCTGCTCTTTACCCACTTCTCGATCTCCCCCTAAACCTCCTCGTCAGTTAAAAACTTGTTCCCACCCATATACACATGAATGGAAGTGAAGAGATGGAAATCTGAAGGGCCTGGTCAGGGAAATATGGGGTCGTTCAAAACGTCCCATCTAAAAGAGTCCAGGAGCTGCTTCGTGGCGTTGGCGGTGTGAGTCACAGGATTGTCGTGTCACAGGAGACGTCAGCATGCCCCTTATTTTATTTTGAATCGCTCTTTTCAATTTTTTGTAGCGTCTTACAGCGCTTGCCGCCTTGATGGTCTCCCCGTAAGGCAGATATACAATCAAAGTTTATGGTCCAAAAACACAAGTTCCTTAGTCACAATTGAAGATTTTCGCTACTCTGATTTTCTCGTGCCTTGTTTTTTCTACGTTGGGATCTACAGATATCGCAGCCTTCAACAATTTTCCTGTACAATTTGTTATTATGTCTTCTTATGAGTTCTAGCTATAACTGGTACCAACATTTCTGTGAACAGCATAAACTTTCCTACATTATACCTGTAAGTCGAAAAATCGGTAGCGTTAGAACACTAAATTTTAACGGAGTAACAATGGAACGATATGTCAAATGAAGAGACCACCTTAATTGTAATTGCATCATGACAAAATCTAACATTCTGATGACAAAATGATACCAAAAACTTTGTATTAATCGGAGCGGGTAAAAACGAATACTGAAAGTTTTTTGAAAAGTCAAAACGCAAATATAAATTTTAAAACGGAGCAGACGTTATTATTACAGTTTTTTATGAATGTACTTACTTTTTGGTCTCACTGAATGCATTCAACAGACAAAAATCCATTATGGGAAAGCGTATGGTAAAATTTAGTTTAGTTAGTAAAATGTAGTTACATAAAATAGCTAATAAAATACGAACTTCTGCTTTCAAATTTTTTTTCTACATATAAAATATTTTGAACGTTTAAAAAAATGTATATTTTTCCGATCGTAAAGCAAGTACTTATAAAAGCTTTTTTATGCTTTCAAAGCAACAAGTTTAAGGAATTACAAAATGAATCCTAGTGTTCCAATTAAAATCATTAGAAAAAAAAACAAATATTAAATTTAAGAAACCCATCTGAGTTATTTATATGTTCGGACTTTAACTTAGAATTTATAAATTTAGAAAGATTTCCACAAACTGTGTCAGCTGTCCGTGGTATTTGTCCCGAACAAGCTAGGAAAAACAGATGAAAACTATAAAACTCTACTCTTTTCTTTTTTACGAACGATTTACAAAATATCCCTGTTTGTTTCACAGTAGGTTGCGCAGATGTGAATAGAGTAGACCAGTGTAGAATACAAAAATCAATTTTTACCATTAATCGGTTTACACTAAAAGAAGGCGCTGAAATACTGACACTTTTTATTTGAAATGGTAATTTTTTTTGTGAGCTTGTTTGGAAAGCAAAGTGTACGCAATCGAGCAAATATTCGCACTAGCACCTTCGCTTTTCGGAAAAACCTAAATTTAATCTACCTATAAATCCTATTTTTGACTTTTTCATATGAATTGCTCATTAGCTACATCGTGTGTCATTGTTCGGAACTGGCGGTAGTCAGATGGAGCAACGTCTCTCTAGACGTCATACTTTCTACTATAGCGGGTGGTTTAAGATCTCCCATTTTAGAGTTTCCAATTATTTTTTGATCCCTCGCGCCGTGGGGTCGTGGGGTTCAAGCATTGTCATGCTGGAAAAAGACTTTGTCATGTCTTTTATTTAGTTCTCGGCTGAAACGAATCAATGACAGTGATAGTTTCACTTGGCTTCAGCGGTTCATAATATATCACACCCAGCTGTGAACGTTGTGGCATTACCAAGCTTTCTCCAAGATTTTCTTTGTGTTTTCATAATGAAAAAATAGCAACATATTCCGCAAACGACGCGAATTCAGCTTAGAATGAAAACGAATATCCACAAATGTTCTGATGAAAAATTGTTTACGATTATCGTATATCGTTTTAAATTTATTAATATCAAACAGCACGTATCCCCCAACACACCTATTGGAAACCGGTGGAAGCCAAGTTGTACACCTTAAACATAATTAAAGGGGCCGAAAATGTCTTCTTTACTGCGTTTCACATTCTCCATTCTCCGCAAGTTTAAAATAGTTGTTTCGATTTAATTCGCTTAAAAGAAAATACAAATCGGAGGTACTTCAATAATATACATACCGTCTACTTCAATTTCACAGAATGTTCCCCATCCAACTGTGTTATTGGCTACACATCTGTATGTCTTGGTGATGCCATAATCATCATTTAATATGTAAAAGCTTTTATCCAAAAAGTTTTGTTTGTCGCCACTTCCCAAAGTTTCAATTGTTTCGTTTTCACTCTTAATTGACCAAGTTAGATCTGCCTGTAAGATATAAAACAACAAATAAATTCATATTGTACAGGTGACTTTTCACCGAATAAATTTTAAGATTAGCCCTATTGTTCTGCTGAATTTCTATCTAAAAACGCAGACATGACGAGTCTTTTTTCTCCATCTATTTAACTATACACGCTTAGTCTTTTGTCTGCAAAACCGATAAGGCTATCTTCACTTTCAAACTGCGTCATTTGAGAACGGTTTACTTACACCAAAAATATCCATTTCAAAGCATAGTATTACATAAATCACAGTTTAGATGAAGATTGCCTTTAAATAATTATGTTTAGTTTGGGATGAAGTGTTTTGAAAAATTATGATTGATGAAAATTAAAGTAAATCAATTCCGAAATTTTCTTTGGGAAAAGCACATGAAGTATAAATCAAATAGACCTTACTTCCTTATATATTTACTAGCATAAATAGGTTTAATAAACAATTATTCAACAGGGATTACAACATTACAAATATCAACTGAGTTTATTTCCGAAATCTTTTGTTGGAAAAAAATTAAAATCTAAAATGAGTTTCTACTAAGTATTATTGGCAAGACTCTCTTTTTGCTAAAAGATTTCATAATATTTCAATAATGTTAAATTCTAATACAAGAATGTGTTATTCCTTAGCTGAGTAGTCAAAGTTATTTTTTTTTGTAGAAAGACCCCAAATTTAATTTTAATTTAAAAAAAGCAGTAATAAGAAGTAGTAAATATACATAATTAGAAAATAAAAAATGAAGTAAATTAAAAAAATGAAAGTTAGGCGCCTTTTCAACCCTACGGTAGGAACACTAGCCCCTTGGAACAATATACAAGAAGAATCTGTGGGGATCCCGTTTAAAGGTGTCCGATTTGTCACAATGTTTGGCATCGACGTCAGATTGAAAGCCAGAATTTGACTACCGCAGAAACGAACGTTCCAAAATATAGGTCAACTCAAGTAGTAGGAAAAAATAACTCAACTACCGGAACATTTCCTAGAAATCGATCTCACCAAAGACCGAATGCAAATGCAAACCCCCGCACCAGAAAATATAACTTGTCAGCGGATTTCAATGGGATTAGCGAAGATAGAAGAATATGGGTTTTACCTTATGTAGTCCATCTAAGTAATAGTTTAGACAATGGTGAAACACTCAATCAATTTAACAGACTTGTTGCTAATTCATTATTTCCCTGCGTCAAAATCTGCTTCTTGGATCTACGTGCAAGAGGTGAAGGTATTTTCACTA
Source organism: Drosophila merina (assembly GCA_035047645.1). Taxonomy (NCBI): domain Eukaryota; kingdom Metazoa; phylum Arthropoda; class Insecta; order Diptera; family Drosophilidae; genus Drosophila; species Drosophila merina. The sequence continues at coordinate 23,724,709 of JAWNPH010000059.1, read as the reverse complement.
CGATCCTGCTCCGTAGGATCAAGACTCAAAATTCTGCCAAACTACTTCTTACATCTACGTGCGAACGAAATACACAGGTAATGGCAACCTGTTGTCTGTGTCAGAGAAGCGGTTCGCCCCACAGGATCAACTTTGGTATTGACCACGCCTAGGACGAAACAGGAATCTTCCAAGCAATGTTAGAAATACAATTAATGCGATTACACTGGAGAACCTAAACGGTGGAGTAACTGAATCAGGGGCCGATAACAATAATCTTCTCGTCGAAAAAACTAATTTAATGAAATGCTGGTACTGTTTTAATCCATAACACAGCAAATTAGATTGTCTTACATCTTGAATATATGTAAAGTAGAGTTGGGCATCTAAAGTTATCAACGTGCCTGCTAAGCGATAGTATACGATATTTTTATTTCGAACGTTGAACTTTATGCACGTCGGCCTATTATCGCTCTGTAATTTTGAACGTTTCCCGAACGAACTAGCAACCTATAATCAGCTCCGAACTGATTTAATCAACCTGCTGTATCGCGAAGTGGTCCACAAACTGAAAAACTCCTCGAAAGTTTAATTTTAAACGCATATTCTTCGTTTTATTTTTAAACGCGATAAGACTGTGTTTCGCAAACAACAACAACAAAGTAACCATTAACCGTTGCTTTGTTTTGTTATTACAAGCTGCTCACCGCTCTCTATCACATTCCCCTTTTTGTGAAGCTTCTTCATCTCCGTCTGGATTGACACTGCTCCTGCTGTTCGCCGAAATCGCTCCCACGCTATCGTCGCTGGATCATTCTCTTCATCATACATTCGCTGGACCATTCTGTTTTTGAGCGTATTCTCTCTTTCATTACCCAAAATGTCTTTGGTTTGTACCTCAAAGAGATGCGAATTTGGAGGAGCTATTACCGGCGACTCCTATCTAACTTGCTGGCTAACTTCCTGGGCAAAGGCATCGGTTTGACATGGTCCTGTTTGGCCTGTCGAAAGATTGAAGGTAAGATGCGCACGTTTATGCGGCAAACCCGAAACTGTTTCCGGGAGGTTCGGAAACAATTTGCCACATTAAATGAGCAGTTTCTAAACCTCGAATCTCTATTTCTGGGCCTTAAACTATTAAGCGAATCCCCACGCCGGAAAATTGCTAACACTAACCAGAATCCAGCCTAACATTTGCCAGTAAGCAATGTTATGGTTGATGCTCCTGGCGAACAGCCACCCATCCTAGCTATTCAGAAACCCGGTCTTCCCCCTGCAAAAGTTGATACGCCGGAACCTGCCAGTAGGAATCTCCCACCTGGTCCCATTCTTAAAAAATCTTCAATAGTCATATCACCAAGCCAGCCTGCTGCTCCATCACTACGCCTGCCTGCCGACGCACCTACCTGCCTACCCGTTGTAAAATCACCAAAGCCATTGACGGGTGTTCCAACGGAAACGCGATCTTTTGGACTTACGCTGAGAGCTGTGGCTCCCCGCAAATCCATCTTTGTATCGCGGCTTATGCCTGATGCGTCTGCAGATGACGTTAGGTTTCACCTTGCCAACAATTTAAATATAGCTCCCTCAGAACTTTTTGTGACCAAATTTAATTTTAAGCATAAACGTAGCATATCCTCATTCAAAATAACTCTACCAGAAGCTTCCCTTGCTAAATGTTTAAATCCTGCTACCTGGCCCAGAGATTCTCAAGGTTCCAGTCCAGTTAATACTTCAAAAAACTAAGCAACAAGATTTTTTCTTGTTGCTACCAAAACGTTCGCAGTATTCTTGGAAAACTGAACTTACTTTATACTAACAGTTCTTCCTTTGACCTCGATGCTATTGTGCTAGCAGAAACCTGGGTAAACTCCACTGTCATAGACAATGAAATTTTGATATCGAAGTACACAGTCTTTCGGGAAGATCGCCCAACCTTTGGAGATGGCGTTCTGATTGCCGTTAACAACATCTACACAGTTAAACGTATTACTATTACTAATCCTTTCGGAATTGAATTTTTAGCCGTTAAAATTCATTCTGAGTTCCTTAACCTTTTCATCACCTGTTCCTACATTCCTCCTCTGAGTGATGCAATCATTTATATGCACCACTTAACTGCCATAAAATCAGTTTTGTTACTGCTAAATGATGCTGATCCTAGTTAGGGGGGATTTCAATCTGCCCCTCATTTCATGGATCAACTCGGTTGAGGATAACTCGTTTTTACCCACTAACCAAAATGACTTCCTTGATGGCTTAGCCGACTCTGCCGTTTTCCAACTTAACCCTATAAGGAACTCCCGGGGCAGGTCGCTTGACCTAATTTTCTCTAATACTACCTCCTCTGTCACAATAGCAAGGTTTCCTCCCCTATCTACTCCTAAGGACTCTCACCACCCAACACTCTTAGTCTCGCTAATTATTGACTCTCTTGAAGTCATTAAAGTCTCCAACCTCGATACATCTTTCTAATTACCTTCTAATCCGCAACCAGTTTGTTGAACTTAACAATCAACTATATAAAAATTATATTTCAAAATGCAAACTTAATTTTCGAAATGATCCAAGCTCTTTTTACTCTTTTGTAAACTCTAAACGCAAATCCAATCTTTTCCCTCTCATATAATAATACTTCCGACTCTTCGCATCTCGGCATTGCTAATCTATTTGCGTCATTTTTTCAGCCAACCTACTCATCTGATTCATTTGATCCCTCCTCTAACTATCCATATCATTTACTGTTCACACTATAAACTTGTGCGTACATTTAATGAGTTCAATTCGGGTGTTTGAATCTAACTGACTCGCTACTGCGAGGGCTTCGCCTTTTATTCATTCTTACATAGGTTCTTATCATCTAATTATATCATGCAGCGCTTGTAAGACGCCGCAGTCTGCGTTTCTAAATGCAGCTGAGTTTTATTCTTAAATCTATGTTTGAGGCCTATGACCGCGCTAATCACCTCCCGCGTGGTCACATCTCTTGACACTTCGGCAATAGGCCGCTGCAATTGTACTTATCTGTAGTTGCCACTCATGCTATCCTGTGACATGTTTATTGCAGCCCATAAATAGAATATGTTTATAGTTTGCCTACTTATCATGTCTTAACACATATTTAGACATTCTCCGGGGGGGAAAAATGTACGGCCAGTAGTCGTCTCTCATTTATGCGTTGCCTCCGGATATAAATGACCAATATAATTATGATAATCGTTGTCAACCCTAGAGCCGAGTGTCCGCTTGCCGTGTGAAAGATCAAGTCATCAATGTGTACCTTGTTATTTTTCAGAGTATTGATGCGCATTTGAAGATTTTGCAGTTCATTAGTGTTGTTGATAATCAAGTGCTTCAGCGGGACCACGTTCCATGTCTCCTTGTCATCTATAATTCGTAAACTGGGGAAGATAGACATTTCAGAAGCTGTCGAAATTATCTTATGAGGAGTAATTATTGTTGTATCCCCTAATATCGCTGTGCATCCTGCAAGTAGTTGTATAATGCCTTGATTGGGCAGTCTTATAACTTGATGCTGTTCGTTGCATCTTATATTAGCTGTTGTATTTTTACCACGGCAATTTTCGCTAGCTTTAATTCCTCCACCATAAGATGTGAAGGCTGTTGCGACTTTCCTCTTAGGTTTGTTATGAAGCGCAATATATACGCCATTACTCTAAAAAGTTTCTCGATCGATGAATACTTCGATAAAAGATGATTTTGCAGATATTCGGATTTTATCAATGTGGATACCACAACAATTTCCGATACCTTTTGAGTGGGCCAGTGTTGTGCATCCATAGCTAGCCAATTCGGCCCTCTCCACCAAATTTCACAGATTTTAAGAGCTTGCGGTGATATCCCTCTTGAAGCCACGTCTGCTGGATTTTCTTCAGATTTAACGTAATTCCATTTGACATTGGGAATTAGTTTATTGATTTCTTCAACTCTAGTTCTGACGAACTTATCTTTGCTGCGCTTGTTCTGTATCCAAGCAATAGTAATTTGCGAATCACTCCATGCATGCATTGTGATCTCATTGCTCCATATAGCCTGCACCTTAGCTAATAACTTGGCTAATAAATGCGCAGCACATAATTCCAACTTTGGAATTGTTTTCCTGTTTTTTATAGGATTTACTTTGCTTTTTGCTGCTAGCAAAGTCACTCTGCCGTTTACTTTTGTATACACAGCCGCTGCATATGCTTTCTCTGATGCATCGCAGAATCCATGTAGCTCCATAATACCTTTGAAGCATCCAGTCCAGCGTGAAATGCTAATTTCTTCTAAATATGATAGACCTTTAGCATATTCCATCCACCAGTTAGCTAAGTTGGATTCCAATTCAACGTCCCAAGTCATCGGTAACTTCCACAGTTCCTGAATGAAACATTTGCCTTGAATCGTTACAGGTGCCAACCATCCTAGTGGGTCGAAAATTCTGGACAACTGTGATAACACTAACCGCTTTGTTATACGTGTTAGCATTGGGTTTTCTGCCGAAAACGTAAATGTATCCTTTTTCGGATCCCATTGAAGTCCTAAGGTTTTGATCGATTCATTCTCCTCAATGCAGATTTTCTCCGTAGCACGGTCGTCCTGAATATCGGCTAAAATCCGATTGTCATTTGCAACCCATTTTCGCAGATGCATGCCGGCATTCTCCATCACTTGCCTCAATTTTCTTTGAAGTTCATAGCACTCGTTGACTGTGTCTCCACCAGTTATGAGGTCATCCATATAAAAGTCGTCTCTAATTGTTTCTGCTAAGACGCTATCCTCTTGGCAAAAGCGATCTGCCAACTCTCGTAGACATCGTACTGCTAAGAAAGGTGCTGCCGATGTGCCATAAGTTACGGTTGTTAACTTAAACTCACTGATCGGTAATTTTGGATCATCTCTCCATAGGATATATTGGTATTCTTGGTCTTTTTCAGCAACCTTTATTTGGCGATACATTTTTTCAATGTCAGCTACCACAACATATTGCCACTTGCGCCATTTAATTAGAATATCGAATATATCCTTTTGAATCTTAGGACCAGCTATAATAACGTCATTTAGGCTTAGTCCATTTGTCGTCTTTGCGGATGCGTCAAAAACTACTCGTAGCTTCGTAGTTAAGCTTCCAGGCCTGATGATTGCTTGATGGGGTAAATAGTATTTACCTTGACCCGTTGTCTTTACAGATTCCATATGTCCCATTTTAAGGTATTCTTTCATGAATTCGTTGTATGCAGCCCAGTTCTTTGGGTTTCTTTGAAACTTCTTTTCCATTTGCATAAGCCTTGCCATTGCCTGTTTGCGAGAATCTCCCAGCTTTGCCTCTTTGTGGAATGGAATTGAAACTACAAATCTGCCTTCCTCGTTGATGACAGTTGTTTCTTGGAATTTTCTTTCGCATTCTGCATTGTCTGTAATCGTCTCCTCGGCTTCATCTTCCAATTCCCAAAAGCGTTCCAGGTCCTTTAGATTTATCGTTGTAGTGGCACTTATAATTTTTTGCTTTGCTGCCCGAGTTATATTTCCGGACACAATCCATCCAAATCTGGTTTTTTGTCCCAAGATTCCATTTACGGTTTTTATTTTCTCCATCATAATCAGGGGAATTAGATCCACACCTATCACCATGTCAATTCGGCTTGGCTCGTTGAATCGTGGATCTGCTAGCCTGTAGCCCTTCCACTCTTTGTTGATATCAATATCAAACTTTTTGCTGGGAAGGGCTCTATGGAGTGTTGGTAAAACCAATGCTTCCGTTGATGTTTTGAAGCTGCTTGGAATTTTTGGTTTGATCGTCAGGTGGACGCTATTTTTTGATAATTGAGTAGTCTGGGAGATACCTTCTACCTCTACAGTACTCCTTACTCTTGGAATCCTTAATATTTGTGCTGCCTCCTCTGAAATCAGCGTCTTCTGGGATCCACCGTCAATAAGCGCCCTCAACTCGTTGTAACCTCCAGCTTTGTTTTTAACTAAAACTACAGCTGTAGCCAATAGTGTGTCTTGGCCTTGCTTGAGGCTATTGCTGTTGATACTGCGTTTCGTGTCTTCATGAAGAAGGCTGTTGTGTCCTTTGGAGCATCGATTGCATGTAATTTCCTTTCTGCAGTCGATAGCATTATGCTTTCCAAAGCATCTAAAGCACATGCTGTTCTTTTGAACGAACTCTTTTCTTTTTTCGATTGATTGTGCTCTGAATTTGAGACACTTTATCATATCGTGGCCATCCTTAGAGCAAAAGGCACACGATCTAACTTGCACTTTTCTTGTAGCAAGCTGAGCGGTATTTTTGGTAATGGCATTTACTGAGTTGTATTGTTGCTCAATAAACTCCAGTACGTCTTGTAAGGACTGTATAGCTCTTGCCTTTTTTACATGCTGTTCATACAGCTGCAAGGCTTCTGGCGAAAATTTCCGCAGTAGAATTTCTGCTAAAATTACGTCAGCCGAGCTTTCTATTTTTCCTTTCTCCTTTATGATGAATATGCTCTCGGTCGCAGTATCCAAAAACTTCCTTAAATTTTTCTCATCATGGGGCAGCAAGCACTCCAGTTCCATTAATTTGTTGAAGTGTTGGGAGAATATTTTTCTGCTATTCTCATAGCGTTTGCAGATAAGCTCCCATGCTGCTGAATAGCTAGCCGCTGATCCCGTTATCAAATGGCTAACCACCATTTGAGCTTCACCTTTTAAGCAGGCTCTTAAATATCCTAGCTTCCTTGTGTTGCTGAGATCCTTCCTGCTGTCTATTAGCTCAGAGAACAGCTCGTAAAATGTTGGCCATTCCTTCGCATTTCCATTGAATGTTGGAAGGTCCACTTTTGGGAGTTCTGGCACGTCATAGTTGGAACTTTTGAACTGTTCCAACTTCATTTGAAGTACCATCTCTAATGCGGCAACTTCCGATTGCAGAATGTCTGCCTCATCTTGATCAAAGGCAGTTCTGTCATACTTGTTTTCAAGCAGTTTTAGTGTGTCCGTCACGTTGGACCAATGACTTTTCATCATTGCCAGCTGCTTGACTAGTTCAATCTCACTTGAACTATCTAGGGTTTCGTAGATTAGGCTCATCTGTTGCCTCACCCTGTCCGCTCTTCTATCCACCAGTTGAACCAGATTATCAACTGGACTGGAGCTCCGAGCTGATGCGGTATCAGATAATTTTGATCCGCTTGGTAGATTTATTTCTTCAAGTGTTTCTACCTTTAACTGTGACTCCTTGTAGGCCTTGATAGCATCCATAGTTTTAATAAATATTTTGTCATTAAAATATTGATGATCGCCAACTCCCAATTTTACCAGCGCATTGTTGTTAGTAGTGAATCGGACTACCAATACTTCTATTGCTGGTATAGATGCCTTTTCCTTGATGGCTTGCAGTATTTTGTTCTGCAGCTCTCCTTGGTCTTGCATCAATTTCACAGATCTTTCCGACAACATGTTGGGAAAACAATCACTGTGACTTTTTTGTGCTTTCTGCTTGTATTCTTTGGCGTGATCCGTTGGAGGATTTTTTGATTGGTCGCCCAGTTGACCTAGCTGTGCCTCGACTCACAGCTGATTTGATCAGCCAAAGAAAAGCAAGAGCACAATGTTTCACCTTATAGTCCTAGTACTTTAAGGCGTGGTCTTTTATTCTGTGTTTCTTACCACTGGTGGGGGAAACAACAGAATCACTCGAATAACCTTGCTCTTTTTACTTCGAAGCGCTGGTTTTTTATTCTGTGTTTCTTACCACTGGTGGGGGAAACAACAGAATTTCTCGAAGGACCAAAATGTTCACACTATAAACTTGTGCGTACATTTAATGAGTTCAATTCGGGTGTTTGAATCTAACTGACTCGCTACTGCGAGGGCTTCGCCTTTTATTCATTCTTACATAGGTTCTTATCATCTAATTATATCATGCAGCGCTTGTAAGACGCCGCAGTCTGCGTTTCTAAATGCAGCTGAGTTTTATTCTTAAATCTATGTTTGAGGCCTATGACCGCGCTAATCACCTCCCGCGTGGTCACATCTCTTGACACTTCGGCAATAGGCCGCTGCAATTGTACTTATCTGTAGTTGCCACTCATGCTATCCTGTGACATGTTTATTGCAGCCCATAAATAGAATATGTTTATAGTTTGCCTACTTATCATGTCTTAACACATATTTAGACATTTACCCTACATAAATAAAATTTCCCTTTCTACATTCCACTGTCATGATGTGTTTACGGCTCTTTCATCAATTTAAATCTTATTTTCACCAGGCCCAGACAACGTACCTAGCTGCATCCTCAGAAGGTGCTCCGATCTTCTCACCTTACCTCTTACTATTCTATTTAACCTATCCCTGGAGCAAACTTCCCTACCTAAATTATGGAATGAATCATACCTTATACCAATTCATAAAAAAGGCTTCCATTGAGAACTACCGCGGCATTGCTAAGCTTTCTGCGATTCCCAAACTTCTTGAGAAACTCATCACATCGCAGCTGCAACATGCATGCAAGAGCATAATCTTACCTGCACAGCATGGCTTTGTCAAGCTTCGTTCGACAACAACTAATCTACTTGAATTTTCGTCGATTATCAACCGAGGTTTTCAACATCGCTTGCAAACTGATGTAATTTATACTGACTTCAGCAAAGCATTTGATTCAGTTAATCATCATCTCTTGCTACGGAAACTCTCGCTTATTGGTTTTCCACCAAATATCCTGATGTGGGTTGTTTCCTACCTTTCAGATCGAACCCAACGTGTCCTATTTAAATCTACCAAGTCGAAGGTCATCCATGTCTCATCGGGTGTCCCTCAGGGTAGTCATCTAGAACCACTGTTGTTTATACTCGTTGTGAACGATCTTCCCAATGTGATTAGTTATGCCTCTACGCTTATGTATGCTGATGATGTCAAGTTATGCTATTCCTTCTCGAAACATTTCCTGCATAGGATCTGCAACTAAACCTTGACGAACTGTATTTGTGGTGCTCAATTAATCTTCTGTTCCTAAACTGCTCTAAATGCAAACTTATGACATTCCATCGCAGTGTGCCGCTTATCATATCTTACTCTCTCGGAAATCACGTCCTTGATCGTGTTTCCACAATCAATGATCTTGGAGTTCTTTTTGATCATAAACTTAAGTTTAATGATCACATTTCTGTGACAGTGAATAAGGCCAGAGGAATGTTAGCCTTTATTAAGCCTCAGTTTCTTTTAGCCTCAATACTCCTTTCACCAAAATAGTATTGAGTCGGTGCAAAAGCAGTTTCTGTTATTTGCATTAAAAAACTTAAACTGGGATCCTGATAATCGTCTCCCGCCATACCGTTGCAGGCTTAAATTGTTAAATTTACCTCCATTGAAGGAGCGCCGAACCTGTGCTGGGGTCATGTTTCTACACATGCTAATCCATGGCATGGTTGATTCTAAACACCCGCTAACCCAACTATATTTTTCCATCCCTAATAGGAAAACTAGGTCCATCCGACCCCTATGGTTACCTATCTGCAGATCTAAATTCGCTGAACACGACCCCTTTCGCACTATTTGTAAGAACTATAACCTTTTATCACATACTCTATCCCGTAAACTCTCGCTTAATGTAAATAAACTTAAAATAATAGAATACCTCCTAGAATAGTTATAGTGTAGTTATATTTATATTTTTATTCATATTTAGCAGATCTTTGTTAAATTGTTGTTTAAATAAATTAAATTAAATTATCATCTCCAAAACAAATGAAGAGGAGGAAGGTGTGTCGAAAAAAAGCTAGCGAGTGCAAGACGTTGAAAGATCAGAACATTGGGATCGTGAATCGCTGTTCCATTTATTTGTAATACCGCAATTCTTGTTCGATCCAACATAACTATATTAATAAACTGGCTATAATGCCTCACATATACATGTATATCGACCGAAATGTAGAAAATATTTATCCAAATTCGGGAAACGGTCCACAAGACATCCATAATGCCTGCCTGACGGATGTCCGAAAATATATTCAAATAATAATATATAATATATAATAATATATTCAAATAAAATATATTTATATTAAATTCTAGTTCTACTTTCGAATCCTAACAATCCAGAGTTTTTAGATAAAGGTATAATCCGAAATATTAGAAATCCGTATCATGCTAGATCTGAATTATTTTCAAATAGATAATTGGCTTATCTATGCGTCAATTTGAAGAAGACAAGACGATGTACACTTTTACAAAGCGGTCAAGATAATCTTCCATATATTAAGCTTCCCTTTTTTGATCAACCATAATATGATTTATTAGATAGCAGTGCAAAAAAGCAACAAAGGAGAAAATAATATCGGAAATATCGGAAAACAAGAGGAAAGTACGTACAGCAGACAAATAAACTCTGATAATTAGTGGTTCAATGACCATATCACGAAACATATATTAGAATTGCACAATGAAACGAACTCGGATCCAAACGGCTGATCAGTTTCATGTCCAAGAAGCTTAACAAGGCTTAAATAAATTATTCTGTGGCAGAGTTAGATTGTTTGACAGAATATTAGCTATTGAGAAATTTGGAATGTAAAACAAAGGATAATCCTTCAAACTAATCACCGATCACAAAAGTTTTGTTTGGTTAATAAAGAACGGCTTGAGAGGTAAAGCTGAGAGGATAGTCTCCTACAGAGCATCGAAAAGGAAGTAAAAATGTAGATACAATTTCTCGATCCTGCGAAGAAGAAGAGAACATTCCAAGCTTAGAAGATTATGTATGACCAGATATAGATCTTTCTCCTTATGCGTCCCAATCTTTGCTATATAAGGATCTTAATAGTAGAATTTGAACAAACAAGTCACCCGATTATCAGGTACTCGACCTCTTGATATACCATTGTTATAGTTCTTTCTAGTGGCGATCCGAATAATGACGATCGCAACTGAAAATTGATAGTTCAAACTCAGTTGACAAAACAAGTGATTACAGCGGCACACGATCAACCATCCGCTTCTCATTAAGAGAGAATGAAAGATGCTAATATTCCACGCAGGAAACGAAAATCCTAATGAGGCATTAAATGAAAAGCATCTTACATTTGATTTACTTATTAAAATTCTAAAAGATGATATTTCCGATTTTATGCAATTCTCTTGAATCGCTACGGAGCCTTACACATTTGTATCGCAGCCGATAAGTCAAATGTCGCATAACAATTAAATAGATATGTATGTTAACGATGCAATTTTTTTACGTGCAGGTACATTTGTGTTTTATTTGTCTTTAATATTTGTATTAGTATATTTTTTCAATAATTTTTATAACTGCTTATATTTATTTCTTTTTTCATTTAAATGTTTTTATTTATTTAGTTGTTTCGTTTATTTTTTTGATTTTTTATTTATTTATCTCTTACATTAACTTATTTATTTTTTTGTTAAATTGTTTATTTTTTTTATTTATAAATAATTTTCATTTGTATTAATTCGAGAGGGGGGAGTTATTCCAAGATTTTCGATTAACGAAACGCCAGGACCGCATATATTTCTCCGGGTTTATTATATCCTGTACCCATTAAAAAATTGGTAAAAAGGGTATCATAATATGGTGGAAGTTTATGTAACAGGCAGAAGGAAGCATCTCCGATCCCATAAAGTATATATATTCTTGATCAGCATCAACAGCCGAGTCGATATAGCCATGTCCGTCTGTCCGTCCGTCTGTCCGTCTGTCCGTCTGTCTGTCCGTATCAACGCCTATATCTCAGAAACTACAAGAGCTACAGACATGTGCCATATATCGTTGGATAGGTAATGACCATACGCAGTACAAGTTTGTTGTTTTATTTTGATATCACCCCCCGCTCACCCGCAAACCGCAAAAAACTGACACGACCACGCTCCCCGCAAACCGCAATAAACTGCCACGCCCACAATTATTAACCTAATGCTATGCAATTCGGCATATGCGTTGGTGCTTATAAAAGCTATCTAATTTTTAAATTTGAACCAAATCGGATAAGAAACACGGAAGTTATGCCACATGCAAAATCTATGGCAAGGGAAGCAGAAGCGCAAAACACGCATTGCGCGACGCCGACTGCGACGTTGACAGCGAAATGTGTATGGCTTTATGACACACGAAACTTATTTTCATAACCAAAATCATACCAAATTTTTATTGTTAAGGTACTCTTTTCTAATATGGTAGAATACTGTTTCATTTATTTATTGATATTAAATAAATAAATTGTAAGCATGTCTAAGGGTACAGGGTATTTTGCAATCGGAAAACTCGACTGCTGCTACCTTACTTGTTTTCGTTTGGTATGGCTGAAAGAAGCAAGTCCGTTTCCCCTTTTGCACTTAAATGTTCTTTATCCGTGTCGCTTGAACTTCTCAAATATAGCACTGTTTTCTATTTTCTATTTTTTACATTAAGCTTTTCTGCATTACCCTAGTGCATTATCTCCATTAGTTTGTGGTCTTCTTGCATCCCTCTCATTCTCGCTCTCTTACATACTAATCTAACTAATTTTTTTTGAGTATTATTTTTTTCTAATTATTCACTTAAATGGAATTTAACATAACAATTGAGCGTTTAGGTAATTGATTTGACTCTCCTTAATCCACTTAAGAGCGAAATGCATCGGGGCCGGACCCCAACAGTAAAACCAAAACCCCTACAGGTGATGCCACCCACTAAACACATTTTTATCTCACGGCTAGCCCCGACACCACTAAAATTGATATTTTGGCTTTAATACAAGTCAAATCGAGGGCCATTGTAAAAGTGAATGATATAAGGAATTTAAAATATTCTTACTGCCAATGTTTGACAAAAACAGATAATATACAGTGCTGAGACAAAGTGATTTTAACACAAAGGAATCAAAAATCACCAGTATTTGTTAACTTCACCACTTCAGAAGTGAATTAGAAATCCACAGAAGTCAGTGGTTTTGGCTTTAGGAAGTTGAATTCCCACAGGCTTGGTAATCATTTTTATGTACTCGGCTGATGTTTGTTCTCCGGCCAGAAGCTGAACACCCACATTCTCTAACTATAGTCTTGCAACACAAGTCGATCCGATAATATAAATAATGAGAAGTGTATCATCAATCCAATTACAAGACAGCTTAGTCTATCTATAATAAGTGTCGAAATTATGGATCCATTTACTTGTCCCCAGCTTCTACCAAACTCCTACAACTTCAATAAATATTACCCAAATAAGAACATCAATAAATGTGCAAACTTAAGACTGAAACTGCAAAACAATTAAAAATAAAAATTCCAATTCTACCATTAAAGCAATCAACCAGAACAAAAAGACTATTTAAAAAGAAAAACAACGATCAAAGCAATATCATGCAAAAAAAAACTTAAGTCGCTTTTAGCAGCATATCGATAATCCAGATCAAGGAAGTGATCATTTCCCAAACCAAAAAAAAAAGCAAACTTTATTCTTAACATACAAAAGTAATTGGGACAATGCTGTTAACGCTTTGCAAAGCATACTTAATGAGAAGTTGAAAAATGCTAATATTTTTATTTTTCCCCCAAATTGGGATATAATTAAAACAATTCTAATTAAAACAACAAAATATGGAAATTGTTTTAAATTATTCTATTATACTTTAAATCGAAGCTCTTACCTCGATGGGGTTTCCAAATGCAGTACAAATCAGAGTGTCCTGACCATCTATATTCTCCCTTTTAATGTTACAATCAGGTTTAACTTTAGAGAAATTTGTGTTACAAATATTAAATATTAATTCTTAAAAGCGGTTCATTTTACTTACACTGCACGTTTATTTCTGTTTCTGCCGTATTATTGCCATGTCTATTATACGCAATACATGTGTATATACCACTTCCATTTCGTTGTAAGCCGGCGTTGAAAATTAATGCATTTCCATTTGCTATTGTTTCGTTCTTAAAGATCCATTTATATGAAGGTTCTAAAAAAAGAAACAAACAAATTAACTATGATTAAATTCATACAAATACTCTCATGAGAAGATATTTTACAATCAACCATTAATAAAGGACAAGCGCGAATCTCGATTATATGAACACTTTTTCGACACAAACTGACCTGGAAGTTGTCCGTGTTGCTGCAGCTTGTAATCAAAAGAAAATTTAGCTCGCTTTGCAAAAGCTACTTAAGACATAAGTACCAATCTAATAGATATACAAAAACTAACGGCTTAAGAATCGCACACGAAAGCTTTCAAAAGTATATGTAAAAACCACTAATTCAACAATGCACACCTTCGAGAAGAAACTGTAAAGCTAAGGTACGCTGTAAAAATCCGTGTGTCATAATTTTATAGCGGGGTTCCGGCAACATAACATTCAGACCACATTCAACACAACCGACCGAGGGGCACTGCCGTGTATCGTACCGTTTGAAAAAAAAGTTGGAGGAATAAGAGGAAGTTTTTTTGCTTTGAAAGGTAGGTGAGACTTGACGATTTAGTAGAACATTAATTTCAATGCTGAGTAATGCAATATAAATAAATATATACCCTATATATACCCTAAAATGTTCATACTGGGCATATGTTGAACTACAACGGCTTAGGTATAGAGGACTAAAATTTCTAGTCCGTCTTTAGGAATGTTAACACGCTTAAGTTAGTAGATACTGGCTGATAATGTAAATCATTATTATAAGGTTACGTAGGAAAACGACACCCAGCATCTTTATATGCGTTGTAAGAGAAAGTACTGATTAACTAGTAAGAGACTATCAAGATAAGAAGGAAGGTAAAGATTTGCATCCCAATCGAGTCCCCTAGGAGCGAATATCTAGATGTTCTTTTGTAAACACAAGCTTAGGAACCGAACTAAAAAATATTTTACGTCATTAATTTGGCCTAGGGATATGTCAAACACTTCCGCGCTGAAATCATGGTGTGTTTAAAGGGATAAGGATGTTTGAATACGTTCTCTGGTCTGAGCAAATTGGTTGGGATAACAAATCGTTCCGAACATCCTCATAACTAATTTCTTGCTCTTGCTTTTAAGTCTTAAGCAGCCTTGAAATCCTGGATCCACCTTGCTGACTGGGAAATTGTGTCTAAATTTTTTTTTTGTATTTGTTGAAATATATGTAGATAGAAAGAAACGTTTTCGAACCCATGATAGGCATTACATAACCAATTCGATATTTCTATGTCCGTCTGACCGTATTTCCGTTTTTTCGTAAGAATACGTGGATCTTCGAGACAATAAGAGATTGTGCGTCTATGCGTAGTTCGCTAATAAATTTTATGTCTCTATCACTGTGGACGAAGGTCCATGAAGGTGAAGAATTGCACGGCGTAGTTTGTGACAGGAAGCTACTATATGATCGTATAAACAAAGAAATAAACAAAATTTGGGCTAGTCCGATCGATATAAGTGATACACAAATCGAAAGGTCTTGCTTAAGTAATTTTCATTTAAGCATGTTAAAGTGTATTATAGTTTTAAAGAATATTAGGTGAAAGTGGAAAATCAACGTTTAGCTTTATTGGGGCTTGTGGGGACTATGAAAAACATCGGACAAACGAGATTTCTTTAAATTAAACCGTTTCTGAAATACTATTGGTACCTCAATCATCGATCGGAAATTCTATTCCATTCTATTCAATTAGTTATAAATGCATACATATTGAAGCTGTCTAAAAAAAAGAAAAAAATTTGTTCTTAATATAACAGTTTTTTTAATTGGTTCTAACGATTTTATTTATTGGACTTGGAGAAACTCCGCTTCCATAAGATATATTTAAATAAGTAAAACCACAATAGAGTTTTTTGAGTGGGCATACTAGAAACGAGAATTTATACGTCTGTAGCTTTTATTTTATTTAAAAAAAATAAAATGCAAATAAAAAATAAGCACGTGCTGAAACAATAAAAGGAAAAATTCGACTTGACTAGGAACGCCCAGAGAGATCAACCCGGGCCATCCGCTTGACAAGCCGACGCGCGCTCTACTACTCACCATTGTTTTGCTTGATGGCAAACTTTGCTTAATCGCTATTTTTTTCAGTGTCTAACATTGGATTCTATTTTCAGAATTTTTTAATAATTCTGATGCAACGCATAAAATATTTGATATTCATTTTTGGGAAGAATAAATGTTTTAAATAATTAAAAATTTTAATTTTATTCACCACGTGTCCCTATTACTATTAAACTTCTCTTGCACGTGCTTGAATAAAATTTTTAATAATTTACACCTAAATACAAGGTGTGACAATTAAGTAATAGGACTTATTTCATCGACTTATTTCATTCAATCGTATATGTATTTCAATTAATTCTACAACTCTACCATCCCCTTCAAAGTCCCCTTGGGCTATACAACGATTCCGGTGCGATTTCCATGGTTCGTAACATTTCTGGAACGCTTTGTCTGAGATGTCCGCGAGTACCTTCGTCACGGCCGCCTGGATGTCATCAATTGACTCAAAACGGGTTATCGCAACATGGCGATCCCTTTAGAGGCCAAATACTGGGACACGCTGAGGGCGGTGTGGCACGGCGCGTTGTCGTTATAAAGGATCCAGTAATCAGCGAAGTCTGGGCGCACCCTGTTGACTCGATTTCGCAATCTTTCGAATACTTGGCGATAATAGATTTGATTTACGGTTTGCCCCAGTGAAATAATATTAATTAGTCTATCTAATTACTTAATTGTCACACCTCGTAAGACTATTTCGTCACCAAAATGGATATAAGATATTTCGGGCCCTGCGTTTGTCACCGATACTTTACCCCGTCAAGAGGTTTTTTAATTTAAATTTTAATTATCTCAACAGTTATGATTTTATCAATATCCGATTTTTTTCAACATCCATCTTATTAAACGTTTTTCGGAAGATGCTTAGAAACTTAACCTTTCTATCTATTCGATCGTTCAGTTTTATGGCAGCTATAGTATTTAGTCGGTGGATCCATTTGAGATGGGCTCAGATCCTCATAAAATATGCCATTAAATATGTTTTCTAAGCTTTAAATAAAAAAAAACAAGTTATAGCAGTTCCGATACTTGAATTATATCGCAGCTACAGTCGACCTATCCCGGCCGTATACTGCGTACAAAATTATAATACCCTCAGAAATATGGGATATGGGAAGCAACGGTTATTACGAATTTGCGGAACTTAGTGTTGTTGTAAAATTTATTTTTAATAACGGTAAATAACTTACCTGGATTAGCTTTCGATTTGCATAGGACACGCGCTGGTATAGTACCCTCTTCTACATACATATTTTCCTCTGAAACGGTGGTACTGGTTGGTGCATCTAATGTGGTTAAAAATACTCTCAGTTAAAAGCTCAGCAATTTAAAAAACCCGATTATCTTCTAGGTACTTATACTTACATTCTATACTAAAGTAGGTGGAACTTTTGATACTCGGACCCACCGTATTAGAAGTTGACAAGCACGCATAGTTATCATTGTCGTCTTCAATGTTAAATTTTCTTTGTGGCCAGTTGGACATATTAAAATGCTAAAATAAAGAAAATATAACAGATGAAAATTATAAAATATAAACCAGATACCCGGTACTGTCCTTCCAGTCACTGTCCTTTTTTATACCTTGCAGAGGGTATTATAATTTTGGTTACAAGCGTGCAGCGCAGCAAAGGAGACATCTCCGACTCTATAAAACATAGGTGACCAGCCATGAGCCCGGAGCCCCAAAATATTTTAGCTGTCTCTTTTTACGCTACTTGTCTTTTAGTTTGAAAGCTATCGACTTCAAACTTAGCACATGCCTTTATTTTTCATGCAAAGATTATATAAGTCTGAACGGCCGGGATCGGTTGACTCTATTCTTTAGCTTTCATATAACTAAACAATCGGAACTGCTTTAATTTTTATTTTTTTTTCAGATAGAAAGTTGAAATTGGCTGAGTCATTCATATAAATATCTGCGATCATCTAGAAAATTTTATACGTATCACCCGACTATATCCTATAGCTGACAAATAAATGCAAATAAAAGCGTTTTTTTTTTTTTAATCTGGGGCTATACATATGTATGTATAGCCGATATACATATGTATAACTGATATTGATCAGAAATGGTACAACGTTGGTGTTTTTGGGAGTAAAAGCTTGTCACTAGGTCTTTTTTGTAACGAATTCGTTTAATTCTGAAGTTCTTATAAGATCTTATAAGATCGACCACCTATATTCGATATTCGCATTATAAATTTAAGGGTACATAAAGGCGTAATTTTAGTCCCAAAGTAAAAATATGAAAGTTCTAAATTTTTGCTGCAAAAATCATACCATTTTGATATACTCTTGATCCACATGAGCATTACAAATATATATGTGCCAAATATTACACTAGTCGGCATCTAAATTTTGAAAATGTGAAAAGAAAACGAGCTACTATTGTGCCCCTTTGTGCATATGAATATAAAAAATATTTCGTTTATTATATTTTTATTTTCTGTGATAAGATTGCCTGTAGTCTTCTAATTTTTCAGAGGCCCTAATATTTTGACATCCTGCAATAAATTGTTTCTGGGCGTGTTTAAATCATTATTAAAGAAAGCCAAGAGCTGTACCTTTATGATGCTCAGTCCCATATGTGAGAGTACCATACACAGACAAAAGGAAAAATCTTATGTCTTAAATCTTAAAATCTTAACTAACCCTAATAAATACTTCAATCGATATAACTTCGCAAAGAGGTCAAACAACGAGGCCTGTTTTTTATTAGCGTAATGTGAGTAGACCGATGAATGCCACTCATTTACAAAATTATAATTTTTGCTTAAATAAACTTCGATTTTGGTAGAAAAATAAGCTTGGAGGTGGTAGCGTAATATTTCTTACAATGGTGTGGCAGGCTTGGGTTCTACTCACCGATCTATGGAGACTTCTTTGCTCCACTAAGTTAACACTGTTTTGGTTTGGGTATTAATAATTAATGAGTAGGTGAAAAATTTAAATAGTTATCCAATGCGATAAAATTGTCTGGATTGTCTCGCCACAGATTTATGAACAAGAATAGCTATTTAAAAACCTTATATGATTATGCATATTCATCAGGGGACAGATTGATCAGGAAATCATTAATTCTCCATCAGGACAAAGCTTCTTGTCAAAAGTTTTGGAGCGAAATTCGAAAATGTGTTTTCACAAAGACAAACGGCGATCCAAACATATAACTAGTCGGACATCTCTAGAAAATAGCTACATGAGCTTAGATATTGACTCTATCAATATTTTTTGGGGTCGGAAAAAAAGAACAATTTAAAAACTACTGAAACGAACCAAACAATTAGAATAGTGCAACTTAAAAAATTTATCGTCTTCAACAAAGGCTAGGAACTTAATTTAGAATTTGGCATATTGAAAAGTCTCTTTGTGTTCCATTACTGGTTTATCTGCAGGATCGTCCATATCAAACCACTCGTTTCCCACCAGCTTTACTTTAACTTTAGTATATTGAAAAATTTCATCTATGATAGTTACTTGTCCGGCGTCTTTATTTTTATTTGTTTCTTTATTTGTTTTTCAAACTACTCGTAAGATCACGCATCTAAAATCGTAAGCAAACAAGAACTTTAGTTTTCAAACAGAGCGGCAGATATACCTGTATATACCTATATACTGAACTATAAAAATATTATATATATAATATAAATCATATATCATACAAGTATGATATACGATATGTGACATCTAATATCTTAATGAAGGACAGAAAACCAGATAAAAAAGATTAATGTTAAATTTATGATCAATACTTCACAATGAAAAATTCACATAAAAAATAATATTTTTTAAAAATTTCTGTTTTGTAAATCCGAAATAAACTAGAAAAAGAACTCACCAAAACAGATAGCATGCTTTCAAAATCCCCAGTCGCTGGCGATGAGTCCACGTATTTTTCTTTAACAAAGTATCTGGTATCATTTTTATCAATTGGAACACCATCCTTTAGCCAGGATATTTCACACCGTGGAACACATTCGATACGGCAGGTTAAATTGGCATTCGGTGATGAGTGTAGAATTCCAGTATATGGCGGCAAATTTTTGATGAAAAATGGCGGTGCATGCACTTTTAGATTAATTGTGGCCATTTTACCCTTACCACCCTCATTGTAAGCATAGCAAGAATAGTTGGTACGACTGTCAAGTCCTACTGGCTCTACTGTCCAATCTTTTGTAACAACGTCCTGTAGGGGGCCACGACCTCCACGTAGCCAACGAAATCTGTTGGGTTTTGAAATCATTTGAGCATTGAATGTAAACTTGCCCATTTTACGGTACAGGCCATAAGTGGATGATACAAATTTTGATTGCATGCCTGTGTAAAGGACTACTATTTGCGATTTTTTTCTGTATGTAGTGAGCGTGAGTAATGTACATAGGGAGTTATTATGATTTAAATCTATTAAAGCATGAGTTTCTTTAATTTCTTTGTATTGACTGGATGTACTTGATATCAATGTTTTGGATGAGACTTGTGGTGGAGCATCTAATTGGCGTCGTGTGCTTTGCAACAGAAACGATTCGAAAGCAATTTCAGCTTCGTTAGGCTGCAATGCTTGTACAGTGTGGTAAGTAATTTGTATGGGGTATGATATTGTCTTGATATTTTTATATTCGTCGGCTTGTTTAATTACAAACCTATTTGTATCTGGATATCCTGGATCATCTACGGAACAAGAAAATACTACGCTTTTCTTTTTTATAGCGATTAGTGGAAAATTAGTAAGTGTCGCTGGACCTGGTTCATAATGTACCTGTACAAAGAAACACAATTTTAGGTAAAAATATTTTATATATATAGTTTAGAATTAATTAATCAAACTTACCATAAGCTCCTTGTCTTCACTTCGAGGTCCCCAGCCAGCAGCATTAAATCCCTCGCAGGAATAATTATAGAAAAAGCCACGACCTATGCTCTCCAATAATAGTTTACTTGGATCAATATGGCAAAGATCTTCCTAAAAATTAAAAAATGTATCAAATAACAATTAATAAACTCTTTAAATAAAGGCGATATTTTATTTTAAAAATTTTATATACAAAATATTTCATAATTTGTAATATTGTATATACGTATGTTTAATGTGTATAATAATTTTTAATTAATTACTGTACAAATATAATATATATACATATATATATGCATTCAAAATTAGGCAGAAATAATAAGAAATTTTTAACTTCTTATATTAATACTATCGCATGCCATAAACCTCACATAACACGCTACACCTATTTAAATGAAATACTAAAATTTTGAACGAGCGTCCAACTAATTTACCTGCATTTAAAATCATTGGCTGATTTCTTAAGAAAGAAACCTTTAAAATTAAAATGTTTAGCAATAAATGGTTTTAAACCAAACAATAATGTACCATATAAAATGTTCAAGAAGATTTTTTCAACTCTATCCAATTAGAATTATAGCAAACTGTATTCTACGAGTTTTTCGCTAGCGGCCAATCTGATCAGCAACAAAAATGGTAAAAATTAGGCACCAGTTGACTACCAAAACCAATGTCCCAACTTAACATTGTTATGATGCTTTTGTTTAATACAATATTATTATAAATGCATTATGGTTGATGTAAAAAATTTGTATTACAGCAGAGGTTTTGCTTTAGTGATCTCTACAAAAAAAACGTTTATTTTTAAACAAAAAGTCTCAAAGATAATACTTATAATACAATCAAAAAGATAGCAAGAAAAGCATTTTTATAGTAAATATGCACAAGTTTTCCAAAACAGGATGATATCTTACATTAGTTTCCTCGCAGTCTGGAAGCTCTTTTAGTAGCGTTGAGTTGGCGTACCATCTGACTTTGGTAAGAACCGACGGGTTAGCATCAAGTATATTGCAAAAGAGGGTGACATTTGACTCGTCGCTCTCCTTTACAGGACCGTCGGGAATCATTAGAACCTCAACAGTAGGAACGTCTGAAATATAAAAAAAAAAATATGGACCTCTATATATAACTTATAAGTCTTATTTTGATTATTACATTGCACGTCCAGATCGATTTCTTGCTCAGAAGTTCCTTTTCCAATAGCATTCGACAACTGACAAGAATAATTTCCCGTGTCTTCTTTTTCGGTAGATTTGATAACAAGAGCGACGTTCTCTGAATTACCTCCCTGGTAACGATCTGTATTATTGACATTCACGATTTCATTATCCCGATACCTAAAAATATTACAGATGTTGATAATACAAATTGTTTAATAAATAATAATAATTATCACTATAACTCTTAAATAATTTTCTTTGTATTTTGAATGCATAATATTTATTGACAAGCAAAAACAGTCGGTGCTTAAATAATCCACCTTAATAGCGTTACAAATAAAAAAAGTATCTTTTAATAATAAGATAATAAGATACCATACATATAAGATAATAAAAAAAAGCGTTAAAATTTTATAAAGGAAAAAGTAATTCGTTCATCTGATTTTAGTAGTTACACTGCAGTGTAAATAAAGTGCAGTGGATTGTATGTTCAATAAATACATATCGAGTTTAATTAAATATATGTGGACGGTAGACCACGAAGTTGACAAGCCGCTCTATTTTATTTAGAGCCGAAGAAATAAATTTTCTGTGCTAGTTGATCGTAATAAGTGATAAACAAATCGAAAGGTATTGTTTAAATTAGATAAGTTTCATTCCACAACCAAAGAAGCTATCTAGACATTTAATACGTCGTTGAAAAGGTGTTTTAAATTTCTGTTCGCCTTTCCTTTTGTGCCTTTTTCATTCTTTAAATATAGTTCAATAAGTGAAGCTACTTATTTTTCAAAGTCCCTTGTGAACTTCAGACCTTTTGAGTTTGTGCATACTAGAAACTAGAAAAACGAGGTTTTAATTTAATTTAAAAAAAAATGGAAATAAAACAAAGATAACTTCGGGTGGAGCTTAAGCTTATATACCCTTTTAATTAGCTGTTTCTATTACCAAAAGATATACCAAACATCGGAATGAAACCAATTTTCATAAAAGAGGCTCTAAGCGAATTTTATATGCTTGAAACGCTTACACGATTTAGGAAATTTTAATTTGTTTAAACTTGAAAATTTCAATGCTCCACCAAATTCATTGGTTCCAAGTACTTTAGAAATCCGGTGAACATATTCTTAAAAAAAATGTACTGTCACTCAATTACTTACCATACAACGTTAGTTAGCGATGCAGGGTTTGCCACATATTCACAATTAAGTAAAACTATTTCACTCGTATTGGTGACCATTTCAGGTGGGCTAACCTTGACGACAGGAGGATCTAAAAAGGGCATTTTAAATTAAATCCAGTTCTAAACTCTAACTCATAACTATAATAATATAATAATATATTTTTGGATTTTGTTACCCTAATTTTTAATTTATTCGAATCGTGCCAAGTTTTTGTGAATTATTAGCATATATAGGTTGCGACGCCAACACTCGTATTGAGTATTTTATTTTGCGTGTATCAGAGCCCTAGCTAAAATTGTTTCGGCCGAATAAGATCGCTGAAGTAAAACCAAAAAGGCTCAAAAGATTGTGTGTTTAAGCTGGTGTTTAATTCAGAACAGCCGGGATCGGTCGGCTATATCATATAGCTGTCATAAAGGAAACAATCGGATATGGTATAAATGTCATGTTATTTACATAAAATTGGGTCAGAGCTTTTTTATAAGGATCTGGATGAATCTAGAAAACTTTAAACGGATATATAAAATTGAAAGAGTCGAAGATGTTTTCTCTCAGCCTTGCACACTTTTGAAAAAATTATAAGCCCCACTGTGGGGATATACAAATGGAAAGTTTTGACTCATTGATAATGGCTTCGAAAAAGTTTAAAGAAGTTATAAAGAATTCAAATACTTACATAAAACTTCCAATGTAAGTGAGGAAGAGATTGGCTTCTCTCGATTTATTTGTATCACAATATTTTCTGCCTCACATCGAAATACACGGTCATTCTCGAAGCGAGTCGCATTAAAAATTAACTCAGATTGCGTATGATATGTGCCATCATTTTTTTCAAGCTAATAAAATAATCGTCATATTAGAGTAATAAAACAAATAATAGTATTTTATTACTCACTGCCTTAGTACGAATCTCTGTAATAATATTTTCTTCTGTTGTTATAGGTGATGTGACGTTGTACCAAGTAAGATTAACTGGTGGCCGAGCTCCGTGAATCTAGTAAACATTTTTTATTCGATTTTTATTAAAATAATAATTATGTTTGTATAATTCTAATTCAAAATAATTCAAAAAGGGTATTCTATTTAGAGTATTCCCTAAACATTAAATACTGAAATATTTAAAATAGACTTAAAAAACATGTTTTATTCTTATTTATTTAATCTGGAAAAGTGTCAGCCACAAACAAAAATTTCATGTGGGATTTATAGGAGGGTGATGAAATTTCATTTTTAATACATACACGGTGTGTCCCAAAAATAACCGAACTTTATATTTAAATCACACAACATACAGCGCCATCTATTGAAAATTTGCAACATTAAAAAGATACATTCATCCTCCTTCAAACGCACCTAACTTCATGTAAGTCGGATGACAGATGTAAAAGTGAGAGCCATTTCAATAAAACCAAAAAATGGAACAAAGAGCAAATACAAAATTTTATGTCAAACTTGAAAAAAAAATTTGCTAAGACATACGAATCAATAAAAAAAAATGTTTATTGTGATGATTGTAGGAGTCGTACGCAAGTTTATACGTGGTTTACACGATTTAAAAATGGTCGTGAGGATTTAAATGACGACCCTAGAGCAGGACGTCCAGAATCTAGTAATCGTGCTGAACTGGTGGAAAAAGTCCGTGAAATCATTGGTATCGAAGCAAATTTAACTACGAGAATATTGGCTGAGGAATTGAATACGAGTAAAAACACTATTTGGAGAATTTTAACTGAAGATTTGGGGAAAAGAAAGGTCTGTGCGCGATTTGTTCCACATGAATTGAATGACGACCAAGAAATCGCTCGCGTGGAGCATTGCAAAGACCTTATTAAAACTGTTGAAAACGATCCAGACTTCCTTGATTCCATCATAACTGGTGATGAGACATGGTGCTTTAAATATGACCCTGAAACTAAGCGTCAATCTTCTGAATGGAAGTCCAAAGGCGAGCCAAAACCAAAAAAATTGCGTTTTCAGAAGTCTCGAATCAAGACAATGTTGATTACTTTTTATGATTCGAAGGGTATTGTCCACAAGGAATTTGTTCCAGAAGGTCAAACTGTTAATGGAGAATACTATTTAGGCGTTTTACATCGTTTGTGGAAAAGAATCGGTCGTGTTAGACCAGAATATCCAGCAGGAAAACAGCTGTTTTTATTGCACGATAATGGACCACCTCACAAGACCAAAAAAGTGAACGAATTTTTAATGAACAAGGGATTTCTCTCATCGACCATCCTCTGTATTCGCCTGATCTATCACCATGTGACAATTTTTTAATTCCAAAACTGAAAACCAAGATGAAGGGAGCATTTTATGATAATATCCCAACCATTCAAGCAGCCATAACCGATGTACTGAAGAACATTTCTATAAATGACATAAAAAAATCTATGCAAACGTCGTGTTGAGTCAAATGGAACCTATTTTGAATAAACAATAACTTTCAAAGATAATAAATTGTGTATTTTATTTTATATCCAAAAAAGTTCGGTTGTTTTTGAGACACCGTGTAGCTGTTTCATGGTGGTTTGTACTGTTGGGTTCATATGAAACTGCGATTTCCTTACATTCGTAAAAAGTTTATTATAGAGTCAACTAAGGAAGTAATCGTGATCAATAATTTATATACTCTATAGGATCGGAGACATCCTTGACTACGTTGCACTCTTGTGTAAACACATGTTAACCAATAAAGGCTACTAGACGCTAATAAAGATAGAGTCAAGACTGTTAACTGATGGAGCAATTGAGCGTTTGGCAAACAGAAGGCGAAAAAGAACATCGCAGGAGTTTAGACCTGTCGTTGATATGTAATACCCTAAGACATTTAACTTTCAGAAAAATGTCCTTTAAAACTGCCCGAGCTGAATACTTTCAAGCAATTTTTTGTTATTAAGTTGATAGAGGTTTCCTTAATTACGACGCCTAAAATCAGCGCGATCTGCCAACCAGATGGTTTGCAGAAGCGGTTGAAATCAGTCGACCTCAGTAGTGTTCTGCCATTTTTACAATGCAAAAAAATATTGAACAAAGAATTGTCATCAAATTTTGTGTTTTGAACCAAATTTCGTATGCAGAGTAATGACTCGCAATGTGCGAATGTTGGAAAAGGCTTATGGTGAATCTATTTTATCGAAAACACAAGTCTACGACTGGTACAAAGCTTTTAAGGATGGTCGAGAAACCGTCGAAGACATGCCTCGTTCTGGTCGTCATCAGGCGTAAAACAGCTCGTTTGATTTTGTCGGATAATTTGGGCATGAGACTCGTCAATGTTCCAAAAGAGCTGACGCGCCATCGCACCGAGCTGTAATTGTGAACGATCTTAAGACCAAAAACTCGTTTAATACCATCGATCAATCACCGAATTCACCGGATTTGGCCCCATGTGACATTTTTTTTGTTTCCAAAACTCAAGTTACCACTCCGTGGGACTTGTTTCGAGGCCGTAAAAGAAAATTCGCAGATGGGCCGGACAGCGCCTACAAGCCAATTTTTGATGATTGGAAAAAGAAACGGCATCGGTGTATCGCTTTGGAAGGAGCATATTTTCAAGGCAAAAAAATAAATATTGATGAAAATTAATAATTTTGAACTTTATTCACAATTTCCCGAAAATTTAACTGTCTTTGGGTATTTCATTGCATCAACGCATTAAATAAACCTACGACATGACTCGACTAGCCATTACTTTACGCTTGTGACGAAAATTATAATACCCTCGACAAGGGTATAAAAATTATCAAAGCAAGGCCCAAGATAGCTTCCATGGCGGACTCAAAATATAGCACGGACAAAGCGTTGAGGTTATCCATTGACGTAGCTGGATATCAACATAAGAAGGTCCAAAGGAAATCCCATAAGATTGAGTTTTTTTTAAAGGAGTTTGTGATGACGAGTTAAATGCTTTAGTAAACTCGTATCTGTTTGAAGACCAAAACGGAAGGAATATGAATAAAGGACAACATCAGATCCAAAAGGTTTATGGTGGTGGAGCGGGGCTTTATAAAACCGTGGAATATGAAAGTGGACTACAAATCCAAGCGTGAAAAATTGTCTTATATACTACTATATACTATATAATAAATATTATATTTATATATTATTATATATATTATTTATTTTAGAAGAAGGCAAACAAATGAGTTATTTAGTCATTAGTTATTTAGTAGTTAGGAGTATTCAGCGGTGATATTTATACACGAAAAATAACCTTAAATCTCGATTCTAGTAGTTAACGTACAATAACGGTGATATGTATATTAGAAATAGAATCTAGAATCGATTTCTAGTAGTTAATGTAGAATAACGTTATTATCAAATAACAAAATGACTGAACTGCTGTCGTTCCATATATATGTATACCTACCAATAAAACCCTCAGGAATATACACGAATACATACAGATACGCTATACATACATTACGTAAATCCTTTTAAAAGTAAACCATATGGTAGAAGTCTTACCAACCATACATAAAGATGGTGTAAAGGTAAATGATTAGTAACAAAAATATTCTAGTAAAGTACATATAACTAATGAATTTATTATTATTAATATTATTATTATAAGTGTGCAATACTTTTTAGCCAACGGTATAAAAATGGAATTGTATTCTTACTTACATCACAAGTTAGAATGACTTTGCTGCCTTGCACCGTGTGTTGCTCCACACCATACATTTCAATGCTCGTTGGGCGTACTGTTGATAAAACAAATTTTTATTCAAATAATAACATGTTTACATATCAAATCAGTGGTGTTTATATGATTAATAACATTTTTACGTTATTGCTTCAATTTCTCCTTTCCGGCAAAAGCTGGAAGTTTAGAAGTATGCAGCCATTTTTTTATTTCTACAGTGAATTTCATAAAATTATTCAATTCAACTAAGAAATCAAAAGATCCCTTTTCATGTTTCTATATATAAATTTTGTATAATTGTTTTAGTCTGCCTTTTTTCAATCATATTTTTATACCCTTTGTTTAAGCAATGAATATGAAAAAAACGAAATGAGATAAAAATAACGTAAAAGTGTTTGGACCAACACCAATATCATTAATAATTTATTGTATGACCGAGCCCTTGCAGACAACATAAACGCATGCGTTAGGTGATACCACCACGCATTAGAAAGGGTCACAACCCAATTGTGCCAGCATCAGGATTATGAAAAACCAATAAGTGAAAAAAAACAGATGAAGAACCTTTTTTTACTTCAAACGGACAAATATTATTTTTTGAATAGCATTTGGTACGAAATATCCGATTGGAATGGTTGAGGTACCATTCAAAGCGAATAAAGAGTCGAATGTTATTAACGAAATATCTTTTATCTACTGTCCCTACTACCTCTAATGGGTTAAATCGTAGTGATTCCAGTTTCACTTTCCCTTTAACATAAAGACCTTTTGAAAAATGTTAGTATACTAAATATAAAGTTATAATAAGAAATACGAAATTGATCCGATTGGTTTAAAATTTAATTAAATCGGACTAGCACAGATAATTTCACGGTTATGTATGGAAGCTTCCTTGCAAACTATGGGTGCTGTTCACCTTCGAGTCAACCACACTGATAGTGCCAAGTAAGAAAATCACTTAATAATTTCATGACGATAAAAGTTCTCGGACAGATTTTGAAAATTGTAAAAAGCAGTATAAATTGTATTTCCAATAGCTGTCATATTGAACGATCGGATATGACATAACTTCCATGTTTTTTCTAAAAGAAATATAAAATTCGATGGAAAGCTCTTTTTTAATATATAGCTTCCATTTAATGATAACGATCAAAAATGCTATTCCTTTGATACCTTTTGGGAGAAGAGGCTTGTGACTTTTTGCAAAACACATTTTAAGAGGAACTTGTGCTGTTGTTATTTTTTATGGAAAACTATATGCTCATAGTATACTGTTTAACTTCAAACGCGTTTTTCTTTAAACCATTTTTCCCATCCGAAATTTAAACACAACTCTTGACCTTTTGTTATTTAGTTATTCAACTCATTTATGAAGGAAATACTTTTTTTTACTTATAATAGTTGTCGCCAGGCCGTCAGCGAGTGGGGGTGAGGCAGATGTGCATAACCAACGATTCGTTATGAATGCGAATAAGCAGTCATACCCTGGCGACGCCCTTGACTATGAAAGTTATGCTCGATAAAGGATAAAGGATAAAGATCTCTATACCTCACAATTGTGTTCGTTAGTGCCTGGCCTTAAAACAAGTTATTATTAAGTGTAAGTTATGTCAATACCTTGCAAATTTACACTAAATTTTTGAAAAATAGTTTCTGGTATGGCTGCCGACTTTACACGGCATTCTATATCCTGGGCAAGATCTTCACGAGATAATAACCAATCCAATTCAAGTGTCGAGGTAAAGAGACCATCATTAACGTCATGCGTCGGCGAATCTGTGAGAAATAAGGAGTCATTAATTAAATACATTTTAATATATCAAGTCATACTATTTAGGTTCTATTAGGTTATTTTGAGCATTCAAATCCGCTCCTTTACAAAAATTTAATTTTTACATATTGTTAACATTTTATTTAGAATCATTTATTTTCCGACATTTTACTTGTTTAACCTCTTCCCACTAAGATCCATCCTCCATCCATTAAAATGTGATACACGAGGTTTTGCCGATTCGAAACATTTTCAGTAAGTTATTATCCAAATTGGAAGGAGTTTTTTATCCGATAGCTAGGTTATGATTTTTTCGTGAACCTTTAAAATTTCCTTAAACAATTTCTAATATCTGCGTCTGTTTCCGCGATAACTAGTCTCTTGACTATCGACTTCAAACTTTGCACACACCATTATATCTTTTGCACGGATTATATATGTCGAAACGACCAGGAACGGTCAACTATATCCTATATCTGCCCCATAATTGAACGAACTACCAATAGAAGCTGCAATTTAACTGTAAGGATATAAAAACTTCGGCTCCGCCTCTAATTAACTTTCCTTTCTTGCTCTTAATAGAATTTGAGAGCACTTGTAAGTGTTTTCATATTTCGTGTCATTGAATCCTAACTAAAGAAAATGCACATGAACAGCTCCAATTCGCTGCCATTCAACTACTATAAAATAAATATTTTTTTTTAATTTATTGCAAGCTAAAATTTGTCTGTTCTGCACAAGGAAAAATAAGTGTCAAATTAATAATTTTGGTATCACAGAATCATTGTTTATCCTTTAATAGGTTTGCAGCTGTTCAGATCAGTTGCTATCGAATGGAGGATGTGCTCAGTGGGATTCGGTGTTTCACATTTGACAACAACTCCACCTTTTTCACACGGGTTGACTTAGTTAGAAGAAACTATTAAAATGCATACATATATAGGAGGTATTAGCTTATTTAGATTTATTTATTTAACTGTAAAGCGTATAAGGTGTAAATAAATTACTTACAAGTTGTTAGCCGCTTGTTTCCACGAAACCATCCCATATCTGGTTGGGGACGTGTGTTTTTTACGGTACAAGTGGCTTTAAGAGATTGACGCTCCTGCATTGGACCCACTATACTGCCATTTTCAATTCGATCACCCTTTGCATCCAATACAATAACTTCAGTTGGTGGCACTGCATAAGTGTGTGTTTAAAATCCCATATTTAAATTTGTTTTTGAATATTATTTTAGAGTTAAAGTTCCGCATGTACTTTTATATTATTTAATAAAATTTTTTACCGAAAACTTAAAGAATAAGATTTAAATTTAAAATAAAAAACTCCGACAATCCTTTAAGTTCTACTACTTAAAATTTAAAGGGGAAATAAATTATTAATAATTGACGTTTTTAAATTCAAACAATAAAAAATTAGTAAATCAAAATATTCATAAAATATTTATTTATTTAAGTGGTAAAGACAAAGCAATATTCTTATAAACACGTTATTAGTTTAGTTTATAGCTATGTATATTAAATGTACCCATGTTTTCTAAATACATGAATAATGACGTTTGTAAAGTTGTTTATTTGTTAGTTTTTATATTATTAATGGTGAAATGGCAAAATGTTTAAGAAGTTTATAGGATTAAATTCATTTTTCATTTATAGGTAACATTATTAAGGATTTCCAAATCCATGTATTTTTGAGGAAAATACAATCAAATAAATTAATATTTTCATAGGTTAGTTTGCGTTAGGTGTTATGTAGTAGCAAAGAAAGAAAGAGAGATTCGTTAATAGAGAGGTTGTTTACTTCAAGCTGGTTTTACATCATAAATCAAAGAAAGGTTAATAAATTTAATATGATCCGAAGATCATAAGATTTTACGATATTTTCAATACGTGCGTTACAGAAAAAGGTAAAAATAAATTTATGGTCTTGGTCTGTGCAAATGCATAAAGATTTACTAAGCAAAAAATAATAATAAAAAATGTTTATAATCTAATAAAATTAAGTCTTTCTCTTATTGTCAGTGAATTCAAATAGACCACAAGTAGGCACATATTTTTATACCCTTGCAGTAGCTTTTATAAATTTGATCACAAGTGTCCCTGTCCGACCATATAAAGTATATATATTCTTGATCCGGATCATCTCGTGAGTCGAAAGTATGGTCAAGCAGAAAACTTCATACCGATCAGACGACTATATCCTATAAATGCTATATTACTGAAAATTTGAAATAGACTCAACTTTGCTGTTTTGGGAGTAGAAGTCCCAACTTTTTCCAATATTTATTTTATAAGAATCCTATGGATTAAGGATGATTCCAATGTACTAAAGATTGGCCAACTATGTACAAATATCCGATATCTCATACCATTAGAAGCCACCATTTAACTGCAAGGGTATTTCACTTCGGCTTCGCTCAAAGATTTATTAATTATTAATTAATTAATTTAAATATTATTTAATATGTTAATTTTAACTACCACAAAATCATATTTAATATTTAATTCTTATCAGCTATATATGTATGTATGTGTATGTACATAACAAACTGGTATTTAAAATTAATTCGTATTTTACTAATCAAGAAGCGATACTAAAATTTAAGCAAGTAAATTGAGCAATTACCTAGGACTCGTAATTCAATGCGGTATCCATTAAAATTATCGCATGTTTCTTCTGGTATAAAAAATGTTGTATCACACAGATATATATCTTCATCTTCAATTTTTAAGTCCTTAATAATTAGTCGGTATGGATTTAGCTCAACCGTAACCCTTGAAGAAAATCAATAAATATACATTTTCTATATTATATTTTTATACCCTCGCACAGCTATTTGCTCACAAGTATGCAAAGCAGATAACGAGAAATCTCCGATCCTAACCCGTATATATGTATTCTTAATCAGGATCACCTTTTGAATAGATAAATGTTTGTTTGTCTGTTCCTACGCAAACTAGTCTCACAATTTCAAAGCTATCGGATTCAAACTATGCACACACCCTTCTTTGCTTTGCACTCAGTATATGGTATACGTCCAAACGACCGGGATCAGTTGACTGTATAACGAGCGGCTATATATCTTAATAATTCGAAATGCTATAACTTTTATGTTGTTGCATTTTGGTCATGTAAAGTTAAAATAAGGTGGGAGCCTCTTTTAATGGGATCTAATATATAAATCCTATATATGCCTAACTGAATGATCGGAAATGCTACAACTTCCATGTTTTTTCAGACAAAAAGTTAAAAGTTGCTCAAACTTTCTTATGAGGATGTGTCAATTTGGAAAATTTCATACGGATCAACCGACCTTATCCTATAGCACCCATATAACACTACAATCGGAAATGCCAATAGAAGGATCCATTTGACTGCAAGGGTGCAAACACTTCGGCTCCGTCCGAAGTTATCTATTTGTTCTTGTTTTACCTGTTTTCGTATTCTTTATTAACACTAGTAACATTTTTTTCCCCTAGGAGCATAGCTGCAATCCGATCCTCGCCTTTAAACCAGTTTAAGGAATGTAGTTTTCCACATTTTCCTTCATTAACGGGACACGGTAGGACAACAGAGTTGGTTTCCTGTTCGCTGATAGTGCTATCTGAAAATAAAATATTTTAAGGATAAAGTACAAACATCAAAATTTAAAAAGCTGTATTTTAATTTCATGAGCTATCAAAGTCAAGGAGTTAAGAAAACGGTGATTTCAGCACTCAAAGAAATCAGAAAAAACAAGAGCGGACGACTTGAGTTAAGGTTCCGATCTCTATGATACTTGCCATTTTACTTGACATCTTGAAGCGACAACTGTGTGCAAGTATTAAGTGTGAATTAGATTGGTCATATAGCAGGCACCAGGGACCGCCTAACCACCGTAAAAGATAGTCGTGTTTATCACTGCTCTGTTTTGCTTTTTAATCAGAACCTGCTCGCTGCCCTTTTGGCTATCTCACTTTTGTGAAGCTTCTTTGTCTCCTGTCCTGGATCAGGGCACATGATGTCCCATAAGCTTTGCTATCTACTACACTCCATCGTTTTTACTTGGCCCCAAAGTTCCAAGCAAATCTCAACGACGTAAAATTTATTACCAACCAGCGGTGAAATCATCAAACCATTCAAGACTTACGCTTAGAGCTATTTCTAACCGGAAGTCCATCTTTGTATCTCGCTTTATGTGTCCAAACTTATAGACGCATACAATCTTTCAAATTTATTTTTACCAGATGCCTGCTTTGCGTAAGCACTTGATCCTGCATGACCCGAGCACAATATCGAACTCTCGTGGCAGGTCCCTAAATCTCATTTTCTTAAATTTAACCTTCTCTGCTACAATAATTACGCCCACCACTGTTGGTTTCGATGAATATCGACTCACTTAAAAATAACCAGTAACTGGGTACAGTCTCGACAGAAGTGCTTTAAACTGACTTTATTGGCCTAAGAATCGCTTATTGAATATTGACTGAAATTTTATTTCAAAGCTTGGCAGTATGAGAAAATTTTTTACAAAAATCTTCCTCAAAACCGAGCTGATTTAATAAAAAAAAACGTATGATGCTTCTCGCCATAAAAGTAGAAAAGCGTAAAAAAAGTTTCTAATTGTTTTGTAATGGAAACTCTAAACTCCCGTAACTCGTATAATAATAATTCTGACTCTTCACATCTAGGTATTGCTAATGTCTTTGCCTCATTTTTTCAATCCACCTTTTCATCCCATTCATTTGATCTCTCCTCTAATTATCCCTATCGCTTAACGTACATAAGTAGGTAAGATATATGTCTTTCTAAATCTCACTGTCCTCCTCAAGCCTGGGAAACCTGAAGACAACCTAGCATCGTATCGTCCGATTAGTTTCCTGGCAATCCTATCTAAAATACTTAAAAAGGGATTTTTTGCGTAGAGTACTGGATCATCAATCAGCACCCCTAGGCCCATAAGAGCAGGAGTACCACAAGGCAGTGTTCTTGGACCCATCTTATACACACTCTACACAGCGGACCTCCCCATCACCCCCTCCCGGAACCTCACAGTAGCCACATATGCCGATGACACCGCCTTCCTAGCCTCCGCCACAGATCCTCAAGAAGCATCAGCCATCATCCAGAGGCAACTGAATGCCCTCGGTCCAAGGCTGAAACGATGGAACATCGTGGTCAACGCGGAGAAATCCTCACAAAACAACCTTCGCACTACGCAGGGGAGAATGCCCTCCCGTCACACTGAACGGGGAAACCATCCCAACGAATAACACTCCCAAATATCTGGGGCTGACCCTGGACCGCAGACTCACAGCTTGGCCTGGTTGCGCTTGTTGATTAGGTGTGGACGCCATACACCTAATCAACAAGCGCAACCAGGCCAACCTACGGCTTAAGCAACTGCACTGGCTCCTGGGGAGAAGGTCCAAGCTTAAAGAAAAATTCAAACTGCTTATTTACATGGTAGTGCTGAAGCCAATCTGGACATATGGGATACAGTTGTGGGGCACGGAAAGCTGTTTTAACCGCATCAAAATCCAGCGGTTTCAGAATAAATGCCTGAAAACAGTTTCGAACGCCCATCCGTACCACGAAAACTCAATAATCCATAAAGAGCTTGGAATTAGATGTGTATCAGAGGAGATCACCCGTCTCAGCGAAAGACACATAAAAAGACTGGACAACCACCCCAACCACCAGATAATAGGCAACCCCTAAGACGCCTGAAAAGGAAACACCCGCTTGACCTCCCCAACCAATGACACCTAAGTCAACCTCATAAGATATACATTCCATGTACCTCCCTTAAGCCAAGATCTCCCGGAAACCATTTAATGATAGTCCACTCGGATAGATTTTAAATACAAATTAAGAATGTTAAAAAAAAACAAAAAAAAACGAAGTGTTTACGGCTCTTTCATCAAACAAAATCTCGTTTTCGGCAGGTCTTAATAATGTAGCAAGCTTTATCCTCAGACACTGATCTGATATTCTATGCTTACCTCTCACTATACTATTTATATACCTATCCTTGGAGCTTGCGTCCATGCCTAAGTTATGGAATGAATCATATGTTATACTAATTCATAAAAAAGCTTCTAAGGCTGCCATTGATAACTACCGCGGAGTTGCTAAGCTATTGCTAAACTCATTACATCGCAGCTGCAAAATGCATGCAAGATTATAATCTCCCCATCATAACATGGTTTTGTCAAGCTTGCTCGACAACAACTAATCCACTAGAATTTTCTTTAATCGTCAACCGAGGTTTTCAGTATTGCTTGCAAACTGATGTACTTTATACTGACTTCAGCAAAGCATTTGAGTCAGTTAATCATCTGCTCCTGCTACGGAATCTCTCTCTTTTTGGTTTTCCACCAAATATCCTGATGTGGGTTGCTTCCTACCTTTCAGATCGAACTCAGCGTGATCTATTTAAATCTACCAAGTCGAAAGTCATCCATGTCTCATCGGGTGTCCCGCAGGGTACTCATCTAGGACTGTAGTTTATGCTCTTTGTAAACGATCTTCCCATTGTGATTAGTTATGCCTCTACGTTTAGATATGCTGATGATGTCAAGTTATGCATTTTCTGCACAGGCATCTACAACTAGACCTAGATGAGCTTTATTCGTGGTATTTAAGCTATATTCTATTCCTAAACTAATCTAAATGCAAACTTATGACATTTCATCGCAGTGTACCGCTTATTGTCACTTACTCTCTCGAAAATCGTGTTTCCACAATCAATGATCTTGGAGTTCTTTTTGATCATAAACTTAAGTTTAATGATCACATTTCTGTGACAGTGAATAAGGCCAGAGGAAGTTTGGCCTTCATTAAGCGTTGGTCAAAAGAATTCAACGATCCTTTCACCACCATATCCCTATATATCATATATCCCTATATAGCATATATATATACGATACGATATCCCTATATCCCTATACCACGCCAGTTCGTGAAATCCTTGAATACTGCTCGTGCGTTTGTGGTCCACAATACTCCTCTAACCAAAATAGCATTAAGTCGGTGTAAAAGCAGTTCCTGTTATTTGCACTAAAAAACTTAAACTGGGATCCTGACAATCATCTCCCGCCGTACCGTTGCAGGCTTAAATTGTTGAAGTTGTGCTGGAGTCATGTTTCTACATATGCTTATCCATGGCATGGCTTATTCCAAACACGTTCTAAGCCAACTATTTTTTTGCATCCCCAATTTGAAAACTAGGTCCTTACGACCCCTATGGATACCTATTTACAGATCCAACTACGCTGAATACGAACTATTTCGAACTATTTGTAAAAATTAATCCCCTGAACTCTGCCTTACTCTCCCAAAATAATTCCTCTTAATAATTCCTCTTAGAATAGTTATATTGTATTTATATTTACAGATCATTATAAAAAACAGATCAAAATAAATAAATATAAAAAAAACGAGAAGGAACCGTTTTCAAACTTTTAATACAATAAATATTTATTAAATACATTATATTTATTCCATGGGTTGAACTGGGAGTTTGAACTCAAGACCATCCGGTTATTTAATTGTTTATTTTTTTAAAATATTTTATTGTCTAGTGTAAGACAGATAGCAAATAAAAACAACTTTAAAAAAATATATAAAATTTTATTCAATAATTCTTATGTATATATGTATGAACTTATATAGAATATATTTAAATCGACGACGAGTCTATCTGGTAATTTCCGTCTGTCTGTACATTTAAACGCGTGGGTCAGAGACAATAGAACTAATATTTGGGCTGTAGCGTCCACGCGGTTCAAGTTGTTTTAACTTTTTTTATAGTCAATATATGTATACAAGGTGCGTAAACAGGACTTCGATGAGCTTGTTGCACGATAATGCGTCGTCTCATCGATCTACGCTTAAGGCCGATTATTTAACCAAAAAACACATTTTAACAATCAACCGCTCCCCGTATTCACCGTGCGACTTCTACCTTTTCGGAAAAATTCATTTGCCGATTAAAGGAAATCCTTATGCAGACGTGGAGGCCATTCAGAAGGCTTGCACCGGCATACTGGCGGCCATACCGGGCAACGAGCTAAAACACTCGTTCGACATGCTTTTGGAACGTACAAAAAGCTGTATTAAAGCAGGAGACTATTTTGAATAAAATTAATTGATTTTGCCGATAAAACCATTTTTTCTGTCTTATTTTTTAAAGTCCTGATTACTATTTACACACCTTGTATAAGATAAACAAAATTATGACAAATATAACCGTTTTCAAGTTTTTTAATTTACGCTTTTTTGACAATACCAATATTTTGTTTGAAACTTTTTAATTCCTACAACAAATTAATGAAAAAGGTTTGTGAGCCTAACATGTCGTATGCAACGTTTTATTCCTACAAAAAATTTGTGCAAAAGATTTGTGAACCTTATAAGAGGACTAATTCTACATCCTTCTTAAAAGTAAACATTAATGGTCAAGGCCAAGTATCATGTAGTGGAAAAACTCGACAAAAGCCTCTCTTGCTTTTTTCGAAAATGTGTGAGAAACTATTCCCCTTTAATTGCTTTGTTTCTCAATTGCATACATTTTCTCTCACATTCTCATTTCAGCCGAACTGCTTTTTTCTAAACCAACGAACCGTGGTATTCTTATGTATAAATATGCCGCACAGCTTAAGAAGAAATGACAGCAAACTTCGGGCGAAGCCGAAGTTTATATACCCTTGCATCAAATGACGACCTCCATTGGTTAGAACTATAGCAAATATCGGTTATAGTTGGCCGATCCTCATAAGAACATTAAATTAGACCAATTCGTCATAAAATGGATTTTGAAAAAGTTTCTTGTCTTTCTTTATGCATCAAATCTGAAATCTCCAAATTTTGTGTTAACTGATCTTATTTTCTTATTCCGAATGGACAATATGTAAAAAGAAAGCATTTTACTCAAGCAGTTTAAGGCCAATAACCATCAAACAACCATCACGCTGAGCTAAAAAGAATTCCTCAAAGCCACTTCCCATGAAAAGAGAATAAGTAGTCTCCCACAACCTTTACGTACCTAACCAAGATTAATTTATAAGAAAAGTAAAGTAACTTTGGGCGGAGCCGAAGCTTATATACATTTTTTATATTCATTTTATATTAATGTATTAAGGTAAGGTAAGGTAAAGATGACGCTTTTTTTTTATAAAAGTTAAGCATTTATCGGACATAGTTGGTCAGACCAGCTAACTGTGCGCAGACACTTTTATAAGTTTCACCAACTATTATAATATTATACGTTTGCAGAGGTTACTTTCATTTTGGTCGCAAGTGTGCAACGCAGTGAAAGAGACATTACCCACCCTACAAAGTATATATATTCTTGATCATAATCACCTTCTATCTATCTGTCCTTTTCTACTTAAACTAGTCTCTCAGTTTAAAAGAAATCGACTGCAATCTTTGCACACACCCTTTCCACGCAGTACATAAGTCGGAAGGGATGGAATATGTCGACTATATCCATGTTTTTAGCAGTGCTTTTAGCAGCGAGAATGTGAGACGATCCGAGTTCTGTTTTGCAAAAGTTTGAAATTTTCTTAGTTTTTTTTTTTAACATTGGTTCATCTAAAAAACTGCTTCAAAATCAGACGATTATAATCTGCCATATAACTCAACGATCGGAAGTCGCACAAAATTTGTGTTTTTTGAAGTAAAAGATGGGTGCTTTTTTTTTTAAATCTTGTTAGTAATCCAGTTCCAATTCTAAAGCTCTTTTAAGGATCGACAAACTAAAGGGTGTTTTTTTAGGAGGTATATGTTTTCAAATTGAAAAATAAAATGCACAGGTTGGTAGGATATCGCGCGATCTTTGAGGCAATGGCACATGACCATTTCTGGAGGTTACGCTGTTACCGAACACTTTGCCCAATAAGTCGATGGTTTGACGGTACACTTTCACAAGCGACCTATAATTTTCGAAATAAAATTCAACGATTTGGTATCGCTGCTCAGCTGTTAACCTATTCATCATAAATTGACAAGCAAAACTAAACATAAAGCACTCGACAGGTGTCAGCTGACATCAAAGATGGCCGAACTGAGCCCTATTGAAAAAAAACCTCCCAAAAAAACACCCGATATATCCGATATTTGCCAATTATCTGCAAGGGCATATTTCGGCTCCGCCAAAAATAAGCTTTCCTCTCTTGTTTCATTATGAAATAAGTTTTGTGGACAGAATGTTTAAAAAAAAATTAATTACGTTGTTTTAAAAGAAAAATAAAGTACAATTTTTACTTTATTAAAACATGAAACTTACCAATTTGCGCTACCGTTAAACAAGTTAAAGCCAACAAAAGGATAACTAAGAATTGGAAAGCCTCACACAGTCCAGATGGTTTTAATAATATGAAATTCCTTCGAGCCATGTTCTTGGATCGAAACCCATTCCATATCGGTCTATGAAACATGATTGATATAGACACCAGATCTTTGCACGTAAATTTATAAATACTTTGTAAGGGTTTAACAATTAATTAATGAGACTTAATTAATGAGTTTCTTAAGATTGTCAATTTTTTTCTGTATCAAATAGTAAGATTCATTGACGTTTTCTCATCTGTTTCATTTTATTTATTCGATATATCCTTCATATTGCTCGTATATTATTTATTTTAAACCATCGAAGCATTTAATTCGGCCTGAAAATATACAAAATTTGATAAAGGTTATTTAACCAAAAAATCGCACCGAATAAGATCTATGGTATATTATAAAAAATTAAATAAAATATGCATATCATGATTAAAAAATTATCATCACAGCATTGTCTTTTTTGAACACACAAGCTTGCACCTTTGAAGATAAAAGAGACTCTAAGCTAATTTTAACTTTCTATCGGTAATTATATGGAAGTTAAGCATTTCTTCGATCCTTCAGTTATAGGCAGCTATAGGATATACTCGACCGATCCCGGCCTTTTTGACTTATATACTGCGTGCAAAGGAAAAAGGGTGTTTGCAAAGTTTGAACTTTAAAGAATATTTGAAACGGACAGAAGGATACGCTTATATCGAACGAAAGAATATATATTCATTATACGCTCGAAGATGTCGTCTTCACTGCGTTGCACACTTATGACAAAAATTATGACACCCTCTGCAAGGGCCTGTAACAGTTTTTTTCTAAGCAGCCGTTTTTTTAATACCCTTGATAAGCGCATTAAATTTGGGCACAAGTGTGCAAAGTAGCAAACATCTATGACCCTAAAACGTATATAGGTATTTTCTTGATCAGGAACACCTCCTAAATGGATATAAGCATGTCCGTCTGTCTGTTTTTACGCAAACTAGTCTCTCAGTTTCAAAGCTATCGGATTCAAACTATGCACACACGCTTCATTCCTTTGCACGCAGCATGTAAGTCAGAACGGCATGGATCAGTGGACTATATCCTATAGCTACTATATATCTGAACGATCGGAAATGCCATCACTTTAATGTTTTTGCAGATAGAAAGTTGACCATCTTTTATGAGAATTTTTGTTCTTAAGGAATGAATTAAAATTCAAAAAACACGTGAAACGACATAATCCACTTAGAATTTTTTTTTGATTGTTGAACATTTTTTTAAATGTATTAAATTAAGCTTAAAGTATTAAAAGAGTTTTAGAAAAATAGTTGTTCATTATTCAGGATAGAGAAGAAACAATGAAACAAACATACAATCAGATAAACAGTTAAGCAATCTAGGTCTTTTTTTGTAAAACCCTGCAAAAAGTATATCAATGTATATTAATATATTATATTAATTTAACTAAACGACGTGTATTTAAGATCTAGTGGCATAAATACCCCCACTAGGGTTTTCCCATCAGTTTTTCCTTAACTTAATGCCTATTGAAATGAAAATGAGTTAAATAAAACAATATCTTTCGATTTGCGTATCACCTATTTAGATTGGACTAATGCAGAAAAATTATATAAATATTCTTCCGTCCATAGTTATCCACCTTTACCAACCCTTATCCACACATATCCCACTATATTATCCACAATATTAAGGAAATTTACATGGAATTCGCATATTACATTATTATGTGACTAAGTTGAAGACTTCAAATTATACATATATTGTTCCAGGTCTAAACATAAAACACTAGCTATGAACATAAAGCGAGCTAAAACCAGTATAGGAAAAACAAGTAAAGTAGCAGCAGTCGAGTTTCCCGATTGCAAAATACCCAGTACACTTAGAAATGCTTACAATTTATTTATTTAATATCAATAAATAAATGAAACAATATTCTATTAGAAAAGAGGACCATAACAATATAAATTTGGTATGATTTTGGTTATGAAAATAA
This sequence comes from Drosophila merina, assembly GCA_035047645.1. Classification (NCBI taxonomy): domain Eukaryota; kingdom Metazoa; phylum Arthropoda; class Insecta; order Diptera; family Drosophilidae; genus Drosophila; species Drosophila merina. Next base: position 23,682,811 of record JAWNPH010000059.1, on the reverse strand, counting down.
GTTTCGTGTGTCATAAAGCCATACACATTTCGCTGTCAACGTCGCAGTCGGCGTCGCGCAATGCGTGTTTTGCTGCGCTTCTGCTTCCCTTGCCATAGATTTTGCATGTGGCATAACTTCCGTGTTTCTTATCCGATTTGGTTCAAATTTAAAAATTAGATAGCTATTATAAGCACCAACGCATATGCCGAATTGCATAGCATTAGGTTAATAATTGTGGGCGTGGCAGTTTATTGCGGTTTGCGGGGAGCGTGGTTGTGGCAGTTTTTTGCTGTTTGCGGGGGAACGGGGGGTGATATCAAAATAAAAAAACAAACTACTGCGTATGGAAATTACCTATCCAACGATATATGGCACATGTCTGTAGCTCTTGTAGTTTCTGAGATCTAGGCGTTGATACGGACAGACGGACGGACGGACGGACGGACGGACGGACGGACGGACGGACGGACAGACGGACATGGCTATATCGACTCGGCTGATTAAGAATATATATACTTTATGGGGTCGGAGATGCTTACTTCTGCCTGTTACATACATTTGCACCATATTATGATACCCTTTTCACCCATTTTTAATGGGTACAGGGTATAATTAAAAGCATAAACAAAAATGATTGAAAATGATAAAAATGATTGAATATCCCAAGAATGTTGTGTGCAAATTGCAAAGTATTGAAAGTATTGATATACGTTTTGTAAAAGTACTCAATTATTTTGAGTCCTTGTTTTTGGCATATAGTAATTCCAAATTTTGAATTTTTTTATGATTTTATATTCACGAATTTATCGATTTTTTGGCACACCATCGTTTTTCGTCCTTTTAAAGTGTTTACAAAAGTGAACTTTGAAGTTTCGAAAAACCCTCCCAGTGTTACCTGGTAACATCTATTATCTAAAGATAGCAATCCTGAGCGGCACAATTCAAAATTTTTCTAGAATAATTGGAACCATTGTGGTTGATTTTTTTAAGTTCTCAATAAAAATATTATACTTAAATGCAAATTTGTTTTAATTAATATATTTAAATTGTTTCATTACACAAAAAAACAAAATACAAAAATTTTAATTTTTTTAAATGAAATAACCCCTTTCTCCCCTTATATACTAGACCCCCATCCAAACAACCAAACACCTTAAATCATGACTATCAAAATCATACAATGTAACACCGTATTATAGAAACCATCATAGTCACAGTTGACTTTAAAATTATCCTAAAAAGTAAACGGTTTTTCCAATCCTCAAAGCACTTCTCATAAGCATTTTTCGGTATAGCCTTGCGCTCTTCTAGTGATGCAGTCTTTATCTCTTCAATTGCTGGAAATCGCCGTTCTTTCATAGGTCTATTTAGTTTTGGAACAAATATGGTGGCTGAGGCATGATTGTGGTAGTTCGGCTAACAAATCTAAAAAAAAAAAGGGATGGCACGAGCCAAGCAATATACAGACATCCTCAGAAACTTGTCTGATATTGATTCGATGATTTTCCAAAACAATTTTCTTTCAAGCTTGAACGTTTCCATCGGTTTTTGATGTGCGTGGGCGTCCAGAGCGATGATCGTCCGGCCATCTGCGAGGAGTTTGTACTAGTTTTAAACATTTTGTTCACTCATAACAGTTTCACCGTATGCCACTGTCAACATTTCAAGTGCTTCAAAGCACTAAAATTTAATTTTTACACAAAATTTGATCGCCGAACACGCAAAACACTTATAGCCTTTACGCCTCTCACAACCAAATACAAAATGCGATTCAGTTAAAACTTGGTTCTGATGTTAGTTAGATGGTTAGGAAGAGTAACCTTACTTTTTAAGAACATCGAAGTTACCGAAGGAATAGCACTTGCACGTCACTAGAAATTATTGCAAAGAATGTTCGACTTTCCTGCGTCTACAGTCTCCCTAATCTATCTACAAATTGCATACAACAAATTGCATAAAATATTTAGATCGATGTAGATGACTGCAATCACCTCACTGAAGCATCTTCTGATACTAACTTCCCCATTATCTACATATAGTACCTTAAAAAATGCATAACTATCTTACTAAAATTACATATGGATCTGAGGGATTGGATAGAGTGAAATTCGCAATGATATACCATATAATATCATTCTCATGCCACTGCAAAGCATATTATTATACACCTCCGACTCTATAAACTATATATAATCTTGATTATGATCACCTTTCGAGTCTGTTTCTACCCAAACTAGTTTCATCGGATCTCCCCGACTTGTTTACTGCGTGCAAAGGAAATAAGGGTGTGTAAAAACAGAAAGACTAGGTTGCGAATAAACAGACAGACGACATGCATATTAAGAGCAGGGAGGTGAGTTGTTTCCTTCACTACGTTGCACATTTGTGACCAAAATTATGATACCATCTGCATGGTACCATGGCATCCACTGATTCTTAGACGAGCGTTTTACCAAAATGAAAAACTTTCTAAATTAAATACTTGATGCAAAATAGAAAACTTCTAGTGCGTCATTTTCATTGTTTCAATCAATTCAGAAAACCATACCCCAAGAGTTGCCACAATTTGTTATACTCTTTGTGATAGCCTTAAAAAAAACTATCCGAAATGCTTACCCCCATTGCAAAGGCTTTAACATTTTTTTATTATTTCAAAAATTTGACACAAGCTTAGACCCTATTATCTTTACTATAAAAGACCGTGCCGAACCCTAAGACGGCTTAGTATTACTCACATAATATTGCCTACACATTTGCTAAAAACACAATTACAATTGCACTCCAATTGAAAATATCCAAATACAATTTGTGACTTTCATAAATATCGTTGGACATTTTAGCAAGAATTACCAGCGGAATATGCACATACTTTTAGAATAACTTCCAATCAAGTTTAATAAATTATAGTAAAATAGTTATATAGTATAGTTATAAGCTTAACTTCAGGGGTTGACAGCACAGTCACAATTTTGAATTTAACCAAAGCTACCCTCACCTCCAATGGACTATATAGTAGCTTACCAAGGTATGGACACTTTTCTACATCTACGTAACGACCGATAAAGACCACCTTTATCAGAGAAGAACTCTTGGTGCATAAGGAACCCCCGCATCCAAAACATTCTATATGAAGCTAACGTTTTTGGACATGAGAGACAGAAACTAGAAACTAGACTAAAGTCTTGAAACCGTTGATAAGCGAAATAAATCGAAAAGTTTAACACTCACATCGGAAGATTGTGTGCACTGCAATTTCTTTGAGATTTCGTATAAATAAGGATTAGATGTTTCAAAACCAATTAAAAAGTACTTTTTAGACCTTTTTTGTGACCTTTTTTAGACCTTTTTTTTGTGCCAGTCAGCTAGAATCGATATTTCTAAAATAAAAAATAGTTTATTTTTTTTTAGACTTTATGGGCCGTAAAAAACCCCATGAATAAATTCGCTTTATACATGACGTTCGAGCTCTGCGCATCCGAACAAAGGTCCAAAACAAACTGAAACAAACAAAATGACAATATTTTTCCATATATTGAATTACGTAGGTCGTAAAATTGAGTACACCACAATTTTATAATACATAAGATTTTTGTCATTTAAAACTGCATGTACCGAATCCAAATAAAACCATAGCTTTGGATTACAATTTAAAGTTGAAATCTTTAATTTTTTGCATTTATGGCATTCAAGATTTTTCAACAAATACTTTTTTATACATTTTTGTTTATAGTTATTGATATCCATAGAGAATTCCAGATTTGATTATAATATCTGCTTAAAATAACATACGGAAACATTCAATTAAATTAATTCGGATTGAGGAACTCGGAAGTCAAAACATGTTTAAATCCATACTGCCATGACTGTTTAAAATGTCTAATTACCGAAAAGATTATATTTATAACCATTATATAATTAGTAAAATTTTCCCGATCTTTTCTTTAAAACAGAAGATTCTTCAAAGTTTAGGGGAATATACACATTCATATATAAAACAAGTAAGGTAGCAGCAGTCGAGTTTCCCGATTGAAAAATACCCTGTACCCTTAGACATGCTTACAATTTATTTATTTAATATCAATCAATAAATGAAACAATATTCTACCATATTAGAAAAGAGTACCTTAACAATATAAATTTGATATGATTTTGGTTATGAAAATAAGTTTCGTGTGTCAGAAAGCCATACACATTTCGCTGTCAACGTCGCAGTCGGCGTCGCGCAATGCGTGTTCAGCTTCCCTTGCCATAGATTTTGCATGTGGCATAACTCCGTGTCTCTTATCCGATTTGGTTCAAATTTAAAAATTAGATAGCTTTTATAAGCACCAACGCATATGCCGAATTGCATAGCATTAGGTTAATAATTGTGGTTGTGGCAGTTTTTTGCTGTTTGCGGGGGAGCGGGGGGTGATATTAAAATAAAACAACAAGCTTGTACTGCGTATGGTAATTACCTATCCAACGATATGTGGCACATGTCCGTAGCTTTTGTAGTTTCTGAGATCTAGGCGTTGATACGGACAGACAGACGGACAGACGGACAGACGGACGGACGGACGGACAGACGGACATGGCTATATCGACTCGGCTGTTGATGCAGATCAAGAATATATATACTTTATGGGGTCGGAGATGCTTCCTTCTGCCTGTTACATACATTTGCACCATATTATGATACCCTTTTCACCCATTTTAAATGGGTACAGGGTATAATTATTAATGGAGATAGTTTGCTGTTGGTCAGTGTTATTTGCCCCCTTACAAAAATGACATTAATAATTATTTTGGAAAATTAAAATAAATGTTGATCGTATTCGAATCATCTACATAGTCGGGTTTGTGGTCTTGATTTTCAAATAACTGCTGATATAATAAGTAATTTGAAAAAAATACATAATAATAGTTAATGCCAAAGTTGTAAATGTGCTCATTAACATATTGCGGCTTCTTCCGAGCGATAACTTAACCGGCTCTAACCTGCAACAGCTTTTCTAGGAAGGGAAAGGCTTGAGAAATTGTAGAGGGCTGAGGAAAAACTTTGCGAATTTGCTTTGGAACCGTTACACTTCAATTAATTTGATGCGGCGAAAAGGGTTCCAAATGATAGAGGCATACTAAGCCTTCAACGGGCAGAGCCTTCCGGTTCGCACACAGATCTGTGAACAGATCGGTTCGCCTTCTTCCGAAACCAAGCATAGCACAAGCTCTTAAATTTTGGTTAACAGCTAATGTTGTACTAAGTGCATAAAGTTAAAAATTTTCAATTTTAAATTTTTTTGAATGATGTTCGTTTGGTTTGATGTTCGTTTGGTTTACAATTCTTTAAAAACTCAAAAAGATTTTTAAAAAATTGTTCCATATTTTGGAAATCATAATATTTATCAAATTCAGAAGATTGACATCTGGTTACACGTTCAACAAAAGAGCACAATAATGAAAAGGCTTAATATTTAACTAAGAAATCAAAGAGTCAAGGTATTAAATTATATATATGTGTTTTGCGATGCATTTTTGCTTTGTTTTAAGGTTCAAACTAAACAATTTATTCGTGTGTAAAGTAAAACTTTAAACTTTAAAATTTAAAGTTCAGGCAATGTTATAGTTATGTTTTTATGCTTTCATGTTATGCTGCTTTAAGTTTTGCTATTGGATTTGGCTTTATGTATAAACCGAATATAATCGCAAAAAATTGTACAGTGGAGTGAGTCCCTTGCATACGTGGATAAGATTTCTTAAAATTGTATTGCAAGAATCGTTCAGGATTAACCAGTTCGACCTAAATTAAATGATCTGACAAGTTTCATTGCGGAAGCAGGTCATTCAACGGCGACTTTGGGATAAAATTGATCTTAACGTAGACGACACTAATCAAAATGTTAGTGGGAACAGAACTCCCGGAAATAACGCTAGAAGAGCCAATGTCAAAACAATGTTTTCAGTTGGAACATTTTGAAAAAATTGTATGTATTATTAATTTCCAAATCGCGTGTTAGAGTGTAAGATAAGTGTAGAATAATTAAGACTTCTGTAAAGTTTATATGATGAAAAATATGACTCGTATCCAATGTCTTCAACTGTCGTTTACTTTAGAATGAAAATGCGTCAGATGCACCTAGCAAATTATACAAACGCAATAGATTGAGTGAAATCGGTTAAATACCATGACTGGAGTGATTGACACGGAAAAAAACGACAAAAACGGACTTAAAAATAAATAACAAACGATGTCAAAGATCTTTTAGATTCCCTTTATTTTGAACTCCACAGAACAGGAATATACGAATGCGCCAACGCAGTAAAAAAGTCGACGATAGAGAAGTTAAAATTATAAGTTTTGGGATTCACTTTCGTTAAAAAGAAGAATATAAATACAACATTACTATCTTAACTATATATGCGGTTATAAGTCTCTATACTTAAAAATAGGATTGATGTAAATAAAAATGTTTTTGGGACCATAGTGCAATGACAGGGGCAAACGACAATAATATATCTAGTCGGTACTTCATGCGTTTCGAGTTTGAATCGTTTTAAAATATATAAATGGTTTTTTGAACCCTTAAGGACTATAGAAAGGAGTTGTATTCCCTTATTGTCAATATTTCCAATGCTAACGTTATTATTGAAAACAGGTAAAGATAGAGACAATTTTTATACCCTGTACCCATTAAAAATGGGTGAAAAGGGTATCAAAATATGGTGCAAATGTATGTAACAGGCTGAAGAAAGCATCTCCGATCCCATAAAGTATATATATTCTTGATCAGCATCAACAGCCGAGTCGATATAGCCATGTCCGTCTGTCCGTCCGTCTGTCCGTCTGTCTGTCCGTATCAACGCCTAGATCTCAGAAACTACAAGAGCTACGGGTATGTGCCATATATCGTTGTACAAGTTTGTACGCAGTACAAGTTTGTTGTTTTATTTTAATATCACCCCCCGCTCCCCCGCAAACAGCAAAAAACTGCCACGACCACGCTCCCCGCAAACCGCAATAAACTGCCACGCCCACAATTATAATGCTTATAAAAGCTATCTAGTTTTAAAATTTAACCAAATCGGATAAGAGACACGGAGTTATGCCACATGCAAAATCTATGGCAAGGGAAGCAGAAGCGCAGCAAAACACGCATTGCGCGGCGCCGACTGCGACGTTGACAGCGAAATGTGTATGGCTTTATGACACATGAAACTTATTTTCATAACCAAAATCATACCAAATTAATATTGTTATGGTACTCTTTTCTAATAGAATATTGTTTTATTTATTTATTGATATTAAATAAATAAATTGTAAGCATGTCTAAGGGTACAGGGTATTTTGCAATCGGGAAACTCGACGAATAGGTATATTAAAAAGAAGGCCATAAATTTGAAATAGACAGATGTTTATCTTTACTCGATCGGACCTATGGCATTAAAGGGCGTTAGAAAGGTAACATTTTGTACTAAAAAAGCTTTTCTGACAGTTTTAAGAATCATTGATTCCGTTTTGTTTGAGCGCCCGTTAAAGATGAGCCCTAACGCAATATTATATTTTGCGTTAATCTGAATTAAATTAAAATTATATTTAAAATGGCAACAAGTTATATAACGATTATCTTTAAAATGGCAACAATGTATCGAACAAACGCCGCGCATTTGACCTTAATCGGATCATGCTAACTATGTCAATTAAAGCCTTCAATTCCATGCAAAAATAATAAATTTCAATATAAATTTGAGCCCCATGGGCAAATGAGAAATTAAAGGAAATATTAACAAATGGTATAATTTATATTTTCGCTTATTTTTTTATGCATCAAAATCAAATACATCAAATATTTATTGGCAAAAAAGCTTCCAATATTAACACGACAAAATGTATATTCCAATGTATTTTCCATAATTAGATTTAAAAAAACAAACGAAAACATAACTCAGCAGTGTGGTGATCTTAATTTTCAGTTTCAAAATGAATTTAGTTGCTTTTGTATTCAGTTCATGGAAAATTATTGCGGAAATAGGTTTTGTCATACATATCGTTTGTATGCTGCCATTAATAGTTGATTGAATTCGGTAAACTGTGGTACTAGAATTTAATTTTACTTTTCATTATTGATCGCCAGACATATGTATTTTATGGGTGTATTCGCGGTTTTATAGATAATTTTAGAACTTATTACGTCAAATTGAATAAACGAATACAATAAGGGTTATAATTTCCGTGCTTCGTATTTGTCACATATGTATACATATGGGCCAAAATATATACATATATGAGCACATACATATATGACGGAATTTTACGAAAAAAAGAGAATTATTGCGTGTTATTTCTGAAAGTGATTTCGACTATGATATAATTTGGACTGTTCCGTCGTCTCTTTACCCGGCGTTAATATATATACACTGTACATACACGATTATATATCTATGAATGTGTGTACATCGCTGTTTGCCACGGAATATATATATGTATCTACATATACAACTTTATATATAGTACATAGGCGTACGTTTGAAAATCCTGAGATTTTCGGTTTCGTTTCGCAAACGGTCTTTTCGAGCAAGCTTTTATTCGAGAGATAAACACATGTGTATGTAGTTATCTATGACAACATTTTCATGTTTAAATATAGGTTTAGTATTAGTTTTATGTGTAACATATACATTTTGTATTGAAAAGGTAATACTTATTTAAATGCGTGTAATAAGCTTTTATTTTTGCTCTTGTAAACGGAATAGATTACTTCATAAGTTGAATCACACAAGTAAAAATTATTTTTGCACGATTGCACTAACATCACAATAAGATATCGAACATTCACATATGAAAGCACCATTTAAATATATGTTGACTATGGGTATTCGTATGTGGACTTTATTTTTATCTGGACTCCGCCACACCAATTTTTCTCACGCGCACTTTTCATTCAATTTTATTATTTTTATTCTCTTACATTCACGTCGGCCTTGGCTGATTTGAAGAATTTGTTTCCAAGATTCAATCTTGGATTCACTCGCGTTCCTATGGCTTCGACTCAAAGAAACCTAAGCTAACGGAAGCAAGATCGTCGGCACCTGTAGGTTCTCGACGTTCAACAGCGGCGTACAACGTTCAAAATGAAACTGAAACGCAAAGAATTGGCAAGACGGCTAAAACACAGGCCAAAAGTGAGCGCCAGCAGCGCTGCTGAGTGGTCAGAGACAACGACAAGTGAAAGAAACCAACCCCTATAATGCAAGGGAACAATGGCCTCGACAGTGACGTAGGCGTTTTTCGTGTTCGCATTGTAAGAGTATTTTGGGGTAAATGACGCGATGGACATACATATGTTTGTTATTAGCCACATCCTTTACCAAACCAGAAGTAGTTACAAATGCAGCAATGTTGCCCACAGCCGGCCACCAAAAAAGAAGCGACAGATGTTAGCCAAACGGAAAAAATGTACAAATTATTTTTGACCTTATAATTCTTTTAAAGTGAATTGTGAATGAAATTATTTTTTTTGTTCATCGTTTGTTTCATAATAAAATGAATCCGTGCCGAATTGCCTGCTTTTAATAATTATTTAACACCCTATAAATATGGTAGCAAGCCTCATGTCGCCGTAGTCCAAATCCAACAAGGGAGGACGGCAGTAGTCGAGTTTTTCATACCCGGTACGATAGGAGCGTCCAGTTTTCCAAATTTGCTACAAACTTCAAGGTATTGCAGAAAAAGGATAAATTATTAACCAATTTAATTTCTTTCAAAACTGTTTTTGAAAATGCGACAAACAAATGTCATTCTTGGAAGCGGTAAAAAATTTGAAACAACCTTGATCTCTGTGGAAATTACAGGAAGCTGCTGGCCAAATATTATTTTATAGTTCTTTATATGCAGTTGATTATATAGCAATCGAATCCGGCTGGATAGATTCGACTGTTGATGATAATGAAAAATATATATACAAGTATATTTACATACATGTATACCTTATAGGGTCGGAAACACTTTCTTTTCCCTGCTACATTAACCTGTACGAATTAAATATACTCGTACTCTACGGTGTGGCAGGTATGAAAATTAACAATTACGCACGGAAGTGCATTAAGCTTGTTATTCGGCTTGGTAACTTTGTATACTCTTGCAGAGGGTAGTAATATTTTGGTCGCAAGTATGAAACGATGTGATGTCTGTTTCTGCGCAAACAAGTTTCAGTTTTTAAGCTATGGACTTGAAACTTTGTACACAGCTTGTCTGATTCGGAAGTTCTTATAAGGATTGGCTAATTATTTGCTTTTTTTTCTATATCTTGTACCAATAATTGCCTCCATTTAACTGGAAGGGTATATAAACATCGGCTCCGCCCGACGCTTTCCTCCTTGTTTCTGTTAGACAAACACAGAAATAGAATAGGGCACTGTCAAGTAAAATCAGCACGACGGATACACGGAGGTAGCTAAAAACATACATACCATATGCACGTGAAAATTAGGCCCTCTTTTGACCAAAAGACCAGCGTCAAGAGAAAAGCGCCGGTGGATTTCGAAATAGCATAGCAGAGAAAAAGTGCGATAGGAGGGAGCACCGTCTGTCAGCGGCGCATCTGCTTCCTTTACCTACCCCTATTGAGGCAGGTGGCACCGCACCGGCGAGTTAGTTACATTCCAATGACCCCGGTCCTCTGCCACCTGTCTCCTAGTAATTAAGGGGAGAGTGCCAGTTTTTTTTATTTACGTTTCGGTTTATAAATAACGATAAAAAATGTCTAGCTTGGACGAATTTTTAATAACCTTTTTGTTGTTCTGTATAATAATTGATTTGCAAATATGCAAGTATGCAAAATAAGTTAATGATTTGGCAAAGAATATTTTGGAATCAAAACTGTCCACGGAGTGGCCGCAAGGAGCCGAAGAATGAAAAATGTCTTTTTGTTGTACATATAACTGAATTATGGGAAATGCCAAAACTTCGGTGTTTTTTAAAAGCAACTGGTCTGATTCGGAAGTTCTTATAAGGATCGGACAACTATATGTGATTTTTTCTATTTTACTTTTTATTTTTTCTGTACTTTAGGCGATTTAACCCTGCTGAGCCCTTTTTTGAACCTTTAAAAAAAGTTAAATTAAATTAAATTGGCTCTGTTGTCTATTAAAATGCATCGTCACGGTTGCAAATTAAGTGGATTTTGAGACTTCTTCTCAAAGCAAGTTCCGCGACACTTGAAATAAATTATTTTCAAGTATTGTATTTAGTTGAGCAAAGCTTCATCAGTGTGCCCACTATTCCAATGGCCCTCATTGACCTCGTTTTCCTGAGAGAGAACGCGTATGCATAATTAACTTATGGTAATGTCAAAACAAAACAGCAACTAAAAATCTTATTAATTCATCAAAACATCTTCTACCACTTTTAACTCATATCCTTTATGATATCAAAATTTTCTCAAAGTGTGCAACGCAGCAAAGGAAGCATATCCGGTACTCCTCTTGTTTTCTCCCCGCCCTATTTCGCGAAATATATTATTCTTGCAGGTTAGCAAACCTTTTAATTCGTTGTCGAAAAAGCGCCAATTAAAAAACCAATCAAATATGTATGTAATTTCTTAAAAAATGGTTAAATGGTTAAAAAATGGCTGGATTTTTTTTAAATTATTGTACGACTTGGCCACTGTAACAAAACTGAATAGGTCCATGAAAGGATGACGCTTCGTCACGATTTAGGAAATAAAGACGGCATCGAAGGAGGAGCTGGACAAGAACACATAAAATGATTTTTTAAGTGCTTTGAGGATTGGAAAAAACATTGTGAAAACTTTATTATTATCCGAGAGGAATTACTTTGAAGGGAACAAAATAGATATTCATGAACAAATAGTTTTTGAAAAAAATACAAAATTCCTGATACTTTGTGAACAGACCTCATATTGACCATTATTGTAGTTTGTCATCAAAAGGTTGCTTGGGTGCTACAGAAACATGCTGTTTTTGGGGGCGTTATTTGTATGGTTATTATTTACCTGGAAAACAAAGTTCAACCGAATCGGATAATTTATAAATATTTACAGACATCTTTGATGCGCTGTTGCATTTTCGTTTTTTCGGCAACACCTTAGAAGTATAAAACAATATTTTCTTTCCTACAAACAATTTTTTTAATATATAGTTATTTATTAAGGCATATGGGGCAGCCTAGGAACCCCGCCGTGTCCTTGGAATCTGTGGTCGCCCTCTGGGCGCGACGGCTAATTGTTGCTAGCAGTAACATCAAATTATTGAAATGTTTTCTAACAAGTAATTATTGGAAACGGAAGAGATTGTCTTAGGAAGGGATCTTGATCAAGAATATATTATATATACATACTTTATACGGTCTCAGATGTGTCCTTAATGCATAGCACACTTGCGCCCAAAATTAAAATACTTTCTGAAAGGGTATAAGAGGACGGGATTATTGTTGCTAAAGCTAATAAAAGCCCAATAAAATTAATTTATTGCATGCACTTTTATTGTTTATCTAATAAGTATTTTAGTTCAAAGTTACAAAGAGAACAAGAGAGAACGACTATAGTCGACGTGCTCTCTATATGATGCCAAGCACTCCTTATTATTTATTAAGGTAAGCAAACATTTGCAAATTTTTTTTTTATATCTTTCCAATTAGTTGGAAATCGTACGTAAACGTACCCTGTGAAGTAACCAAGGATCCCTTTAAAATTTCTCAGTTATATTCACCATTTTTAAAAATTATAATTTAATTTCTTTTATCAATTAAAAGTTTATATATATATATATATATTTAAATATACAGTTTAATAAAACGGGTTTTCTGCTATGTATTTGGCAGCTTGATCAGGCTGTACTTAATGGAGGGTGGAAAGGCGCTTTCGTGAATGGGAGTGGGTACTTTTGCGGTTCTTGATATCCTTGCAGAGGTGTAATTACTTTGGTCACAAGTGTGCAACGCAGGGAAGGACACATCTCCGACCGAATAAAGTATATGTATTCAGGATCTGTACCACTTTCTGAGGCCGTATAAGCGTGTCCGTCTGTCAGTTTCTACGTAAACTAGGCTTTAAGTTTTAAAGCTATTGACTTAAAATTTTTAACGCACCATTTTTTCCTTTTTCTGCATTTTATATATAAGAACGGACTATATCCAATAGCTGCCGTATAACTGAAGGATCCGAAATGTCATAACTTTGGTATTTTTGGGAGTAGAATATTGATCTCATTCTGATGTTCTTGCAAGGATCGACCAAAAAATTCAAGGAAAAACTATATATTCGAGTGTTTTATATGTATTTAGATTAACAGTATACGTTGATACAAAATGAATAAAATATTTTATAATTGATTAAAACATTTTCATTGTCTCTAAGAAACTTTCGGAAACGGTCTAACCAAAAACGACAAATTTCAAATGTTTATTTTTGCACATAGTTTGATTAAGGAAAGCCGCTGGGTGCTTCAGTAGACGAGGTGGTGTTAACAGCCTTCACATCAATTTCCTCCGCGAGTGACAAACTCTTAACACCCGATGTTAAAGTGCTATTCGGCGCCATATTTCCAACAGATACTAGCTCGGAGTTGTTAAGCTGCGGTACAATTGAAGAACTGCTTCGTGAAATGTTTTTGTGTGATCCTTTTCCCTTGGAGATTGTTTGGCTGATACGGCGTGGCTTATTTTTCTTTGAATTGTCTTTCATGTGTGTGCCAGACTTTTTGCCATTGGGTTTACCCTTAGTGGTTGTAGAGGCTTGATTAGGCTTAGGCGTTGTTGGTCTTGTTACATTTTTCCGAGTTGTTTTGATAATTTTGAAGAAAAATTCAGCAGGAGACGGTGTTGTGGTGGTTTTCGACTGCAAGGGAACAGCCTTATTGGGCTTCGATCTCACGGACGCCTCACCAATTGAAAAATTTGGGTTTATATTCCCCTCAGGTCTTCCTTTTATTGACACCATGGTAATTAAAAAGAAATACGATAGGACAATCGAGTAACGCATTTCGATTTTGGCTAGGCGCAGTACCGACTGTTCAAACCTTAACTGATCGGAACTACTAAAGTCGCAACTTTTATAAGCTCCAGAAAGCAATGATGCACTGTTTGCACTGCAATGAGCAACTGTAAAAACTACTCAAACCAACTGTTTTCAAAAACAGATATCGCATTAAAAGCCAGCTTCTGACAAAGCCATGTGTAATCACGAGCGTTTGGCCATAATATTATATAAATACAGACAAGTGGCCTTTAAAACTCAGTTCTTACTTTTGCACCAAACAATTCAATCCTAAACAATATGTTGTATTTCGCCGTTTTCACAATTATGCATATTGCATCGTTTTCCTTGCAGGGTGGAGTTCAAGAACGACCTACGATGTTGCAGGATGACGAAATACTTAGCGTTTTATCACCCAGAGATATTCACAACGCATCCTTCACGCTTCAAGAACCGTCACGTGGCCTCAAAAAGCTTTTCCGCCGACAACGTTTTATTGATATCCCCAAACTGACCTTCCAGGGTTTAGCATATGATAACTTGCTGAATGATGCTTTCAAAAAGACAACTGAAGAACCCACTTTAACAATTGAATATACAAGCAAAGTAAATCGTGTAAAAAACACTAAAAAGTCTTTAAAGAACAAAAAGCGCCAAGGTAAATTGCGCAGATTTAAAACTAAGGCGCCAAAAGTACGAGCACATTAAATAATCTTTTAAATACGAAGCTAGCTCGGTAATATAAGACAGCTACCATTTAAATTACTTTTATAAAAAGGTTTGCAAAATCTTTGTCAAGTGAATAAAACCTTCTAAATACAATAATTTAATAATATATTAACAACTATACAATATTTCAAAGAACAAAACCGAAGTTCTAAAGCTTAACATCTAAATATTTTAAAAGGACCCTTGGAAAATTACCACTGGAAAATTGGAACCGCCACCAACAAGTTCAGATATTGATCCTGATGTTGATTAATCATCTTTCTTAAATTTATTAAATATTTTTCTATTCATAAGATGATTCATATTAAAATGAAAATTAGAAACGAATACAAGCTTCGGGCGGACAGAATTCAAGTCACGTATACCTTTAAGAGGTTCAACCGTGTGAAGGGGAAATATATTATATAAAAAAGAGCACCACATCAGTTATTAGCAGTGAAGGGTCAATTTTATCCCAAAACTATGTAAAATGATCGACTTTTTGCATAAGTTTGTCGGGTCTTACAGCTTAATCCAGCTCAATAAGTGTAGTAGAGATTGCACAATCGCTAGGTATTCAGATGACGTCTAATAATATTTGAAAGCTGACTGATAAGCAAATTATCTATTTTATTGGTATTGCAGTGGCTTTTATTTAACTGAAAGACCCCATTTGCTGGTCTTTTGTTCAAAACATAATAGCAATTGCCTTACTGCTGTGACCAGGCCGCATCTTTGTCAAGTTTGTGCCCAACCGTTTTTTGTTTGGAAAAATTAACGGAAACGCACGAACTTTTTGTAAGGATAAAAACTACAGACATTTATGATCTGATTAATTCATGCTTTTTTGGGCTACATCTTAAAAGTATAGGAGAAAATGCTGTTTCCTACAACTAATTTATGACAAGGTTTTTAATCTAAACAAGTAATTATTATTTTTAAAGGGCCGGGTAGGAGATAAGTAGAGTATCGGGGATACGACAGTCCTCTCTTATGTGTTATTTTTGCTTTGAATCTATTGACAATAATTCTATATAATTTAATTTAAGTAACCTAAGTTTTAACATTTACGAGAGAAAAAATTTAATAAAATGTAGGTCAAATTTTCATAAGCAAGTTAAGCCGAATACTAAAAAAATGTTCGCCAAATGGGACGGCCCCATTTAGGATACTCAAAATTATAACCATGAAAGAAAATTAATTGTCTCGAAACAGAACACAAAAAATGTTTTGATCCATTTGACTTCAGTTTCAGCAAATAATTTAAAAACAAAGATACTTCATTAATGTTAAGGATATACCTCCAAGACATGAAAGGTACCAGAAACGACGCGAAAAAAAAATATTGTCCATGATCCTGTTTTGTTTACACCACACGTAAGGCCCTGGCTAATTTACTTTATAATACTAAAATCAATATAAAGACATCGAAAGTTGGAAAAACAAATATTTTGTTATGCACATACATATATATATATTTTGATCCTTCTCATAAAAAGGTTGACTAAGATAAACTAAATTATGTGCGCGTGGCTGGTTCGATTTTATTATATTATACTTAACTGCGCAAAGTTTCAGCCCTCTACATGTCGAATATGACTTTATGCGAAAAAGGGCATATGTGGTGCAATATAGAGCGTTTTGTAAAGGTGTACTGGTCGTGTTATCTGGTCTCGGCTTTAAAACCCGCACAAGAGATTAAACATTTAAAATTTATATTTCTTTAATGTAGTCTACATATTATATTTTTTATATTGAATATTTTATAATATTTTCATTTCCGAAAGTAAAAGTAACAAAGGGGGAGACATACAAATTCGCGTTAAATATTTCAGTTTTATGAGCAATCGATAAATTTCTTTTAAAATATAAAAGCGAGAAAATATATTCCTTCATATTTAAAATTAATTTTAACTCATTTCTGATATCTTTTTTTTAGGGTTTTTTAGATGCAATAGTTGATGGTGTTTCTTTTCCCGAATTCGGGGTTTTCCCAAACATTATCGGTAGAGCCTCATCTAACTTTGATTCCGCAGTCGATTGTGAGTCCTGAGCCAACGTCGAGTTCACTATTAAGGAGGAACCCATAATGCCTGTGTCTGCTGTAGTTGTCGGCTGATCTAAGTTTGTGCTGGACATTATTGTTCCGTTCAAGGTAGCTGCTCCTTGTCTCTTTGTTCCAGTCGTCCAATGGATGACGTCGCCAGAGGGTTCAACAATTTCGGCCTCATTTTGGAAAGACCTTGTCGGATTTGGGGTAAATACAACTACCACAATGGTCAATATTAAAACGGTAAAAGTATTCATTTTGTTTTGCTAAATATGATCCGTGTTTATACCATGGAATCGCAGCTTGAATTAAAATATATTCAAGTTTGTCCCCTCGTTATATACGAGTTTCATCCTCTACAATGTTTACTTAGCTGTTCTATAATCAGGTAGAATGTTTATAAATCTACATTGGACAAATGTAATAGTTTCTTTTAATCAATTACTGAATAATCAAATACTGAAACATAATACACATATGCATATACATGCAATAGGGAGCAGTGGGGGAATGTTTGATTCAATGTTCAAAATATGCATGTTTGAGTGCTTATAAAACACGTATGGAATATGGTACGATAACATTTTTCCCTAGATTATCTATTAAATTTTTAAAAACAAATGTCGTATTAATTTTTTAGTAAGGGAAATTTTTCAATTTAAAAAACAATATGAAAGAAAAGCTAGCTTCGTCACTTCACTTTGTCAAAATCAGATCAGTTTAACATAAGAAGGATTTTCAAAGAAGTTTCAAAAAACACGAAAGTAATAGCATACCCGGTTTCAGATATATGGAAGCTATAGGATTTAAAGTACATTGGTACTTCTAAAAATATATGCAATCAAGTTCAACCAACGTCACTATTTAAATTGAGTATATATATTTTGTTTCTTGTTATACCCTTGCAAAGGTTATTATAATTTCCGTCCCGTCGGATATTTTTACCTCCGAAGTTTTTCAGGATGTGTATCTCTGTAGACTCCAATTTCGCTTACGAAAAGGTTAAGTAGACAAATTCTGCCGATTTTGCATTTCTCTGCGTTAAAATCTCTTTGTATGCTCAATTGGGGTTTACAGCCTATTCTTATATGTATACCACCTTCAACCGTGTTTTTACTGGCATCACTTGTCAGCGATGCAGTCGGTTTTATATCTTATGTCCGATAGCGACCTAGTGACTTTGGCCATGAGTCTCTGGGTGACTTAAATCAGAACTTACTTGGTCAGGTATGGAAATTTCACCGTCTTTATCCCTTCCAGCACCATAATTTCATTGCGGGTATTTTAGACACATCCCTAGGTCAAATTAACCACGTAAGAAAATCTTTATGTTGCCTCCTGGCCTGTTATTTGCATCTAATCCAGATGGAATTGCCCTTTTCAGGGCTATGCCTCTTTCGACCCCAAAGCATCTATAACACTGGAGGTTTTCATCGAAAGCGTTACGTGTATCGACTAAAGCTTGCCAATATAGTTTATAAAACTCGTTCCTTTCGTAAGGCTGACTTTCAGACCCCCAATAACGTTATTCTTACATTTGATTTTCCGGTCTTTGGGAATGCACCCATTTAAATAAGGCCTTATAAGTATAGGCTATATAACTTTAACAATATTCTTTGACTAAAATAACTGTCCGCTTGAAATAATCCGCCTTGGTTTACAAGGCTTCTATCGAACACTGAATATTATGGGTATTAGGTTCACCGCTGTCGAACTGAAAATTCCCCGGGACTCGAAACAGATCTACAGCTTCGTGAACACTAACCGCAAACTCGTAGCTCTTTCTACCTTAATTACTGATCCGGGTATTGCAGATCTATTCGAAAGCATTCTTAAAGCATTCTATTTTTGGATTTTTTTGCATGTTTTAGGCTTAATTGGCTTAATGCTATATATCCTGTAAGACACACTTGGCACACTTTCGCAAGACTTAAGCAAGAACTTAAGCCAATACCCACTCTAAAGTTTTCACATTAAGTGGGAAAGACTCTTCGACATACCTTTTTTCCATTGAAACTTCCGCCGGGGATTGTGTCAAAGGTGAATGGAATCTTTCATATTTCCTCTGCTTAAGAATGGGTAAAATTCCGACGCTGTCAATTATAGAGACTCTCTGAATTGTCAGCAATGCAGCTTTATGGAAAATTAATTATTGAAAATTTAGATTTATTAATTTGTTATACATGTTTAATATTTTATTATATCTTCAGGCCAAAATGGATTCATAAAGCGTCACTCCCCCACCACAAATTTTTGGAAGATGGCGTGAAATGTCCTTCATACAGATGTACACACGAGCTACATCAGTTACAATTTTTGATAAACTTATCTAAAACCCATTTAAACCAACAAACGAAAACTTGGTGAAACCGGTCGATTTATACAGAAATCATAGACCATTTTTATTTATTTTTTTTTTTGTTGCCTAATAACGCCTTTCCGACAAGAAATAGGACAGGAAATAGGTTGTGCCAAGCAATCAATTTTTTAGTGGTTCTAAAAGAAAAGACAAGTGAAAGAGAATAGTACCAGTTATAGTTTTTATTACTTAAAACTTTAAAAATATATACTGAAACTAAAAACAAACAATGAACAACGAATGAATAAAATATTATAAACTTATTTATTTATTTATTTAACAAAATTAAATATAATATACAAAACTAAACCTAATAAATTAAATGAGTACTAGCTACGGGGCCCTCGACTCGAAACTTATGGGTTATTACTTTATATAATAAACTGAGCTTTTTTGACAAATTTGTTAATTTTTGAGATATTTTCACAAGAGGAGTTACTTAACAATTTGAAAGACTATGTGTACCAAATAATAGAGATCTAATTGAGTGCAATCGACTGCAGGCGTCGAAATTATGGTCAACGGTGAGCTCGTCTCCGCATAGTTATATATAAAAAACCAAAAACTAACAGAAAATAACGATTAAATAAAATAAATTAAATAAACTTAAAAATTGTTTTTTTTTTGTAATTAAGTAAATATTTTTCCTTTTTTGGCCGACAAGAGGCAAAGTTTAATATTAAAAGGCATAAAACTTCCTGTTTTTACTATTCAATTTTTATTTACAATAACAAGATATTTTTATCACGACAAAATTCAAATGAAAGGAGAAAAATGGTCGCTTTTTTCGAAATACGCGCAACAATATTATATTTAGTGATCTAAATTAAAACACTTGTATTAAAACTTAATGAAATTTGCTTTGACCATATTAAAAAATTTTAAGATTTGACTAAAAATTAACCAAAGTGTTAAAAATCTAAAAATTCTTATTTTACTTGTTTGTACTGGTTTGTTCAAAAAAACAAAAATTTATATTTTTATGTATAAACCATAAAAAAGTATTACTCTCTAAAAAAACGTTGAATGAAGCAAATCGGGACAGATCCTCTAAAAACAAAACAGGTATTTGGAATCACAAGATGGTTTCGGAAAAAACGCGTATTTCATTTCGGCTGACTTTGTTGCTTTCATGGCTATAATTAGAAAATTTTTTCATACAAGGAATGAATATTTGTAGGGAATGAATTTTGAATAAAAATAAAAAAGAAAAGTTTTCTAAGGGAGAGGATGAATTTTTCTTTCATGAAAAATGTTTAATATCAGCGCATTATCCTGTTGAAATGTACGATGGTTACCAAAATATTTTTGCCAAAATTAACTAATTCTTCTTTTAACAAATGGACATATGGAAAGACTTTTTCGAGTTACTGTTTGGCTTTTCCAAATAGTATCATCAAAGATCTTCTACTCTTTAAAAGGGTAAATTTTATACTTAACAAGTGAGAAAAGTTATCTTCGGCTTGCCGAAGATGGTATACCCTTGAAAACAAAAAAGTTTTCCATACAAGGACTTGTTTTTATATCGGTTTGTATGGCAGCTATATGATATAGTGGTCCGATCCAGACCAAACTTTTACAAATTATGTATGGCTTTGTCAAATGAATAAATGTTGAATTCAGTTGCAATAGCTTGGAAAACAAAAAAGTTTCCCATATAAAGACTGCTTTTCATATCGGTCGTTTGTATGGCAGCTATATGATATAGTGGTCCGATCCGACCGATTCTTAAACTTGATCTGCGTGCAACAAAAATAATGATCTGGTAAAAATTTCAAAACGCTAGCTTTAAAACTACTGTCTATTTTTTGCATAGAAACAGACGGACAGACGGACATGGCTATATCGACTCGGCTGTTGATGCTGATCAAGAATACATATATTTTGTGGGGTCGGAGATGCTTCCTTTAATGCGTTACACATTTCTGGACAAAATTATAATACCCTTTTTCAAGGGTATAAAAATGTAAAGAACAATGGGAAGGAAGCGTTTCCAAACCCCATAGCCCTTTTCGGAAGCATTCATGAAGAGCTACTATTGCCGAAATATTTACATGGATAATTTTTATTAACTAAATTCTGTCAAATCTAATAAATAAATGTTTGCTATTTAATTTGCTCTTTAATTAACGAAACTTCGGCAAAACCAAAATTTGCCATAAAAAAATGGTCGATAGGTTTGGTTACTTATTCCGAACAGAGCGGGGAGGAGGCAAGAGGAGTACCGCATACGTTTAATAATTTTTTCGATCTGAACACAATGATCCATTACCATATTTGCCTCTTGCAACGGAGATTTAAAAATAAACTTTTTAAATAATATTTATTGGGAAGAACAGTACTGGGTGTCCCCTTTTGGTTTGGAGCTCTTCTATCTAATCAAAGATCAATTGACACTAAAAATAGAGAAATTTCATAAGGATCGGGCGACTGTATCGCGCTATAGCTGCCATATAACAGAACAATCGGATATGCTATTACTTCCATGTCTTTGCAGATTAAACCTTAAAACTTACTCAGAGCCTTTACGAGGAGCCTTACCTGGCCCACCTACAAAATTTCATAGGGAGAGACCATATTCTACAAGGTCTGAACAAATGGTATCGCGAATTTTGAATTTTTTCAAACATTATTTATTTATTCATGAGTATCTATTTTATCCCCTTCAAAGTAATTCCCTTAGGATATAATACACTAATGCCAAGGTTTTTTACAATCTTCGAAGCACTTAAAAAAATAATTTTTTTGTATTCTTGTCCAGCTCCGCCTTGAATGCCGTCTTTATCGTCCTTTCATGGGCCTCTTTAGCTTTGGTAACAGGAAAAAGTCACAGGGGACCAAGCAAGTGAAATACGGTGGCTGCAGCATCATTACTGTGTTTTTATTTTGTCCTAAAATTCTCACACGAGCAACGGGTTGTGGTTAGAAGGGCGTTATCATTGTGCTAAAGCCAGTTTTTGTTCTTTCACAACAGGTAATTCCTTATTGACCGTACTACCCTGTGGCAAGAACTCATGATGCACCACGCCCCTGCAATCGAAGAAAACTGTGATTAAAACTGTCGCGATTTTTTTTTAAACAGACCTTGTTTAACAGGTCTTATTTTAAAGTTCTTATTAAGAACGAACAACTAAATCCAAAATTTGCTTTATTTCTTACCAACAGGAGGCGCCTTTTAATTGCAAGGGTATATAAACTTTGGCTCCACCGAATTTTAGCTTTAATCTTTAATTAAAAATAAACTATGAATTGCTGGTGTGAACAACTTTATCTAATAAATGCTTTTCCTCTTAGTGAAAGGAGCCGCCATTTAACATTAACATTAAGGGTATACAGATGCTGCCTTCGGCTCCGCCCGAAGTAAGCCTTTCTTTCTGGTTCGACTTGGGACAGCCTTCTAGTATATGAGCGATATGTAAAACGCTTGTGGTGTTGTACTTTATTAATTTAATAACATGTGTAGGTGTCTGTAATCGTTCTTCGACATATAATTTGGCATTAAGCCTTTTATGTTCTCGGGAGCGTGTATATATTTTATCCATGTAAATTTACATACATACGTAAATACATATGTATATACAAAATGTACATTGTAAAATAATAGGTGCACTGTTCTTACCGTGCCTTGGAGGCTAAAACTTGAGTGGAGTATTTTCCTGTTTTTTTTCTTAAATATTTTGGGTAATATTTGTCATCTCTTGATATGAAATGGTTATCAATCCATTTTCCATTTTCCATCTAAGGAGCTTACACTTGCTCGATTCGTGCATTTACATATAAAGGGACAAAAATATGACAATAAGCCAATTATTAATTAGGAGATAAAATTTATGAAAATTCACCAAGAAAAAATGATTTATTTATGGTTTAGAGAACTGAACGCAGATTATATATTGTTTTTTAAAATTTTGTTTTTGTTGTTATCGGTATCACTCATTTTGCAAAAAACTGTCATCCGGTACGCGGACGCGAGTATCAAAGAGAAATTACTTATTGCCAATTAAGGGTATTTGAGTAAGAATAATTAGAAGTCAAATGCAGTTTTCGCGGATACCGGGCGCTGAAATCTGCGCATGAATCGTCCATTTTAAACTAAAATTGAAACCGAAAGATGACAAGTGTACTGCCGTGGCTATCGGGTTTTTGGAATCGGGAGCCCGTTGCGCCAATGGGATTCCAATGGGAGACCATAGTGCAGCGGCATTCCCATGCACGGTGAAATTTGAATGCATCTCTCACATTCAATATAAAAAAACTGTGTTTAAAGGTTATATTTACAGAAATATAACCTTGTTTTTTTTGCATTAAGGAAAATATCATTTATACTTAATTTAATAATTTTTGTTTACAGAACACTTTCTCCAAATGTTTTTATATGGTAACACTTTCCCAAAAAATTTTAACAATTAATAATGGGAAAAGGTGTAAATTTATAAACATTTTTAAATTTTCTGTGTGTTTTTGTTTTATTTAAATTATTTTTACTTTTTTTTGCACTTGGTTTGATAAATTAATGTAAAAACTTAATAAAATTAAAATGTCGGCCTGTTGCCTGCCAACTCTTAAGCAAACAAAATGCTCTCTTATTCCGAAGGGCCAGCTTCCAATGCCAGTGTGTGGCACCAGTTTTCCAGAGATTTTTCTGACACTTTCCAATACGAACCAGCAGTGAGTCGCACAAGAGTGAGATGTTTTTCTCATTGCGAATGCTAAAAAGAGTAAATAAGAGAATGTATTCCTAACTTCCGAAGTTGCCAGATTTCTAAGCCAATGCCAATTTTGAATAGCCCGTATGCTACCAAAATATTTAACGTAAAAACACATATATACATACTTATTTGGAATGGCAACATAAAAATATAAAAGGGTTAAAATAATTAATGCTATAAATTGGACATTATCAACCTACTTTAACTGACTTTCACGAAAACATAACAAGAATCTGAGAGTCATTAAAATCTTCCTTTTGAAATTAAATTTCAGAGATTCATTATTCCCGTGAGTTGGCAAGACCTTCTTAAAGCCTTTTTTAACAGTTCTGGCAATTTAAGGAAATTAATATTAAAAAAAAACTTACTTTGCTTTTTTTTAAACCTAAAAGTTGGAAACACAAAAAATAGTTTTGGATAGATTCTTCTTGTCTTCGAACAATATTTTAAAAGTTATTCACAATTAAAAAGTTAAATTTGTTTTTATTTAGTTACATTGCCGATTTCATTGCATTTCACCACTTAGTTAATAATGCAAAGTAAGGAATTAAAAGATGAAAATTCTGGATGGATCTCTGGGTAGATCTCAAATAGTTCAAAAAGTTCTCAGAATATTTTTTTCTTCACCCGCTGCTTGTTAAATAAACAAGATTCAATTTTGTAGCTGATAATCCTATATTACTCTTTTAAAAAGTAAGCTTAAGCAAAGCAAGAAAGTAAAGCTACTTTATATACCCATACAGTTAAATGGTAAATATCAAATATTGTTCGCCGATCCTTATAAGAACTTCAGATTCATAATTGGTTCTTACAAAATGTATTTAAACCAAACCTTCTTATAAACTATTAGCCTACGATTAATATTTAAAAAGTTATTCAATAAATAAGATTTATCTTTTAAATTCCAAGGTTAACAGAGCCATATATACCAATTGCTGTACAAAAGTAGGCTACTGAAAAACGGAGACGATGGCATTTCTGTAGTGTGCATAATTGGGATTTTGTCAATGTTAACATGCAGTCTCTCTCTCTCTCTCGACTGTCGGCTCACTTTCTTGAAGCAAGTGAGTCCGATGTGAAATCGCATACGGCGTCAAAGCACTACTGGCTTATGTGCTCGTGCAGTAAACTGAAATTAGCAAACAAATTGACAATTTACAACCGATATGGAGGTATGGGTGTCAAATATGGGGCCTGGCTTGTGACAGCCAAATCCGCAGAATCCAGACTGCCCAAAACAAGATTGCAAGGACGATCACTCGCTGCGAATGGTTTGTAAGAAACACCACCCTCCACGGAGACCTACAACTGCTCACGGTCTTCGAGACCATTAATTTTCACTCCAGCCGCTACAACGTAAGACTGGAGCGTCATCGCAACCGACTCGCTAAGGGTCTAACTAGATACCGCCACCAAGCAGGCTCAACAGGCGACAACCTACTCACCATCGGCACCCCTAAAGACGCGCAACAAGATGAGAGCCAAAAGTGAAGTTCATAGTTTTTTGTTACTATACTTTTCTTTATATTTCTTATTATTGCTACTGTAAATCACAGATACAAACGGCACAAAGGGGTTCCTGGCTACCCCGTAATGCCTTAATAATTAAAATAAAAAAAAACTTGTCTCTCCTTTAACGTCTTGAAACAAAAATTATATAAATAAATTATATTGATATATAAATTATATTATATTAAAAGTAATAAAAGTGTATGGAAAAATTTCGAAGGGTAATTATACAGCTTAACACCCCAAAATGCTTTTTATTAGTACTGACTAAAACTATAAAATAAAACAAAGTAAATATACCTTTGCAGAGGGGATTTTAACTTTGGTCACAAGTGTGACCCTATTAAGTCTATACAATCTTGATCATGAATACCTTCTGTGTCGATATAAGCTCCTCATTTTGAGCCTCCTTTATGGGAATTGGGCCAATAGATACGTTATATCTGAAGGATCTTTAGTGGCTTCATTCACTGTTTAACATTTTTTAAAACGATTATCATTATAACGTTCATTATTACTCTTAGAACAATATTGGAGTTATTCTTTACATACATATATTATACATATTGTACATATATTATACACAGTATAAAATGTTTAAAACAAAAGATTTAAAAGTAATGAAAAAACGTTTTTCTTAAGACACATGGGTAAATATTAACACGGTTTTTCAAAAGCGGAATTTTAAGTTCATATCCACTCTAAGACGTTGCGCCAACTACATCAAGCTACTTGACCTTTCCCTCCATAAGCCCAGGAGATCCTTCAAATCGCCAGCACATTGGGGTTCCAAACAGCCTAACATAAACCTACAAATCTACAATGCTGTCAAAAACGATACATGCCGCTTAGAATACCAAAAACGTTTTTTGAGCGCACAAAAAGATCTTGGTGAGAAAAACTGGATTTACACCGATGGTTCCAAAGTCACCGACGCAACCACGTTTGCGGTTGTTGACTGCAACCGTAAAATAATTGCAGGAGGTAGGCTCCCGTCATACAACTCTATATTCACAGCCGAAGCTTTCGCCATTCTCAAAGGATGCCAATTCGCCTCCAAAAACGCTGGTAAATCTGTTATCTGCACAGACAGCCTCTCCTCTCTTTCCGCTATACGCAACCGGAATCATAATGACCCCACAACAGAAGAAGTTAGGCACATTCTAAGTTGTCATCCCACAAAAATCACCTTACTCTGGGTTCCCAGTCGAAAATGAATCTATGGAAATAAACTCGCTGACAAAGCAGCCCAAGAGATGAGACTTACACCATCAATCCTTTTCACTCCGTTTAACTGCAAGGATATCCAAAGTTGAATTCAGTTATACCTGAAAGAAAAGAAACTCTCCGAATGGGCACTCTTCATGCACAGGTACCAGATTATTAACCTAAATTGCATAATTTTTAAGCCACCAACGAACGTACATAAACGGGAATGCGCGACCTTCATCCGCCTACGCATCGGGCACACCCAATCCACACACCAACACTTACTGAAGAGAACGGCGCGACCAACATGCCAACTATGCGGGGACGAGCTCCCCGTTGACCATATTCTCGACGCCTGTAGTCGATTGCACTCAATTAGATCTCAATTATTTGGTACACATAGTCTTTCCAATTGTTTAAGTAACCCATCTTTTGAAAATATCTCAAAAATTTACAAAATTTTTCCAAAAGGCTCAGTTTATTATATAAGGAAATAACCCTTAAGTCTCGAGTCGAAGGTCCACGTAGCTAGTACTCATTAAGTTTATTAGGTTTAGTATTGTATACTAGATTTAATTTTGTTAAATAAATAAATAAATAACACGGTTTTTAGTAAAAACATTTTTTAAACAATTGATGCCCAATAGCAGCATTAGGGAAGTACCGCTTCCTGTAACACGTTTAACATGTCTCCACCCGCCATCCCTTTAGTTATCATCTTTTCATCCACCGTTAAAAATGTGTGAATGTAATTCCTTGATTTCATTTGTATTTACTTACTTTATAGCTGCCATCTATTTTTCTGAAGAAGAAACGTCAGCAACCACCTGCATCCAACCAAAAGTGATGTGGGACTGGCATTATTGTGGACTCCAAAGGTAAGATCAATATTCAAGGATAGGACGTATCAGAGATATCATTAACAACAAGAAAGAAAAACTATCTTCGGCCGGTGTCTATTGATAAGATATATAGCCAAATATTGGATATACTTTTAATATTGCTTCCAAGAGGGCGATGTCAGTTAAGCCATCAATGAAATCGATTTGTAAATTTGGAAACAAGTTTTTACCATGGGAGTCATGTGACACTCAATTCCCCAAGTCAAGTATCTGTTTGCAAACTTTTACTACATACTCGATGTAACTTCTACTTAATAAAAAAAATTTATTTTTTCCGTTAATTATAACATTGTCATTATCAGTTAGAATAAAAAATGTTTGTTCCAAAAGTTTTTTTCCAAAAATTTTTTATGCGTCTGGCAAAAAGGTAAAGCAACTATTAAAATATTTTCGTTTGCCCATGAAGTCCAACCATTCAAAGTTGAAGCAATATAACACATATGTTATCTTGGACAGAAATGATTTTTGAGAGGACAACTGGTACCAAGAATACTGTGTCTGAACGAGCTCGCGCAATCCTTTGTCATCCACAACTTTTTATTTACGTACATCAAGTGAAATTATTTTCTAGGACGTCATCTATTTTTTTTGTTCGCAATTGTCTTCATATTTATTGTTAAGTTGTATTTTCACTAGCGCTAACTTTTAAGTGTCGTCGAAGAAATTAGAATGGGGTATTGCCATAAGTTTCACTTCTCAAATTTGCAATCTCTCAATTTATAAAAGTATCTCTTTTTGAAGGGTTTTCTTGTCCGCAATTTTACCCAAATCTGCAAATTTTCAAGTTAGTTTGACCCACATCAAAAGAAATAGAAGTTTTAAACTTACCATTCTTGTTTCTGGAGGTAAAATTTTGACATCGTTTAGACACCCACCAACATCACTTCACCTATGCCAACCTAGTTAAAACTAAAACTTAAAAACTTTCCCGAAAGCACAAATATAAATTTAAACTTCCAGAAAAACCAAGTTTTTAAATAGTTTTTAAAAAGGCAACTTTTTCGAAAATTGGAGAATTTTTTTTTTAATTATCATAAAAATCGATACCAGGTAAAACAACAAAACATCGATTTATTGAATATTTTTTACTACAATTCTTTACTTAAACTTTTTTATATGCAACTATAAAAATAGTGTTTCCCCCTCCCTTTTACTAAATACGAGATCTTTAGGGTTCACTAACTATCTCAAAGTGCACAAAAACAAAAAAAAATCTATTCCCAATATTTATTTAACATCATAACCGTATTCTATCAATAACAAATTTTGAATATCAATGACTGTTTAATATAAAGGTTTGACTTTCTCGAAAAAAACTGCTTTTTTAAACTCGCTTAATATAAAAAGTTAATTACAATATTTTTGACTTACTATACACATTACTATATTTGATACATTATACTTTGTCCCTCCTACTTTTCATTGTAAATATATAGTACATATATAATGTAAAAAAAATTACGTATAAATATGTAAAATATTCAGTTGAAAAGCACATTAATGCTAAAATACACATAAAATTGATTTAAAGGGATAAATAAAGCACCGCTAATAATAATAATAATTACGAAACCTTGCTATTTAGTATCATTAACGGGAAGGCTGTCTTAAGTCAAAAATGGCATTTGGAGATAAAGGTATTCAACGATGTAATTTTCACAGAAAATAAATTACAAATTAAGGATATTTATGTATCGTTACCTCAAAAGTCGTTTTTTCGACTTAGACAAGTATTCTAGTAGATATTAGTTATATATATCAATATATTTATATACATAGGTGGATGCCCGTACGAAGTGATTAATTGTATATATTATAATAAAATAAATTGTTGAATTCATTTATAATTTATTGTGACACTTCCAATAAAGATTTTAAATTTGGTAGAGCGCGCCGATATCCCTAATGTATATAATAGTTGCCAGTTCTGCAACTCAAAAACTCTACCAAAAAAATTGTGCATTAGTAATTAAAATTTGGCTTGTTCTTCCACTGTCTAATTATTTTATTCTATCTTTCCATGCACACAAAGCAAATAAGAAAAAAAGCTTTTCTCACCTCCGGCATCATTTTAGTATATACTTACAAAGAATTTAAACTTTTTTTATCTTTATTGTTTCAAATAAAAACTGATAAAAGCAGCTGCATTGTAACATTTATTTAAAATTTTTTTATTTTAGTTATTTATGGAAATAAAATTAGCTTGCCTTATGTTTTTCTGCCAAACTTGTTGATTATTTCATACAGAATTTGAGTAGCGCAAATAAAATACAAAATTGCCAGGAACAAAAGGAATCTGATGAGTCCGTTCATGGTACCAAATGATCAGATTTTAACTTTTTCCCCATTGATATTTCTAAAGGCAAAAGTGATGGTGAAATTTTGAAAGTACTATCCAACAGTTTTTTCGATGCTTACTTTATGCAACTTGTGAGTTGGGTGGGTAGTTATTCATATTCGGTAAGTAAAAAAAAGATTAAAAAATGTTCTTAACTGGCTGTATTAAGATAACTTATTTTATTCAAATCATTAGATAAGTATAATCTGACATCTTCAATTTATATTATGATCGCGATTAAAAATGTAAAAAGATTATTGTTAATGTATTCTGCGAATGTTAGATTTATACGTGTTATTTGTGCAAATATATATATTAATAATAAAATAAAAAAAAAACAGAAAATGTTAGACTATGTCCGAGACTTATCGTATAGTCTCGTATAGACATAATTTTTAGCATATATTCTCCTGTAATACCATGCAAAATAAAGTTTGTTTCAAATTTTTTCCTCGCCATTCCACAAAAACGACATTTTTATGTAGCACACATTCAAAACAACTTTTTAATGGCAATTTTTTTATGGTCATTATATATTTGCAAAATGGCTGTTCATGAAGGACATTTTTTTTTAGTTCCTCTGTATTGTCCTTGCGAGCGAGGTTGACGAAAAAGAATGGGTTGAAATTTGCACTTTTTGAGGACCACATTGCTTAAATCTATCTTTAATTGGCGTATAGGTGTATGGAAAGTGTAGTGTTGCATTTCTTTCCTTTATTTGGCAAACGTACTACTTTACGATAAATTTACGGATTGGATGTGTTGACTTTCAGCTTGTTGTTCCTGCCAACTTTATAGAAATTGGTTTCATCAGCTATTTCCCCAGGAATGACAAGTTCAGCAGCTGTTGAAGGTTCTTCATAATTTAATTTTTTTTTTTTTTTTTTAACATTCTTATTTTTTATTTAAAATCTATCCGAGTGGACAATCATTAAATGGTTTGGGGGAGACCTTGACTTAAGGGAGGTACATGGAATGTATATCTAATGGGGTTGACTTAGGTTTCTATTGGTTGGGGAGGTCAAGCGGGTGTTTCCTTTTCAGGCGTCTTAGGGATTTCCTATTATCTAAGAGGTTGATGGCCAGGTGGTTGGGGTGGTTGTCCAGTCTTTTTATGTATCTTTCGCTGAGACGGGTGATCTTCTCTGATACACATCTAATTTCAAGCTCTTTATGGATTATTGAGTTTTCGTGGTACGGATGGGCATTCCAAACTGTTCTCAAGCATATTTAACAGCTTGCCGTGCCCCACAACTGTATCCCATATGTCCAGATTGGCTTCAGCACTACCATGTAAATAAGCAGTTTGAATTTTTCTTTAAGCTTGGACCTTCTCCCCAGGAGCCAGTGCAGTTGCTTAAGCCGTAGGTTGGCCTGGTTGCGCTTGTTGATACAAAACGTTAAGATGGTTCATTAGGATTCATTACTGGGTTGGCAGCTTGCGTTTCACGGTATTAGTCTGCCAGTTCGGCGTAGGTGATGGTGTTTTTTCCAGGACACTCTTCTTTGTATTTATTGTTGTACTTGTAAGGCTAAACATGCTTGAGGTGAAGCACACAACTTCAATTTTCGTGTTAGTAACCAGATATGAACTGAAGCAAAATTTCAGGAGCTTCTAAAGGATTTGGCATTAAAAGTTTAAAATCTAATTTTTTAGCTATTAACAACAGCTGACAACCGCGTGCTGCCGGTTTGGCAGAAGCCTTCCGGCCTTTGCTTTACTTGATAGAAAAAGTATACACTTTTAATTTGTTCAATTTATTTTCACTAATTATTACTTGTTGAAGCCAGATTTGTTAGTTAGATTGACTTGTCCTTTCTTAATCAACATAATTGAATGAATTTTTCTCGGACAATTCCGCACATGCGTTGCTTTGAAAAGATTCATCGAAACGGACAAGTTTGTAAAAAATTTGTATTACCCCAGCAGGTAATCTTTTATTGGGATAAGCAGCGGGGAAGATAAGAGGAGTAGCGTGTATATAGATGAGAAACTCGACGATAGACGTCCTATTTAGACGTCATATTAATATTTTCACAACCCGAACTTGACAACGCGACGTATTTATAGTTGGCCGTGTGAGAAACAGTATTTATGTTGATCGATTCCAACGTGCTCAAATGTTTTATCCTTAATATATTATATAGTAAAATATCCATCATTATTAAACCGAAAAAATTAAGGATATTAGTTGCAAGATTAAAAAGTCGACCATCACTAGGATTCAACACAATATCTCTGAGACCTTTTTCTTCACCTATCAAACAAAAAGCTTCTTCAATAGCATGATCCAATAATCTGTCTGCCTGTTTCTACGCAATCCTAGTATCCTAGTTTTAACGCAAACGAATGCCAAGCATAGTATCACCGCATTTTGGGGGTTGTTTTTATTAGCTCCATTGACAAACTTTAACAAGAAGGTGAAAATTGACGTAAGTTATTTCCACCGCATAAAAAGCATGAGAAAGGAAGCCTGGTACAACAGGAAAGAAAAGCTAACTCGGGGCGGAGCCTAGTTATTATTATCTATTGGTAAGAAATGTGCCAAATATTGGATGGACCGATACTTATAAGAAAATCCCTTAAAAATGGATTTAAAAAAAGGATAAGCTTCTACTCCCAAAAACATAAAAGTTTATGGAATTTCCGATGTTTCAGTTAAATGACAGCCAGTCTCATCCGCATACATTTTTTTTGATTGACTCAGATTCTCATAAAAGAGGTTCCGATAAAATTTTCAACTTATGTAGTACATGGAAAGGAACGAAGGATGTGAGTTAAGTTTGGAGTCGCGATAGCTAGTTTGCGTAGGAACTGAAAAGTACATGCAAGGCAAGTAAATACTTGTACCCTAAGCTTTTAAATATAACTTAACCATTGCAAAAGGGTATACCTTTGGTAGCTTTCCAGGTAAAAGCTTAAGAATTTTATTAATAACTGATCTGAAATTCCTATAAGGATCGGCCAACTATGTCGTATTTTTGCTATATCTCTTAACGGAAGAAGCCACCATTTAAGGGTGCAAGGGTTTATAATTTAAGCTCCACTCCAAGTTAGCTTTCCATTTGATATTATGGTTTGATATTATTTTTAACCATTTAAATGAACCAATTTAATATTCTTAATTTCGAGTAAGAAATGAAAAATTTCACTGACTTTCCAACACTTACGGTGACCAATTAAATATATGAACCGATTAAAAATAATCAATTTCAAGTGATGTAATTTATTAGATGGCGTACATATGTGCATAAAAGATACTTGAGAACACAGAATTAAAATAATTAAAATAATTGTTCCTTACTCAAAGGTGTAATAGCTTTTTATGTACTTTATATTTATAATTTGTTTTCTGTGTAAAAAAAAAACAAAATCAGATAGGTTATAGGGTTTCAAAGTATAATCCTTAAATTAAAAATTATATTCTCAATAATATCGATTTAATATTCTTTGAAGATGAATGGGTTCCGTGTGATGAGGCCTTAAAACATAATTAACATTGAAAGCTTGCTTCACTTTCATTTGCTTGATTTGAAACTTTTCTTACGAGTACTTAACCTTAAATGAGAGCAGATAAATGAAAAATTTCCTTATGTAACCAGTTCTTATAATTCCTTTTTGTTCTTTTTGGTATGGCACAGATTTGGCATTGGCAAGTAAGTCTAGAATTGTATATGTTTTTATAAAATATGGCAACAAAAAGCCGCAATCAAATTGATCCTGTCTGTTTGCTTTGAGCAGCTGCACCATTCCACAATAAGCATGTCTCGGCTATTAAAACTATGTTCTCGATTTCTGCACTACGCCAACTATTTGGTAGACCCGTCGCAGTGCTGCATTTGCACAAGCAACAGGAGAATGCGATTCATAAGATTGTCTGCCTCGGAATCTTCCATGCTGTTGAGCTTTGCTGATATAAATCCACAAAATTTCGAATTAAGGACCTCGCGTACTGTTTGCGGGGGTGGAATATCCCCGGCGGCTGAAACAGTGTTGTGTTGCTGCCGCAGATGGCGGTGTTGCTGCAGCATCTGTTCTTCGTAGTCATCGCCTTCGATGACCCCATTGTCCTCGCAGTCGCCGTTTTCAAGTCCATCCTGCTCCCCGTTACGGCGGCGCTTTCGAGACAAGACGACATCGCCGGCATTAGTGCTCACTGGCGAGTTAGAGTCGAGAATCAAAGGATAAGGAAAGTCGGCATCTATGGCCTCCAGTTCCTCCACCCCATCCGATGCGTTGGCACCCTCTTCATCGCCGCTTCGTAGGGAACTGGCGTCAAAATCATCATAGCTCTGCTGTAAATGGTGATGCTCGTTGCGAGTGGAGCTCACTCGACTGTCGTTGTTGGCCTGGTGCTGATGCGCCGGTACCGGATTTTTCGACGGCACTCCATCCCTGCCATAGCCAATGCTGCTGCCACTGCTGCTGCTACCGGCTATGCCCCCAGCCGAGAGATCCAGCTCTGGCTTTACGTAGTAGTCGCTGTAGTAGTCGTCGCCACTCACGTTAAGGGTTGAGCATTTTGAAAGATTCAGCACTGCGGCTGATTCGGTAAATGAAGATGAAAGTTTTAGAACCATTCCCTTCTCGGATTCTCCCAGAACGCTGTGGTTGTTGTTATTATTGTTGTTGTGCAAATGCACAAATGAGCTTGAACTGAGATCAGTAGCGTGTGAAGCTCCCCTGTAAAAAGGAAAAATTCTATTAGTTCAGATACAAAAATGTATATTATTAAAAGGTACAGCTTGATCGGTGACATAAAGAGGCTCAAGAGGGCAGTGGAACCGGTCGAACCTAACCTATTCTAAGATAGATCTATTACGTCTATCCATGTTGACGGTAGTCCACGAAGGTGACGAACTACTATTTCTACGGACCTACTTTTTAAAGTGATCTAGAGATACGAACACTTTCCCAATTGGGACATCAGACAAAAGAATCTTCCTTATTTAAAATACGCATTGGTTTGGTACCTAAATCATCTCGATCAGACGTTATGTTCCAAAGTTATTCAAAAAACAAGTGAAAAAAGTTATCTTCGGCTTGCCGAAGATGGTATACCCTTGCAGATCTTTACAAAATTGCAATAAGTACTTATGTAAAAATCAGAAGTCTTTTCAAAATTATTGGTATCGCTATGTCAAATGAATAAATGTTTAATTCGGTTCCAATTGCTTGGAAAACAAAAAAGTTTTCCATACAAAGACTTGTTTTCATATCGGTCGTTTGGTGGCAGCTATATGATATAGTGGTCCGATCCGACCGATTTTTAAACTTGATCTGCATGCAAAATAATGATCTGGTAAAAATTTCAAATAGAATTATTAATTAATATTTCCATAGAAACAGATGGACAGACGGACACGGCTATATCGACTCGGCTGTTGATGCTGATCAAGAATATATATAGTTTATGGGGTCGGAGATGCTTCCTTTAATGCGTTACACATTTTTGGACAAAATTATAATACCCTCTGCAAGGGTATAAAAAGATAGGATAAATTATCCCTTTTCGCGAAAGTATCCTTAAACATTTAAAACTTGGGTGTTTCGCCGTTTTTTTTGTTTAATTTTATTTATTGTACAAAATTGGTTAAATACATGCTATTCAAATACTGGCCCTTGTTAGCTAGTACTTTCGACCATCTTTTTGGCAGGACGCGAATTCCGCGGCAGAAAAATTGTCATCTTTTTAGGTGATCTAAGTATCAATCCAGTCAAAAAACTTCTTCATATAAACGGAAGTGCTCGTTAGCTAGATTGTGTACCATCGATCGGAAAAGGTGGTCAGATGAGGCAACGGCTGGAGAGTATGGCGGGTGGGGTAAGATCATCCATTTCAGCGTTTTCAAGTATTTTTTGGCCACTTTTGCAAAAGGGCAGAGAATTGTCTTGCTGGAAAATAACTTTTTCTTGTCTTTCCTTGTATCGTGGCCGTTTTTCTTTTACTTCTCGGCTCAAACGTATCAATTGCGATCGGCATCGATCCCCCGTGATATTTTCACTTGGCTTCAGCAGCTCATAATGTATCACACACAGCTGGTTCCACCAAATGCAGAGCAAGACTTTCTGCTCTACCAATTATCGTAATGGAACCATTTTTCTTCGGCAGTTGAGATGCGATGAAGAAATCTCTTACAATATTGCTTTTATCGACGTCTCTCGGTTTTAAGTCGAAACCCAGTTTCCTTGCTTCTGAATCATTCCCAAGGGTTTGCGGAGTTTTGAAACGTGTGTTTCTGGGTCTCTTGCAATGAATCTATTAATTTCTCTTGCGTTTTGGGCAAGTAATGCTTTAAATTCCGCATATTCGAAAACCTTTATCCTTTTACCTCCATCATTCTTGCACTACAAGAAAACTCGCAGTACATTTTCTAAAGCAATCGATGAGCTTCAACCGCACTTTTATTGAATTGTAAAAAAAAAGGACAACACTTCCCGCAAATGACATTTTCAATCAAAAATGAATTGATGATGCAAACGGATCTTTTTTGTTAAATAAGCTTACACTTATTCATAATTTTGGTCGAAATAGTTAAAAAAAATTGATATCCTTCTTTTTTAGAATAAATGCCAAGTTTCGACCACTGAAATATTTTCTCATATTTTCCCATGAATTTTTAAAGCAAACCTTCAAAATCTGTGTATACGTTTTTTTTTTAGATTTTGTTTCATGCCAAGCACACTCACTTCTATCCTATTTTTGAAAATATCTCAAATTACGCATTTTTTTGTTTTCGAAGCAATGCAGCTGCAGTGGAAACGAGAAATGCCGGAAAACTGATGTCTTCGGTTTCCACCACCTATAGCCAAATTTCATGTCTTTGGTAGAAAAATGGTAAGATTTACGGCATCTGCAATGCTCCTTTGTCAATCTCTAATCTCAATCTTTAAAAAATATAATAAAAAGTATGCAAAACTTACCCAATATTGGTCTAAGTCTTCGCTTTGAACCTAATTTAATTTTAATATCTTTACAATTATTTTTTGTTTTAATAATTTTAAATGTACAAATGTACAATTTCCTTCCTAAAAAGATGTTGTTTTAAATAACACACATTACTACCCAGAGAACATTTCTACATCGTTATCGCGTGTTATAATCGGGACAACATAGATCACAACGTTGAACACTTTGAATGACATATTTATGTATCAATCGAGAAGAATTTTATTTTAAATGGATAAATCATAATTGTATAAAATCATAATCATAAAAAATGCATGGCATTAATGTCTCAAAGACACTTTTACAGTTTTGAAGTAGCGTTGAAAATCAAATAAAATGTTTAAAAGTTATTTAACAAAAATAATAATACACAAATATAAAAAAAACTAAATCCCCTTGAGTTCGTCTTAACAAGGATCTTACCTCTTAAGATCTTTTTAAGCATTAAATTTTACGAAACGTAATCAAGTTATTTTGATAATTTTTGGGTGTGGCTCAGAGAGCCAGAGGTCGCGAAAAGCGGTCCCCAAAAAATTTCATCAATTTCGCAGCTCATTTGCTTATTAAATCCCAAGCGGGACATCGACGAAGATCACCGGGGCATTCCCACTCGTGCGCTCGTGTTGGTGAGACTAGTTTGGCAAAGAAGAGCGCGGCTAGAAAGGGAGAGGGGGACGCAACAACCCTTGGCTGAACCGAGTCGAGACCGAGACCGATGTGCCTGCCATATTTTTAACCCTGAGCAAAGCTGAGCCGAATTATGTTCAATTTCTCACCCATACACGGGCAATGGCACAGCACAGGCACCACTCTCAGTGACATTCCCTCCATCGTCGCATCGCCCGAGCCCGCTGTGATTCTTTTCTAAACTTGGTCGACTCGCAATCTGTATCTTCTGCTGATTGTCATTTTTGTATGGCGTTCATTAATTTCTCGCTCTTTTGCGCTCATTTGTTGGCCGACATCTGCAGCTTCCCTAGCCCCGTACTGTTTTTGTATTTTGTTTTTACGAAGATGATTCCATGTGCATGTATTGTATTGGATTGGAGAGTTTAGTAATAAAACTCAACTATACGGCTATACGGTTATACGGGGCTATACGGCTGTGCGGCTCAAGCTCGGTCCGGACTAGCCTGGCCCGTTGTGCTGCGTTCGGTTCTGCGTTGTTTGTTATCAGCTCAAAATAATATAAATTTAAATATATACACACACCAGACACTGGCAGTGTGTGTGCGCTGCCATGAGTCGGGGCCATCGAATGCTTGCTTTCCATGTGGGTACAGTCAATTGAAAGGAAATGGCCTTATTTCGTATAAATATGTACATAAAGAACTACACTCTCACGCTCAGTGAGCTCGAGTACGGCTCCATATGAGCCATTGGTCGGGGGTAGACTCTCGACTCAGACCGTTTGCCTTTGCGTTTGCGGGTCTGGCCAGGTCATTCCTTTGTTCTGAACGTTTTTTCCATACAATCACTCCGAAATTTGCCTCCGGATCTCTTAAACATAGAGCCGATGAAAATTTCATGTTTTTCGCGAGGCAGATGTTTTTTACAGACGGATATTCCTGATAAGGTCGAGAAAATACTGAGAGAAGACTATGGTCCAAAGCAACCATTAAACATGGTTACTTTTTACATGCAAAATAATCATTTCAAATGAATTATATTAATATTAAATATATATAAAAAAAAAACTATTAACTGCATTTACAAACCCACTTTAGTATTTTTCTTAGTGTATATATTAGAACTTTGTTGTGAAGCTGAGTCTCAGCTTTAAAGCTATCAAGCTATATCTTGTCTATTTTCTTAAACCCAAAAATCTGCCAAATTAGAGCCAAAAGTGCATTTATTAAAACGATGATCACAAGAATGCACAAGAATGACTCAAACAGCTTATTCATATATGTATGTACATCTACATACATAGCTCCAGCTCTTCGTACATATGTGACGGCGTGTTTTACAAACACAAAAAGAAGTGAAGAGTCTAGTTGAGTTTCGCGACTATTCGATTCCCTACACTCTTCCTGTAAATTAAATTTTTTTTTACAACCATTAAAAAAAACTATTCCTCAATCAAAATAACCCGTTTATTTTGGCATTGATTTAAAAATATTAATTTCTGAAATTACGGTACCGAAAATTTGTATTGTTGGGGGTTTAAAGGGGGTGTGGCAACAGACTTGATAACGGAAATCTACTTTCCTTTTCCTGCTTACATCTATTACTTCTCTATATCTTATATTCTTCGAGATCCACGCGATCAGACAGAGAGACAGACATGGCTAGTCCATCGAGCCATTCCTTCTTCCTTTTACACACACTCCAACGATATATATGCACCCTTCTTATCTCTAAGTACCGGGTATTAAAATCAGAACGTGGCAAAATCATGTTTCGAAGCAATGCACTTTGACCCATGACTCTGTCAATAAAAGCTTGCTAAAGGCCATTTGGCATGAGAGAATGAACAAAGCCAAATTATATTGCAGTGTAGTAATTGCAACAAACATTTATAATAGAATAATAGAATAATAAAATAGAATAATACAACAGTATCCCGTTACCCTAAAAAATGTTAGTGGCATATTTCGGAAGCTGATAATCGTACTCACTTTCTCTCTCGAATCACGTCCCTTAGAAAGTCCATGGCCTCGTAGAGACTCCATTTTGGTTTGAATCC
Source organism: Drosophila merina (assembly GCA_035047645.1). Lineage (NCBI taxonomy): Eukaryota > Metazoa > Arthropoda > Insecta > Diptera > Drosophilidae > Drosophila > Drosophila merina. The sequence goes on along the minus strand of JAWNPH010000059.1, from coordinate 23,643,436 downwards.
GTTGCCCATTATCTTGACGTGGGCCAGCTCCCGGCGATAGGACTCTCTTAGGGACTTGAAGGCGCGAGCCACTCGCCGCCCCGGTGCGTTGAACTCTCTCCCGATGTGTTCCCAGGCTCGGTTCTTCTCCTCCTCGGCGCCCTTGAAGTTTGGGAGCCGGGAATCCCAGAGAATGGGATTGTCGTGGACCATCTGGATGAGTTTCAGCTTGTCGGATGCATTTCGCCGCACCACTGTTGGAAACAAAACAGCGAAGACGCACATGAAAGGGGATGAAAGTTAAAAATGAGCAGATGGGCGTAGGCACTGAGCCACTGAGGCACTGAATCGGGCTTACGCACATTTTTTATTCTTTTGTGAGGGCTCTGTGGCGGTGGAGGAGGCTCCCAGAGGCTCCCCTTTGGGCTTCATGTCCAGGGCAATGGCTGCGGCGGCGGCTGTCATGTCTTGCAGAGAGTGGGTGGCGGTGGAGGAGCCCGTCACGGAGGCACTCACGGGGGCCATCAGGATGTGTTGGAGGATTTGCAGATTTAAGCTGGCCAGGATTTCGATCTTGCTTTACACTGCACTGTGATTACTGCACTGATTTATTTTTATCCGTTTCCGTCCGTTTCAATCTTAATATTATTTCCAGCACGATCGCGTTGCAGGCTTCCAAGGGGCGGCTACCCTCTCACGACCAAGTTTAAACAGCAACTGAAAACCAAACCAAAAAAAATAACAACCACCGACAAACAGAACGGCACTGAGTCGGCGGCGTCGACGAAATTGGCGGAGCGGCTAGCAGCAAGCCCGTATTTCTGAGCCAGAAAATCACGCGCATGAGAACCATTTCCAGACCAGAGCAATTGGCTCTCCTCTCCTCGGTCTCTCGCGTTCTCCCCAAAAGCGAGTTCCCGTTATCTGCGTCGGCGTCGACGTTACAGCCCCAATGAGCCGATAGCAATGAGTCCGGCCCAGACGACGACGCCGATCCAGGCCTAGTCGAAACCATTCTTTTCCAAGACGCGTTGTCTCGCTCACTCCAACGGAAAAGTGTACCCTTTTATTTTGATGAGTGAAACCACAGAAAGTAAAAGCGAGACCTAAGCGAAGCGAGCAATGCAAAAAGCAGCGGTACACAAACAAGCTAAACTCAAACGACAAGATCAAAACAAGCTAATGTGCGTTATAAAGAATCCGTTGCTACACGAATACGGGCAAGCCACATACTCTTTGCGTTCTTTAAAAGCGTTTATATATATACGTATGCATATATGTATGTGTTTTATATAAAACCGTTGTATGTGTATGTACTTATGCACATACATATATTTTAAATCTAACTTGGCGAATCTATTCGTTATTCGATTAAACTTTTCTTTACCTTCCAATGTGACACTTTCCCGACTTGAGAAATATACTTGTAGTTTTAGGAATATTTTTAAATCGTTCCAGGCTTCTCACACTTAACGGCAACCTCATAAAGGCAATAAACAGATGTACTTTATGTACTTATGCAAGTAATTCCTTCAAAAGGACAACATTTCATATAAATTTATGTTTAAAACGATTTTTGGTTCAAAATAATTTAATTATGTAATTATATTTAGGTTCTATATTGTTCTATAATTGTTAGTAGAATTGTAAGCTTGGTTTATATTTTGACAAATATAAAGTAGAAACGCTAAGAAACAAAAATTGTTCTATATTTTGGTTTCCAGTACAATACATGTGTGTTCACGTATGTGTATGTATGTGTTTATACATATTTATATGTATGTAAGTAATTCTTTTAATGCGTTGAAGCTATTCACGTTGGAGGAGGTAAGGATGTATTGTTGTTGTTGTTGTCCTTGTGGAGGGACAATTAGACGTTTATCTTTATCTCCATGTTTTGCTAGGTTTTTGGAACTAAGATATTTTATATTAATTTTGTAACCCTTTTTTAACAAATTTTGTTTTAATTCTGTTAATATTTTAAATTTATCATTCAAATTTCAAACAAAATGTTAGCGACAAAATAAGAATAGGCGTGTATAATCAGCTGATTATCAGTGTATTAATAGGGAGAAAGAACAGTATTATATACATATGTATGTATAAAGAAATATAATGATGTTCGTCAACATCATTAAAAGCCAAGCCGATCTAGCCATGTCCGACTTTCAGAGATAAAGGCGAAAGATTTCGCACATGTTCTAAGTAGAAAAAAAGAAAATTTTGGCATGCATTTCATTTTAATGCATACTCTTAAATGAATTTCACTATTAGATTCCCTCATAACAAGATGGGATAAAAATAATTTGTTTTTTCTTATTATACCCTTGAAAAAGGGTATTATAATTTTGTCCAGAAATGTGTAACGCATTAAAGGAAGCATCTCCGACCCCACAAAGTATATATATTCTTGATCAGCATCAACAGCCGAGTCGATATAGCCATGTCCGTCTGTCCCTCTGTCCGTCTGTCCGTCTGTTTCTATGCAAAAAATAGACAGTAGTTTTCAAGCTAGCGTTTTGAAATTTTTACCATTATTTTTCATTATTTTTGTTGCACGCAGATCAAGTTTAAGAATCGGTCGGATCGGACAACTATATCATATAGCTGCCATACAAACGACCGATATGAAAAGAAGTCTTTGTATGGGAAACTTTTTTGTTTTCCAAGCTATTGCAACTGAATTCAACACTTATTCATTTGACATAGCCATACATGATTTGTAAAAGTTTGGTCCGGATCGGACCACTATATCATATAGCTGCAATACAAACGACCGATATGAAAACAAGTCTTTGTATGAAAAATTTTTTTGTTTTCCAACCTATTGCAACTGAATTCAACATTTATTCATTTGACATAGCTATACATGATTTGTGAAAGTTTGGTTCGGATCGGACCACTATATCATATAGCTGCCATACAAATGACCGATATGAAAACAAGGCTTTGTATGGAAAACTTTTTTGTTTTCAAGGGTATACCATCTTCGGCAAGCCGAAGATAACTTTTCTCACTTGTTTTTAAGTTGATTTTATTCAGCAATCTGTCTTTATCGAGACAATTAACAATTTTTTTTTTAAATATGCAATTAAATAACCGAATGTGCTTTAATTCAAGAGAGTTCATCCCACATAATTACTTATTTACAATATTAATTTATTTATCTACCAATTTAGGAATCTATAGGGCAGGTCCTGGACGTGATACACAGAAGTGTTAAAAATAATAGTAGTGCCTATTACCTTTATCAAAAACGGCTTCAAGTTGCCTTTGGTGTTGGTGATAAAAAAATAATTAAAGACAAATTTTTATAGCATATCCTTTACGTGTGCTTTAAAAATGGTTGTAAAAAATTCAGGAAAATTTTCAAACATTGATCTTCAATCTCGTTCTCGATCCCAAATATAAGGTGGGAGTTTAAAATTAGCAAAAACATTTCGAGGATATTTAAATAATTGCTTAACTTTTTTTTGCATATATACGAATGTGTTGTTTTTAAAATGTCGGATTTTTTCATGAGTTTTTGGGCCTAACCACTTATGTATTTTTGTAAATATGTACTATACTTGAATATGTAAATACATATGAACATAGATATATCCAATAATAACACGAGATATAGAAAATATCGGATATACTTGGCCCACCCTTCGAAGAACTTTTAAATCAGACTAGTTTCTTTGTTGAGTTTTCGGACCATGTCAGCTAAGCCTGGCCATTTATTATATTTATATAAAGTACATATATTTGTATTCTGGATCACAAGTCCCCATTTTAAAGCTATCGACCTTACAAAATTGACACACACTCTTATTCCCTTTGAAAGCAGTATATAAGTCGGAACGGCCAGGATGAATTGACTATATCCTATAGCTCGCTTATAAGTGAACGATTACAAATGGTATAGCTTCCATGTATTTGCATATTCTTTTATACCATATTTTATGAGGATCTTAAACCATATATAAAAAATATAAAAAATTTGAAACAGTTCGCTTGACTTTTTTTCTATAGCTGCCTTATAGCTGAACAATTGGAAATGCCACAACTTTGGTATTTTTGGGACTCAAAACATGGGTTTTGAAATCCTTATAAAAACTGGCAAGCTATATCTGATACTTGCTACCAATAGCAAAGTAAACTTCAATTATTAAATTTATTAAATTTATTACTCAGAGAGTGGAATTGCCATTGTGCCCATATTGTCTATTCGGAAAAAAATTCAATTTTAAATCCTTTGACTATACCCCGTTCAGTGATGGATTCGGTAATGATTTTTCTCTCTGTTGCATAGTAAAATTTGCGCATATACAATATACCTCTTGTTCCTTGGAATATTTACCTTTTGGGCTAGGTCTTAAAAATATTATTATATTACTTTGAAAGATAAGACTATAGCAGAACGTACTTTTAAATATAATCTGACTTTTTCGACTCATTTTATATGATATATTTGAACAAAATATATGGATTGGCTATGTTACCAAACATATTTGGTTTTCGCAATACAATATTCATCAGATTTATCAGAAAAATCTGTAAAGCTGAATTTAACTTCAACTTCAAGCGTTCGGGCTTAGCATTATTACAACAGACTAGGACTCACACCTTCCAGAAAAACCCTTTTTTTCTAAGAAAATAAAAGCAATTTATTTTGTAAATCAATAGTTTTCTACTTTAAGAGTAAAAAATTAACACATTTTATTCGGCAGCTATACGGGCTGAAATGATCGTGTAGCACCTTATGGTATGTTTTTGATACGGCTTATTTGCGTAAAGGGGTGGCACAATATTTTGACAATTTCAAATTAACGAATAACCGAATAACGAATAACCGATAAATGGAATTTGAGGTCAACTGCTATCTGTGACACCTTCGAAAATTAAATAAATTTGAAAATCAATAAGGAAACACCTCTTTAAGCAAACAATTTCAACAGATCAGCGATAACACATTATCCTTTTCACGGAAAAACCTATCGTGTTTTTAACTGATTCATCCGCAAAACATATTAAACGTCCCCTATCATCATTTTTGTATAAGGTGTGCAAGCGGTAAAGGAGAAACCTCCGACACTTTAAAGAGTATATATTTTTTATTCCGATATAAGCATGTCGGTCTGCCTTTTTTTAAGTCATTAAACTGTAAACTTTTCACACATCTTTCTTGTACGCAGTATATGTATATGTATGTAAATCTAAACGAACCGGATCGGTATACTACATCCGAAAACTTCCATAGAAACTTTGCCAAAGTGCTAAGATCTTTTATTGGAATTTTGGGCCATCCAGAAAAACCAGATCATTATTTTTGTTGCACGCAGATCAAGTTTAAAAATCGGTCGGATCGGACCACTATATCATATATGTAGCTGCCATACAAACGATCAATCAGATTTCAAGTTTTTGTAAGTTTCCAAGTTATTGTTTGTTTTCCAAGCTATTGAAACCGAATTCAACATTTATTTATTTGATATAGCCATACACGATTTATGAAAGATTGGTCTGGATCGGACCACTATATCAAATAGCTGCCATACAAACGACCTTGGAGTTTTGAAGCGTTTGGTGCGTCGTATTCGACGTGTTCGGCCCGAATATCGCGAAAATGGAAGTTGGCGTTTGTTGCATGATAATGCGCCGTCTCATCGATCGACGCTAGTGACCGATTATTTGACCAAAAATCACATTTTAACGATCAACCACTCCCCGTATTTACCTGATATGGCTCCGTGCGACTTCTACCTTTTCGGAAAAATGCATTTGCCGATGAAAGGAAAGCGTTATGCAGACGTGGAGGCCATTCAAAAGGCTTGCACCGGCATACTGGCGGCCATACCGGGCACCGAGCTAAAACACTCGTTCGACAAACTTTTGGACCGTGCAAAAAGCTGTATTGAAGCAGGAGGAGACTATTTTGAATAAAATTAATTGATTTTGCCGATAAAACCATTTGTTCTGTCTATTTTTTAAAAGTCCTGTTTACTTTGGAACGCACCTTGTAATCTGCGTGGGTATTCCAGGAGTCTACAAGCCAAAAATTATATCTCTATCTCTTATGTCCACTTGCTTCTACAAACATATAGACAGACACTCCGACATTGCTAGATATAGATCTGATGCTGATCAAGAATATATACACTCTATGGATCCAGGTGCGCTCCAGTGGTACTTACATTTTGCACGAATACAATGTACCATTGAAGTATACGGGTGTGCGGAATAAGTATTTAGGATCAACATTTTCCAGAAAAATTTGTTATCTGTTTTTACCAATGCAGGAAGTATTATAATTTTGTTTTTATATGGATCGGCCAACGTTATTCAATATTTGCACTCTTACCAATAGAAGGTGACATTTAACTGCAAGGATATATGACTTCGACTCCGCCCGAAATATCATTCTTTTCTAATCATTCCTTAAAGCTGAATAGACAAATCGATCTGTAACTTTGTGCAATTATTCTTTATTGAAGTACGAAAAACAAGAACCAACCTCTAAACATATTTTTAAGTAAAAACTCCATTTTTTTATGTGAGATATATGAAAAAATTACATTTTGTTTGTGGTCCAAAAAAATGCACTAAAAATTATTTTTTTAAACATTGTTTCAGTGTTACTAATAGATCTTACGAGTTTCTAATTACTTTCGGAGATAATGGTATTTTTCGAAACGAAATTTAAAACGAAAATCTTAAAACATGGAGTTTTAAATTTTTAGGTGAAAGTTAGGTTTATATTTTTAAAAATATGTTTACACGAAACCAAAAAATGTGTGATAACAAAAGCACGACTTCTATGTGTCCCATCGGCACACAACTCTGATGGGGATCGTCATTCGACAATTATTTGTTCTTGGGAGTATGGGAAGTGGCAAACGTGTCCTGCTGAGAAAAAAAATCTGATGACAGTTACTATAGAAAGAAAAAATCATTTCGAAATACAATATTTGGTAGGAGTAAATGCACATTCTTGGATTCTAACCATAAATTTAGCTCCAATCTACCATCAACAGAGCTTTGGTCAAGTCCCACAGAAGGCATGAATGGCTGACATTTCCTTCACACTAAGCGAAAGTTTGATAAAATTGTAAAATATCTTGGAAGGTCAGAAATCTTACGGAACTAAAATTAATTCCACGCGGGTTACATTTTTCTCTAGCACTACTATTCTTGTAATCGACACAAATTTGGTAAAAAATTATTTTTTTTTGAAGAGTTAAAATGTTAAAATTTCCTCTTTCGAACTATTATCCTGCTTATGTTTGGATCCTTTGAATTCTTATCCTAAGCGGTGTCAAAAACCAAGGACGTTTATTGCCAAATGAAAATGGAATAAGTTTACTTAATATGCTAAGATATGCTAATTATATGACCATGGCTGTATGTATTATATGTATATTAGCTATTTGAGTTTTCGATGTGAGTTTTTGACATGAAATATATATTGAAATAGAAAAAATGTTGCGTTAAAGAAAAGAAATATAAAATTTAAAAGTATACATTCGAAATTTTGCAAGTCATTGTCGTCTCCTAGCTAGTTTCCAATTAAAGTTATGTACAAAGGTACATTCTTGGTAGGACATACAAAAACGTGTGATTCTATTCAATTAGTTTTCTTATCTAGTGGGAAACGTCAAATTTGTAAAAACTTCATCAGCTTAGTTTCAAAACTAAAGATTATAAATGCAATTTATTGACATGTTCTAAAGGAAACATGTATGTAACTACACTTCTAGCTAGATCGGCCTGGCTGTTAATGCAGAGAAAGAATATATAACTCATGCATTTGTATGTACTAGTATGTTTGTACAGAGTAGTCCACAAGTACCGGGTATAAACTTTTCGGTCGGAAAAATTCACCAAAATCCAATGTTCTCCAAAATTTTCTATTAGAGTATTGAGATACTTCGACTCTAGCGAAAGATAAGAATAAAGAAGTATCTATCTATCTACAGAGTTGTGCCTACATATGGATGCATAGGTACATTTGTATGTGTTGGCTAAGCCGAGCGGCGTACTCCCTGGAAACCATGCCGGCTTGCCGTCCTTACACAACTGCTGCAAATTTTTCGTTCCCCACTTTGACGGAGTACATAATATTTGTACATACGAAATGTACATACATACGCACCAACTAACATACATACACGGAAAGAGAGTGCACGCTCGCTGCGGTTATGGTGGCAGCGCGGGTAAGGGGCAGCCCGGGGATTTGAGCCCGCTTAAGAAATGCACGATAAATTCGTTTGTTCTGTTCTGTTCTGTGCTGTTGTTCGCATTCTCATCCTCTTCGGCCCGGCCCGGGCCGTGTGTTGAGAGGTCTTCGCTTCTGCAAGAGGTTGCGTTTACAGAGGCGAAGTTCTGTTCGTTATCGTATTATTCCATTTGATGAAATTTACAGCCGGGCATTTGGATCACACATGTTGATCTTGGCACGGAGGCACGGCGGCTCGGCGGCTCAGCGGCTCGGCGGCCCGGAGTGACGGCAACAGCAATACAAATGAAAATGCTGAAGAGCGTGCGTGCGGTTTAAAGAGGAGATAAGAGCTCTCCCTATTTTTGTCGCCACGACCGTTCAGGCATTTAAGCCGCTGAAATCCAGAGCTGCAATCGACCATTCGGGAGACAAATGGCGAAAGAGAGGAATACGAAAATGCTTTGTCTGTTTGTAATTTATGCCTAATGAACTATTTCCGGCCAAGTGTCAATTAATGTATTCTGAATTTGGTTCGGCAGCGGCCAAGGCATTACAACATGCCCGCACATGCATATATACATAGTACATTTTGTGATAAAAATTTTGTTTTTGTCACAAAGTCCACTATACCAGTTGCCCTCTCTTGCTGTTTTGCATTGCCCCGTCCGCAATCTGGACTAATCTGAATATAGCCTGAAACCGCGTACCCAACAAGCAGTATGTCTTGGGAATGTACATCTGTATGTGTGTATATACAATGTACATGCGTAAATTTGGTTACACATACATACAGGGAGTACTAAAGTTAAATTAAAATTGAACGAAGTCGAAAAGGCCTTAGAAAAACGTAGGCTTGAATGTATTACTACTCAGAGAACAGACATTCTTCATTGACTCAAAAAGTTTTCGACTCAGAACATTGTTCTAGTTGTCTCGGAGTGTCTGGTGGCCTAGAAGGGGTTATTTTGCTTTAAAGCCTTATTTCATATCCCTGCAGAGGGTATTCTAATTTTGGTCGAGTCTACTACACGGTGAAGTAGACTTTTCGGCCTATAAAGTATATACATATAATTTTTTGATCACGATCACCTCCAGAGTCGGTATGACTTCGCCCGTAGGTCCCTCTTCCTGTTTCTACGCAAACTAGCTACCGACTCCAAAGTTTGATCATTCTTTCCTTTGCAAGCATTATATAAGTATAAGTCGGAACTTTGCAAATTTGTAAGTCCATATTCTATAGTCGTCATATAACTTAACGATTTAAAGAGCTATAACTTTATTTTTTTTCAGAAAGAAGCTTGAAATTTGATTTCAGTGTCTCTTCTATAAGGATCATTTAAAGAATTTTACACGGAGATGCCAACTATATAGCTGACTTATAATTGGACGATCGGAAATTCCACAACTTTCGTGTTTTTGGGTGCATTAAATGCTGGTGACTTTTTTTAAATCCATTGGGTGAACTTGCAAAGAGCCTCAACACCCAGTTTGGCTCAAACTTTCAGTATATACGAAGTTTGGTCAGCTTATTACAGAAAAATTTGTCAAATTACCCGAATATTACATCTTGCGTGAAAAACACCCCTTAAAAACCCATTGTAATTTTTTTTCTTGATATTCAATTGAATATTCGCTTTTATTGAAAACACGTTAAATGGTCGCTAATCCAAAAATACGTAAATAATTCTCAGTGAGTTTTCCAAAAAAATAAATATTTTTATTTAAGAAATATAAGAAAAACTTATTAATTTAAGGATTTGTTAGGAACTACTAGAAAGGAAAATAGTGAAGTACCAATATACGAGTATTCAATGTACGCATGAGAATATGTTTTTTGGGCTTACATTCTTCACAGGTTTACTACTGATCCAGAGCACAGAAACAATCAAAAAGAATCCCTTATGAGATATATCGATCATTTTATCTAGATACAATGCGAATACTACCCATCGTTTCAATTAAATGGTTTTAGTGGATTTATGGATTTAGTTGCCCTCGAACACGATGGGGTTTTTGAAAAAAAAAAATTTCTTATTAAAAACTGTGTCATTGTATCTACTGTATTCTATATTCTAGCATATTATTCTATTATAAAATTTTAATCAAATGTTATTATTTTTCAAGATCATAACCAAAAGGTAAAAGGTATGGCTTTTTTCGTTTTTTCTAATAAAACATTAATGGGGAAACCCTTTTTTTATTAAGGCATACGGTGTACCCTAGGGACTCCTTTGTGTCCTTGGTATCCGTTCATTCAGCTCTGTGGTTGCACCGGTTAATTGTGATTAGCATTAGAGTGTGGGAACCTTTGACTATTTTGGCTAATCAGCACCCAAAATATATCGATTTTAAAAATTTTATGCAGCTTGGGTGCTGGATTGAAAGTCGATCCAACCTCCATTTTAAATAGAACTGGCCTGATTCTGAAGTTTCCAAGCGTTCGCGACCATAAATAATATTTATTCTTGATAAATTTTGGTAATCATGTTATCGCAATCTTAAAAACACATATCTGCGGCATTTGAACGTATATTTTCAAATTTTTTTTTGCTGCGGAAGGCATCCTAATTATTAAAAAGGAAATGGTTGGAATTCAATTTAAATCGAGATTTATAAAGACTTATAGCTCCCAATAACTGAACAATACTTCAATACAATTTCTGTTTATTAGGAAAGATTTAAACAGTCTTACAATATTTAAAACGAAAATAAAATTAGATCCGATACTGATGAAAAAGCAATCTTGAGATAAGCCTATTCTGGCGTATATGCATGCTTATGTAGTAATTAAACGATAATATGCATTTTTTCATATTTGAAAAAAAATTAAAAAATTAGAATATAATATAATAATATCCTCATAGAAGGGCTCTGAGAAAATTTCAAGTATCTGAAAAAACATGAAAACTGGAGCATTTCTAAACGTCAAGTTATATGCAGCTATAGGACATAGTCGATTGATCCTGTCCGTTTCGATTTATATACTGCGTGCAAAGGAATGAAGGGTGTGTACAAAGTTTAAAGTTAATAGCCTTTAAACTAAGAGACTGCTTGGGGTAAAAACAGACAAACGGACATAAGAGATAATCTTGATCAAGAACTTATAGACTTTATAGGTCACTGCGTTGCGCACTTGTGAAAAAATTATAATACCCTCTGCAAGGGTATGTTTTTAATAGGTGCTACAGAAAAATGCGGTTTCTACGGGCGGCGGGGTTGGATAAAATTTGAAAGATACTGAGTATTACCGGAATCTATGTGCCAAAGATCATGTTTTATTGTCTCTAAATCTACGCGTGCATACCAACGCACGGAACGACAGACGGACGACGGTCATGGCTAGATCGACTCGACTACTGATAGAGAATATACATATATACCTTTTGCTTCATTCTACGTTTTACACCTATTTATAGTCTACGAATACCTCCCCGGTTCCCCATCCCCCATACAGGACTGTTTGAAAGTCAAAATCGGTAGAGTCCTTTAGGTATACGACGCCTGACCAGAGGCTATGATAATATTTTGTGTCCTGGGAGTTAGGAGCGCAACGGAACTTGTTCCGGCCTGACTGTTGAGGATGGCCCTCTTGTGGGAGGATCGTTGTGGTTGTTGTTTAACACTGAAATGCGGGTAGAACTATTAAGAAGAACAAAAGTACGGTGTGGAGTTTTGTTTTCAACCGGGTGCCGTGATCCCAAAAATCGGCAAAGGGTTTGGATGGGCCTTAACTGACCAGATTGGCAAAGGGACGCTGATTGACGCAGTAAATCACACGCCCATGGGGGCCACATACTTAAAGGTATGGTCGAAATATCGTAAAATCGGTAAGAACCGATCTACAATTGTCTGTAATTTCTTACCGATTTGGCTAAATTTAGCTGGGTGAGTATATACTGATCATAAAACTTGCTTTTTTTTGGAGATGGAAGTGGGCGTGTCACAAATTTAGAAAAACTTGATCAGCATTACAAAAGTCTTCATGCCATATTATATACCTCAATCCCTTATAGTCGCTGCGATGCACGCGTTCTTTTAAATTCATATCGTTCTATTCACTACGATATAGTAAATATTGCTTTGTTAAAATTAAACCGAGCCGTGGTGGAGATAGTCCCAAGGTTTATAAATCTGTCAAAATTCTGCTAAGCTAGAATTTATGAGACTGAATTATTAAGTCATAGAAAGTGCTTATCATTTCTTTGAATTATACTAGAAAATTGTAAAAATTGCTCCCCGACGTAGTCGTCTGATCCGTTTTAATATTTCTTACTTTAACCATATCCTCATAAACTATACTATATATACATATACATATATCCTATACTATATCCTATAGCTGACATGACCATATGACTTCCATGGTTTTATACATAAATAGTTGAAATTTTTCAGAGCCTCTTTCATGAGCATTTGATCCCATTTAGATAATTTTATACGAATCGGCTTACTATATATATAGCTAAAGTAACTAAGAAATTGGAAAGGCTATAACTACAGTTCTAACTTCTAACTATCAGTTGACTTTGCTCCACAAATTTGGCCGTAAATGTGTCACTAAGAGTATTAAATATTTTTCCGCCAATTTTAAATATTATATAAATTCCGATCTAGGCGATTAGCTGCGGAATTTTCCTTATAAATTGGGATCATTGGGATAAATTGGGGATTTTTATTTTTTGATTTTCCGGCTCATTAGATTTTTTATAAGCTGCACTGGAACAGACGACGTTGCAAATAGGCAGGAGGCGTCGTATCCGGTACTACCGCCGAAGCCCCATTTTCCAATCAACATCATGCTTTTGACCGAATTTTCTACTAGGGTCGTAACAACTTAAAATTGGTGGCAGTATGATTAAGAAAGCTTTGCAGTTCAACAGCCTTTTCTTCATAGATATCAATATTTTTAGGTTTCTCAAAACAGTATTTTTGAAAAAATACAGCATCACAATAACGAAACACACGGCATTTGAATATTTACAGTAATATCCTAATCGGCAAATCTCTTTACCCAAATTAAGCACTTTTATTATCATAAATCATTACTAAATGCACTGATAAATGCTCTGGAATAATCTTGTTTTCGCTACTAAACTAAAACTTGAAGTAAATATAAAAAAACGTTACATGAAATATTTATATTACAACAACAATGACCTTCAAGTGTATTTCTTAAGCAACGACTTTTTTACCTTTTATTCCAAAATCTATAATAAATTATTTTTAATTCATTTAGACACTTAAGCGCACGTCTAATAGGCTGAAAATTTTGCTCGCTTTTGAAAAAATAACGTCATGCTCAAACGCAATTTAAAATATCATGAGGAAATGTGTCACATAGCGTTAGAATGACACTGTCTACATTTTATACAAAATCTGCGTTAATTCCACGTAGAGAATGTATTAAGCGTGGCTCCAAGCACATATTAAACCAATTCTGAACTTCAGCAACCAAGGAGGATGTGTATGATAACAATGCAATCAATGGAGAAGCCCGTGGAGCAGTCCCCAACCCAAACCCTATAAGGACGTGTCCGAAGACGGAATAATTAAGAGAGGAGCCACCAGATCGAAAAAAATTTAGCTGTAGCGGAAAGGCAAGAAAAAGGCTTTCAAAACGAGAAGATAGGACTTTTGGCGCCATATTTGCAACCAAGTGTTCGGCACCGATAGGAGTGCGAAATTACTTAACAACTCCCAGACCAGATCGGAAAAAACGTAGAAGTATGGCTTGCAGATATTCCAGAATGGCAATCCAGAGATTTATCATATATTCTGTGGAACTATCATTGCTCGTTACCATTCTCGGCGTTTCGTTCTAATTTGGGCTGGGAGTGGTTTCAAAATTGGGCCCGGTTAAAACTGGGTTCTAATTATGTCTCCGACTGTTCCTGAGGCTTATATTGAAAGCTATTCGCTCAGAGGACTGGACAGCCTCCTTTTGCAATCGATTACCCTTCTCCTGCGATGGCGGGAAGCTTTCCGCTAGATTGGCGCACTTTATTGTTTTTTTATCATACCCCTAATTTGTGAGGTATTTTTAGTTTTACAGAAGAAGTAATATGTATATATGTTTATGATATATTACCCTTACCTATTTGTATTCTAAGTTTTTTCTACTTTATATATTTGAAATGTTTTAGGCTCGTAACAACGGCACCACTTGTAAACTTGATCACATATACGAAGAGAAGAAGGAGAAAGAAAACTTTGAGTGTGACCAAACACTTTGGTTGATAATTTATTGATATTGATATTTATTAAATAAAATCGATAATAACATTTAAAATTCTAATTATTTGCAAATATTAATTCAATTATTTTTTTGTGGATGATGGCGTGTCGAATATGATCCAACGTTCGCCGGAAGGATAAGGGAAAAACTCACGTTTACCTTAAAAACACGATCAGATCACCTTAAAGAAATTTAAGGATACATTAAATCGCAAAAATTCTGTAAATTTAATAAAAATATTTTCATCACATTATTGCCTTTTTTTAGTCTGAGTTAAATAATAAAATAAAATGAAATTGACTTTATAGGTTAGTCTGGTTAGTTAGATAGAGTATATAACAATAAATACACATATTTAGTCCCTTACTCCACTTTTAAATTAGGTGAGGTAAATTTATAGTATTCTGGTGTACATTTTTAAAAGAAAAAAAAAAATTAACCTACTATACTATTATAGTATTATATTATATACTAATATAATCGACATCGTCGAAGAAATAGACTAATCAACACGAACTTATTCTTGTCTCGCGGGCCCAGAAACTTTGCAGCAGGCAACGGTTTTGTAAAGATGTTAGAAAGGTTATTGTTTGTGAAAATTACTCCAGGAAAATCACATTATTCTCGACTTGCTCTCTAGCAAAATTGTATTTGATATATTTTTGTAGCCTAATTCCATCCTTTTTACCTTCATAAATTTTAATGGGCTCCCCAAATTTTTATACTAAGTCTTTAACAGAGATTTAAGCCATAAAGCCGCTCTTACGGCTTTAAATAGGACCATATACTCAGCTTCAGTCGGTGATGCTACAATTGAATATTTTTCGTTATCCAACATATTAGATTTTAGTTGAACATTTGAAACAAAAAACCAGTTGTACCCTTTTTTTTATCAATATCATTACCATTCCTATTCATAATCTACATAGCCTACTGCTATTTCAAATTTATGTTAAACTCTTATAGACTGACTTAGGTAAATATTATCACCATACGTTTCAATTCTAATGCCAATAAAGTGTCATTCTACTTTTCTCTTCTATTAAATACTTTTTAAGATTGCTCATTCTTGTCATATCCACTCTAGCTATTACTAAATCATTAACATATAACATATTTTATATAATACATATATGTTTTCCCTAATATCATCTCTATTGAGGATGTACATATACAGCGATCCACCGGGGAGTGTACAATTCGAACTCTTTCAATGCTTGCTCGAAAACTTCAAACCAGCATCAAGCTACTTCTTCGAGCCCATAAATTGCCTAGTTTAGTTATCAATCATTTTTTCAATCATTCAATGTAACACCTTAAGGAAGATGCATATATGTTTTATAGGCATATATATAAATTGCCTAGTTTAGTTATCAATCATTTTTGCCATTCAATGTAACACCTTAAGGAAGATGCATATATGTTTCTTTATCCAACGACACATTCAGGAAGGCTGTTTTTACAATGAATTGAACTTGAAATCCTAGCAACCGGAGGAAACGTACCGGTTCATTGAGAGGGTACCTAGAAGTAGATAGTTACTTGTCCACTAGTTTATTCATTGTACGATATATTAGAAACTTCAATATCCCTGGTTTCTTTACTTTTCCCCAGCCCTTGAATGTTTCATATTGGACTTGTTTGTGTGGCCTAGATGAATTGGCCTTGTTTTGCCACAGGGATTTGAATTGGCACCTTCAGTTCCATCCAATTACTATATAAAGATACTTCTTTTTATTATATGGTCCTGATTCCCGATTCATTTTTGATCATAAATGATCAAAAAATCGGAAAGCGCTCACTTTGGTATTTTATAGTGTCTTATGGATCAGACATAAAGGGTTAGAGCACATACATATGTATCTAGGTTACATATCTTCTCGATTAAGTTCGCTTCCTTTCAAAGATTATTCGCGCCATTTTGTAGTCAACATTGTCAATATGCAGCATACATATTATGCATGCCACACGATAGCCGCGCTACGACCGTTTATCAAATTCAAAAATGAGGCTACCGATGTTTAATGAATTAAAAATCGCCGTTGAAACATAGTCTGAATAGTTGATTTTTTAGCAGATTTAAGTCAGCCACGATGAAGCACAATCCCGCATGCAGCATCTCTGCGAAAATATTGGCCCTTCGGTCTGATATTTCTTTCACTAAGGAAAGTGTTTGTAAAAATATCCCAAAGACAAAAGAAGAATGCCTTTGAATCCTTTCAATGATCCCAGACTTGAAAACAGGTGTTTTTTTAATGTGTGTTTTTAAACTATTTTGTTAACATACGATTTGAATTGAAACTTAAATTTAATTTATTATTAAATTTTAATATTCTGTACAGATTTCAGAGATAATGATGTCAGACAAAGAAGCCTTCGAAATTCATGACAGGAGAAATAACCCGGCAGTGCTTTTAAGGGGTAACAGACGGGTAGTAGATATTTTTATTTATGAATTTTTTACTATAGGAAAACATAGCTTATATTTTTATAGTAGTATTTAAAGACAAGTTTTTGCCAGATGTCGCTCACTCTGAAAGAGTTTCACCAAAAATATTTTTAGTACGCGCAGGACAGGGTTTCCGAAGAGCAAAAAAAAATAAATATTTAATTTGTTTAGCTCTTTAATGTTTTGCTTATTTTTATTATTATTTTTAGACTCATTATAAAATTTTTTTCATGGTGTTATTTTCATAGAGTTTAGATTAAATATAAAAAATGTAACACATAAAACTAATAACGAAAAATGTAATAGCAAATTTTCCAGTTTTATGTTGATATTGCTACTAGTGGCTCCAGGGGGAACTATTCATCTTTAATTATCGCGGTGAAAATATTATTTTGACCGCTTGGGATGTTTGGATTGATGCAGCTTACCATTCTAAAATCAATAATAAGTCAAATAAATATTATTACACATTAAAAGTATATCGCTAGCAATATTAATTATGTCCTTTTCACGACATTCAACTTTGGTAATGAAACGGTCGCTAAAGGTCCGTTTTCGAGCTTATGAATATGAAGTTTTTTTCATTTTTGGCTAAGAAATGAAACTCCGAGTCGATATATGAAACGTTTACAAAGGCTTGGCCTACTGGCTCAATTTTACCCAAGTTGAATCCCAGTTGAATCACTAAGACCGAATATTATGAAGTTCTTTTGTACAGATTTCAGTATTGGACGGACTCCAGATACATATATACATATATGCTCTGATCCATAGTCCATCCAAGTATATCCCTGTCATTATTAACCATTGTGATAAATTTGTCGAGACATTTAACTTCCAAATCTAATAGGAGACCAACATCGTTATCGGATATAATAAAATCATATTCATTATTTTTTATTTCTGTTATAAATATTAATTATTAATCATACGATTTCACATATTTTGGGGCACATTTGCAATATTTGTTAATATACATACATATAATAACATATATGGCGGTTGAAATAAAAAACCTCACAATGGGACTTATTTAATCTTTTGAGAAGAAACCTATTTCATTTTTGGGACAAAATAGAATCTTTCATTCTAAGTAGTTGCGAAGTCAGCAATGTCTTTATTTGAAAAAGGTATTCAATTCTAACCCCACCCTGATAAGGGTCCGAAACTTGAAAACGATTCAGCATTCATTGCAATCCTCAAATACGTAATTTACCAGCCAGTACCCCGCTTTTAATATTATAAATACAGTAGAACCTCATATATCTGCTAAATGGTAGAACCAATCCTCGTGATGAACCCAAAATTAATTTTTGTCGTGCTTTGACTAATTCGGATTTTATTCGGATAAGCCTAAAAGGCTACTAAACATATCATTTGAGCCTCTCAGCAACGTTGCCCATGTTATCCAACGATGCCAAGCAATGAAGAAATGATTGAAAATATAAACTTCATGCATAAGTTCTACCACATTTTAAAAAGATTATCCAAGACAACATTCCTGCATAATCGAGGTGTTACTGTACGCAAAAAAGACAGCACGGAAGGGACAAACTCGGAAACTTAACAAAAAGGAGTTTCTTGTGCGGAAGTGGGTAGGACCAATTACATACAATTGATGTACAATGATATTCCGAATGTAATCAATTTTTATTGGCGGAATCGTTGATTTGCTCGACCTTATAAATTGATTTTAGGCGTTAACTTTTACTTGTTCGATGATTGCTCCTCAAAATTGTTGCGTAAATGTTTCTTATTATAAATACATACATAAAAAAATGTACATATAAATACATACATTTTTTTTTATATATAAGCGCATTTATACAGAGCACTATGTAAAGGCCAAAACACACTTTTCAAAGGATGGAAATAAGAAAAAATATTATATTAATTACTAATACTACCAAGATGACCAAACAAGAAACTGTAGTGTTATGTAAAACCACTGTTAAATGGCGTCACTGTTAAGATACATACTGTTAAACAGGATAATGTAAACTTTCTAGTAAAGCAGATTCCAAACAGATTTTGGTGTATTTTAAATTTCAATAAAAGTTTTGTTTTAACGCTTAAAATGATTAAGTTTTTTTATGTATAGTATTGGTTTGTATTTAAAGGGTTGAACTCCATTTTTACGAACCTACAAATTTCTGTATAAATATCAGATTTAAGTTTTTGAAATTTTCTCATTTTTAATTAGAGATAAAAAACGATTCCAATCTGGTCTAACCATAAAATAACGTTCATTATTTAGAGAATGAAATTCTCTTTTGAATAAATGTTGATTTTGCGCGCATTTTTCATAGTTTTATTTTTTATACGCTTAAAGTACATCGAGATGAAAAATGTCCGATGTCATATTTGACCTTATTGTGAAACAAGGAGCATACCACAAAATCAATTAATTTAGATAATATATATGAAAAATATTTGGACTGTGGGAAATATTCATAATATAGATTCTAATGGGTTTATACTTCCAAAAAAATAGATTAAAAAATTAAAATACCTATTTTTCTGTGTTTATAAAGGGTTCACCACGCCCCTTCATTATAATACATATTCTATTTGCCATTCATAATAAAATATAAAAACAGCCAAAGAATATTGTTTCGATTTCGAGCTAATAATTTTTCACAGAAATTCTAAACCACACTGCAGCGCGCTGTTTTTAAGCCAAACATAAAAGAATTCAAAATTCAAAAATGTTTTCATCCATTATTTTACCTATTTCTTTTAAGAAAGGGTTAAAAAAAACACATTTGCTTGGAAGCAAAAGTTTGGATATTTTTAAAGAATACAATCATAATTAACAAGAAAGGTGAGCTAACTTTCTATGATTTGTTAATTTATATACTGTTGCAATTAAATGGCGTATTCTATTGTTAAAAGATATACCAAATGTAGGTGGCCAACCCTTATAAAATATTAAGAATCAGACCAAATCATCGTAAAATCTAAATACAAAATTTGTAGCATTTCCCAACGTTAAGGTATATGGCAGCTATAGGATTAGCCCAAAATCTTATTAAAGAGGCTTTGATTAAATTTAAACTTTTTATCAGCAAAAACAGAGAGGTTATAGAATTTTCGATCGTGCAGCTCAACGATGTCCCCTTCACTGCGATGCACACTGGCGACTAAAATTATCATACCCTCTGAAAGGTTCTAATGAGACACTTTCAGAGGAACCCATGCAGAGGCTATTATAATTTTGTTATAAACCTTGCATAACTTACAAATTGCAAACCATAAATATGCGAATGATAATCAATCATATTAATCAATACATATAAATATTTTGCGTAGAAACAGACAGACCGACGGGCATGATTATGGTGAATCTATGGTGAATCATGAACATATATACTTTATACACTCATCAAGGGCGCAAAGCAGCATAAATCATAATCTAATCATTATCGCTTTATTTATTTTTTCTCTTAAAATATTACGTCAAAATTTGAAGATTTATTTTAAATTATAGTTTGCTTATACATGTATAAATATTTAAATTCTTATTTATGATAATTGTATTTTTAATCAGTTTTTTCGATGCGAAAGTGAGGCAGTGGAAGTGAGAGTCGAAAGCCTTCGAAATAACATTTTTTTTTGCCTCTTTTCTCAGCAAACTCAGCACTTCCGCTTTATATTTTTTGATAAGCTTTCTGTCTTTACTTCTCAGCAATTAACAATAGAATCTTGTTCATTAGTTCATTGGCAACCGATTCATGCAAAGTGTTTAACCGAGCGGTTAGAAAGTCGCCAAACTTCACGTAGAGCAGCTCCCTAGGACTGCGCAGGTGATGCGACTGCGGGTGATTAAGGCCTCTGTCGTCTTCGGTGTAGCTACTTTCAGGTGACAGGCAGCCATCTGGGCTCATTATGTTCACGTCCACGGCTGGTGAGCATTGGCCGGTTGCGTTATCGCCTTCGTCGAAGGCATCCATATCCTCGTCCAGATCCCCAGCATCGGCGTCAATAAGCTCATTATTAGCATTAATAATAAGGTTTGGTGGCGACGTGACGTACATTGATGAGTGTTTGGGCATTGTAACTAAACGCGCCTTAAGCTGCTGCTTGGTTTGCGGTCGGATGGTTGCTAACTTTTTGGTCGATGTGTGCTGCCCATTCCTATAATCGACTCGAGACTCTACCCTATCAGGAGAGCGCGGCTCGTCCTTGATATATATGGACGGCGAAGTACTACAAGAGCGTGAGCAGGACAGTACCTGGGCGGGTGAAGCAACTGGTATTGGCACGGGCGTGGGCAGAGATAAAGGTGTTTTGGCCGCCTCCTTCTGCAATCCGGTAAGAGAGGTTAATGTAACATCTGGCTGCAATTGAAGGGCTTGCAAGTGTTGAGCCTGCTGCTGCAAATCGGCGGGCAGTTGACTGAATGTTAGACTAAGACTAGCCGGTAAGTTATCCTTGGGAGTCAGATGCTGCGACGAAGATGCTGCCTGTGGCTGATTGTTAGGGTTGTTGGGGTCGCCTGGAGCAAAGTATTGGTACTCATCTAAGATCGCACTGCTGCTGTTATTGTTACTGCTGTTGCGACTGACAGTACCCTTGTTTGTGTTGACGATTGAACCAGGAGCGGGTTCCTGTTTAATGCGTTCACGTGATCTGAAAATCATAAAAGCTTGTAGTTTCTGAGAAGATTCGTTGCTGCACAGAATGGACATTATAATTTAACTAACGCAACAAGGTAATATTGACTTTGACTAAATTTCTCATTAAAATCTACATTTAAAAAAAAAAAATATGTGAAAGCTAAATTCAGAAAGCTTGCAATTAAATGCCGGTTTCTTTTGGAACTATTGGAGATAGTTGGCCGATCCTTTTGGGAATTTAATGAATCAATTAAAAAAAGTATAAAACCCAATAAATTTCTTGTCGTTCAGTGAAAGCTACTAGTTGACGTAGAAACGCACAGACGAAGATGTTTATAATCGGACTCAAAATGTTATCCTGCCTTTTCCTCTTTCTTCTCTTTTGCATCTATTAAAATATTCTAAAGGCTTAAATCTGTCATTTACTGTCACACAAATATCTCATAGATCTTCAAACGGCAAAATTAACTTTGAATTTCTTATGTTTGGATTTTATAAAATTGTCAAATTATTATTGATTCAATAAGCTTATCTTTTAGGACATACATAAACTTTAAAAATAATTAAAATACCAACAGATCCTAGATTTCTTAGTTTTTAAAAATATTTACCAATCGGTCCGGGCTAAATATGCTCTTATTTATTGAAAAAGTTTTAACCGCATTATTTATAATTTTGAGCAAACATTTGAGAAATTTGAGCAAACATTCTCTTGAATTTTCTTTCAAATATTTGACCTAATTCAAGTTTTTATTTTAAAAATGTTTCAATAAAAAAAAACTCTCATATATTTTGCTACCTTTCATATCTATCTTTCAAATCTAAAAAGATTTTGGGAACAAGGATAAACAAAAGCCATTCTGTACATGGAGGTTCTAATTACTTTCGCTCGCGTATAACTTCCTTGAGGAAGGCCATGGCGTCATAATACTCCCACTTTGACTTGAATCGCGAAGGGCCCAGCATCTTTTCGTGGTTGAGCTCCCGTCTAAATATTTCGCGGAGGGAGGTGAAGGTGCGCTGTACCCGCTCCCCATTCACATTAAATAGGCGTCCCAGTTCGTTCCACTTTATAGCTTTTTTCTTGTCCGATCGCTTATAGTGGGGCAAGCGACAATCCCACAGGATGGGGTTGAGGCGCACTAGCTCGATGAGTCGGCGCTTCTCAATGTTGTGCCGGGAAAAGGCCATGGCGGGAGCAGATTTGCTTTTATATCTTGGCTCTTTTAGACCCTGTTAACCAAAACGTAACTACCAACGTGGTTTCTGCGCATGTCCCTCGAGAGTTCCTCTGTTTGCGAATGGACGGTACTGCGACTCTGGATGCTGTTCTGCAAAATAGCCAGGAAGGGAAATGAGAAAATCGTTATTATTAACTTGGACCCTGTCAACCGCTCATAAAATTAGACAAGGGTTTTAGAGAGGGGGCCGTCACTTTCACGGGCTTTTTAGGCCACAGTAAGTGCAATGACCCCAACAGTGATTTGAGCATTTGATAGTAGTTTTTTCTATGGTATGGAAAGACAAAGGGTAGATAATTTAAATTAAAGAAAAAGCTAATTATGAAAATAAAATCCTCTTGATAATGACATTTTTGTTTGAATTGCAAATTCGAAATCTCTGACTGCCTCCCACCAACTAAATGTTTGTATATGCAGCGCTCCCCACTTCGGGAACTCGCATAAATGATAGACGAAGTATATGTATATAAGTTAAACAATGAGTGTTTATATGTATATATATGAATGTATGTATGCCTGTATATAATGTAAACATTGGTGGTCTGAATGGTGATTCCAGTCGGTAGGGAATTATTTTTTTGGCGGGGGTGTGAAGGACTCCGGAATTTTAAAAAGCATCTTCTCTCTTATGCAAAATTCTACCAATTTTGGGAGACTTCTCAGTCTCAATTCATGCAGCATCCTGCAACCTGCATCGTTCTGCCAATTTCAGAGAGCTTTTTTTTCAACCCAAATGCGATGCCTTGCCACACGTAAAACTTTCCGTGGTTGCAAATTCTCACTAAATATAGACACATACTGCTTCGCGAAAGATTGAATTACCGTTTTGAAAACTTTAGACCTCAGTAGGCTTTCCCAGATTCGTTGTTACACCAGTTCCGTTGGTGCCTGGCACAGAACTAAACACCACATTTGGTCACAGTTTTGTTTATGACGGTGCAGCAATGGTCGGCTTTCGGTAGCCGTTGTTATTGGTCCGCTTCGGCTGCTCTTTATTAACAATATCAGCAGCCAAGACGGGGAATTTATTTCAATTTATTTCAATTAACAACAAACGCTGTTGCCGTTGTGGAAGCTGACATGCGTCGCAGTTGCTGCCACTTGTATTGAAGAAGCTGTTGCTTTTTGTCGGTTGTGGTATTTGTATTGTAATTGTGTGCAGCTCGACGACCTTGCAACAACTGTTTGCTGCCACAATTGAGAAACACGGCAAAATTAACATTCTGCCGTTCTGCCACACGGCCAACCAACAGCATGTGTATTTAAGCATTAATAAGGCGGCAGTCGCGAGAGAGCTGCTAATCCCGAGCCCGATCCCCTTCCAAAAGGAAAAATCAAAACTTACATTATTCCCACCAAGACCCCCATTAATCCTTGGTATATTCACTTTTGGTACTTTACTTGCCACTCGCCATTTGGAGTTTTGACAACTTCCTGCGGGAGAGCGCCGCTTCTCTTATCGACAATTTTCACACTTATTCACGAACCAACTGTAAACGAACTCAATTGACTTGCAAATTGACGGCGCAGCAGCCGTCGTGCCAAAAGAGAGCGCCAAAGAGAGAGCTCTCCTCGACACGCTCCGGCCTTTGCTTTCCAATGACTCGAAGAGAGCAAGCTCTGGTTCCCCCAAATAGTGAGGATGCTATTGTTGCTTTTCCTACATACGCTTGTGTAAACAATCTCCGAATGCTCTGCTGCCAATGCGTAAATATTTTTGCAGTGGAACGCTTATCGGGTCATTATGTGGCAGTGGCATGTTTATCGCAGTTATGCGGCGAGTAAGCAATCTCAGAATGTGTAGACTTAACATACTACAAAGCCGAAAGTCTTATCAAATCCCATTTCCAATGGTCTTTACAATTCAAAATCTAACCGCAAACGAACAAAGTCAAAATGTTATATTAAATTATTTTTCTAGAATTTATATAAATATTATATACAAACAATAATAAGATGAATAATTAAAAACCAGAATCCAGAATGAACGAAACTTATTTTCAAAAAAACAATATTATATGGACCACTGATATCTTTACTTTATTTTGATGTCCTTTTCGAATTGATTTCAATTTCCATATTTCCTTTATATTGCCGTATTAGAGAAGCAGGGAAACAATAGAAACAGCAACGAATAAGAATATATATTTAATGTTTCAGGTATTTTGGCAATGATTGGTATAAATAAAGTACTTTTTTTTGTTAGATTAGCTATAAGTAACCGATGTTGTTAAATTACATTATTTTACTTGCCTTTTATATCCATACCGAGTCGACGAGACCTAAATTGGTTATTTCCGTTAAGGATGGAGGATTTCCTTGGGCGTAGCACGGCCATGGCAGTTGGTTGAAATAATTTTTTTAATAACATTGCATGCAACTTGCCGATCCTTATAAGAACTTCAGATTCAGACTAGGTTAATATAAAATAAATAATAACAAGTGAGAAAAGTTATCTTCGGCTTGCCGAAGATGGTATACCCTTGAAAACAAAAAAGTTTTCCATACAAAGACTTGTTTTCATATCGGTCGTTTGTATGGCAGCTATATGATATAATGTTCCGATCCGGACCAAACTTGTACACATCATGTACGGCTATGTCAAATGAATAAATGTTGAATTCAGTTGCAATAGCTTGGAAAACAAAAAAGTTTTCCATACAAAGACTTGTTTTCATATCGGTTGTTTGTATAGCAGCTGTATGATATAGTGATCCGATCCGACCGATTCTTAAACATGATCTGCGTGCAACAAAAATAATGATCTGGTAAAAATTTCAAATCGCTAGCTTTAAAACTACTGTCTATTTTTTGCATAGAAACAGACGGACAGACGGATAGACGGACAGACGGACAGACGGACAGACGGACATGGCTATATTGACTCGGCTGTTGATACTGATCAAGAATATATATACTTTGTCGGGTCGGAGATCCTTCCTTTAATGCGTTACACATTTCTGGACAAAATTATAATACCCTTGTTCAAGGGTATAAAAAAGTAGTGGCACATTCGATTGTTCAATTATATGGCAGCTATCGAATATAGTCGACCGATCCCACCCGTTCCGACTTATATACATATGTGCTGCATACAAAAGAAAAAAGGGTGCGGGAAAAGTTTAAAGTCGATAATTTTACAGCTCTAATAATACTGTGCGTAGAAACAGACAGACACACAAACAGACATATCCTTAGAAGGTGATCCAGATCAAAAATACTTATATGGGTCGGAGATATCTCCCAAACTGCTATGTAATACGCCAAAGGATTTATTTAAAAATGAAGAAAAATAGATGTCCTTACATTTAAGAAATTAAATTTAATTTATTTATAAATTTATTTGTAAAATTTGATTTTTTATTCCAAAGATTATATAACAAATAGATGGGGAAGCTTATAAAAACAAAAGCAGATTCTAATGATTGATTGCCATGCGGATTCCACAGCATAACTTTCAAAAAGCGGGTTGTCCTCCGGAGTGTAAAGCGTAGCAGGTTCAACCCGTAGTCGATGATTCAATTGTTTGGATAATTTTCTTTAATTATTTGTATTTTTTATTAAATTTTAATAAATAAATATTTGTTACTTCCCTTATTGCCTATTTCAGAAAATAAATAATGAATAAATATTAATTTTAGAAACTTACGAGATCCATTTCAGTGGCTGCTGATACCCAGTGTAAAAATTCTCTCGCGTGCAAGCTTTAAGGTTTAATGACGGCTCAAAGTGAGAGTGAAAGCGAAAAGGAAAGTTATGCAGAATGATTTATCTTCTCTCAAAAAACTTCAATTAATTATTATTAAATCTTCAAACGTCATTTTCGCGGAAGTGTCAAAGAAACCCAGTTCATAAAACTGAAAAAAATCGATTTGTTTTTTAACTCGTGACTAGATCCCTTTAGATTAGATTAAAACAAATTTTAACTCGAACTAGCGCTACAGATCCTGTTAACCATCCAACGATGAAATACGTTTACTACCAAATTGCGTGATTCACGCCGATATAGAACCCAGAGTCGTAAAAAAGCAATAATTTCCGGCCACTAAAAGCACGCAAATGCCATCTTATGCCTCAACGACAGAAAACGATGTAATTTGGGAAATTGCTTAACCTTTGTTAACCATATTGACTTGAAAATAAACGAAAGGACTGCTTTAAATCCATTAAGACACTTTTATACAACTATATTTATCCGCTTTCAATCACAATTAAATTGAGGGACAACAAATTGAATAAAAGACTAACGAATTTTGGCGGCTACATTTTCTTAATGTTCTTACTTCGAGCGAAATCGAAGTTATACCCTTGCAGTTGAGTGGCCGTTTCTATTGGTAAAAGATATAGCATATATTGACCAGGCATATAAAACCAATTCTTATAGAAAGGATTTAAATCAAGTCCCAATCTCCTGGTCCCAATAACTCGAAACTTCTAGATTATTTATTTATATGGCAGCTTTAGGGTATAATCGTCCGATCCCTATAAAACTTTCTAGTTGGATTCAAATCCTCATAGAATTGAGTCTCATCGAATTTATACTTTTTATTTGCTAGAACATAAAGTTATATGATTTATGATTATTTAGTTTAATTCTTTTATTTATTCTTATTCTTTTTTTATTCTTTTTTATTCTTTAATTTAAATTTAATTCCTGGAATATTTGAGCGATCCGTATGAAATTTTCTAGATGATCGTCCTAAAAAGACTGTTCGAATTCCATTTTTTTATCTGGAAAATATAGAAGTTATAGCATTTCCGGTCGTTCCCCTTTTAGGCCGCCTTAGGATAAGGAACGAAGGATGTATGGAAATACCTTTAAAATTGGAGACTAGTTTCCGTAGAAACAGACAGACTTGCTTGTATATACTCGGAGGTGATTCTGGTCAAGAATATATACTTTAAAGGGAAATGTCTCCTTTAATGTCTACTTCATAATACCCTCTGCAAAAGTAACATAAGAGATTGAACTTGAATGTTACTATAAAATTGACAGCATCCCAATTCCGCACACTACAATAACAAATACAGCAATGTTTTCTACTATCGCTGTTAATCGTAGAGTTCTGTGAAAGTGTTCCTTTGAAACACACGATATAGGAGTTTTGATTGTGGTTCTGGATAGATAACAAAAAGTTCTGGGGGTCCTTAAAAAAGTTGATTCAAGTGCATGCATATTTAAAAAGTTACTTAAAAAATAAGATTTACCCTTCAAGTTCTAGGATAATAGAGCTATTTATTATATACAAATAGCTGCCCAAGGGTAGGCTACTAAAAAACGGAGACGATGGCATATTTGTAGTGTGCATAATTGGGATGTTGTTAAGGTTACCATGTGGTAATGAGACTATACGACTCCTTTTGAAAAAAATAAATTAATTATTTCCTTAAAATTAAAATTCCTGAAAAAAAAAATGGATTTTCGTAAAGAAAACAAAACTAAGCCTTATATCAATGAAATTATTTTATAAAAGTGTTTGAAAATTTTCGAATGTTCTCTGCAACAGGTTAAAAATACATTTGTGGCAACCTGTGTAGGGAAAAATGTCTAATGTGTAAAAAAACAGCTCATCACCCTGAACAAAAGGCAAAATTTGTACGATATACAATAAATTACGTATAATTACGGATAAATCAGGATCGGTCATAAATTTCGTTTATTTATTTAATTGCTTGTTGTCCAATCCCCTTTATCTTATTCAAATATTTTTATTTATCTACATGTTCAAGCTTAAAGAGATGTTATAGTTGGCTTGGGATTTGATATTTTCAAGATTCCGATTTATTTTCTCCACCTTCTGGCAGGATTGCCATAAGAAGATGTCAGTAAGCCCGAGTCTTCTGTTTAAGTTACTTTATTAGAATGATTTTTGATAACTTTTATTTAAAAGATTTACATATGTATAAGAGCTGCGCTGTTGAGTCAGCAGAGCTGTAGCTCCTCCGTCACAGCTATATATTTCATATGTGTAAAAGATCCACCATCAAAAACTTTGTTTTTTAAATTTAACGAAACAAACACGGTTGGATGAATTTTTAAATTTATTGTGTTTTTATAATGAAGTATAACTCTTCCGATTATTTATTAAATACTATTTCATTTAACTATTTGTGCATAACCCGATGCTGCCTTCAGACCAAAATCTGCAGCAACCCGTCAGTCTCTGAGGATGCATTGGCTTATATATAATAACAATAAATAAAAATGTACATTAATTTGCATACCCAAGTACAGTTACTTTTTCTTTCCTCTCTTTGCAGTAATATTTTCTGCATTATCTTTGTCCCTTATCTTTTTTAACCACGAGTAACTAACTCCTTTTCTCCATATGATCTGATATTTTTTGTGCTATTTATCATCCTGGCAGATGGCATTATCATTTTGGTCAGAAGTGTGCAGTGGAGTGACGGAGAAATCTCCGACATCTCCTTCTTAGTCGATATAAGCATGTTCGTCTGTCAGTTTCTGTGCAAACTATAGTCCCAGTTTTGAAACTATTGATATAAACCTTTCACAGACCCTTCTTTCCTTTGCACGGAGTACATAAATATATCGTAGAGTTGCTTTATAAATGAATGATCGGAAATACTATAACTTGCTTGTTTCTGCTGACAGCAAGTTTTACTTTGAAAGAAACTTTTATGAGGCTTTGAGCCCATCTGGTGTCGACCGAATGTCATATAACTGAAAGATCAGATCAACTTTGGTGTTTTTGGAAGTAACAGGTCTGAATATGGCTTATTTCCATAAGTCATGTAATAACGTATTAGTTTACAAGTGCAAAATTGGTAATATAATTGGTAATATCGTTTGGGAAATCGTTAAACAGGTATTTAACCTTTTATAAAACCTGTGCTATACAAATATATTTTATTATTTAAATTTGACATAGTTATTAAGTTATTAAGAATTTTAAAGGATTTTTAAAGGATTTTTTAGAAATATCACATTTTTAGAGAATAAACAAATTTGCATAGCAATGCTTTAGGACAATCGCAATACTTATGATTTCGGTCGATGCTACGGAATAGGTTGCTTTTCGTCTTCCAGTTGTCACTCTGCAAAAAACGAACTAGGCAAAGAAAAGTCTAAATATATAGTACATACACTGTATGTACTTTAATCAATATATTTGTGTTTTTAGGATTTCATGATGATTAGTTTTTGACATTTTTTGTCGGAATTTCATAAGACCGATGCACAAACACCTAATGCTGATAGATTTTATTAAGGCATTATTGAGTGCAACGGTCAGATCTTTGGCATGTGTTTGGTTTAAAGGACTAGATTAAAAGATGTTTTGAAATCAGTTTTCTAAACAACACACAAAAAGCAATATGATTTTCGGACTTGCCTGCAGGAATTCTGCATTACATATCCATTTACACCACATTGATCTTTCAAAATGAATTTGAATGCATGCTTTTGGAAATTTACCATCTTAACAGAAGTGCCTAATGCACTTTATTGGTGTGACCAATGCGTAGGAAGTACAAGTATATCTATGACATATGTATAATGAATTCATAATGACTGATTTAAGTATAACAACTTTCCCAGTTACAGAGACCTTTGAAGGCAAGAGTAAAATGCAGTGCACACTATTTAGAGTAATGTGCACCATACCTAATGGATATATGCGTAGAGAAATTTGACCATATACGGCATACATTTACTGGCAAATTTTGGAAATGCTACGAAGACCTCAATCCCATTGATAATGTATTTAAAGAAAATCTATTCATCACCATTAATTATATTTACAGTTGCGTTCAAAATAATAGGAGTGCGTTCGCACATCGACTTATCTTGTTTGTAGCAAAGTTATTTGTCTATTTTTTTTGTTCTTTTTTTTCCACTGCTTTTGCCAATGGATATACTCTAAGAAATACCACTAATTATATTCAAATCTTTCCTTGATTTTTTAGAATTTGCTAAATTACAAAGCAGGTCGCATTTTTGGTTGTTCAAAATAATAGGAGTGGTCACTTAAATAGGTTCATGAAGACGAATTATGCAAAAATTCATCAAAGTTTCAGTTAATAAACGCTGAAAGTCCTATTTATAATTATAATTAAAACAAATAAGACTTTAAAAGTCGAAGAAATGGGCCGTAGTAAGTCTTGTACACCTGAGCGGCGTGAATCGATCGAATCCTTGATTTCGAGTGGCAAAACATAAAAGAAAGTTCGAAGTATTAACGGGTGCGGGGCTTGATCCGAAATGCACTTCATTATTCATTTAAGCCTGAAACACGCAGCCGTTCTCGAGTTATACCAAAAAAACCAGCTAGTAGTGTAGCCAGGTACTCGAAGAAGCATCCTAACGCAATCTGTAAAAAAATAAAGGATCAACTAAACTTAAATGCAAGTTTACCTACAATAAGTAGACGATTAAAAGACCTTAATTTAACAGCCCACAGCCCGAGGAAAATTCCGTATAACACTAAGAAACTCAAAGCCAATTAAATCGAATTCGCAAAACGCTATGTTAACTGGACACACGAAAAGTGGCAGAATGTCCTGTGGTCGGATGAATCAAAAATTGTTCCGGATGGTGGTAAAGGTGCTAGATAGTATGCCAGAAGACCACCTAAAGCTGAATTGGATTCATAATCCTGTATAAAAACGATCTAACACGGTGGGGCCAGCATCACGATTTTGGGATGTTCTTCCTATCATGGAGTAGGACCAATACCGTGGATTAAAGAGATCAAAGATGGGCCTGGATACCTCCAAATAATGCAGGAAACCATGTTACCTTATGCTAGTGAAGAAATGCCCTTGATCTGGGTCCTTCAGTAAAACAATGACCCGAAGCACACGAGTAAAGTGGCTAAGAGGTGGTTTTCGGAATAGGCCGCACAGTCTCCTGACCTGAATCCTATAGAGAATCTGTGAGCAGATGTTCAAAAAGATGTAGCCAAAAGGATCCCCAAAATGTTGCCCAGTAATGGAAAACTGTAAAAGTGTGATGGGCACTCATATTATTTTGAACACAGCTGTATAAGGATAAGGTTTTTTTATTTTTTAAATTGTAAATCAATGTCAATATTATGTGGTTCAGGGTGATGAGCATTTTATTACATTTTTAAATCTTGAAACAGGCTGGCATATGACAAATCCACTTATGTATGTACCATACATACATATATACCTAAGTTTCTTATTTCACAAATCTTCTCTTATGTATTAAGAAACTACGCATATGCAATCCATATTTAGAGAAGGCGATCTCGCTCTCAAATAATGCAAAGAATCATCTCGCTCCCAAATTATATAAACCACACACAGTTCAATTCAGATTTTGTACACCAGAATTTAGTCTTAAGCTGATATCCGAAAAGAGAAGTTCAATAAAAAACTTCGTTCAAAAATTCTCATCGTTGTCCTTAGCCAACTGACGGGACATTTATTCGATTTATAAAAAATATAACAACTATTGCACTGGCGCAGTCGGTAGGATACAAGTAAAAAGTATTCAAATATAAAGAACCCCGATTGGAAACTCCATAATTCTCGCAATTATGATTCTTCTTTAACTTTAACTTGAATTATAAATCCAATTCGGTTGTCCAACAAAAAGTGAAAATAAAAGAACAAAAATAAACAATCCTAAACCATTAAGCCCAACGGCAAATAACATTTAAACAATCAATACAAACATAAGTAAATTAATACTTGAACTAAAACTATAATAAGTAAAAAAAAGAATGAAATAAAACTACAACAAAATACAAATTTTAAAATTCTAAGTAAAACAAACAATAAAATAGGAGATTATACTCTGAAAACTTTAATAAATGACAACAACAACAAAATATAATAAACAAATACAAAAAATACAACACAACAACGACACTAAAACTTCGTAATAACAATGGCTCAACCAAATATCGCCGCACCGCAACTCGTGGTTTTGAACGACAACCACCTTGCTGAAGCCCGTCGGCAGTTGAAAGATATCACTCCATTTAAGGGTGACCCGGCAACCCTTTACACCTTCGTCAGTAGAGTGGACTATATTCTATCGCTCTACCAAACCACTGATGTCCGACAACAAAGAATTCTACTAGGAGCAATCGAGCGGAACTTGGACGGATACGTGACTCGATCATTGGGCCTACCGAACATCGAAGACTGGCCAACACTGAAATCCAGACTGATTTCGGAATACAAGCCTCAAACACCGAACTACAAACTTCTGGAGAACTTCAGGGAGACACCTTTTAAAGGAAATCTACGAACATTTTGCGAAGAAGCAGAAAGACGTCGGCAGCTACTAATTTCCAGCTACGCTTAGAAGGTAATCAAACGGATCTTCTTATATATTTACAGGCAGTTAAAGATTCCATTAAAGTACTTATTAGAAAATTACCAATACAATTGTTTACTATTTTGGCTCATCATGATATTGCCGATTTAAAATCATTAATTAACATTGCACAAAATGAAGGAATTTACGAAGAAAGTGTAAAATTTGAGCTTAATAAAAATCCAGATAATCTCGTTAAGTCTCCAAATCCTAATCATAACTCTAAATCACCAAAAACTACTCCAATTAACCAGACACAATATCAACAAAAATATCCACAATATCCTGAACCACCCCAATCTAATTTTGATCCTTACGCGCATCCATTTAGACCCACCTATACACAGCAAGTACCTAACATGCAACCTAAGTGGCAAAATTATTTCGCACCCAATAGATTCATGCACACCCAACCAAATTCTAACAACAATCCATTTTCCCAACGTTTGAATAGAATTCCAAATCCCCAAACATCACAAAATTTAAGAACAAATACATATTCTCAACCGCAACAACCATCTACCTCTAATAATACTAACTTTGCAGAAAAACCAATAACTAAACGACTAGATAATTTTAATCAGGAGGAAACTTCAAAATTGAAAATTTTACTAAACAAATTCAAAAATCTTCAATATCAAGAAGGAGACAAGTTAACATTTACAAACGCAATCAATCATGTTTTAATAATTCGAGACTTTGATAATTCGAGACCCAATTTTACAATTACCTGATTTTGAAAAGAAATTTGTTTTAACCACAGACGCAAGTAACTTGGCCCTCGGGGCTGTCCTTTCTCAAAACGGTCATTCTATATCTTTTATTAGGTATTTAGAACACTCAATGAACACGAATTAAATTACAGTGCTATTGAAAAGGAATTACTCGCTATAGTTTGGGCTACTCAAACCTTTCGCCATTATTTACTAGGACGGCATTTTTATATTGCGAGTGACCATCAACCTCTTAGGTGGCTGCACACTCTAAAAGAACCAAATGCCAAGTTACAAAGATGGAGAGCCAAACTAAACGAATACCAATTTAAAATAGACTATGTTAAGGGAAAAGAAAATTGAGTTGCCGAAATTCGAATTGAAGAAAATCATTATAGTAGAGCTATTAAACATAGCGCAGAAGAAGACAATACCATCTTATTCATTTAACAGAAAAACCAAAAAATTGCTTTAAATAACAAATAATTTTTATTAAATCCAATAAAAATTAAGTAAAATCGGCGACTACTTTTGGCAATTCGATTATCACAATCCAATATTATGCAATAACATTCGAAAAGGCCAAACAAATTTTACTTGATTACTTTATTCATAGAAACACCACAATTTTTATTGAAAGTTAAATAAATTTCGAAATAATTCAAAGAGCATATAGAAAAATTATTAAAACCACTTACACTACGGTAATTCACAGCCTCAATCTCGTAAAAATGGTTCTTCATACACTGAATTCAAAGAAATTATACTTCAGTCACATGAAAAAATGTTACACCCAGGTATACAGAAAATGACTAATTTATGTTAGACAACCATTTCTTTGCAAATAGCCAACTGTTAATTCAAAACATAATAAATGAGTGCAAAATATGCAATTTAGCTAAAACCGAACATGAAAACAGAAATAAAAAAGCCTATTAAAATCACACCTAGCCCTGAGCATTGCCGAGACAAATTTGTGGTAGACATTTACTCATCTGAGGGAAATCATTAAATCAGTTGCATTGACATTTATTCGAAATTCGCTACCCTTGAACACCCCTTAAAACAAAGGACTGGATAGAGCGCAGGAATGTATTAATGCGCAATTGCAATCAGTTAGGTAAACCGCAGGAATGTATTAATGCGCAATTGCAATCAGTTAGGTAAACCTTAATTACTGAAGGCAGATTAAAAAAGATAGAAACAATCCTTTATACAACCATAAAACTAAAAATGACACCTAGTCCTGTGGATCCTCACCAAGAATCCTCACCAAGAATGAAATATTTGTATAATAAATTGATGAAAGAATTAAATGGAATAACTTGTCATCAACAAAATAGGCAAAAACGAGGATTGTTAAACATAATAGGTTAATCCTTTAAATTTCTTTTTGATACACTTGATGAAAATGATCGGGTAGAAATAAACAAAAAATTAGATTCAATTGCAGAAAATTCAACTCCATGAATTCAATGGTGTCAGTAATTTTGTGAATGAAAGAATCCAGAGATTTAGTTACTACGAAAATAACTGCAATAGTATTGACACAGTTGTTTATAAACGTATGCAATTTATTGAATACATAGAAGACACAGAAATGGGCATGCAACTTTCACGTCTTGGACTGTTTAATCCGAAGCTACAAACTTATGACAAGTTAGAAATATTTACAATCAAAATTTACTTTCAATCAAAACATTCACTTGGATTGACCATAGAAATAACGATTTATTGCTTATCTAACACATTTCTATTAACCATACTCTAGTTAACATAATTAAAGTACTTCCCTATCCCGACCATATTGGATTTCAATTGGACTATTCAGAGAAACAATCATATTTTGAAAACAATAATTAAATTTATAATTAAGTCAACAAAGAGGTAAACAATGAATGTATTAAAAATTTGATTAAGCGCGAGAATCCTATTTGTAATTTTATACTAACTCCCTTAAAGGAAATTATCCAATATGTCGAACCAAACACTATTTCACAAAATTGTCAAAAATGGAAACAAAATTATAAGAATAAAACAATGTAGAATTAGAATAAGAAATGTTATTTGAAGCAAAAATTTATTAAGTCTAGAAATTTACCTAACACCACTATATTTACGATTTAATGTAACTAAGATTAAGTTGATAAAACACAAATATGTTCTAAAGTTAATTTCAGAAAATAATGCGACACTTGTAATTGTAATTGTTTTAATATTTTGCCTAGTAAAGTCTTTAAAAAATATGTAACATTAAACCCACATAAATTTTTATACAAAAAAATAAAGAAAACAAACAAAAAACAATCAAGAATCACTACAGGAAATTGCCAACATTCTAGCCTATTACGCCAGCTCAAGTATAGGCTGCCCTTTTAAGGGGGTGTAGTGACATATCCACTTATATACTAGACATAAATTTCATATTTCACAAATTCTCCTATGTATTAAGAACTACGCATGTGCATTGTGGGTGATCTCGCAAACATCAATTCCAAACCACTCATATTCAGAGAAGGCGATCTCGCCCTCAAATAATGTAAGCAAAGAATATCCCAAGCGAGCGATCCCGCTCCCAAATTATGGAAACAACACACAGTTCAATTCAGATTTTGTAGACCAGAATTTAGTTTTAAGCTGATATCCGAATAAAGAAGTTCAATAAAACTTTTAATTTTTTGTTTTCATCCTTTTTTCTTTTCAGGAGCTAAGGGAGACCAATGTGAGCGATAACATTGACAACATCCCAATTACGAACTTTACAAATATGCCATCGTCGCCGTAGCTTACCCTTGGACAGCAATTTGTTTATAATGTATAGATCTGTTAACCTCGTACCCTCACACAAATAACTAACTGTCCCTCGTACGTGCGCAATACACATTGCACTGAGACCTTAATCTGCATTCCGTAGAGGAACAGATAAAAAAAACACATCAGTAAATACAGGCTCCCCGATCATCGCAGCGAACTAGCCAAGAAATAAGTTTCTGCTAGGCCGCTCCAGAGGCTCAAAAGACAAGAGTTCGCGAAGAAGATTTCCCCTTCTAAGATATAAATAAATGGTCGTGCGAAGCACTCGAAAATTTACTCGAAATGTGTTGTTGAGATGCAACATTGTAATACGGCTTCAGCGCTAGCGCTAACCCTAGAACTTAATAGATAAATCTTAAATGACTTTTTAAATATCAATCGTATACTAATGGAGTGTAAGAAGGACCTTTAAAATTCTTCTCTTGCTCTTGGAGCTACTTTTTAAAGCACTCTAGAACTTCTAGTTTTCCATCCAGATTCTTTTGCAATTCCAAATCTTTTCTGAGTGAAATATGCGGTTCAGTTTCATTCTTTGCTCTTAAAATTGTAGGTTAAATAGTAATTATACGCGATGTTAGTAAATTCGGATATCAAATAATGAGCATAATAATTCGAAAGACCTATTATTGGGGCAATTTAAATACTCTTAAACACCTGCTCGGATTTTTTGCGAATAAATTTTATTATTCCATATGCTGGGACAACTAAAGTGTTTGAATATGAAAAGCAAGAACAGGAAAGTTCGCAGACTTCGGAAATACAAAATTGGTGCTGCCGATCCTACTTCCGAGAGCACTGCTGGGATCAATTTGGTTCAATATGCCGAGTAAGAGATGTTAGGCCTAGTGACGGTGGCGGTAACGGAGGCGACGAACGGTCTTGTAGCGGTAACCGTCCTTAGCCAGTTCAGTTCCTTCTTCGGCAGCCTTCGGTTCAGCTTCAGCAGCTGGTGCCTCTGCTGGAGGTAGGTATTCGCTGTTGGGTGCGCTCTCAGCAGCGGCTTCCTCAGCAGCGGCGGCAGCCTCACGGCGATGGCGACGGTACTTTAGGCGACGCACTGTCTTATAGCGGTAACCATCGTCTCCCAGAACGGTTTTCAGTTCGGGTGCCAGCTCGACCTCGACAGGAGGCAGGTACTCGTTGCTGGGCTCGGCGATCTCTGAAACATCACGACGGTGACGGGCGCGGAACTTGAGCTTGCGCACGGTTTTGTAACGGTAGCCGTCATCGGCCACCTTAGTATCTCCGATAGCGGCGGC
This sequence comes from Drosophila merina, assembly GCA_035047645.1. Classification (NCBI taxonomy): domain Eukaryota; kingdom Metazoa; phylum Arthropoda; class Insecta; order Diptera; family Drosophilidae; genus Drosophila; species Drosophila merina. The sequence goes on along the minus strand of JAWNPH010000059.1, from coordinate 23,605,609 downwards.
ATCTACTGGAGGCAGGTACTCTTGGCTGGGGGCGTTGGCCAAGGGGGGAAGGTACTCCTGGTTAGGCACTTCTCGGCGGTGACGCAGCCTTAATCTGCGCACGGTTTTGTAACGATAACCGTCCTCGGACAGCTGAGCAGCTTCTGCGTCGCCCACTGGAGGAAGATATTCCGCGGACGGTTCCACAGCGGCGGCGTCCAGCGACTGGCCAGCCACGAAGGCTACCACACAGAGAGCGAGGGCTCCAACGAAGAATTTCTGAAAGCGTAAAAAATTATAAAATCCCTTTTGTTTTGAGGTAGCTGGAAGCTTTAACAAAACTTTGTTTTTTCCTGGTAAAGGATAAACTCAAACATACCATTTTTAAAAATTAATTTATTGGCTACGTCCACTGGAGGATGGTGTTACTTTGTCGAAGGTATTGAACCCAATGATGATTTGCTCTGATTAAGCTCCAATATTTATATTCAGCCCCGATTCATTTATTTTACTAGATTCAGGTTTTCATTACCAATCTCCGATTTTGCCAAGAAAAAGTTGAAGGGTCTGAGATCCGTCTTAAGAGCGCATCGAAGACACATACGGACTCTATTATCCACTTATAATATGCTGGCGATGACTTAGTTGTAGGTTGCTGACCAAATACGTATGTACATACGTTGAGTCGTGAACAAATTGAAGACGGACGTCTTCGAGCTATATATGATCACGCTCTTGAGCACATTTATTTTTGGATCTGGTTTTCAATGAAGTGCCGATCCAGAGATCAGTGATTGGTCGAGGCATCTAGTTATGCCAATCGATAGACGGATGATGTGAATACGTATGAGGGCAAATAGGTGTAGTTTTTGGAATATCACTCTGTGATTCGTATTGGTTCCATCGTTTTTGCCTTTCAAAAGTTCTTAAGCTAGGATCTTAGAAATGCTCATAAGACGTTTGACCTTGAATGTGGTTACAAATTTGGCGAATTTGTTTCCTACTCACTAAAGTGCTCTTAAGATCTTTCAAGAGCCTTAATAACTGAAACAAAAGAAACCAATTCACTTTTACCCGAGTCGAATTTCATATACCCTTTTATAATGCCCTTTATCAAGTTAGCATACAACTACTTTTAAAATTCATAGGTTATCTATTTTACAGCTAAAAAAATCTCAAATTTTACAAACAACAAGGCTTATAAAAAAATAATTTTTTAACTTATTAAAAAAAATTAATATCTGTTAAATATTTATCCATTTATTTTTTGCTAAATAAGAAATGACGGGTATAGTCATGTAGTTTATCAACTATATGATATCCAGTACTTCTCTTGTTCCCTCCCCGCCGATTTTTCTAAGAAATATTACTTTTTAAGGTAAGTAAGCCACAAAATTTTTGTAGCAAACAACACATTAGACAAACAGCCGATAAAAGAGTTTCTTTAAATATTATCTGATTTCGATTAATTTTGTTTTTCGGATATACGAGTATATTGACAAAAAGTTTTCGAAAAAACGTTGTTTGTTTGGAAGAAGATGTGGCAATAATTCTAAACTAAGTTGATCTGCATATTATATTCTTCAAGGTTAACGCTTTCATACAGACAATCGGACAGACGGAAATGGCTACATTGACTCGGCGCTGTTGATGCCGACCAAGAATGTACTTAATGGGGTCGGAAACGCTTCTTTCTTTATGTAACATCCATTTGCACGATTACAATACATCCTTTTAGCGGGTCGAAAATACCAAATAAATAAATGATGTTAAAACAATTAAAAAAAATTTTTTAAATAACAAGAATGGGAATCTAATTTCAGGTGGAGCGGTCAAATGGCGGCTTTTATTGGTACAAGATATGGCAAATAAAAGGAACTTCAAAATCAGACCAGCTTCTTACAAAATAAATTTTGGAAACAGACCCGAGGATCCTATTCCCAGAAACACAAAAGTTTGAAGCCGACAGTTTTAAAGCTGAAAGACTAATTCCATATAAACAGACAGACTGTAGTGAACATTTGTGATACAAAATTTTGACACCCTCTGCATGGCTACAAAAAGTGCCAAAAAAGCAAAAGCTGCCAGCCTGATCTTCTTTTAAGGGTTCTGACTCGGGTTTACGGCAGAACCAGGTTGCTTCTTAACGACATCCCAGAGTGAGAAATACAAATGTTTACGACCTTTTAATTCTGTTAGTTGGGTTATTATTATAAGACTTAATACACCTTATGTTTGTCTTGTAAGGAGAAGATCCAAATTGCATCCAAATTGCTGCATTTTTACAAAGGTTGTAAATAATGTTTTGTTGCTTAAATAACGCCATACCAGAAAACAATTGTGTAATTGTTTCAATGGAATAAAATAAAATTATGCAAAATACTTATATAGCATTATATAGCGTTATTTCTAAAGGGTAAAAGTAAAGGATACACAAAAGGGACTTTTCTCTCTTCTTCTACTTCACTATTACTATTGCACAGCTAAAATCATTTGTTATAAGATATGTACATACATATGTGTGGTGGATAAGTGTGTGCTTTAAAAGTGAGAGACTAGTTTGCGTAGAAACAGACAGACAAATCGATGGACAAATGGACAGGCTTTTATCATCTCAGGTCGTGATCAAGATTATATACTCCTTATGGGGTCGGTGATGTCCCTTCCATTTGTGATCGAAATTATAATACCCACTGCAAGTGTAAACATATTAAGCAAAGGTAAACAAAGGGTAAACAATTTATATTAAAAATCGATCGCGATTTGGCACCTAGGATCTCTCATCGGTTAATTAACGTGTCACGAACGCCACGAAACAAAAGCCAAAACATATAAAATGCAGACCAATTTAACCGATACCAATTTATGTATCTGTAGGTCTGAAAGAATAATTCCCCCTGTGAGGGGCAAAGTGTATCTAGCACCTCTTCTCTTCTATGGGTTCCAGCACCCGGTTGTATGACGCAATACCTTATCGAGTCCCAAAGCCCGCATTTGGATTCAACCACATGCAGCCGGAAGTTCCACAAGGAGGTTAAACTCAATTGAAAAGCCTTGGTACGGTTTATCCCGTACTAGCGAAAGTATATTAATGTAAATTTCCTGAGCCTAAAGACAGACTCTGAAAAAATGTCGAGCACTCACATTTTTGTCTGTTATTTTGACGATACATTCCACTCTTCGTTTAACAGGATTACTCCAAGCTATTGAGATATAAAAGGTTTCCATTGGCCTCAAATATTGAGTAGTGAGAGATGGGTGAGTCGACACCGCTTTTGATGCTGATAAAAAATATGTATACTTTATGGGGGCGGAAACGCTTCCTTCTTCTTTTTACATGATTTTGCACGAATACAATGAAGCCTTGTAATCATAGTACCGGGTATCAAAATTGAAAACTAATAATTCGGCACGCTCCCATTACATTATATTTCACGAACGTGACGAATAAAAATTTATTAAAGATTGTAATGTTTTAATCGTGTATGAAATTTTTTCTCCGCCAAAATTGATAGTAGAAATTTTGACTGTCACCCCGCCGAACTTTTGTTTTACCACTTCAAGAGGTATGTTTTTTGATAAAAACTTAAGTTGAAAACAAAATGCAGTGTTTTTTTTAAATATTTTTTGCAATTTCACTAAACATTCAAATACAAATATATGTTTTAATAACAAATTTTCAAATCTTATTTACATAAATTCTTAAATAATACATTTTTTCTATCTTGTTCTGCAACTAAAATCATTTTTGAAGGGATGGCGCAGAGGTAACAATTTGTATCTTTGCCTATTTTATGATAGTTTTTTCGACACCCCTGATATATATATTAATTGTGACAAATATGCGACCAATATTACTTTAAAGTATATTTACAAATATCACAATATGTGGACATCACTGCGGAATTGGTTTGTGTGGACAGTTAGTTTGATAAAATAGTAGGTAAAGAGTAAAATCGTAAAATAGACTCTGTAATGAGCTCTCTGTAGGCGCATAGAAATAACAAATTTGCCCGACTAGTGGACATTTGGGTTACGGATGGATAATAGGTACAAATCTGTGTAATTTCCATGCGCAATCTATTTATCTCTCTCACAAAAGCGTGCAAGTCAAGGCGGCAGAGGAGTCTTTGTTCTGTTTAATGAAAGATGTAAAGATCAAATAAATTTTTAGCGAAACAGTGTGACCTAACAGGGAAGGGGAGCGATAATACAGTTTAGGTCACGCCTACAGCTTTTCCGAAAACTCATACGGTGGCGGCAGTCGGCCATTTTCCACCTTACTGTCCGGTTCAAAAGCAGGATTTTCATGTTGACCCTGGTTTTGCATTGCGTTGGCAGCAAACTCTGCGTGATTGCGGGCTCGGGTAATCTGGGTGGAATTGCGCAAGCCATAGCAGAAGTAAATAATATAACCGATCACGATCCAGACAGAAAAGCGAATCCATGTGTTCAAGTCCAGCTGGAACATCAAATACAAATTGGCAAATACGCTCAAGCAAGGCACAAAAGGCACAAGCGGCACTTTGAAGGTGAGCTCGATGGTCGAAACTGGCTGCATTGCAATCACGATGCATATGATGATTAGCACCGCTCCCACCACACTCAGCGATATGATTCCACCGGTAGAATCCATGTCAAACACCTTCTGAAGCGAACACCACACCAGGCAAAATATGGCAAAAACCACGATTCCAATCTTTGTAATGCCCGAGGTCATCGAGTTGGGCTCCCGGTACGAGTTTCCATTGAAGAATTGTCGAATCACGTTTGGAGCTTTTACCGACACAACTTTGGTCATCTCCTCGTCTTGGTACCGTAGCACCAGCACACAGATTGCTACTATGGTATAGGCAAGCAATGTACCAATAGACATCATGTCCACCAGCTGGTCTAAGTTGAACAACATGGCCATAATAGCTACACATCGGAGAAAGAAAAGGAATTAATATCACTTCTGTGTCCATGGAAAGCTGTCGACTTACATGCAAATATGCCTGACACTACAGTTGCCAGAAGGGGGGTCTTCGTATACTGGTGCACGGTGGAAAGCTTTTTAAACAGGATGCCGTCATTTCCCATTGCGTAAAGGATGCGTGGTAAAGGAAACATAGCACCCAGTAAGCTGGTGCAAAGCGCAAACACAGCACCGATAGTTACAATCCATTTGATTGTATACCACTCAATGAAATCAAAGGCGTGCGGGAAGGGTGCATCCTTATCCTGATCGAAATATGGCAACATCATGGTAAGAACAGTTGAAACACCAAAGTAGGAAAGGAATATGATAATTAGCGATACGACAATCGACAACGGAATGTTGCGCTTGGGATTAATGGCTTCCTCGCCAGTGGTGGCGATGCAGTCGAAGCCGACGAAACCGTAAAAGCATTTTGCGGCGCCAGCCATCACTCCGGCGATACCGAAAGGCATAAAGCCACCGGTACCAAAGCCCTCGGGCACCTGGCTTTCTGGAATCCGCCAGTTGTCAACGTTAGCTGTGGAGAAATGTTTTATGAATTTCCGATTACGTCAAAGCACGATTCAAGTACTTACCATTCATACCGCCGGCTACCAGCACAATACAGATGGTTACTAAGTTTACGGTGGTGAAAATGTTGTTCAGAAAACTGGACTCCTTAGCGCCAAAAGCCAGAATTGCGGCAAGTAACAATACCATTCCAAACGAAAGAAAGTCCGGATAGTCTCCAAGAAAGTCTACGCTAATGTGCATCGATTCGTTCAATGCTTTCGACATGTTGTTGTCAATTAACGAATCGAAATAACCACTAAGACCGCGAGCCACCGAGGCCGTGCCAATAACGTATTCCAAAATGAGGTTCCACCCAATGGTGAATGCCACGAACTCGCCGATGGTGACGTAACTGTAAACGTAAGCACTTCCAGCCTTGGGAACGCGCGCAGCAAATTCTGCATAGCAGATACCTGCAAAGGCCGACGCGATGGCTGCGATCAGGAAGGATATGGTCACAGCCGGACCGGCTATGTTATAGGCCACCTGGCCGGCAAGGACATAAACGCCAAGTCCCAAAGTACTGCCCACTCCCAGCGCTGTCAGATCGAACAGATTGAGCACTCTAGCCAGCTGGGACTCTCCTTCGTTCACGTCGTCCGTCTTGCGACGCGTTAGTGCTGTCCAGAGTTTGGCCATAACTAAGGAAACGATAAAGAATATTTTGTTTAATATTGCCGAAATTCGTTCACACAAGCCAAGAAGGGTTTCCCCTAAATAAAACGATTTTTATATAGTACTCTTATCGCAAACTTATATTATACAAGAAGGAAAGCTTACTTTGGGCGAAACCGAACCGCAATTAAATGACCGTTTCCATCGCTAAAATATACCAAATATTGGATACAGTCGACGTATCTTTAGAAGAACATTGAAATCAGATATACCACATATCGGATATAGTTTTCCGATCTTTAAAAAAACATTGGAATCATACAAGTTCCTATAAAATGGATTTGGAAAAAAGTCCCCAGCTTTTGCTCCCATACTCTCATCCATCGCATCGAAGCAAACATCCTCGACCCTATAAAGCATATATATTCTTGATCAGGATTGCCGCTTAAATCGATAAAAGTTTGTCCGTCTGTCCAATTATCTGTTTCTAGGCAAACTTCTAGCACTACTCCAATCTTTGCACGCAGTAAATAATTCGAAAAGACCGGGATCGGTCTACTATATCCTATAGCTTCCATATAACTAAACAAACGACCAATAACTCCTATGGTTTGCAGATGGAACATTTTAATTCGCGGAGATTCGACCCCTAAGAAGCTTTACACGAATCGGGAAACTGTATCCTATAACTACCGTAAACATGAACGATCGGACCATACCTTTGGTGTTTTTGTGCCTGATTCTAATATTCTTATAACGATCGAACAACTATCTCCGATATTTGCAATATATCTTGCCAATGGAAGCCCTAATTGAACTGCAAGGGTATATAAACTTCGGATCCGCCGAAATTATCTTTCCTTTCTTTTTATAAGCACAACAAGATGTTACATGATTAAAAAAATTAACCAGGGAACGTAGTATACAAACGATTAGGCGTACCGACATGACTACAATGATCAAGGTAATCATGATTAAAAGAATACAATCACACAAATAGTAATATAATTAAAATTAAGCGATGTAATTGATTTGAAAGGGGTTCCGAAAGCAAAGTACCCTCCATTTGATACGGACATGTTGCCTTTTTTTAATTAAAAAAATCGTGTCACATGTATATTCTATCGGGCAAATTAATGGCAGACACCTTACCTAGATGCGGAACTCTAACCAGAGAATAATACCCTATATATGTACATATAACCAGTTTTAGAATTGTTTATATTAGTTTTATCTTTATAACCTCTTTTAACATTATAACGAGTGGTGTTGGTGCAACAAAATAATAGTTATACATTTTTTTCTGTCTCTACATGGCCGTGACATTCTTAATAATGATTTATTTGTCGAAATAAGTCATTGCAAATTACTTGCATTTACACAACCTCTATCGAGCACTTCAAGTGTTAGATGAGCACGCGCCCTGGCTTTATCTAATCACAAACCTTTATGGTGTTGAAGCTTGATTAAAACTTAAAATGGAAGTTGCTATTAACAAGCTCTCGATTCTGCCAACACCTACATGTCCGGTCTTAAATTACTTACTATCTTAATATCCAAGCCCCACTCCTACACAAAACATGTTTTAGTACCGTATCTATTGACCGAAGGTTGTCGGTTCAGCTATAAAAATAAGAGTGTGTCCCCGAGTTTCAGCTGTGCTTTAAAACATTTATTAACATTTCACATTCATGCCTGGAATAATCCATTTAAGTCACGCATAAATACATATATATCGTACTGTATCTAAAACCGCGTCGTCACACTTTGTATACCCCTTTATGTTTTCATAATTACTGCCAATTGCTTTGTATCTATACTTCTTAAAACTCAAAAGGTAGCAGAGCTTTTCTCAAACCACAACCTATACCATTTTTATGTAAAATACGAAAATATATGTACTTTTTTTTAAATTACTTTCGACCAAATAAAGGAAAGGGCACAAGCGGAATTAAAGACAATACAATATCGATCGATGGCACAAAACTTCACTGAATTCTTGTTGAAATGTAACACTTAAGTCTGTCAGTTGTCAAACTGGCTGAGATATCACCTGAAATTCACGTACTTTTCCCTTTTTCTTTCGGCCAGTATTGAATTAACCGACGCACCGCTTTACTCAGGTACTCAGGTCTCGCTCGAATAAAAAGCTAACAAAATCGCGCCGATCAAGTTACCGCGCGGGACTCCAAAGTGCTTCTGATCACAGAGCTCTGGCGGCGGAACGGTTAAAGCTTCGGGTTTTGCTTTTGGCCCCTGTTTTTTTGAAGCGACGCTGCGTCAGATTGTTAATAACTTTTTCCCCACGAGTCCGAAGCAGCGACTACATCTCATTGGCTTTCCGGTTCAATCCGATTCGTTTTTAGATTCGAATTAGTTTCCGAATGTCGTTCGGCCGATCGGATTTAGACTTGAAGCCGAATGTTGAACTCGGCCAACAACTCTATCTTACAAAAAAACAGCGTATGATAGCGGGTGTTAACAGGTGCAATCGCCTCGTTGCTTCTCGCTGTCTGACGTCACTGCGATAACTTATTTGCGGCCATCGCAGGCGCTCGTGCCATTGATTAGCCATTAGCAAGAAATTTGGGGCATATCTCGTTGAAGCTTTTTCTAGACACATTCCCCAGCCCCCAACGTCCGTCTGGCACGTCTGTATAGTGGACACCGAAAAATGCGCTCTGAGCGTTAGCCGTGAATTTAAGTTGCAAGCAGGTCGTAAATGTAAACAATGCAGCGATTCACGTCGACTTTAGGTTATTGAACGCGTGTGACAATGTGCGCTTAAGTAGTGGATAGCTAGAGACACCTGCCGATCGACCTCGACCCAATGGCCGACACCCTTCGGGGGCCAATGATAGCGCTCGAGCATTCTCGAAACACTTGGCAGCTGCCCCCACCGCTCGCATCGTTTACGCAGCTGAAGTAGTCAGATAGGGAAACCTCCCGACCACATTGACAAAATTTGCCATCTTACTCGAACGCATTTTTCCTGCACAGGCTACTAAGTGTTTATTTGCAAATCCGAAATCGTAACCAAACACACAATTTAACGACCTTAGGTTTCTGTACGAAAACATAAAATATTCACTCTAAGCCAAAAGCCTCGGGCCAAGACCGATCATTTGTAAAACAGCTTGTTGACTGCAGACCCGAGGTAGACACGCTAAGACCGGCTTTTGTAAAGGCTAGACGGGCAGTCAAACTAGAAAAACAAATCATTTAACGATTAACGGCGCAAGTATCTTAAAGTTTTGTCAGTGAGTCATACGATTTTGACTGCACTTCCTCAGATAACGAAGTGAAATCGTAAGATCCTTCTTCGACCCTTTGTAGCTGAAACTTTCAGAGGACAGGAAAGTGGACGCCAGAATATTGACGTCAGATGGTTAGTCTGGTACGTCACAGCTGCCCCTTAAATGGTGCCAGTCCCAAATGGCCTAATTGATCGCTAACTCGATTTGATTGCCTGCAAATATTTAAACTATCCATTGACTAGATAAATATTTTCACACCTCCTACCAGACGTCTTTACTCGTGATGGTGGTATGAGTGTATATGATTGGTATTTCACCCAATGGATAATAGCGCTGATACTATCAATTCCACAACTGCCGACTCCCCGTCTCCATAAATGCTGGCAATATCGATGGGGTTGTGAAACGTCCAATCGATTTATGGGCCTAACAAAGTATTTGCTCTTTAATTTATAACCTCTCATCTGGGGTCTAACGTTTACGATTTCCGTACGATTGGGCTTAGCCTTATAACCCTCCGTACTGACCAAATACCAATGCCAACACAAATTTTCCCGAACTTTGTATAATCAGTTTGCCATTCTTGCTGAAAACTCTATAAATGATTCCTTTACTTTTTTCACATAGTTATATGACCCGCAATTAGTCAAGAGGTGGTAAATATTTTCTCAATTTTATTGCATATTTTCTCTGCTATATGCGATCAAGGCATGTTTATAATGCTATATGCCCAGACGGGGCGTAAAAATTAGTCAATCTTTATAATCCTCCCAAGAGTTCTGGAGCGCACGGTACATTATCTCTATCCGGGGCCAGACGTTGAAATATTAGACACTCGTGAATTTTCGGGATAGAAATAACGTCAAGAAGAGGCACTCATGAGTTGGCTTAGTGCAAAGTCGGCCTGTGTCGGTAAAACCATATAATTTCATACGTCTAATATCTGATGCAATTAAAGTAGGCCCTCATCCATTTGGCAAGACCTGCGATAAGAGATAACTGCACTCCAAGACTTAAATAAGCAATTCCCATGCTGTGTTTGTGCCTGTTCTGTCCCTGCCGGCAGCGACTCGTGAGTTCACCTGATAACGGAAACAGAGAAATTTCACACAATTTGAGCTACATTATCTTCAGCATGCGGCTTTATCTACATAGGTAGTGTATGTCAATTTTTATGATTATGTTGACACAAAATTAACAATCTACAAGATATTTAATTCAAGAAAAGTAAATAGTATAACTTTCATTAACCCCTACAAGCAGAAAACGCGTTACCGCTTCTACATCCAGAGGATTCTGGTGAGGAATCCAGAACCAAGACAATCTAACCAAATGCGAAGGAAATTAAGAAGAGGCTTTTGACCCGCAATTAAATTTAATTTTATTTAACAATCTACATCTACAAGTTGGAAAATACCAAGGTTAAGCATGATTTGAAGGAATCATCAGGGTGTTTTTCAAACCTTATCGTTGTTTTAAATTTAATTTCAGGGATAATTCGGAATTACTGCCAATCGTGATCAGATAATTCTATCAGGTTTAAAAATCAGTTATTGCTATCAATTTAGTTACTATGTCGCTTGTTATAGACTAAGAGAGAGAGCTACAAGAAACGAAAGCTAAGTTCGGGTAGAGACGAAGTTTATATACCCTTGCAGGAATCAAAAGGCCGTTTTTCCAAACCACAAAAGATTGACCGATAAGGTTGTTGTTTTAAACTGAATTTCAGGGATAATTCACAATTACTTCCAATCGTGATCAGATAATTCTATCAGGTTAAATAATCAGTTATTGCTATCAGTTCAGTTACTATGTCGCCAGTTACTGCTTTAGACTAAGAGAGAGAACCACAAGAAAGGAGAGCTAGCTTCGGGCAGAGCCGAAGTTTACATACCCTTCATACCCTGCTTCTCTTGGTAAGAGGTACTGCAAATGGATATAGTTGGACGATCCTTATAAGAATATAAGAATCAGATCAGTACCTTATAAATGGATTCTCAAGTAAGTCCAAACTTCTAACCCCAAAACAACAATGTTGTGGCATCGGAAATTCTATAATTTTGCTGTTTTTGGGAATAGGAGCTTGGGACTTTTAACAAAATCCATAAACCAGAAAAACAAAGAGTTTGTATATATTGTATACATATTTATATATACTTGAATATTTGATATACATATGTAATACAAAGTGTCAATTCCAGACGCTTGATAGTAGAACTAATGGACTAACATTTCTAGTCCGTCTATTAGGAATATTGAATTCTAAGCGTGTTAGTAGATACTGGCTGTATTAATCACCATTAATAAGATTATTTAGAAAAACGACATCCAGTATCTTTCTGCGGCTTTTTAGAAGGGATTAGTTAGTTAGTAAGAGTTTTCTAGGATGATAACTCCAGTATTCCACGGACTAGATATACATATATAAGGTCCTATTTATATAAAGGGTTATAAAATTGTTTTGATTTCATCAACCCGAGCACACCCTTGGCTTTTTTAACCATTATGGAAATATGGTGAAATCTAATAGGACGCCAAGATCGTTTACCTAAGTAAATCTTTTTGAGGTCTTTGGCCCATTAAGTTTTAAGATTAAGTTTAATTGTTAGAATAACATATTCCGAGACTGGCCAAATGGAACAAGAAAATTTAGAATAAAAAAATCTTAACATCCTCTGCGTACATAAGTACTAAGGAGTTCGTTTAAGCAGGGGGTTAGTCATTAATAAAAATAATAAAATGTATCGGCCCATGATGGCTTCCTTGGGAACTTCTGATGTAACTTTGACATCCAAATGGGGGCTTAGAATTTTTAAGGACCCCATGACTGCATTCCACCACTAGGATTTTTATGAATATGATTTTGAATGCATCCATTTTTTTTTTTGGTTCATTTAAAAAAGTTTAAATATTTTCATTGTTACTAGTATCCAAATTCAAAATATGGCCCAAATAGGGCCCTAATGAACATTTTTGTAACCACTTTCTAGCAAAAAGCTTTAACACTGTTGAAAATTTTTTGGAAATAATTCAAGTGTCTTGTATATGCCCGTAGAAAGTCTCAAAAAGGGCTGATTTAAGCCAAATAAAAACGAAAAATAAAGCTATAAACGTGTTCCTTTCTCTGAGCGGCAAACGTGTCTTCGAACAGTAGGAAGTAATTCGTCCGTCCATAATCAAGGCTTCACTTATTCTCCTAATGAGAAATCATTTAATTTTGGATCTTTATTGGTAATTAGCAATTACTCACGCTTCTGTCAAAAGGTATACATAAATAAACACCAAATCGTGTTTCCGGTAACTTAAAAAATTAGCAAAGTCGGATTTCCCACCACTTAACACAGTTCTGAATTATTAATCGACTCGGGCATCTAATCAACCGCAATTAGGAAAATTATCAAAAACTTTGCAATTATTTAATTTCGCTTTTATTTATTAAAATGGGCTGCAGTACTTATGAAATAATTTGGTTTCCAAATATTCGACAACATGTTTACAATATTTTAGAGACAACCAAAATGAACGATTTTTAATTGATGTATTGCTTAAATGTTATGGTAAAATCGGTATTGATAATAATTAAGAATGTATATTTTTGCCCAAAATTACAAGCGCGCTACTTAAGGTGACATACAAAACCAAAAATAAAGTGGAAAATAACGCAAAGAACAATTGAATAAAAAATAAACTTGCCAAAATGAGGACGTTGATAACTGTTTAAAACCGGTTTACCTTAGCGTATGAACTCATACACTTTTACAAACACACATACGTTTAAAATTTTTGTTTTAAAAAGTTAAACATGTATATACAAATATGTATGGGAGGTGTAACACAGGCTCCTGGTGATTTACAACAAGCGACATTCACGGGACATATGTATGTATTTATACAAAAAGTCGAGATCCAACGCTGGTGAAAAAAATTAATAATTCATATCAGTCGAGTCCCCCGCGCACTAACGACCTTTGCTGGGAGAAACCGCGATGAAATCAGAACTAATGCAAACCTACTGCACTGCATCAGCATGTAAAACATCGGAGAAGGGGAAGTGGATCCAACAAACCCAAAAGCTTATGATAATTAACGGGGCTTTTTATTAGAAAGAATCCTATCTCTTTCTAATGTGGAATGAGGGTTTAATACAAAACGAGAAACTATAATATAGGTATAAAACAATATGAGGGATTAGATCACTATTTGCGACATAAATTATAATAATACATAAACATACATAAATAATACATAATAAATAAATTACAATAATTTGTAGCAATATATGTAATATTTTATTATTAAAAATATTATATTTCCTAATTTTTTTAAGGTATACTTGTACTCCTTCCACGAATACCAAAGATTCCTTCAGACTTACTCATTCCATTAAGACACCTACAATACCATATCTGTTATTTGCCATGACGTCGAACAATGTATTAGATCTCAAAAATACCGCCTTATCACATGGCCAATTATATTTGTCATTTTTGGAAAACCATCAAGTTTAACTAATATTAATGTTTATTAATTGAGATTAACATTAAATTAAAGTAATATTTTTGATTGATTTTTGATTTTTTTTATTTCATAAATTTTGTAATCCCGAATCGCTTTAGGTATCATTTTCAAGGTTTATATTTACCATTTAGTACGATTTTAATGACACTTTCATTTCTATTATTGACTATAATAAAATCATTTTCTTTGATGCAAATTAAAAATTTATTAAAATTTGCTCGAAAAAATATGTCGGATATGTATATCCAAAAAATTTTTGTGATTTGATTTGTGTAACGTTGAAATGTATAAAAAACGTTAGAATATTTGGTTATATGGTGTTTGGATAATATTTCAATTTATTATATTATTTTATCTTTTAACGAACATACATATTTGGTTTTGCGCCCGTTTTGTGAATAAAAAATGGCAAAGCTATAGTAAAAATAAAGAGGTGCTTAAATAAAACTGTAAAAAGAGGTGTCCAAAAACACTAACTAAAAACAATAATTTAAATATTGTATAATGGTTATTTCGATAATGGGTTTTTTTCGAAAAACCTTAGGTGTCTGTGCGTCCCAGCTTCCTCGGCTGAGTCGTAGATATCGTTCATCAAAATAGACAAATTATTACTGCAGGTATTTGTTCGGGTATGAGTCTATAAAAAAAGTCGTAAAAACTCGATGGAATCGATTGTTTCAAGAAAGTGAATCGATGGTGTCTACCCTCGATTTTCCAGTGTCTCACAATTGACAAGAACTTAAAATTTTTCTCAAAATCATGTTTTCAAATTCGCAGCCATGAGTTATTATTATTATAAAAAGTTATTTATTGATCCTTCTAAACTTTTACATCTCTATTGTCAGTAAGAGTATTTTCTATAGGAACCTATAAATGTTGCAAATTTGTCTACAAAATATTATTTTTGTTTTACAATACAATAGAAACAAGAAAGGAAAGGTTACTTCGGGGAAAGCCGAACCCTTGAAGTCAAATGTGGCTTCCATTGGTAAAAGGTATAGGAAATACTGTATACAAAATTTCAAAATCAGAGTAGTTCCTTATAAAATGGATTTTGAAAAAGTCTGCAGTTTCTACTCCCAAAACACCAAAGTTGTGGCACGAACGTTCAGTTATATGGCAGTTACATATAAAAGATATAGTCGTCTGATTTCTACACAATGATTGAAATTTCTTTCATAACTCATAAATTTTCTATCAGCAAAACATGATAGCTATAGAATTTCCGATCGTTCAGTTATATAGCAGCTATATGATAGTCGACAGGTCCGGGACGTTCTGGCGCATTTTCAGCGTGCAAAGGAAAGAAGGGTGGGTGTAAAGTTTAATATCTATTGTCTTAAAACTAAGAGACTTGTTTGCGATGAAACATATAAACGAACAGACTGACATGCTTATATCGACTTAAGAGGTTATAATCATCAAAAATATACAATTTGTCAAGAAACAGCTTGCACACTGAACATAAATTGTATTTGTATGTAGTCAAAATTATAATACCCACTAAAAATAAACCTTCGATCATTCCCGTCGAATTAGATGTGTAGCAGAGGCGATGACCCGTCTCAGCGAAAGATACATAAAAAGACTGGACAACCACCCCAACCACCTGGCCATCAACCTCCTAGATAATAGGCAATCCCTAAGACGCCTGAAAAGGAAACACCCGCTTGACCTCCCCAACCTATAGACACCTAAGTCAACCTCATTGATATACATTCCATGTACCTCCCTTAAGTCAAGGTCTCCCCCAAACCATTTAATGATTGTCCACTCGGATAGATTTTAAATACAAAATAAGAATGTTAAAAAAAAAACAAAAAAACAAAGTTTTTGAACTTAAAGTCTTTGTTGCCGGTTTTAAGTTAGTTAATGTTAAAAATGTATTATTTTAACTCTTTTTTCAAATACTTTAATTGAAAAGATTAAAACGCGGATTTTTACAAACAATTTGTGGACAAAATCTTTATTATAGCTATTTTTTGCTTTCGCATACATCTATAATTTATGATTTGTGCCTTTTTATGTTTGGGTGCAACCGAGTAATGCAATGTGTAGCCAAACTATATTTACCAAACTATCAAAGTTTTCATTCAAAGTTTTTAAGTTTCATATACAATTATTCCGCCATAAACTTTTCTATGGATATGTATTAAGGATTAGATGTTAAAATTATTTCTACACAATTATTTCGAAAACCGTGTTTTTCGGCTGAGGACAATCTTCTAGTCAAAAAGCGATGTGTAAAAGCATTTCCGCGCAATTACATACAAACATATTTGACATATAGGTACATGTTCAAACTTAATGGAAGCTGGTTAGTTAGAAATTAGTTTAATTGCAGATATCCCCGTAATTTGAAATTCACGAAAAATTTAAGGGAGGGTAACAATTCATAAATGCCTCTTCTATTAATTTAAAGCGGTTAACAGCAACAAATATTATCTTTCGTGTGAAAAGAACCTAATAGGTAACAAATATAAATGCAACTGCTAATTAAAAACAAGAGATTACGGCAATAGTCCAGTTCCTTCATAATAATATATCCGGTATTTATTTTATCTTCCTTCTTTTTCTAAAATAAATATTACTTGCTCAGACAAGCAAACCTTTCATATCTTTGTTCTGGAAAGATAGCTATTTGACAGGAGTTCCTCCAGTTAGTGTTCTTGGGCCATCTCTTTACTTAACTTACTTTACACTTATGATATGCCCAGAGCTAGCGCGATTGGACTACTATATATCAAAAATCCGTATCACTACCTATGCGGATTTGTCCAGATCAAAGTGCATATACGAAGCTCCGGTGCAAGCAATCCAGCCAAGTGCGCAGTGGCCACTTCCACTCTTCGCAGGGGTCTTCGCCCTGAACTCTTCCTACATGGAGAGATACTGTAACAGAAGAATGAACAAAAGCACCTTGACGTCACTCTAGCAAGAGGCTGATTTTTCTATCACTCATAAAAATTGTCCTATAAAGCTTGACCGTAAAAGAGAAGAAGCGTTGGTGATTGATTCGCTCAAACAGGAAGCTAAGGCTCGTAAACAAAAAAATATCTACCACGGCGGACAAGACTCACTTAAACAAAATCACGGGTTTTTAAAACTCTTTTCTTAAACATATATCTGGTGCAGATCGTAATATTATCTTAATATCGAGAAGACAAAATGCAAAGACAAAAAGGATGGATATTATGGACCTATAATTTAGAAACTTTTCTTACATATTTTTGTTTTTTTTTCTACTGCATTGAAAAGTGCTAAACGTTGACATAACTATATTGTATATAAATAATTAAAAAATAACAAAATTATGTAAATTTAAAAAATGACACAAAATGTCTTTAATTTTTTTTCAGTTTAGCTCAATTTTAATTTGACTAAAAACATGTTTTGCCTAAAAACTGAAGAAAAGTGACTAGAGAAAAATTACGTTTTTGGAGGCAGGAGGGCGCGTGGCAAAAATGTTAACAAATGAACTGCGTGAACATCATAGGAGTCTACATGACCCCATCACTTATAGTCTCTGAGATTGACACGTTCATTCAGGTACGCAGATAGACTGACATGGATAGATCGACTCGGCTGATCCTGATCAAGAATCTATATCTTTATGAGATCGGAAACTCTTTCTTTCATTTGCACGAATGCAACATACCTTTTAACTTTCCGAGTACTTTATAAAATCAAATACATTATTTATTTGTATTTTTGTCACGTTGTCGAGGGAATGGTTGAATAGGCTTTCCTTTAATTTTTAATTTAAGAACATCGAGTTCTTAATTCTTTTTATTGTAGCCTTATAACTAAAAGACAAAATCGGCAAACAGTATTAAGACACTGTTCTCCACAATTTTTTTGGCTTTATGAACTTAGACAAACAAATTCAACAATAAAACCGAATACTTAATAAACGAAAATCGGTACAAAAATTGGTTTGGATGGGTTCAAACTAGTTAATTACTAGTTCAGAACAACTTAATGATCTTCATCTAAACAATACCTCAACTCTATTCGCTTCTCAATTTTCACACACTATCGAAGCAACTAGTATTTTAATTATGGTTTTATTTATTCCACTTCTATTTCAGGCCAAGCTTTTGTAATTACTGGGCTGTGGCTTTGGCTCGAAATCCAACCTAAACTGGATTGGAAGCTCGTAGAATATGCATACGACCAAAATGACTATTAAAACAGTAGTCAAAGACACTAGTCATAACATCAGCAGTAACGATTTCTTCACCGTCCAAATTCATCGCCAGGTGATTCAGTACACTAGTATGTATCTGTTACGAACGGTATAAATCTTAAAGCTATTATGTGTTTTAAAGCTATTACATTCCAAATTGTCCGCGCTGCTTTAAGGATCCCTGGTGCGAGTCCTCAGATGCAGGCTTGGCAGTCTGCTGATAAACTAGACCGTCGACACCCGGTATAGTGTTGCAACCAACACATGCGTGTAGGGTTTCATGTATGAAAGAGTCGCATTCCATGCAAAAGAACTGCTGGCAGAAGCCGCATTTGAAGATGCTTTTGTCAGCGACAGAGTTAAGAACCTTGGCACAAGCGTAGCATTCCCTCACACCCCCATTGTAATCTGAGGAAACCGCAGGCATCGATTCAAAAGGCACCTCCTCGAAGTTTGGCACAGGGAACAGGTGGTGATAGGAACGGGCAAGATGAGGCGCTGAAACAAGGGTAAGCCCGCAGGATTGGCATTCTACGGGCAACTCGCAGTACTTGCTGTTGCATTGAGGGCAATGGTGACCGGTGGTGCAGAGTACGCTAGGTTCCTCCAGGTTCTCTATGTGACACATGCACATGGACAAGGGAGCGTCTTTGCCCTCCACCTCATTCTTGGTGTGGGGAAATCCCATGCGAATAAGGGAGTTATGCTGTGTTTTCGCCGCCGGCGGCGGATCCACTTGAGACATAAGCTGATCTCGGAAGTGGGCGTCGTCTAGAACTGCACCAAAAGTGCCCAATGTTTGTTGCGTAAGATATCGGGCCACATGAATCTCCGCTGATAGAGATATGACAGAGCATCGAATTCCCTCTTTTTTTAGCTCGTCTATTGTAAGGTTAATGTCAACAGGGTCGCAGGTGGTGAGGGAGCCCATTATGACGACAATCTCACGGGACGCATGCGAAGGTACAACTTTTAAAGTTTTTAGCGCCAGATCCAGTCCGTTTTGTAGGGATGGTTCGCTGGTCAGGGAAACGTTCACCAAGCTGTAATCATAACATTTAAATAAACGTACGGGTCAAACAGCATTTAGTCGACGTACCTTTCCAGCGCTTTTAAATGGACTCGCGACGTTCCAGTCAGTTCCGTCACCTTTTCGGCCCTCTTAGCCTTTAGCGCAATAATACCAAGCTGACTAATGGGGTTCTGATCAAAGAACTCCTCGATGAACTGCTCCAACAACTTGATTGTGCAGCGAAGTCTCGTGGGCTTCAAGTCCGGTACGCTCATTGACTCGGAACAATCCACCACTACAAAGAGATGTCGCATCATACCAAGCCGGTTCTGTTTTGTCTTCCGCGCCAGCCTCTGCCGCTTAGCCTTAAGGATAATTTCGGCAATGGCTCCGTCCAGTAAACCATCCTCGTCATCCTTGATGGCTTCCCTAAGAATAAAAGAACAGTATAGGGTGCTGCCAAAAATAGGATGGCCCCTTGAGCACTTACCATGTTTTTTCGTATCCGGTCTCCCACCGGTACTCCTTCTGGTCGTCATGTTCATCATCGGCCATCGTTGCAATCGGCGTTTATTTCTGCCTTGGTAAAAAGGAGCCTGTGGAGCAGTGGAGATTTTGTGATGCCTCAAAGCAAGCCGGCAAAACAGGGCAGCGGAATTAGTGGTGCCACTACTCAGTGGTGCCAAATTAGCTATTTTATAGTTAAAACTAGCTATTTTTTATCACTGATACTCAATTTAGCTGGAGGGCTGTTGTTTTGGCTAGTTCACAACATTTTTGTTTTCAATTTTAAAAGTTTCTACAAATTTTCCAATTATACTCATTAATTGGCTGACTTGCATGATAATGCAATAACACTCAGCGTGAACTAATTTGGTAATTAAAATACACATTACATGCATTTTTTTCGCCAAATACACAAATGGTATTTTTTTTCCAATACCTAAATGGTATTTTTTGCGATACTCTTACGGCTCAGTGCCACATTCAAAAAGTTTGAAGTACCATAGGAAAATTCAATGATAGAAAGTATCCGCCCAAGTCAAATGATATGAAATTAAAACATACATTCAATATTTATAAATTAATGGCGACTTTACTTATTAATTCCGAACAAAGTGGACTCAATTTAAAAATTCGTAGATACCAAGAAGGTTAAAGCTGACAAACCAAAGGGAGTTTGTATGGACGTTGTTTGTACTTAGAAGATCATACTTCATAATTTTTACAAAAGTAAAGGCTATAAAAGTTTACATAAAAATTCCACGGATTTTTTACCATTGCTAAAAAACGATCAGAACACTAGACTTAAGTTAGAAAATATAATTTTTTTACGGTTTTTTATCACGTGATAACTGTATACGCTGAAACGTTCTAATTTTCAAAAATGGATGGCGCTAATTCTTCTCGTCTATTAATTTAATTTCCCCTCTTTAACCGTTTCAAATTTCCTCTTATATAGTTTTAATTTCACCACTGTTATTAAATTAAATTTCCCACTTTTACCGATTGTATTTTATATCGGCAGCCTGTTGTTATACTACAATATAATAATCGGCGAAACGTTATATCATTTATTAATAAAATAAATAGCTCAGTTAGATTTTAAGTATCTAAAATTATTTAACAATACTCATATATATATATGTACATATATGTATATATATATATTTAATGAGTATTGTTAAATAATTTTAGATACTTAAAATTAAAACTAAATATATATATGTTAATATATATCTATATATATAAATATCTAATCTAAAAAATATAAAAAAAAAAATAAATAAATAAATAAAAATATCTAAAAACTATTAAAAACCTAATATATTAAATACTTTTAGATACTTAAAATATAACTAATCTAATCTAATCTAATCTTTATATATATATATATATTATATATATATATAAATATAATTATATATATAAATATATATTTATATAAATAGATATATAATTATATACAAATTAAAAGTTCATACATTTAAAAGAAAATAAATAATTAATTAAGTTATAATGCCAAAAAAAACTTGGGAATACTCAAGGAATAGACTCCTCCTCCTGCACCGCGCAGCGCTTGTTCTCTTCCATACGCCAGTGCTGGGTAATGAAATATTGCAGGAAAACGCTAATCAGCCTGCCCAGGAAGGCTGTCAACGATTCCACACGATTTTCACAATCCACTACGACGCCAAAATCGGGAAAGAATCACCTTTTTTTTAACAAAACTAAAAAACAGAATCCAGTGTTGAAAAAAAAGCGGTAAAATCATTATAATTAACAGGTCGTGCTACAGAAGCTTTCTGATCACGCTGAGGAAGTACTTAGGCGTCAACAGTCCGATGGCAAAGGTCCAAAACATTGTGCGCCAAAACCCACTGGCGTCTCAGCGGAGGAAACAATTTCTCCATTGACCACACCAAATCAAGTCTTTAGGATGTATTCTTGTAAGTGGGGCAGCAGCTCCGTACAGATCACGACGCTTCATTTTGTTCTGCCATTATTTGACTTCACCTACATATTTATGGCATCTTGGCCATGTCATCCAGCAAACGGATTCCAGTTTGAAGAGAAAAAGTCGGATCCTCAAACATAAAGGTAAGCAAGCTGGCTTGCAAAATCCAATGTCCTTTTCCTGAATGTTTTTTTTTACCCTGTTACATTTATTTTAAAATAATATTTAAAAAACATTTTTGTGTCACTCAAAAACCATTTTCATATAGTTCCTTTTTATTTGTAAGCTATGGGTTTTACATTTCATTATTTTGCATGAAGGACTTAGTTGCTCTGGCAATAATTATTGTACCTCCTGAATCAAAATTCTTAGGTACAATTAAAATTAAAACATTTAATTATGTTAATCCAGTTTGCAAATAACCGTCAAGGTTATGACATTGCCACATATCAAAATATACCAACAAAAAATACCAAACAAAACATTCACATTTAGCGTACTATTTTTTTATTTGTAATACTTCATGTTTTATTTAAATCATGTATTTATGTTTTCATATTCATTTCGAAATTGAGAAGACAAGATATCAAAGCAATGAGTATAAAAAATTAGTTTCGTGAAGCCGAAAGAATAAAGACCAAAGTTACCATATCGTTGAATTGTTCCACCACGCTACCCGATTGGGTAATAAAGTGCACTGCCGCACGGGCGAACTGGGAATGGCGCTACCCTCAATTGAAGGGCCTTAAAGACTTGTAAAACGAAAATTCAAAATTTTCTATAAGAAATGCGAGAAAACGCGTTATCCAACACACGAGTTTAGGTATAAGAATCGTAAATACATATACATCTCGGGAAATGCACAAATATAAACGAAGGGCTTTAGTAAGTCTGTGCAGCCGAGTCAGAGCATCAGTGCGATTTTCGTGCAGCTTTGGCATTCAGAGTTAGCGCCTACAGTTTACAATCGTAAGCAGGAGCGTGCTGCAAAATTTGAACTAGTTAAACTAAAGTTCAGTTTAACTATTATTGTGTTTTGTTGGAAATATTGTTTATGAAGGTGCGTTGCGGTCCAAGTAATATTACAAATCACTGCCAGTGTTTTACACGTCAAAGCGAAAATCGTGAAATAGTGGAAACTCTTAGCGGGATAAATAGTTGAATTCTGAAAAGTAGATTTAAATGCGAATATATAAACATATACATAAATGTAAACATTGTATATAAAACTGTTATGCGTCCCGTGTAATGATTAATAAATATGCCCAAACAGATTTTAAACGGCAACGACTTGTATATTCCTTTTTGCATACGAATCGACATTAGGCTTCATACGATTTCTTTAATGGAAGTACCTGCTACTTGTTTTCACTGTTTTTTTCTGGTTTGGGTCCAAAAGAGCCGCTGCATTCTTTTTATTGCAGATGTGCAAAAACCCACCATGTGGGAACACACCGCGCACTACTGGCGTTGCCACCTGGGACACGTTTGCACAAACACACCACGGCACTGTACTTTTTTTTTTCGTCTGTTAGTTGATATTTAAAACAAGCCATAACATTAAACGTATATAAGCGTTGGTTTGATATATTTAATTTGCGGTCCACAGAAGCCTAGGAGCTGGGCCCGTGTATAATGTTGGCACAGGAGATCGCACCGACAGAAATTGGGAAACACGCAAACATTATCAGGGGTAAGTTGCTAAATGTGTGAAAAGACTCGGAAAATGTTCATATCAAAAATTTTTTTTATGAATAGCTGCTCAGGAGGAACTTGCAAACATGGATGTGCTTGTGTGCGGTCGTTGTTTGAGAGCCTATAATTTTGTGGAGGAGTTTCAGTCCCACAAGGAAGATGCCTGTGAAAAGGAAAACGCCAACTTGAAAGAGTCTTTGGATACGAAGCCGACTATTTGGGCGTTTACTTTGTGGAAAGCCACCCAATTGCACACACGCAAAGATGCTTATTCGGGAAACTCATGGGCTCTATACCAGCACTGGGTGAAGCTGGAGGATAGTGTCAGGGAACCGTGGATCGTAGCTGGAAAGACTATACAGTCATTCGGCAAGATTGCTCACGGGCAGCTCCAGGACATGCCTGTGCGCATAACCAAGACTGTTGTGAACCCCAATAATAACACCTCTAATAGCAATAATGTCAATGTTTCGCCAACGAGAAGTAACAAGCGTACTAGATAAATTAATCCAATAAACTAAAAACGTATGTTTCCAGAATCCCCGGCCGGCAAGTTACCAACCATATCAAACCAGTTGAAGGATACTGAGAATGAGCGACCAAAGTCGAAACCTGGCACTCCAACGCCGTCGGTGCCTTCTAGTGGAGTAGTCAAGCCAAATAACCGCATAGCTATTCGAATTGATTCGAAGACAGAACAGCGTACAGAAGAGGCAGTTGAAAAAATTGTAGCTAAGCGGTACAATCCACGACGAAAGACGCATGAATATTTAGTGAAATGGGTTGATCGCTCGCATCATGAGAACACCTGGGAGGTCACGGCCAACCTTGAACGAGTTCCCTATTTTCTACAGATGTTTGAAAAGCAGCTGGCGAAGCAGAAGATGACCAGGGAGAAGGGTCTCGACGCTCTTAAGCGTATGCAAACACCAATATCTGGCTCCAAATCGGAGGCGGCAGCTCCACTTAGCCCGGTTGCGGCACAATCCCAAATATCGCCATCTTCTCGCCCCTCCCGCACTTCAAAGACCAAGGCAATGGATTCATTTAAGCAATGGGTCAATGAAAAGGACGGTGGAGAAGGATCTTCGTCACCCTCATCAGCTAATGAAGACGAATCGGCTACAGAGCAAGAATGGACTTCGTCGGCGGGAGCTGCTAAGCGCAAATTAGATCGTACAGACTCCAGTATGGAGGAGAGTGGGCTTAACGATTCAATGGACTTGGAGGACTTGGAAGAAGACTTGCCATCCCACACAGTGAAGCGTCTAAAAAACGGCTGTAGTTCCGTGCAGCTGAATAAGCCTCGCGTTCAACTCGCCGACAAGCTGCAGACTAAGGTAAACGGCAACTCAAGTATATCTGCTCCACACCAGAAGATGGGTGAAATAATATACACGGAGGACAGCACCAGCTCTGGAATGTTTCGCAAACCCGAGATGCCAAACACGCTTCACCTGGTAAATAGTTGATTAGTTTCTTAAAGTAATTGATTAAATTCGAATCTTGTAACCCCTTTTAGAAGAAGGAAAAGACTGAATGTCCGGTTCGGTATCTTACGCGCTCCGAGGTGGCCAGCAATTCGAGAGGCGTTTTTCGGGTTGATACCTCTGAAACTCCGTCTTCCGCTTCTCCAGCAGCTGTACAGACCCAGAAGTTGCCTTCAAGCGGAGGCATAGCCAAGCGTCTGCCCACTGCTAGGCCTGCCCATTCTGGCGCCAGCTCGCCCATTACTGTAGGCCAACGTCAACAGGTTTTGCGGACCCCAGGCACTACAGCTATGGTGCAGCGGAGACCTGCTGTTGGGGTTAATTCCAATGTGCGCCTGAACCAACAGCAAATCCCGGCGAGGGCTCACCCCGGTGGTCGTGTATTGGCCCGTGCTGGAGCAGGACCTCTTCAGCAACGACAAGCGACAGCGGCACCTCAAGGCGCTAAAGCAGTAACTCCCGAGCAAAAGATTCTTCAGTTATCAAAGTCCGGCGATCTAAAGGTAACCCGCAAAGTGGTGACCAGAGAAGAGTTGATCGCGCAACGTACTGCTCAAGCCCGGCAGCGGCAGCAACAAGCCCAAGCCCAGATGCAGAAAGTGGCTGCAAGCCGGCAGCGGATTGTTTCCAAACCTTTAAGTCAACCTACACCTGTGCAAATGGAGATCGAAGAGGAAGTGCAACACCAGGCTCAGCTGTGCCCAATTACGGGAAAGCTAATTGGTCAGGAGGAGACTCAATTGCAAATGGAACAGGAGCAGCAACAAGAGCAACAGCGCGAGCAGTTGGAAGCAGCGGCGCAGGCTCTGTTAAGTGGGGATCAACAGGTTCTTACCAACGAGGACGGATCAGCCTTGCTTGTTCGAGGCGAAGATGGAACCGTTTATCAGGTGGCGGGAAAGAATGCAGAAGGACAGACTATTCTTGTAACTCAGGGGCCAGACGGCGAACAGCAATTTGCCTACGTAGCGTCTGCTGAGGGAGAAGACCAAGATGTCCTCTCCCTGGATCATGCAGTGGCCGAGGCCGTCCATGCTAGTGAGCAGGAGGATGCACAAAACGCCGCTGCTGCAGCGGGTGAAGGAGAGCAAATTCTCGTATCTATGACTGAAGAGGAGTTGGCCCAACACCAGGCAGCAGTGCTTCAACAGGCGGAGGCTGCCACAACTGGTACAGGAACACCGGCTACGGCCCAAATACACATAACTACTTCTGACAGCGACGGTATGGAATCCCAGATACCTGCCGAAGTAGTTCAAGCTGACTTGCCATCCCCTGGTTCGTTATTACTTAAAAGAAATTTAAATTATAAATCTAAAATTAATGTTCATATTTTCAGGAGGTACACGTCGCGTCGTATTGCTTTTACAGGATGGAACCTTTATGATGACTGAGATGCATGAAGATCAATTCAAAACTCTTAACATCGCGACGTAGAAACTCTGATACATGCTGCAAAAAGATGTATAAATTGGTCAACTCCCCACCTCCAGTTTCGCAAAGTCCAAATCATTCCCACATTGCAGGTTCACATTAAGTGTCATTTATGCTTTATGCATGTTAAATTCACAACTCGTTGACCAGAAAACATTGCGCAAAACCTAACTGTAACATTAGCCAAAATAGTAAATGGGTCGATGGAATTTGCAGCCAACGACCAATAAATTTGGCTAACTTTAAATTAAATTATTCAATTGCGGGGAGACTTGAATGTGTGAATAGCGAATTTTCTTTTGCAAAATACTTTAATAAAACATGTTGCAGATCCGGCAACGGAAACATGGTTTTTTAAAATATTTACCTAAGAAAAGGTAGGCAATCGTATAGGGAAAATAAGTAGCGTACGTCAGTAATTGTAAATTGGAGCTCCCAAAATACAGTTTTTGCATTTCTAAATGAACAACAACTAAGGAACGACTAAACATAGCTGTAACAAATTTAATGAAATATATTAATTGTAAATTATTTAAGTATTTTAACTAGATACATATATACAAAAAAGCTGATTCATTTTGTTTCGTAAAAAAAACAATAATGGTTTTCAATTGACACAGCATTGACCGAAATAGGGATAAAGAATTGCGCTCACAAGGGAAATCCCATAAAAATGTATTCATATTTAAGGTCTACATTATCATGATCCCAAACTATTCAATTATATGTACTTTTAATTAATAAGCGAACACGTAGTTTTTTTTGTCTCACTTTTAATTGTGCTGTTTTTGTTCCATCAAAGAATAGAGTTCCATAAAAAACTAGAGAATTAAATCTCTTATTAAAAATCAGGATAGCTACGTCAAAACCTTACATTTTCAGTAAAAATGCTCAATACTTATTAGATCTTTTAATCGGGATGTTTCAGTTTTCCAGGTTGCACCAATTATGATTTGAAAAACAGCCAAGGATAGGGGAATCTGATTGTCAAATATCAACTTCCATCAACATACCATTTCCCTATAACGAGTTTATTTAATAAGCATAATAAAAAAGACACCAATGAAATTTAAATGTTAAAATTGTTTATATTGCATTTTTTATAAATTTAGCTATGAAGAATCCCACAGTATCTAATTCATCTTTGTGGTGTCCTTTGCTCGGCCCAAACCTTTGAAGCATCAGGGATTGGGATGTATCCAAATCCTCCACTGCAAAGCCAGGGCCCCCCCAGCGCGGCGTTGATTCTACCAAGCTAAGCTCTGGATATTTTTTTAACGCCCATGCGACGATGCCTTCGCATTCCTGCTCAGTGACAGTGCAGGTACTGTATACGAGTGTGCCACCAGTTCGGAGGAGCTGAACTGCCTGTGAAAAAAGGCGCTTTTGAATATTGGGATACGACCTAAGAACTTTAGGGTTTTTTATTTTCCAGGACAGTTGGGGGCGATTACCAAGGCCACTGCAAGGAGCATCCAATAAAATCCGATCAAAGCTGCCGCAGGGATATGGCGGCTCGGAACCTGAAGTGGCCAGAGGATCAACTGCCTTAGTAGAATCAAACTGGTGTAACTGAATGCTACTGTAGTTATCTAGCTTAGATCGCATTGTCCGTACGCGGCTCTTGGAATTGTCTAATGCCACCACGTATCCCTGGTCGCCCATTAGCTCAGCTATGTGAGTTGTTTTATTACCAGGAGCAGCGCACATATCTAAGATGCGCTCTCCAGGCTGTGGATCGAGAACACGAGCGCACACCATTGAGGGAAGATTTTGTAGCAGGGCATCCGCGCAACTTAAGTCGCCAAGTCCTGGTACCACCCCACTGACAGTTGACATCATTTCCACAGCGACACCGGTTGCAGGCTCGGCATCGTTGAACAGTTGATGGCGCCGCATCAGTACCTTCCCTCTGCCCACGAACATTTTTTCATCACTTTCAAATCGTACAGCCGTACCTCGCTTACATCTTCCACTCAGGTCGGCAAATATGTTAACTAGTTCCTCGAAATGGGTACGATGTTCCATCGCGAGAACACCCGGGGCATATATGTGCGCTCCACGCAAAAGGGCAGCGCCACAGGTTGAATCTACCATAACCTCCTTCAGTGTAGGGTCAGGATCGATCTTCACGCTGTGTGAATCCAAAGGATCAATGCAAAGAACCTCCGGTAAGCTCTTTAGGCCATAGACCTTGGGTGCATCTTTTCCGTAGCGGGTCACGAGGGTGTCTGAAACTATTTTTTTGAAATTGGCCACTGTGGAACGCAGAGTGTTTACCCTGTACGTTGTGGTTCGTGGTGCAATGCAGAGCCATTCCAGAAGAGGAGCAAGAGCCGTAGACTGAACATGAAACAAAAATAATGAGTTAGCACTGAACTGTTTATTTTTAATAGAAGGAATTCATTACATTTGCTTTCAAGATTTCCGCCTCCAATTGCGGACAACTTAGAAATGGTGACTTTGGATAATGCATAGATGAAGCTGAAGAACTATAGAAATTATATAGATCTAGAGGCGAAGAATCATCGCCGGCAACATCGATGGCATCGATGTTTTCAAAACATCAATAACATCGGTGGCAAACTTGTCAACATTTATGTTTTTCCACCGCTAGTGAATTGTTGTCGCCATTTGAAGATGCGGCGCAATCGGTTTCTATTGGTATCTACAAATAGGTGTCTGTTTCTATAATCATAGCTGTCATATGCAACCTGGAACATAAAATGAATGAATGGAATTCTAAAAAAAACCGCTTGTACTGTCGCATTATGAAACGCGTGCGATCCCACACATTTCCGCCTACATGGCTCTGTGATTCAAGCAGGAGGGGTTTTTATCAACACTACTCTCTCGCTTCTAAAATTATCTGTGTGCCGGCTTTCTCTTGCGAATCAGAGCAAGGTGGACCAGAAAACCTTCCCATGTCGTAGGTAAATTTCTTTTTATAAACAAAAATTAGCATCTCAATAAAGTTAGGTAGTTTCAAAAAAAAATTTTTTTAATATTTTTATATAAAAACATCCAAAATATCGATGACTGCGGACATCGATGGTTCTCCACGTCTAGAGTGATGACGGGTTTTAACGCACCAAGGCGAAAAATAATCGAATATTCTTCATATAAATAATATTACTCTGGACGGTAGTCCACGTAGGTGACGAACGGCATCCGAAGTGTACGGTACTAAAGATTTACTCGTAACAGAATGAATTCAATACAACAGAAATCTTAAAAAATGTGTGTAAACATAAATTTGTAAAATAATTTGTGGTCGCTAAAGCAAACTGAAGAGTTTTAAACAACTCATCATTTGTCTTCAAAGACCCCCCATTAATTCCTACTCGAGGAAATCGCTTATTTTTTTATATATCGCTCTAGATCTAACTTCAGTCATCCACTAAGTTATTTTATTTTCGTACTTTCTATTCCTGCTTAGAAACCTGTAAAATTCTCGAAATAATTTCTTTTTATAAAATGCTAGTTTAGACCTATAAGAATGTGTTTTTGAAAATTGGTAGGATTACCTCAAAATATTTCATTTCATTTGATAATTGTAAGACACTAGATGTATGAGAAAATAGCTTAATTGGCAACACTGGTGGGGAGACGTGGCAGTATTCGTGTATATTCACCACGAATTAGCTCTCTCTGTAACGCTCTTGCTTGCGTGCTGGCGACGGTCCTGCCCCGAACCGGTAATATATTTACGAATCGGGTACGACCAAAATCATGGTTGCGCACGATCTCGAACATGGTTCTCACGCCAACAGAAAAGAACAACGTATCGAATATTCAATGGTCAAAGTGTGTAAAATATATCGATATATTGATATGAACAACCCTACAAGTTTGGTGAGTTGGCTGTTTTTCAACTGCAAGTGTATTCTCGTGAAGTTATACTCTGTGATTTTTGACATTTCCAAGCCGAAATTTTTAAAATTTCCGCTCAAATCTCTGTGCATTTGACGTAATTAGTTGGTGCGTATGAGGTCTTAGTCAAGATAAGGGGTTGAACACGGAAACAAAGTCCATTTCGATTTTAAGAATCTGAAACAATGTGGATGATTTGGTGTGTTCGTATTGGTGTGCGACGTTTGAACACACACATCCACACAAAAATGCGGCTGTGGGGAATTGTGGTTTGAATAGTCTTATTAGTCGTCCAGTTTATCGTTGGCTTTTATTTGTTGCTCCTTTTAAGGACCCAATATTTGCTACTAATTTCCTCAACAAGACGCTCATTAAATTATACTAAACATGTTTTAGAAGGATGGTTACCACGCATTCGTCTAATATCGGAGAACTTGTTATCGATAGGCTCTCATCCTTATCTACGCCATTCGGTGTGTGGTGTGTTTGTTAGCAGAGAAAATTCTGTCCACTAAAATTAAAAGTCCCTAAAGAAGCTCAATTATCGGTAAATAGACGTGAAATGTGTGTTTAAGGGAATCTTTTACTTTTTAGAGAGATACATATCGGGCTCTAAATGAATACTCTTAACGAGCTTAAAAACAAGGCTTCCGCCGTGCCATATAAAACCGCAGAGAAAAAAGCATACGTCACTTACACACACGCAAGGAAACCACGTATATTCGGTTTTGCAATGTGTTTCATTTGAAATGCAACGTATGGCGAAGCGCGTAATATTCCGCTGGGAACACACCTTTGATGATTAACCATTATTGAGTGTTGTCGCCAAAATGGGCCCTGGAAACGTAAATTAGTTGAAAAAGCAAATGCAAATACTGGGCTAGACGTAGTAGGCAACCCTAGACTGCTGCTAAAGTGTGTGCGTGCAGTGGTGTGGTGTGGCAGTGTATGTGTGAGTCGGGTCCACCTCCCTCCCAGCTTGGCAAATAAAAGTTGCGACGTGTAGTTTTCGAATGTGTCTTCGGCGTCCCATTGCTCTTGGTTGGGATCAAACCAAAGCAGAACTATTATACTTTTCCGGCCTTTTTCCAATTATCCAATGCTCCGGCTCAAAGTATGGTAGGGAGTTGCTTTATCCTCTGTAGCCAAGGGGTGGAGTTGCAAGATTGTGGGTGTGGGAGGGGGAACGGGGAACAAGAGCCACTACTACCGATTTAAGATTAAAATACAGTTAAATAACATACTCTATGCAGTAGCGTTCACTCGCACTACCCAAGACTTTCAGCGGTGACTCATTGTAGAAAAAGAAATCCCCAGTTCGGTTTGATTCGATCGCAACAAGCGAAATTTGAGTTTCTTGAATGAGCAAAGTCGCCGACGTACTAAGAATTTATATCTTATCATAACACTTTCTTGCGGGAAGAAAACTGAAAACGAACCATATATATTTTCTATGAACATTCACTCTCAGCTTAATGTTCAATAATTGTATGTTTACGTCAGTTGCTTAAATAAATCGCGCTATGGATATTTTTAAACACTAGATTAAGCTCCGATACACCTAATATGTACGTGTTTCTTTGTTGTTATGACTAGCAAACATCAAGCTTGTGACACATGAGTCGTCAGTATCACGAAATTCAAAGCAAACGCCACATCACACAATCCTTGCTCGAACAATCATTCAAAACAATTTCAGTCAATTGGCTTACGGCGCTCCGCCGCGACTAAAGCAGATGTTCTTCGGTCGTCTTTCGAGTTGGTAGACGCTCGAAGCAAGTGGAAAATACTCAACCTAAATCGTATCTCGACTTTTATCTTTGCAGATTTTCCCAAACCAGAAGTTTGCTTATTTTAACTGGGAATCGCAACTCGGATTTGAACTTGTAATTAATTCCAGCCAGCAAAGAAGCTAGCACGCAATCCAGAGGTCCGACCTATTCAAAAATCTTCCCCAGCGTCCGAAAGACAAAAACCAAAAATGGGAAATGTATTCGCTAACCTTTTTAAAGGGCTTTTTGGCAAAAAAGAAATGAGAATATTGATGGTCGGATTAGATGCCGCTGGTAAAACAACCATTCTGTACAAACTCAAATTAGGCGAAATTGTTACAACGATACCTACTATTGGTAAGTTATCCCCTCTTGTACTCTTTTACTTTTTTTATTGATAAATTATTGTCCGCTTATTAGGTTTCAATGTGGAGACTGTAGAATACAAGAATATTAGCTTTACCGTGTGGGATGTGGGCGGCCAAGACAAAATTCGTCCCCTATGGAGGCATTATTTCCAGAACACACAGGTAAGATATAATCGTTACTTAAGGATTATCCAAATCGTAGTTCATATTAGATGATGTTAACAACTTGTAATGAATAACTCTGTGATTATTCAAAGTTTATTTTGTTTCAAGACGGGACTGATACCATGCAAGGGTTGTCCACTGTCTTAACCCGAGTTTTAAAATATTGAACTTATATTATTCTGTGATGTGTCGCAGGGTCTTATCTTTGTTGTTGACAGCAATGACCGCGAGCGTATCGGGGAGGCGAGAGAGGAGTTGATGCGCATGCTGGCAGAGGATGAACTGAGGGATGCAGTCTTGCTAATATTCGCCAACAAACAGGTAAGAAAGTCGTAATTCCTACAATTTGTCCATAACATTAAGCTCTATTCCTTAAATGTTTTTAATTATTGTAGG
The DNA here is from genome assembly GCA_035047645.1 of Drosophila merina. Classification (NCBI taxonomy): domain Eukaryota; kingdom Metazoa; phylum Arthropoda; class Insecta; order Diptera; family Drosophilidae; genus Drosophila; species Drosophila merina. The sequence goes on along the minus strand of JAWNPH010000059.1, from coordinate 23,572,855 downwards.
ATCTGCCAAATGCAATGAACGCGGCCGAAATTACCGACAAGCTCGGCTTGCACTCACTCAGAAACCGTAACTGGTACATTCAGGCGACGTGTGCAACCAGCGGCGATGGACTCTACGAGGGTCTCGATTGGCTCTCCAACCAGTTGAAGAACGCTAATCGCTAATTAAGCGCAAGACCATAACTACAGAACCCACAATAATATGAACACAACTCTGATTTCAAGTAAGCCGAAGTAGCAAACCAACAACACCCATAGGAAAGCGGCAAGATAAATTAAGCGGACAGCGGTGGGAATCGTCATCAGAAAACTTACCACAGCAACAGCAGACTTTCGCATAACTAAAGGGCTCGTCCTGTCCGTATTTCGAAACAGGACCTTCAATTGTTTAATGAATTGCAGGAACCCAACTTTTCAAGCAGCACATAAAACTCGCTATAATTTAATTTAAATTCATATAACTATTGGATGTTTAAAAGTAAAACGAGTAAATGAGATCCCCTAATCTATTGCAAGAGAAAAGAACTACAGTATATGGGATAGAAATGTCTTCTAAGTTATATTTGTCCTCTCCCTCCCTTCATCAATATATTTCTTTTTAATTTTATAAATATAAAAATAATATTAATGAGAAAAACTGTAATTGTAATTGCTCTTTAAAAATACAACACAAAAATTTTAATTTTTATACTTTCGTTTGGTGTCGCTTGGCCAAGTTAATTCCGAAAAAAGTCATGCATATACATAAAACCATATTAAAAAGGAACGTACTACTTAAAAGGTAATTGAAAATAAAATTAAAATACAAAAAGAATCGTCGATTATTCATTGTGAAGGGAATTTTTAAAAAGTCCGCTCAATTGACATTCTCGATAAGCTTGTGTGTTGGACAATTCGAAAATTTAGGGCCAGTATGCAAAAACGTGCTACCGGTCAACTGTACAGTGTTTTCCAGTATTGAAAAAGTACTTTTAGGAATAAATTGTGGTTAATTTGCGGAAATTGTCAATATATTGAAAAAAGGGAGCTGCTCATAATGTCCGCTAAGCAAAGTTCAAAGAAATTTAAGTGGGCGCTTGACTTTAACATAAGGTATTTACCACAACGACCTAAAAGAAAGGAATATCGGCCTTAATGATTTCACTTATTTTTTTTATAGCAAAAATGGTGATATGCCCTCGCCGCTCGGATATAATCCAACCGCACTAGTCAACCAATCCGATGCAGCTGGTCGCGACCAGCGCTTGGTTATTAAAAAGTCGTGGGATCTTGCCCTAGGGCCGCTGAAGAACGTGAGTATCCTTGGCTTTCCAGGTGTACGTGGGTTAACCTTTGGATTATTTGCAGATTCCCATGAACCTTTTTATTATGTACATGTCCGGCAACTCAATTTCCATCTTCCCCATCATGATGGTGGGAATGATGTTAATTCGACCCATCAAAGCTATGTTCACCACCCAAGTAACCTCTAAGATGGCCGAGGGCGCTCAAGGAACCGGCCAGCGTATAGTCTACTTCCTCGGTAACCTGGCGAATGTGGCCCTGGCTCTTTACAAGTGTCACAGCATGGGCCTACTACCGACGCACGCATCCGACTGGCTTGCTTTCGTCCAACCTCAGACGCGCCTCGAACATTATGGCGGTGGAGTTTCCTTTATTTAGTTCCGATTCTTGGCGGCGGAAAAAGTTATAAAGGCTTTATTCTATTATAGATACATTTCTTTTGGTTATACAAATTTAAGCGCCGATTAATCATCTAGTATCTTTTTGGCTTCCTTTTTAATGTCGTGCACAATTTGTTCAGCGGCTGATCTGTAAAAAGTGTAGGCATTATATTCAAAGTCCAAATATCTCTTGTAATTCTAATTTTTGGTGGGTAGAAGCCAAACATTGGCCTTTGAACAGTAGCTTATGAAATGAGTTTAAAAATCCGAATTCATCTAGTTTTTTTTTAAATGAATGATATAGTTAAAATGAAAGAAATAAAATGATGAAAATTAGCTAACAATTTAATCTGCCAAATATATTGCATTCAAATAAACCCACATTGACAGAATGTAAAATATTGACCTCTATAAGGGACTTGTTGCTTTTTTGAATCCTAAAATCAATTAAATCAATTGAAACCCTAAAACCTGTCAAATCTGTTCGATTAAGTTTTCAATATTTGTACATATTGACATTTGCCTATTTCCTTGGTTCTGACCAATCAAAAAATTGATTGCAGATAAAAACAATTGAATTTTTAACATTTGAGCACAGCCAAATTTCATTTTTTTATAACATTGTGGTAGACAAATTTTAAATGGTATTCTTCAATTGGTATTCCGAAAAGTCGCTCAAATGACTTATTTCAATTTAAAGGCTCGTTAGTTTCCTAAAGAGGTTTCCCATTAAACTACAAATGCCATTACTTTTTCTTGCTATCCTCCATTAGTTCCTTCACTTTTTCGTTCAGTCGCTGAATTATTTTCTGGGGATCGTCAACACGGGGGACCTGCTAATGGAATTGGTCAGAGGACGATTTTCGATTAATCTTGTCATGAATCTTACCTCGTAGTTTTGTGAAACATAGATGCCCGTGTAAACCCCGGCTCCGAAGGTAATCTGGAATTAAAAATAGAGCACTATTAGTGGATGTGTCTTTGGTGGATTCCCGTCCTGACCATGGAAAAAAACATGGTGCGGTTGAAATTCCAAAAGCTTCTCTTCGGACAGCACGGCGAAGGCTCTGGCTGACAGCAAGTACTATTAGAGCGGGTTTGCCCTCCGGAGCTAGCCCTGAGTCTAATTACTTTCCCCCCAAGCGCCAGCAATTTCATTTTGGCTTGCAGATCAGTTTAAAAAAAAAAAAACTATCAATTTGGTGAGGTTTGTGTTGTTTTTTGAATAGTCAAGATTATTGTAACCACACGCCTGGCTTGTTCGACGTACTAGTCCAGGAAAGCCTGCTGTGTGGTTGAATTTTACATAAGCCGGAATTCTACATACAGATGTCAAAACATATGTATTATGTACACGCAGAAATTCACAAACAAACACGGCCTTGGCAATTTCATAACGGCGCAGGAAATTACCAATGCATTTACTGTAAGAACCAATGTCACTGCTGGCTTCTGGGCAGATAATCCCAGCGTTTTCCCAAAGCAAGTCACCAAACGTAAACTTACCAAAAATTTAAGCATCGTGGAATAGCTAAAGGAGCCTTTGTCACCCGCAACCGCCAGCGTGAAAGAGTAAGCGAGAATGCGAGTATACGAAGCAAACGTCAGACGACCGCGATAGAGCGACGGCTTGCTCTGTCTGTATGTGTGACAACAGCTGACTGGCACACTGCGTTCTCTCGGATTTTTCTCCTGCGCGCAGATTAGATAATACAATATTTGTGTAGTTTGTTTTGCCAAAAGTCACCGATAACTGTTTTGCACTTCCACGACAGATCTTGGCTTTTCGGGCACTCTGGAGGAAAGTCTGACCTGTGATGGAGCTATGTATGAGGTACTAGATGACCAGGAGCGAGTAGTGACGAATCAGACACACGCTGGGCAAGAAATAAACGGAATCACAAAGCGGCCAAAAATAAAACCTGTTCATGGTTGTCAACATGAACCGAGGGCAGAAAACCTGATAAATCAGTAATAGTATTTTTCGATATCACCGTCGTTAGCATTTAGATTTAATCCTCCGGTGATGAACCTTCACAAATAGATTTTAGCGAAACTCAGTTACTTGGAAAATAGCATTTAATTTTAAAATTGCTGCTATGTGGACACTGTTAACAACGATGGGATTGCACTTCAATTGGCCGAATTCAGTTTAAGATATTTGGTTTTTAGGCCAGGACCGCCGGCCGGGTCTTAAGATAGACGAAGACCACCAGGAACACCGCCAGAACACCAACGGCGGGCAGCACCACGGTGCGGATCTTGGCCTGGATCTCCAAATTGTCGAGCTTGCGCTCCTTCTTCTGCTTTCTCGTCTCCTTGACTTTCCCCTTAAGCTGACGCATTTCCTGCAAGATTTTCTTGTTAGCATGGCCTTCTTTGGCAAATTTCGTGCTTGGTATTTACCTCTGTTGGGCGCAAATTGGATCGCCGGTTGACCTGGTGACGTGTAGAGTTTCGACGCGTGCGTGTTTGTATATCTGAAACAACAACATCAACAAGTAGTTTACGAAAGAAGCAAGAACACCGAGAACCGAAAAGGGGGCTGCTAAGCTGATTGAAAGTGACGCCCTGGTCTCGAAAGGCGCGCATTTTAAATGGCTATTCCATAGAATCAGACATTCTATTTGATTATTTATTTTTTTTAATTGCGGTTTTTTAGGACAGTAGACAGTTGACAGTTAGGAGGTTTAAGCTTGGTTTCCAACTTAATTGTTGGATATCTAGAATGTGGGGCATAATGACTATACGTGATGCGTTTTAAACTTTTTTTTTTATTTTTATTTTATTATTTTTAAATGGATAATATGGCTTAGAAGAAACGCTTTTTCAAGGACCGCTTTTAGGTAGGCAATTTTAAAATAGTTTTAAAGAAACATATCAGCATAACAAAACATACAGATTCCAGTATTTTTCGGACTTTCCTTTTATTATTTTAAAAATTTGTATTTACCGATTCGACGAAATTGACAGGGATGCTTAGCTGAAGAAGTGTACCCGCGCAAATATAGGGTTTGTACAGAGCGGCAGCGCTCATGCTTCCTCAGCAACGTAGGTCCCACTTACCCACTCGGCTACCGAGGTTATAGTCAAGTTTCTTGACTATTAATACACGGTACTCCTCTTGTTTCCTTATTTTGTGGGAAACAAAATTTTGTTGCATACTTTTAGACATTGAAAAAAGGGTTAATCAAGTTTCGGCTAAATTTGGTTTCAGATATACATAAATTGATCATCCAAATTTTTAAGCAACCACCAACAAAAACAATTTTTTGAGTCGAAAGAGAGCAAAGATTTGAAATAAACTGTATCTGCGCGAGAATTACAGGAATCTATAGGCCAAATACTATGTCTTTATTATACGATATACTTTATAGTCTCGACTACATAGTCTCTGAGATCACGCGTTCATTCAGACAGATAGGATAGGACATGGATGCTGATCTAGGTCGGAGTTGCTTCTTCACGAGTTGCACACTTGTGATCAAAATTATAATTCCCTATTAATACTAATAATAATATCAAGGGTATTCAGATAAAAAATATCATTTGAATACTTACATAGATATTCTGTTGCAAAGTAGTTGACAAAATTCGTAGTGTGCGAAAGGTAGCCCCCTAAACTAGAATCAAAAATCATTGAAACTACATCCTTTTCTCAATTTCATTTACAAGCCGCTTAGCAGCGGCCTTATAATTAGTGTTGGCTTTTAACCGTCGCTCTTCGAGAACCTGGCCACCGGTTTCCTTTTTATTAGTTCACTGGTCTGCTAAGCTCTCTAAATGGCCAAAGGGCGCCGGACACAAGATACCGTGAGTGCACTTTCACCTCACAAGGCGATTGCGAAAATGTTTGAATAGTTCCACATGCTCTTACAGGTCACTGCCGCTGCCCGTACTGTTCGCGGGTCGTCTCTTCTGAGGCTTCTGCCTAGCGAGCGTTTTGGATGCCTTGGGAACTCTTGACGATTGACGAAGCAGTAAGAATGCAGAGGGGCCTGCGCGAGTGCCGCGGACAAGTTTGTGCATCGCTAATGATCTGTGGAACATTTCGTCTACTGCCATATGCGGCAAGCCGATCTGCCCGGACAGGGATTATTGGCATCTATTTATTTAGCTGCCAAAAGGGGCAGCTTCATCCAGTTCGTTAGTTGGTTAATAATGTTGTTGGTAATTGATCTGGTCGGTGGTTTTACGCTCCTCTCTAAACTAAACTCGGCTTTTTGATTGCCGAGCCGTAAAATTATGGATTACCAACTTAGGAATTCAACTCTCGTTACGGCCATAAATAATCATCATTGCTCACTCATTGTCAGAGTAGTGCAACTTAATTTTCCACATGCCCCGACAAGTCCTCTCGTCAAATTCTGTTTAAGGCTGGACAGCTTTGCTGGGACTCCGGCAATGGAATACTGGGCCTTCAACAGGACAAGATCTTTCCGCGATTTCTCTATCATTTATATCCTCACATATACATATATCGTATTTCAAAATATAATTCTATTTTTTTCACCAAGAGCTGCGAGAATACAGATTATATTGATAAACTGCCGATAACTGTTCTTTCAAATGCTTTAAATTTATTTTATATATATATATATAAATTTATTTAATAATAAAAAAAATAACAAATATAAATTTTATTAACATTAACTGCAAAGAAAAGACATTTGACTTTGCATTAACATTAGATAGATGTGGGCTGGAAATTTAAGAAAATTCGCATTTCAAACTCTAGCCAGTATATTTTAAAATTTAAGATTTTATACCAAATACGAAAATGGTGCCATCTATTATTTATTATTTATTATATTGCTAATAATTGTTCAAATTATTAAATACGATTTTGTTAAAATTTAAGATTTGTTGAGGCATTTTTAAGCCTTCGTCGTTACCGATATCGAAAGTATCTTTTTGAGAAAAAAATAGAAATTGTATATAGTATAAGCAGCATAAATAATACAAATAGTATAAATTGTTTAATATATGTATAGTATATATAGTTTTCAGATTGGATTCGAATTTTCCACGGATATTTTTAAATATATGTAGTTTCCGAAATTGAAAAATAAAATTAAAAATTTTAATATTTAAAAATGCGTATATTGAGATACTTTTTATTTAAGCCACTCGTCACTTTTAATTGTTACAAGCAGAAAACGGCTAATTTGTATTAAAAATTCTTGGAATCGAAAGTTATTCCTTTCCTGCGTAAGACAAATTTATGGGAAATTACCTTCAAGTATGAAATAACTATTGGCAGCCAGTGCTCCTTAGCGCTATAAATTATTCTGGCGTTTCAATAAAACGGCAACAGCTAATTGATGTGATTAATTAAATTACATTGCCACTTTTTCCGCCGCTGGCTGCCGGTCGTTTGCCGGTTTTCTAGACCTAGGCCTCAGTGGTTGGGCTGGTTCCAATCCAGCCAGCAGTTGGCAGTTTCCTTATGAGCCAGAGAAACTTGGGATGAGGCGTTTGGGCCGAAAGCGTTGTAAATAGTGCCATTAGCATGGGTCCGCAGCCAGCAGCCCGCTGTCCGCAGAGGGAACGGTGGCCAATAGCACTTTTGTTCGATTTGAATTGTGAAATGGCCAAACTGGGGCTTCCAACCTGCAGCCTAAATCTTCAGAAGGCTCAGAGCTAGGAATTTAAAGTTGGTTTGCGTGTGTCCATTTAGCCGCCTAGTCGTTTGGCTGGTTAGCCTAATCGAGACATGTTTTCCAAATCCAATTATTCTCGGAATTCTAGCAGAGTTCCTATTCAAACGCAGATCTGGAAATCATATTTCAAAGGCAATCAGAAGCCTCTTTATCCTCAGCGCCTGACCCTATTCCTGATACAACATCAAGCTCTACAGCCCATTTTTTTTGATCCAGGTGGGGCGTAATGTGGATTTCTGGAAAACCTCTTTTTCACTCGCTGTCCCCAAAATTTATATTGGTCAGACAAGTCGATCTAGTCCTAACTATGCCTCCATTTCTGGTCAAGTCCATCTACACTCGAGCGACGATAGGAAATCTCGGCACTACCTCATTCGTAGGGCATTTAACCGCAGGTGATCTCCAGCTCCGCTGATTGACTGCCATTGTGCTAGTCGTCGGAGGAATAGACAAAGGCGGTGTCGAGCCAAGAGCGCGGTAATTATCAGGCACCGCGTTGGGCCATCCCCCTAATGGGGAGAGCATTTTTGGGTCGGGGGTCTGGTGACCATTGCTGGCATTCCTGGCGGGCGTGAATTGTATTTCCCGAGTCATTCGCATTACGATGTGATGCTGCAGTTGATGGTCTCTATTGGTAATTACTTCATGTACAGTTTGCTTCGCACTAGAGTCGACCAGGTCGGGAATTGATTTGCGGCGCTGGACATCTAAGTGGCACAGACTTCAGGCATCAGTGAATTGCAGGAATGCGGCCTTCTCATTAGCCATACAATGCGTTGCTATTTGCGTTAGGATCCGGCTCCTCTCAAATTGTAAAGTCATGGTTACCTTCTGGATAAGCCTGGAGCAATAAATTTCCAATAAAGTCCATCTAAAAACCAAAGAAAATTCCTCATTAAGCGAAGGATAGAATCGTTTATTAAAAGCGCACTTAATCTTTTCTGATTTGAAATTATTGTAGGCTGCAGGGAATAAAATTATTCTAAAATCTTCGCTTTGCAAATATATATGATTCTCCTGATATTGACCAACTTGAACTACATATTTACCACGAGAAAGTTCTAAAACATCGAATTTTAAAAATTTATTCCTACACATGTTTTACGGATAGTGTCCAGTCTACGAAATCTTTTATCCCACCGTTGTTATAATATGTTTCCTTCTTATAAATGGGTTCTAAACTATCTATTGTCTGGCTAACGGGCTGTATTTTGGTTGAAATTAAAGCTAAAGGGAAGAACATATGTATGTAGAAAATAAGATCGATTTCGATTATTGTCAAAAAATTTTAAAACCTCAAGGTGTCTTTCATAGAATGTAAAATACTCGGGGGTGAGACTAGTTAATAGAAAAATTTATAAAAAAAAAAAACAGAAAAGCTTTGACTCCTTCCGATTGGTAAGAAATATGAGTAAGAAGAAGTAATGAGAACTTAAAAATCAGACCATTTCCCTATAAAATTGATTTTAAAAACAGTCCCAATCATCTCCCAAAAACAGAAAGTTGTGATATTTTCGATTACTTAGTTATATGGTAGCAAAGAAAAATAGCCGACCGATCAAAATATAGACTGTGTACAAATAAAAGAAGGGTGTGTGCAAAGTTTCAAGTCGACTGCTTCAAAACTGAGAGACTGGCTTTTGAAGAAGGTACTTTGAAGGTAAACCCGATCAAGAATACCAATGACCAAATTGAAAAAAAATTTCTGGACGATATAAAAGGGGAGTCAATTATAGGTCAGGAAATTATTTAGCCAGTACAAATTACTGTACGTCAGGGAATACCTAGAGGTCCTTATCATTGAAGCGAATCAAATTTAATTTTTGTCACTTTGTACATCAGATGTCCTTCGGATTCTAAGTAAGTCAGGACACCGCCCTATCCTAATTTAACCTTTTAATTAATAAAAATAAGTGAAGGTTAAGTAAATGAAAATGTTTTATAAATTTGGCTTAAGCTGCGTGTCTACATCTTAATTTCTTTACACTTAAGAAATTGAAAAGTTCAAGGGTTAAGGGTCTTAATTAGCCGCATGCGACACGTGCCTTCAGAAGGCGTGTTGTGTTAACTTAAGGGTCCCCGTGGCCACTTTAGATCCAGTTCGGCCACATCGCTGCTGAGCTTCAAGTGCTATAACTCACACGGCAATGGACAAAAATTGCATTTTCAAATTTTTCCTTTCGGGGTTTACTGGGATCCACTTGTAAGAAATGTGGAACACTCAGATAAGTGTACAAGTGCACAATTTGTAACGTTTATAGAACCATTAATCATCGTATTCCGCAGGACTCAAATGATTATGCCAAATTGTTTATATTCCAGATTTGTCGTTTTCTCAGTCGCTATATCCGAAATAAATATTAAGCATCCCCTGCCTGGTAATATGTATGATTTTGAATATGGCTAGTATGGTTAATATGCTGCCAATATTGGACTACGAACCATATATTCAAATCTGATGTTTCTTGTGCTCACACTTTTTCCTACATATATGGGAGATTGTAAATAATATATCAAAATTTTCGACAGAATTGCAAAAAAAATCATCGAAATTGAGCATTGAACAATTTTGTCCCCTCTCCCTAGTTACCGGTCTAAATTCCCTTTTTCTAAACGGTTCGATTTGTGAGTATCTTTTAGTTTAAAAACTCAGTAGCAGATGGGTCAAAATTCTCAGTAATTTGTTTTCGTAGGTAACACACGTAATTGTAAATTTTTAGTAAAATGGAATTGGAGCGAGAGGAGTCTGTCGATGACGCTTTCCTAGCAACAAATGATGGTGATGAGGGAGAACCTAAGAAATCCGATAGTCAGCTGACTCTTAGACACCATTGGAGTCCTGAAACCCCCAAATGGCCAAAGGCAAAGTTGACCTCTGGTCTAAATACAGACGCGATCCACTTCGGTCTGCTGGTAGAGGTAGGTAGATACTATAGTTGTGACCAGAGATACACTTCTGAAATCCCACAGAAGGGTCTAATCGATGAAGATGATGACGGACCAGACGAGCACGAAGGAGGCGACCATTATAGAACCGTTATAAGACCGATGGATGGCGGAGCCATTGCCGATGTAGTGAAGGAAATGCATAATGAATTCATGGCCAGGATAAGCTCAAAGGCCAAAAATTTCAAAGCAATTCTTATTAAGGTATGAGGGGGTTAGGAACTCGATCAGGTCAAAAATAAAGCTCTTATGTTTTTCAGAATGGCATGATGGATCAACAAAAAGATGAGCGCGCTCATTTGGTAGATGCGTGTCTGGAAGACCACCCCCATTTCATTAAGGACACGGCGGAGGATCAGATGAAGGAAAATGAAGTCCCAATGGATTCTGAACATTGGGAAATTGCGGAAAATGCGATGGATCCCCTAATAGAAGATCATGAGCATCTAGACGAATCTAATCAAGGAACCGTGTTAAAAGACACACATTCCTTAATCACGTTGCGGTCGCATTCACCAGGACTTGATTCCAATTTTATGGCTGAGGATGAGCCTGATAACCTCGAGGTCGACAACAATGCCCAGGTTGAAGTAGAAACGTCAACGGAATTTTGCGGTCCTTCAAACCGGGAAAAAGACATGGTACAGTGGACCGACGAGATTAACTTGTTCATCAGAAGAATAGAGAGGGACCCGGACAACGTAAACTGGAGTCTTTTTCGGGCCAACTTGCTTAAGATCCACAAACATTATGTAACCTCCGTTGGACCAAAAGAGACTTCTCCATATGAAGAGTCCCATAGTGAAGCCCCGTCTCACAGTGCTGCTGCTGATTTTGGGGGATCTTTGACGGACATAGGCAGTCGGAAGGAACAAACACGAAGCAACTTAAGAGGACCTGAATATAAACTGCCCACTGTGAATCACTGTTTTGCGAGGTTGTGCGATAAAATGAGCCGCAGCTCGATTGCAAAGGAGAAGGTAGTCCAGGACCTGATGGTACTAGCCATGTTACGTGAAAAGATCGACAGCCGCTTAAGCCAAATGGAAATCGACTTCCGTAGGGCCAAGGAGTTACTATTCCGACCAGAGGAAGCTAGTTAAATCATCAAATAGTTCTGTTTTCCACCCACAACCGATTAAATAGGAAGGCGTAATTTCGTAAATCTGCTTAGAATATATCAAAGAAAATAACAAGCTATTCCCAAAACGTTTGCTATTTTTTTTGTTTGGTAGAGACGAGAGTAATGGTAGAGAGGTAGAGATGTTCTAATTTCACTTTGGTTGTCTATTGGTACTTAAATTTATAGTTTAATTTTAAATTAGAAAATCTATTGATCGCGACTTGAAGCGGAATGACGTATTCCTATTGATATTGAGTATACAATTTTTTTACCATATGTATTCTTAATAAAAAGTTTACTTTACAAAAAGGATGTTCCGTTTTTTTTTATTGTTTGTGGCTACTTTTTTTTTCTCTCGCTTTTCAAGGTAACATTTTCGGGAAGTCCTACGATAAAATATTTTTTAGTGGCGTTATAAAATTTCGCACCTTGCCTATTATGAGGAACCAGGCTACTACAGAAACGACGGTACTCAACTTTTTGCGTGCCTGCTCCTTCTTCCAATAAATATTTTTTTTTAAGGTAAGCAAACCTTTTCACAAATATGTTGTTAGAAACGAAAAATAGGATAAATTCAACAGTCAATTCAAAATGTTTTTAATTTTTCTATATATGGTTCAGTTTTGGCTAAACTTTGTTTGCCAGCAAAATATTTTACAAAGAAATATTGTAGAGTGGCATAAACAAGTTTATTTTAAGTTGTAATAAATGTTAAATTTTGTCGCTAACTCTTATATCTCTCAGAGGCCCGTAGAGGCGTATTCATACAGACAGAGGAGAGGAAGAGATGGCTAGTTAGTCTTGGCTGTTGATGCTGATCAAGAATACTTGTATATATATTCTTAATGGGGTAGAAATAACTTCTTTTTGATTTATTTATAATTCCCCTTTACATTTTTCTTCGATTAAAAAAAAACACATTTTTCTACAGTTTTTCACAAAATAATGAGAGCAAAGCATCACAAATGTCGCCACATTTCTATATTTAACAAAAATTGAGAGTTCATTTAGGGTGGTACCGAAATTTATACACCCTAGCAGTTAAATGGCGGGTTTTAAAAAGAGAGTCCCATGTTTCTATCTGCAAAAATGTTGCATGTAGTCTTTTCAATGTCTAAGTTTTATAGAAGTTACAGGATATAGACGACCGATACCGGGCGTGCGAAGGAAAAAAGGGTATAGGCGGACGTGGTCATATCAACTCTGGAGATCAGGAATATATATCCTTTTTAAGTTTTTCTTTAATGCACACTTTTGCGATAGTTATTATTTGAACTACATTAATTTTATACGAATTTTTAATATAATGCCTTCTTCTGTTCTGCTTTCCAACACCGAGCTATTGCTTTAATTTTTTTTCTGTATATAATATAGAAGTTGAACAAGTTATTTATTTCGACAATTGGAAAATTGGTCCTTCTACTTAAGTTTAAGTCAGCTCAATCGAAAATAATTCTGCATATAAAATATTGAAAATTAGGCATTGGACTCTCATGTGTCGGAAAAACAATGCAGTCGAGTCTTTTCAGCCGGATGCAATGCAATTCCAAGTGGAGTGACAGACGAGGAGTCTAAAGGCCGGGTATCAAACCCGAAAAGGGGCTGTTTTTTGTTGGGAATAGCTTTGTGAGGGCTTGCTTTTTTAAGAGTATGTTTAATGGATGCGGTACTCGACATTTTGAAGATTATTAATTAAAAATTTTCATTTGATAAAAGAACAGTCGGTTTCCAAGGAGGGTAGGGATTCTTAAGCGAGAGACTAAGAGGCAATTGGTGTGTGTTTGGGTCATATCGTAAATAAAAAAGATAGCCAGAAGTACATACAGCCTGACACATAGCTTGTTGCTGAATTTCTCTAATTGAAATTCAAGGCGCTGGGCAGTTGGATCTAGACGCACTAGGAGTAGTGCCACTCCTAGCAGGTGAACTTGTTTCTTTGGACTCGACTCTAACCAGACACTATTTATCATTGCAAGTTGAAGAGGAAAAACTAGATTTCTTTGCTTTGAAACGGCCGGGCGGTCAATGGTATGGCTACTAGAGTTTAACTTTGTGAGTATTCGATGCTGGTCGTAGCTTTCTGTGATCAGACAAGATTTTACAGCCAAATTTCACCCAAATCTATGGAAGAAGAGTTTGAAAAGAAACTGTGTTGGATGTGTATGTGGATTAAAGTTTCTCAGAGACAACTGTGCAAGTATTAAAAGTGTTCAGCACCAAGTACCACGTCATGTCCTTTAACAAGTCATAAGAATATATGTAAATCAATGCAGTCATTAACGGAAGCGAGTTTTAGTTTCGAATGGAAAACATTAAAGTCGGTAATTCGGAATACTTGTGTGATCCAAAAAAGCATAAAAGCCTCAATGCCCTGCAAGAATATTTCTCTGTAGTGGACACTGCACCTGATTGCATACACGGAATTGTTGCAGCATGCACAGAATGGATATCCAGGGACGTGCATCGCTAATTGGCAATCGTCTGTGTGCGGTTGAATCGCTGATGACTTCCCATCCACCGGCGACCGTTCTTCCCCCAATCCATTGCCACTGACAAGGAAGGCCACCCCACCTGCGCACAAGGTTTTCGGGTGCAGCAGGACTCGACTTGGAACTTCATTAGGCGCTGGCCAGGCCCACCCTTGGGATCAGGTGCCTGGTATTAGTAGCAGTAGAGGAGTGCTCTTGCGTCATTTAGGACACAGGAGATCGCCCGGATCAGACAGCCCCTCCTCATCTCACCCGTGTGTTTCGACCATGAAAATAGCTGCCCAACAGTGGGTGGTTGTGTGGCCTTTTGGGTTGAAGAGGCGGCTGGGTGGCGGTTGTTGGGGTGTGGGTGGTATATGGCAGAGGCCTGTGGAAGGAGAAAGGCTTTGTGTCCATGCACATTTACATTTTTTATGTTTACTGCCTGAATGCATATGTACCAGGATGTATGTATGAGAAATGCACGCTGTCCTTCTCGCTCTCGGACTGCCTCCTCAAAAATCGATAGCCACCAAATTTTAAATGTGTTTTACCATGTCTGATGGCTATTTGTTGCTTCTATATCATGTGAATTCTAGGAAAACCCGCCATCTACAGTTTTTTGTAGTTCAACTTTCCAATGAGATCGCCAAGGCAATATCTGCCACATATTACATGTGGTTGAGAGCCTAGACTTCGGATTACATATATTTGTAAAGCTTTTATTATTTAATTATGTTGGGTTATAGGTTACAATCAGCAAGTTTCAGTAACCTCTACAGGAAGTTACAATAAATCCCCGATATTATGACAGGAAATGAAAGGATTCTGTAGCGTCATGTAGGGCTATATAATAAAAAAGAGAGAATCCATTTAGTTTGGAACTCAAGATGAGAGGTCCCAAGTGCATTCAGGATTCACTTGCTTCACTTACATATTTCGGGTGCAGGCTTTAACTACATGTGGAGGAAAGTCGCTTTTTGATAATCCAATTACGCGGTCGCATTATCCATTAGCTATCATTCAGAGTTCATCGAGAGGCGATGCGATTAAATCCAATTTATTGCTCGGCCTGCTGTACCAATGACGATGGAAATGGCAATAGGTGCACCCGACTTACGGACAATTAATTGAATATAACTTTTAATTATAAAAAGTATAAAAAGTATTTAAACAAAGAACCCAGCGCCGGACGCAGCCACATTGCATAAGCACTATCGCATCGCCCATATACTTCATACATAGAGAAGTGTATGTGCCTTTGTATGTACATACGAGGGTGGTGGGCATATGCTCCACCATACGAGATCCATGTCCCTGGTTGTCCGTCCACTCTGCCACTGCCACTGCCACTGCTGCTGCCGCTGCCCTGAGTGGCACAATATCTGCCTACGGCGGACCCGCTTCCCATCTTCCATCTTCCATGTTGCACGGCAGTTTGGGTCGCCCATCCTTTTCGCTCCCAACCCCATCCCCGTTGGGGCATTAATGAAAATTTCGTACATCGAATTCGCATCATTACAAAACGAAACCAAAAAACCCCATATGTAAAAATAAAGGGGAAACATTTTAAGGGATGCAAATTGTATGCGAAATAAAAACATTTGAAAATTTTATGTAAAAATCAATTGGTTTTTTTTTCTCATTTTTTTCGGGGAATGGCAAACAATGCAAGTACATAAAGCGATGCAAACCGCGGAGAGTGCACTCTTTTATGTACATGAATTCTGTATATGCATGTTGGGCCATTAATATGCATTTTTGTTGCATTTCAGGTGAAGGAGTGATGCGAGGATTTTAAAACATAAGCAGAAATGTTCTTTTGGGAGAGGTAATTTTAAATATTTAAAACTTTAAATCAATTATTTGTACATATATAAGAAATGCAAATGGAAAAAATTACGGGTGTAGATTATATTACTATGCTTAATATACAGAAGTACCTTATATCTTATATCAGTTCTTTTGCTTTTAAATTCCAGCATCCAAAGGAAACTTTTTCAAAGTTTTTTATGTTTTTATATGTTAAAGGTCAGTTGTAAGCCCGAACTTATTTTATTTTCTGTTTTTTAATCAGCACTATTTTTTGAAAACTGTCTTTCATACGTAAAAGATATTCTAAAGGAACTACCAACCATAGATATGATAAAACACGAATGTTACGGTAATTCTATTCTTTCAGTTACATGATAGCTTTGGGATGTAGTAATATACTGCGTAATAAACTACTACGTGCAACAAAATAAAAGGGTGTGTGGAAAAATTACACTCAATATCATTAAAACTGAGAGACTTCAGACAGACAGGTGGAACGACTGACGTGCTCATATCGACTCGGGAGGTCATCTCAAAGTTTTTTAGAAAAAAACTACCTGCAAAAATTAGACTATATAAGGCTAATCAAATTTCAAGCATATTCTTGAATCTGTTTGATATAATTAAAGTCTAACTGCTATAAAATGCTATAACTTTGATGTTTTGAAGATAGAAATAGATGAAGTTGGTTCAGTGCCTCTTTTATGAGGATATGGTCCTAAAGCTGCCATTTGGAGAGTAGAAGCTGGAAACTTTTTCAAAATTAATTTCATTAGTAACTGGTCTGATACTAAAAGAATACGTAAGGTTAAGTTTATAGTCTTTTTTCTAATTCTTGTAAAAACAAAAACTACGTATCGCCATTTAATTGTAAGGATTTTTTTTTTGTGTAAAGATACTAAGCAAAAATAAAGCACTAAACGTATTTTGAGGAACCATTTTAATATTTTTAAAGTTGGTAAGGTTGGTCAAAAGTTTTATAGACAAGATAGTTTTGTAGACAAGAAATGAAAGAAAAGTTCGGGCAGAGCCGAAGTATACCCTTGCAGTAAAAAGATATAGCGAATATCGAAAAAAGTTAGCCGATTCTTAGATGAACGCCAAAATCACACCAATTTCGTATAAAATGGATTTCGAAAAAATTCGCAAGCTTCTGCTCCAAAAAACAACAAAGTTATAGTACTTCTGATCGTTCAGTTATATGAGATATAGGCTATAGTAGACCGATTCCGGTCTTTCTGATATACATTAATACTATGCTAACATCATGCTAACAAAATTAGGACGTGGGAAAGTTTGAAGCCGATATCTTTAAAATATGATTACAGGACATTCAGGATCAGCAAGGAACTCTGTTTCGCTTCTGTTTATGCTGATTATTTTGTATATTTATTTTGCTATTATTTACAAGATGCTAA
This sequence comes from Drosophila merina, assembly GCA_035047645.1. NCBI lineage: Eukaryota > Metazoa > Arthropoda > Insecta > Diptera > Drosophilidae > Drosophila > Drosophila merina. The sequence goes on along the minus strand of JAWNPH010000059.1, from coordinate 23,555,759 downwards.
TACGAAGAGGATACTAATTATTTCATCCGATAAGACCGAAAGGATCCTCCGATAAGCTGAAATTATGTTTAAAAGTAGATTACAGGTTTATGCTGATCATTTATTGTTTCTTATCTTTTTGTATTTATAAGATGCTGATTCTAAGTGTATATTTATTAGTTTAGCCGATAAGACCGAAAGGATCCGATAAGCTGAAAATATGTTTAAAAGTAGATTACAGGACTTGCTAGGATCAGCTAGGAGCGCTGTTTTGCTCCTGTTTATGCTGATTAACAAATACAATAACCGAACAAATTCGTATGTACAAAAAAGGATGGAGATTTAACAAAAAGGATGTACATTTCCGCATTAATAGGGCTGCTAATAATTAACGGGCCAATCCAAAACTCCAGCCCCGACCCACTTTAGTGAATCGAAGCTGACTGTATCGAGTGGGGGGGTCGGCTCTCATAATGAGTTTTTTCTGTTTACAGATGGAGCTGTTGTTGTTGTTGTTGGTGAGGCAGCATCAAATGCGGCAGTGTCGTGTCGGGGAAAATTCAGTTTCGAAAATGCTTTGTCAACAGCAACACACATTCAAAATTTTCGGTTTAGTCGCATAATATCGTCTTATTTTTCTCATTTAGTCAGTATCAGTACCACAACTTTGGCTCTCCCTTCGACAATTTGTTGAGAATTCAGTTCCTCTACGACCGACTCCCCTAAACCGAGTGAGTGGATTTGTTGTTTATTAATCGGGCCTAACGGGATAATCTAAACCTAATTACCTATGCTGCTCTGAGTCTAAATATAATACATATATTAGGTGCTGGACTGAACCACCCACCTATACCATAGTGTGTGAAAGTGTGTGGTGCAATTCGATTCGATGCAAACTATACAAATATTATCCCTATTACAACCCTAAGCCACGGAGCGACGCCCCTTTGCCCCACACCTCTCCCCCTTACGCTGGCGTCGATATTATGGATTCCGTTTTTTGCGACTGCAGCTTTGTGGTTTTTGTGCCGCTGGTTAGCTGCTCTGGCCGATGAATCTGATTAACAAAATTAGTTTAGAAAACTCCGCACTCGCGTTCGAAAGATATACAAATTAGAGCTCGAATTTTCGCTAAAATTTTATAGATGGATAGATAAACCATATTGATTAAATGTAAATAAAATATATTTTTAATAGTTTGTGAATAGAAATTAAATGAAAACAATTTCACGGACTATTAGTGATAGTTACTATAATTTTTTATATTTATATGCAATTTTGATAGTTACTCTAACCTGTAATTCAAACCCAGTGTGTGAAATCGTATCTTTAATATACAACTATATCTTCTTTGTCGTACACCAAAGACATACAAAAGGGTAAATGGGAAATTCTAAAACTTTACGGGACCTACTGCTGCAACCGCATTCCGCCAACACTTGCAGCATCCCTTTGGTTCGCTTTAATTTTCATTAGAAGTGGAGTGTGTGTGTGCAATTGTTCGCTAGACTTTCCCGACCTCGAAAAAGTTTTGTTAACCATTTTGTGATCTATTTCCTAGCACAGTTAGTTTTGCGGCGGCCGAGAGGGGTTTTTGGCATCGGGCGACAGTCGGGCGTTTGGGTTTCTGTGTCGCGAAGTCGAGATTCCATTCCCAACGTGACGGAGAATGTTCTTGAATGAAAGTCAAAGTAAAAACGGCAAAACAACAAAAACCTAAACAAAAGCAAAATACAAAACCGTACACAAGGCCGGCTGGGTAAGGGAGTGCAGGGGTGGAGGGGTGGAAACTAGAAAACGAGACGGAGAGCGCCGGAATATGATAACGCCCAAAGAGGCGGGTGCAGAAGGCAAGTGTGAACGAGGGGCCTGTCGCCGGGAAAAACAAACAAGATGCGGGCTCCACTATTCAAAGGGAAACGGGAAAAGGCAAAAAGCAAAAACCCCCCTCTGACGCTGGACGCCGAATGCCCTACGCCCAACGCCGAACGCCGAACGCGAAATGCAGCGCCGATGCACGAGTATGAGTACAAGGGAAGAGTGAAAGCGATTGGGGTGGGTTGAGTCGGACCGCTCAGGTGCGTTGCGGGTTGAATGCACGCAGTGCGGAAATGGTGGAGCAGCACACGCCAAGTCTTTGCTGTTGCACTGGCCGTCACTCTCTCGCTTGCTTCCCAAAATCTGGCTCTCTGCTTTTTTTGGCGCATGCTCTGGAGCTCTCGCGATACATATGCATATGCATATGTATATGTATGTAGATGCAGCAAGGGTCTGGGTGGGGGATCGCATGTAATGCGACGGGCAGGCGAGGGTGGGCTGGTGGATTTATTTATTTATTTCGATTCATTTCCGCTTTTGTGCGAGACTAAATGAAAACTCATTTCCCTTTGATGTTTTGCTCTTGCCACTTTTTCACTTTTTCTCGGACACTGGGAGAGCGAGATAGGCATATGAATATGAGGTGGCCCCAAAAGAGTGAAAGGAAAAGGCTTTCGGTCTCTCCATCTCTGTCTTTCTCTCTCGCTCTTTCTCGCTTATTTCTCTGGGGGGCTGCTTTTGGGTGCTTCTGATTTTGTGGCTGCTGCTGCGCGATAATGAAAAAGTGTAATGCACCAAAAAGTGACATAAGGCTGTAAATTAAATGAAAACAACAAAAACAACGAGCTTAAACTCTAATATGGACGTAAACACATACAAAAATATGTATGTATGTGCTAGACCTGAAGACATACATACATAAATACCAGCATAAAAAATATGTCCTCTACATGCAAACATACATACACACGTGTATAGGTGCCCAAAAATATATGGAAATTTTCGCATCAATACATGCATACAATATATGCATAAGTGTTCATATGTTTATACATATGCATGTATATATATACGGCTGTGTAATCTGTTATTTACAGTTATCTGCATATTCCAAACGGGAATCAGCTACTGACAGGGTTCTATGGGTGGCGGACTCCCCGTGCAGCCCAGCTCAGGTATTTTTCCCCATACCAAGGAAACTACACGTTTGTATGTATGTGTGTATATAATACGCATATGCATATGTATGTATGGAAAGTCCACGTGCGGGCTACTTGTAATCCTACAAATCCTTTATGCTTCCCGTCAAAACGAAACATTTTTCCAATACAAATTTCAGAATAGATAATCAGGATGTGTAAATCTGCGTACTATGTCCAATTTCATTGCCAAATCTCTTGGAAAATTAAATAGTTCTATATTTTTTAAGTTTTATTCGAACCAATAAATGACGGGAAAGGATGTTTTATCGTTAAGCCCTACATGCCTAAGTATATATGTATGTCCAAAATCATTCCAATATTCTCGAAACCAGGTTTTTTCCGTCGGGCTCTACCGATTGACAGAATATATTGTGTTACTCTCAATGTTTTTGCGCGGCTCCCGCTACATAACGCACAGCCACCCTCCGCCCAAACGACGGAGCTGCCGTTTATCGTACGGCTTGAATTGCGGAGATAGATCCTAGAGAATAAAGTATAGAAATGATTACGAGAAAGAAGAAAAGTTCGTTTGCTCTGAAAGGTAGTTGATAATTGAGGATTTGATAGAAGAGGAATTTCAAGGTGAAGTAATGGAATAGAGGCTTTTGTAGTCAGAACAGTGTTTTGTGAAAATTATCGGAATTCTTCGCAGTTCAAAGTACAACAGACAGACTTACGAAACTACTAACTATTACGACACACAAATTTTTATTTTCTATACCGCGACATCGGTTTTTATGAAACCCTTTTTTTAAGCCACAATTTTTCTTTTTCATGATTGACTCTACCCTATAACGGTCGTTGATTGTAATAATTTCTTATAAAGAGAACGGTTTTTTTTCTCTAAAAATATTTATGTTTAAAATTGGACAGTCGAACCCCTCTTATGATCAGTAAAGATACAACGAATCAAACATCTTTGGAATACATCTTTGTCCAATTTAAAATATTAAAAAAAACAAGAAATAATTCGCAAGTTGTATTGTTATATAGTTTAAGTTATATGAGAGCTATGGGATATTGCCGATGGATCCGTATGAAATTTTCCTAAGGGGTCAAAATCTCGCAAGAGAGGCTTGTGGCGTATTTTCTATCTGCAAAAACATGGAATTTATTGAATATTCGATTGTTAAGTTATGGTAAAGAAATAGCAACCGATTCCGGCCGATCTAACTTATGTACATACTATATTTATATACAGCGTACGAAGAAAAAGAATAGACTGTACAAAGTTTTTATTCGATCTGAGAGACTAGTTCAGAGGTCTCTTGAGACCCTCTTGAGGTAATCCTGATCAATAATATATACATATACTTTGTAGGGTCATCTCTAATTCTTTACAGCGTTGCAAACTTGCGACCAAAACTGTAATACCCATTTTAGGCATACATACAATGAACATATAATTAAGTCAAAATTTCTTTTAGAATAAGACAAGTTTGTTAAATATTGTGATTCAATATTGAAATATATACAAAAAGGTATTTCTTAAAATTGAATAAAGCGCAGGCTTCCTCCCCCTTTCAGCTAGATTTCCTTTTATAATTATTTTAATAAAAATGTATTTTTAATTTGTTGGAAGTAAACAAACTATGTGAATAGATACAATTTCAGAACCGATATAATATTTAATATATTATAATATTTGCTTTCCCCATCATAATTTCTTTTTGGTCCAAAAATTGGTATGATTGGGTGGACCAAAACAAAGTCCAAATTGGTATCGATAAATTAAGCTAAGTAAAGTATGTAAATGCACCGCATTCCGGACAAGGTTTTTTACTTGTGTACATATGTATATACTATGTGTGTGTTCATGTAGATAGATCACCCAAATCTACACATTCACGTATGTACATATGTATGTATGCACGTATATAGTGTACGAATGCAAGCAGAATTAACGGAGACCCAGAAGGAAACTCTGCAATAATATTAGTTAGTAACGCTCCTCTCGCTGCCTAACTAATGTGTATGCGTTTTATTGCTCTCGTTGCTGTTGGTGTTGCTTTTGCTTTTGCTTTTTAGCCGGCACATTCAAAATATGCTGGCTGGCTGAAGACCGGCTGAAATTTACATTGCCAAAGTCGATTAAGTCGCAAAAAGCAACATCAAGACGGCAACAAAAACCGGCTTGCCAGCTCGCTCACACACACAACAGCAGGCCAGCGAACAAAATTCACCCACATATGAAAGAGCTGCCAAATACTACAGAAACCGGCTTTTGTGTGACCTAATATTTGAGTAGTTAAAAAGGCGACTTTGGTAAAAAGGCAACTCGAATTCGGGCGGAGGAATTCTCGCATTTCATGAAGTGCGCTTCGTACTCCAGATAAGATTGGGTTATTTTACCCGAGGAGCTTCTTATCAAACATCAGATGCAAAGCGAAAAGCTTTCCCCTAGCCTAGGAGTCCCGTTGCACTAAGCAGGAAAGAGAGAACTCTTATTCTCCTAATGCTAAATATTAAAGCTTGGCTTGCATTCCAAGTCCATCAAAAAGGGGGTGCCGTATCTAACAAAAAAAAAACAATAAAAAGTCGCTAGTATCAGGGAAAACTAAGCAAGTCTTTTTTTATTTTCATACGCCCTGTGTGGCTCGCCGCCTGTCTGCGTGGGCGGTGATAATGAAGTACCGGAGTGGCTGGGGGAAAGGTCGGAACGGCATCGGAATATGAACATAAATGCGAATTGGAGAATTGGCGAATTTGCGAATTTGAAACCGAATTGAAGGTGAACAATATTCTAGTGAGAGCGGAAGCTTTCGGCGGACGGTCTATTGCGACTTTTTGCACCGGCAAAAAACTAAACACGCTCTCTTTCTCTCTCTGGCCGTGGATATGCTTCCCAAGCTTTGGGTCGGTCCCCCGGTCCGTTTTTGATTTCTCCACCCTCGCGTCATCCCATTAGAATGCTCTAGTGATTCCACATTGTTATTTCGTGTTGGCGCCAAATGAAAAAATCTATTGTTGGTTTGCGTTGTGGCGCTGTTGCCGCACTTCACAGCTTAGGGCAACACGGCATTGCTTGGCTGAGCGAAGTTTCAACGTTTTGGAATTAGCTTCAAATTTGTGCATATTTTGACTCCGGCCCGGCTGTGTTATGCCTGCGAGATCCCTCTCGTAGCTTTCGTAGCGATCCTCCTCCCACTCCTCGTACCTCATACACCACCCGGAATCCTCATACTCCGCCAAGGTCTCGTCCTCATCGGTGTCCACTTCCATCTGAGCCCCCGCCATTAGAGCCAGCTCGAAATTACCCTGCTTTTGCAGGCTTTGCACATCATAGCAGTCCTCCCCATCGAAATGAAGGTCCTCCATGTTATGGTTATCTTCCAGCCCCAGCGGGGTCAACCCCGCCATGGCATTGTAGATTAGATCTTGAACAACAAGCTGGATCTCCCGACCGCTTTCCCTGACATCGTCGCCGACAGGACTTTCTTTTTGTCTCCATGCTGAAGACGCTCGAGGCCTTAGGTTGGGGGTTCGCCTATAGAGCTTGATCAGGAGGCTAACAGCTTTCTGGCCAACCACTTGAAGTACTTGAACCAACCATGATTGCTTCCGACCATTTAGAAATAGGGCTCTCATAGCGGGAGCTTAAAGAAGTTTTTGAACAAAAAGTGTGTTTCGTTTCTAATTTGACGTTAACCGAAGCTGTCAAAACTAAATTGTAAGCGGTTGAATTTGGGGAATCATTTTAGTCACAAATTTCATTTAGAGCACAACACTACGTTTAGGGAGATCTCCAAGCAAAATTATAGAACGAACTATGAACCCAGGGAACAGCAAGGAACCCTCTCGCGATGGATGTATGCAGGTCCCGCATCGGGTCCCTGTGTCAGATAAGTTAGATGCCGCCAAAAACTGCCCCAACACCCCTCGGAATAATCTTTGCGGGAAACCCAGCTTTATCGTCTGCAAGGGCAAGAAGTCCCCGGAGCTCAATGAGGTCGACAGCAGCACAGATCTGCGACAGCTGCAGCCGAATGGAGTCTCCTATGAAAATACTTCTTCGAGGGTCCGAGGCATCATGGAATGTCAAGAGCATATCATTAGAATGGTGGAAGGTGCCAAGGACAAGATCGGCGAAAAAGAAGATTCCAAAAAAAGGATCGCTAAAAGTAAAAAATGACAATCGTCCGTAACGAATCTAGAAAATTGTATTACGTCCAGAATAGGTTAGACCATATATCCAGAATATGCCTTGTCTACAAATATATGTATTCCGACAGTCTCTGAGGCTGTCTAAAGTGTAAACTTTAACTTTTACTTGCAATTCTTTCTATGGGTGGACCAATCCGCCATCCTAACTGGCCAAGCGAGCGCATCCAATACTAGTTTTGGGCAGCCTGCAACTGGCTAGAGCTTGCAGCTTGCTTTAAGTTGCGAGTTTAAATTTTTGAAGCGGAAACCTTAGAGCAGGCCCCTCTTTCCACCCAGCGAACTCGACTGATTTACCCACTTCTAAGCTCGGCGGGTTCGAAATCGTAACACTTTCGCGCTCTGCCGACTAAAAGAGGCAAAAGGAATGCCAGACAAGCTGGGTAGCTACCCCATCGCCTCCCCATTGCTCCCCATTGCTAGCCAGACCTGTCACAGGCCTTCCATACCAGAGTGTTAACCCTTCGTTGCCCGACGCAGCAGCAGAAGCGGCAGCAGCACCCAGGACGGGCGGCGATGCCTCTGCTGCAAAGGCACGCGACGTTGAGGCCGCAGCTGGCAGTGACGCGTGGGTTGACTGAGGAGCTGATGCGAGTCACGCCACATCCATACATACTGCACTCACACTAGTGCGGAGATGTAGATACGACAGATCCGCACCCCCCGCCCGACAGTACACCTTCGCCAGAAGTTGTTTTTTTGCAAACTTTTTACCGACGCTTTTTATTTGCTTTACTTGTCTCGCTCTCTCTCTCTCTTTCTCATTCTGTCACTTTTTTCGGTTCCTCTGTGCTTTTTGCCCGTCTCACACAAACACACGCGTAAACAATCTTCACTGTGGAGCTCTCTGCCCAGTGTTTACCTCTCTCTCTTTCATTTTGGGGCTCTCTCGTGTGGCCCCCAGTGTGGCGTGGGGGGCGATATCCACTCGTTGTCTTTGGGAGCTCTCCCGTTTATTTTTGCTTCATTTTTGCTGTCTGAGCGCAAGTGTTTGTAAAAAGCTTTCTGCGCCTGTACCCGCCACCGCGACCGCCCCCACTCAACCCCAACTAACTTTTTTGAGTTTCTTTTAACTCTCTCGCGGCGTGTGGCGAGTGGCTGGGGCTGTCGTCGCTGCCGCAACGCCGCAACGGCGCAACGCCAGCAGCGACTGCGACGGCGGCTTCAGCTTGGTCGATGCCGCTTTCATGGGTTCTTGAGCGTATGCAAAAGATTTTTGCACATATTCATCTTTTTGGCCGTTTTCGGTGCGTATCGCGGAGCGCTTGGCGTGTTCGCCAAAATTATTACCAAAGAAATACAGTGTCCTTTCTTCTGGCCCCTTTCTGGTCAATTTTAATTCATTAGTTTCTAGTTTTTCTCAGTTTTTCGGTGTTCAGTGCATTCCTATTCGATTCCTATTCGATTCCCTTGTACAAAAATAAGTTTACGCTTGGGCCCGGTGACATTTTCCCTATGGATTTTGCGTATTTGGCGTTTCAGTGAGACTAAACACAATTTTCGTTAGCCCTTTCTTCCAAGCTGAGAGATTCGTTCTCCAAATCTTCATGCGACTAACGAAACGGCCTTGTGTATTTTCTAATCGCAAACGCAGCGATGCACTCTGTTGGATAAAGTGAAAAAAAAAACCAAAGGGTGTTCCCCCGCGATGACATTTTCTAGTTCGACTTTCAAATAATTGCGGGGAAAACGTCGAAAGGCTTGCGTGTATCTTTCGGCTACGTATCTGTCCAAAAAATGTATCCGCCCGGAGAGCTGCTTTCGTTTCGTTCCTGCAGCCTGCACCTCCGCTTTAGCACTCCATTTTCGGGCAGTGAGTTAGCTAAACTTTGTTTTGAGTTGTTTACTCCCGTTATTGTCCCAGACCCATCCCACCCCTCTTTCACCCACTCCCTGGGACGCCAACACTATCGGGACCCCCTCTCTTCGTCATCTGGCGGCGGCAATTCGAACTTGAAAATTTTGTTGTTCGCGGAGATTCCGCGTCCTTCCTCGTCCAACCCCACCCAACTTTTCGTCCGGCTCTCACTGCTCGGTTCTCTTTGGAGTTCTCTTTGTTGTTTAGACAATGCGTGTTTCTACACAAAACAAAAGTGCCTATGATTATGAATAGGAAAGCGGCTTCGGTAGTTGGCTTAGGGGTTTGCAAGGGGTGTGGGCTTTGGCCATGTGTTGAACATATTTGAGTAGCCCTGGAAAGGGAGGCAATTGTAACGCATGGATAAATATTTCTACTAATTATAACGTCAACGTTCTAATCCTTTTCTATTACAAAATTTTATTAAGAATATCCTTATTTTTTTGCAGGTGCTTTTTGACTGTTTGGAACATTTTTAAAGATTACGTTAAAAAGTTGTTGACACTTACTCAAATATTGCTTTGTTTAAACGAATAATAATATACACTATAATAATGTCAATATAATATAATACCAAACGAATGGAAGGAGCAACTATAATAGAAATGAAAATATAATACGAGTGACAACGATAATAACTTATGTGCAATCCGTTAAGATTTAATTTTTATTGACTTATTACCAAATATATAAATTTTATTTATTTTTAACTAAGAAATTGTTCGATAAATAAACTTATAGCTACTACTACAAATTAAAGTTGACTTTAAGTTGTATAACGAAAATAAAAAGTGATTTTAGTTAGTTTCTCAAAATTTAACAAACAAAATTTACAACAAAATTTGGAATACAACAACAACAAACAACAAACAACAACAACAACACCGCAACAAAACCTACAACAATAGCAGCAATAATTCCAACCACTGCATCAAACAACTACAAACAACCAACCGATAACAACAACAGGATAACAATAAGATACAACATAAAATGAAACAAGATATAATACGAGAAAGTTCATAATATAAGCATATTGTAACCATAAAAAAGGAACGTAACTCATAAAAGTAACTCAAATCGAAAATAATCAACGCGCAACAAGTACTAATTAAAACACCAAGAAACAGCCAAAATACAGTATAATTAAATCAAAAAACCGAAGCAACTAAAAAATAGCATCTGGCACTGAAAACTGTCAGAACCAGGAACCGCAACAGAAACAAATAGCAACAAAATAGCATCTTAAACTCAAATCAAACCAGGACCAGGACTACAACCTGAACCAGAAACAGCACCGGAACCAGAATCAGAACCAGATCCAGATCCAGAACCAGAAATAGCCTTGAAGCCAGCCACCTACAAGTCCAGCCCAACTCAAAACTAAAAAACACAGGAAACTTTAATAGCAGCCGCCAAAAAGGATAACTAATAGAAATAGAGCAACGAAAGCAAAATCAGCAAATTAAATGTGAAAACTGAAATTCAAAACCAAAACCAAACAAGAAAGGAATTACAAAAAAGTAAAAACGAAAATAGCCAAAATTTGTTAAATTTCTTTTATGTTTTTGAACAGCGGAAAGCAAAACAAAAAGAAACATTACGCAACAAGCAAGGATTGTTGTTTAAAAATTCAGATTTTGTGTTAGGGTTTACATTTTCGAGTTCGTTTTTTAAATCTTACGTTCGTTGAAAAGAAAAAACGGTCGACAAAATGTTCTGTAAAAGTCTTTAATAAATCGAGCGGGAAAAACATTTGACAAACATTAAGAGGTGAATGATTATGATTGATACAAGTGTTTATGAACATTTAATGAGTGACGAGTAGACGAGAAACTGTAAGGAAAATCTGTGCCAAAGGTGCCACAAAAGTACATGTCTGTGTGGGCCGCACGAGGAGTTATCCTGTAGCAAGGAGCAAATCAGACAGCAAAACATCACAATATCAATATATACCCGTATACAAATTATATAAAATTATTCATATCGTGGCAAAAGCAAAATATGATCTGAAAATATTTCAAAAAACAAAAAAAAAATCAAAAACAGTTTTCGAAAACAGTATTTCGTACTTAAAAAAAATTTCAAATAACATTAGTAGTGGGAACGAAAAACAAAAAAACAAACACACCATACAAATTCCCTTTGGATAAGTGGAATATTTTAATCTAAAATTAAAAATTATACTATAATTAACGCAAGTATTTGAGGATCCTAAAGGAGCAGGAGAAGAAACACAACAGGACTCGGTCGGGAGGAAGCGAGGTTTCTGCAAAAAAACCACTTTTATCATAGAAAAAGTGATCCTTTCGAGATGCTGTCTTGAGTCTATCAGGTAAGGTCTAACTAATTAGCTGCCCTTTGAGCGTATCCTCTTTGTCCTTGTCAAATCTTGTTAGCTGTACATAAACGCATTCTATAAAGCCTTGTAGAAAAACTCATTCATACTCGCACATATCCATATCTATGGTAAATATGTACCCAGTAGATAGAACATACAAATTTGTTATACACATGGATCCCTGGATTTAAGGATACATATATATGAATGGGGATACATAGCTCTATAAATGCATTTTCATCCACACAAAATTTCATTTACGCGCAAAAAATTAATTATTGAAAAAATCGCGACAACATGCAAAGGGGCGAAAAAGGACTCCAATCCCCCTTCCAATGCACTTGCAGAGCCTTTGCTATCCATTGAAAGGCTGCGGTGGGTGGTGGCATGGTGGGTGGCCATCCGCGTGAGGATGAGCTCCCAAACAGCAGCAGCAGAGGCAGAGGCAGCATCAGCAGCAGCAGCACCAGCAGGAGCAGAAAAAAATGAGCCATTAAATGAATTGAAATAAAATTCGTATATAAAAATGCTTGTGTGGAGACCGAAGTACAGTTGACTCCACACATTTTGAACGACAGGCAGGCAGAAGCCCGGCCGGAGTGCCGACTCCGGAAGGGGTCGTAGCGGAGACGGGGGCGGTCAGCGAAAGGGGTTGTCTGACCGAATGGTCAGTTGCCGAACACCGAACGCCGTGCATACGAGGATGTGGGGCAGAGCTGTCTGCCACCCACGCCCACCCACTCGTCCATCCCTCAGTCTGTCATCCCTCCCAGCTCGCCAGCATTCCACCCTGGCATGCCGTGGCAGCTGCAGTTTTAATGGCTTGGAGCTGGCGCTGACGATGGCTATGGCGATGGCGATGCGTCGCCCAAAAGAGAGCAATTATATTTTCGCTCTCTATCTCCATCCACGCTCCAGCTCGCTCCTGTGTGCATCCGCATCCGCATCCGCATCCTCATATGTGCGGGCCTACATGTATCCCATGTCATTAATGGCAAGTATAATTTACATTCGCAGCTTTTTTCTTCCGATTTTTCAATTGGGAACTGCGCTTGCACTTGGCAACAGTCCGACCCCTGCCAATGGGGCTGCGATCTCGTCTGTCTCACTCACTCATAGACCTAGTAGACCCCTGCTAGCAGACCTACCGAACCGCCGTAAATTGCATTTTTCGATGGCATTCTTTTCCAAACCGTTGCTTGTTATTTTAGCAGCGACTGCGTAAAAGCTTCTGTCGCTGCGAGTTTTTCTGCCAACTCAATGACTGCACTTTTAGGGACTAGAGCTAATATTATTAACGGGGCCGGGTTTTTTTTTTATTACTCTTAACATTGAATTTTTATGTACAGTGATGAAAAAAAATAATATTGTAGAAGCAAGAATCACACATGTACGGGAAACTATTTTTTTCAATATGTTCAACAGCTATTTTCATAAAACCGATATTATATAGACCGTTCATATCCGTACTTAACTTTTGGGTCTTTTTCGATCTTTATATTTTCGTTATTTAGTTCCCATAGCAGAGGGCTAGAGCGATATTTTATTAAAAACCAGAAAAAACGCATATAGTCTAGTTTATCGATTATATAATACCCTGTACTCTTGTAGCTTCCCAGCTCCATTTCACAATAAATATTTGTTGTTAAGATTAAAAAGTTTTGTTATACTTTAAGGTATTGCCAATAGATTTAAATTTAAGCAACCGATCCAAAAAGTCTAAGTCATTCTTTGAAAGTATTCTGATTTGGCTGAATATTATTTTGCAGGTGTATAATGACCATAAAAATAGTTTGGGAAAAAAGTTTTCCAAAGCCATTTTTTAAGGCGGGAGGGGCGAGCCAAAAATTTTATTCTACAAGTATTATATTACAATCTCTTATAGTATTTGAGTTTTACGCTTTCATACAGACATGACCAGATTGACCACCTATTGATGCTAATTAAGAACTTATATACTTTACGGAAATTCTACGTCTACCGGGTATAACAAATTTGAGATGAGGAAAAAAATATAAAAGAAATTGCATTACAAAAGCTCCTTTTCATAAAAATAAGCATTACCTGGAGCTTAGTTAAAAAACAAAACGGAGAAACGGAAAAGAATTGAGAGGCACTCCAAAATTGTTTAGATATTTTTATTAACACAGCTAAAAAAGTTTCCTTTGATCAAAACCAAGCCATAGCAGCCGCGTTACAGCAGCTATCTTTATTTCTTAGCCCCCAGTTTATGAGACCAAAGGGACGGAATCGGTCGAATATATCCTCTAGAATTCATTTAGCGAATAAAGAACTGGATTTGTTATAAATATTCCCACAAAAGATCGCCCGGCTATATTATATCCATATACCAAGCATCAATGTCTCATTTCATACTTAAATGATTCCGGTTTTTTATATCCTTGAAAAAGGGTATTATAATTTTGTCCAGAAATGTGTAACGCATTAAAAGAAGCATATCCGACCCCACAAAGTATATATATTCTTGATCAGCATCAACAGCCGAGTCGATATAGTCATGTCCGTCTGTCCATCTGTTTTAAAGCTAGCGTTTTGAAATTTTTACCAGATCATTATTTTTGTTGCACACAGATAAAGTTTAAAAATCGGTCGGATCGGACCACAATATCATGTAGCTGCCATACAAACGACCGATGTGAAAACAAGTCTTTGTATGGAAAACTTTTTGTTTTCCAAGCTATTGCAACCGAATTAAAAATTTATTTATTTGACATAGCCATACATGATTTGTGAAAGTTTGGTCCGGATCGGACCACTATATCATAAAGCTGCCATACAAACAACCGAAATGAAAACAAGTCTTTGTATGGAAATTTTTTTATATTTTTAAGGGTATACCATCTTCGGCAAGCCGAAGATAACTTTTCTCACTTGTTTTTTTTTTATTATTTTTATTATTTATATTTTTTAATGATATTTATTTATTTATTTTTTTTAATAATTAATTCATACCGGGTAGCCTAGGAACCTTTTTATGTCCTTGATGTCTGTTAATTTAGCGTTTATATTATGGGAGTCTCATGCTTAGCATTGTGATTCTATTTCTTATAGTCTGTAAGATCTGCACATTCATGCGGCCGACTGACGTACAGACAGATGACGATTCCTTCTCCTGTTCATACGAGTATGTAATAAAAAGTACCGGGTACCACTAAAAGTACCGGGTGTGATTACAAAATATTTACACAAAGCGCCGTTCAATGTATACGTTTGTTTTCTTTCAATAAATTTTTTTATGATATAAATATTATACTTGTAATATGAATATTTTTAAATTAAGTCATTTTAAATCCTATTCATTATATATGAAATTAGTCTGATATTTTATTTGGGTTATTAGTACTTATAGCAAATTATGAATGTACATAGATAACTATTATAGAATTAAATTGCTTAGAATTGTAAAAAATGTAGGGGGTCGCCTTGGATAATACCCAATTGTCGGATCAGGTTCAACAAAAATTCGTGCTATATAGGGTAAAAAAGGTATGAACATTTCGGTTACTCCCAAAAGGACAAATAAATTATGATGTATGTACCAAATTGTGAATGTATATATTATAGAATAGTTATTGTTGAACTTAAAGAGAAGCCAAGAATACCAGTCATATAATCAAACAACTGAACATGCTAAATATCCTTGAGTATATTGAGTATGAAAACATTGGTTACTCCCTAAATTCCATAAGAATGACCAGTGTCAAATTATGAATGTACACAGAAAGCTTTTATAGAATTGAATTGCCATAATTGTTCAACATTTAAGGGAGCGCCGTTGTTAATGCACAATTTTACGGATCTGGTCCAACAAACATTTCAAACAAGGGGTATAACAAATTCGGCTACTTCCTAAATTACATATGAATTGTGATTATTCAAATTACATTCAAAATATAAATCTATATATTATAGAATAGCTATTTTAGAATGGAATTGGCATAATTGTTAACAATTTAAGGGAGCGCCCTGGTTAATACATAATTTTACGGATATGGTCAAAGCTAAATTCTTGGCATACTTGTATAATCAAACAACTGAAAATGCTAAATATACTCAAGGGTATGAAAACATTCGTTACTCCCCAAATTAGATATGAATTATTAGGACCTGTACCAAATTATGAATGTATCTATATACAAAGCTATTATAGAATTAAGTTTCAATAATTATTAAACTTAAGTTTAAACATTTGGGGGGTCGCGTTGGATAATAGCCAATTTTTCGGATCTGGTCCAACAAAAACTCGTGCTATATAGGGTATGAAAGTGTATGAAGCTATCGGTTACTCTAGAAATTACATGTGAAGCTTAACTTTCTTAAAAAAGTCTGACCCCTTGAAGGGTTGTCGGAAAACTCGTACCGTGGCCAGCGTCAAGGTGAGAAAGAAAATAAGCCGACCGGCCCAATATTTAGAAGCTAAATACTCGTATCTGCTCGGTGAAAATGTGTTCCCAAGTAATCCTATTACTTACTTACATAAATACCATTAAACGTAGAGAACTTGGGCGGTCCGAGGCGGCTATAGTCCGGTAGAAAGGGGGAGGGAAAATGCCAAGGAGGATGGGAGTAAGTGACCAACATTTCTGCGGCTTTCTGTGGGAGCTCGCGAATTTTCGCACTTTATGGCAGGCCAGGGTAGACCATGGCAGACCTGGGGAATGTGCCGGAAATAAAGTGGGCTACAGCCACGCACGACTTCTTTGTTGTCACCTCCAAACCGTTCTTTGGCCGTGGTGCTGCCACCATTGTTAAATATTACTTAATTTGCAATTTGCTGCAACTTAAGATCCCAACACGTTTCGCTAAACTTCCTTTTTTCAGTTATTTAAACTAATTGAATTAGACTCGTTCCGTTTTTGCCCCACACTGCGAGTGGGAGCAAGCGGCCCCCTTAACCGTGGAATCGCATACTTTTGCACTTATCGCTAATAAATTCCTTATCACGAGGGCTTGTTTATAAGCAGTATATAAATAGGTTTGTTTTGACAAAAACAAAAATAAATAAATGAATAGGAGAAAAATGAAATTGATTTAGTGAATGGAGAGAATATTTGGTGAATTTATTGAACTTTCTATTTAGGATATGGAAATTTAAAGAACAACAAAGAAGATGTCCTATGTCTTATCTAAAGGATAAAGGAATAAAGGATATCTAAGGATAAAGGATCTAAAGGATGTATATATGTATATTGGTATATTAAGTAATATTAGGTAAGCATTTTTGACACCCTTCCAGAGGTACTTTCTTTTTGTGTAATACATGAGACACGTTATGAGAAAGAAAGGGTAAGCTGGGCAAGATATTTAGAAATTACAAAAAATATTAAGGACCAAAACCAAGTTGTTTTAAAAGGGCATATTCCTATTCCTATTCATTTACAATGCATTGACAACTGATGATAAAATCAATTTAAGAAGCTCCGAGTTTCGGTTTTGGGTTGCCATATTTATTATGTATTTTATGTTAAAGTTTTAATGGATTTAATCCATGGCGACAATTAAAAAAATATTCAAGGCCGGTATTCAAAAGGTGAAAAGCTATAAAGATACTAATTAGAGGAGGCATCTTTCAAGTTGCAATTTGATAACAAAATTCGGAGGGTTTATTTATGATACAAAGCCAAATCTTGAATTTTTCCATTTCAGTGAAATCCGCACTATAATAGGAATATAGTATATTCAAAAAAGTAAATATATATACACATATCGTATTAATCACAATATTCTAAAAAACTCTCAAAATTTTTGCAAAAAGACTAATTCAGTTTCAATTGATTTGTCACTTAATTTAAATAAATTGATTTTTTAAGATTCTTATATTCATATTCCTAAGAAATACAAGCCGAGTTTTGTTTTTATTGCTTAGATATACATATGTACATGTATGTATGTATGTATTCTTGATTTTATTAAATTCCGTAAGTAATTGATTAATTAAAGTGCACTTGGGGAGAAACTAAACAAAAATACATTTAATTGTTAATATAATTTACGACTAAAGGTCAAGCAAGGATAACCCTGGATTATTTTATGGGCAATGTTTAGAATATTATGGGGCTAACCATAGTTTTATAACAATTGTTATTGAAAAAGTTCCAGTAAATTATTTTATTAAATGAATAACTCTTTGTTAGATGACTGAAAGCAAGTAATAGTATAATAAGAAAAAACTAATATTTTTGTATTACTACTACGAATGTATTTATCCCAAATTTATCCCGATGCTTGAATACCTTCAATTAAACGATCGTTATCGACTTACCATAAAGTTTCATAGGCTTTAAAATAAAAAGTTACATTCAAGATGATTTAATCAAGTTGATATAGAAAATATAATATAAAGCTATATATGGAGATGGATAAAATTATATGAAACAAAACCGGAAACAGTATAAAACATGTGCTCTGGTGACCTGCGGTAATGCCAGGGTCATCGGCCCTTCTTGCGCCTATGTTTGGTTTCGGAGCGTTGCTTTTCAAGACGTTTCAACTCTTTCATTGATGTCGCTGCAAAGCGGAAGTCCATTATCCTTCTTCCTAGAAGCAAAGCCATTCCCCAACGTGGTTCCTCCGAGATTTTCCTCCATCGCCCTCCTGCATCGCGGACTGCTGAGAAAATTACGTTCTGCGGTTTCTTCAGCACCGCAGTTGGGCCACTTTGGGTCATCGTCATGTCCAAAACTATAAGGATAGTTTCTGAAGATGTCGTTCAATAGATTACCTCGTCTTGACTTCGTTTTAATCAGCTTACTAAGTAAGAGACGATTTTGAGGTTCCCAACACCTCTGCCAACTTTCTAAGCTTCCGCTCTTGCATTCAGATTCATCCTGAGCCTTAACGCTTGGAAGCACTCCTTGTTTTGCGCTTTTAGTTCCTTGAAAACCCTTTTGAACTCCAAATCTATAAGGTTGATCGACACCATACTTGGACTGACTCCTGGGGACTCTTTCAAGCCTGGGGCTGACTACAGAATAGTTGCATTTTACATAAACTTTTAATAGAAAAAACTACAATGCCAAAATGGCTTTAAATCTGCTCTGTATTAAGTATTTTGTTGTATTTCGAACAGCATTAAGTATGTAAAAAATATCAAAGAAAAAAACACTGCTTTTTTAACATTGAGAACGAGCACCCCCCGTTATGTTTTTGCCTGCATAATCGCATTTTGGTTAATTTTCATTTCGACCGGCACGGCACAATCAAGAACTTGTAATTTTTTCGCATTTATGCAATATTGCAAAAAACCAAACTTAAAAACAGCTTCCCCAAAAAAAAAACGAACAAAAAATACTATGTCAGCAGTCGTAGCCCCAATGTATGTACAAATATACATACATCATACATATGTATGTACATATGTATGTAAAGTACACATGTAGTCATTGCAGAAGTAGGGGGAGTCTACCTCGACTTTTTCTGTTTATAAAGAAAATAAAAAACCGCCAACGCTGTTTATTTATAAAAAACGTACTTTTAATTTTCACCCGCTTTACTCCCCCGCCCCCTTTTATACACCTGCCCGCCCAGCTGCGCCCCTTGTCCCCCTAAGCATCTTCGCCAGCACCCCGGAAAGAGGAGATACCAAATGAATAAATGCAAGTCTTCTTGCACCCCCTACTCGCCACCGAATATGCAAAGTGTGTGGCTGGCGAAGGGATTTTGTGGAAGCGACTAATCGTAATTGCTTGAATCGTTTGGGTCAGCAGGTCCAAAGGTTGGGCTGATAGGCGATGGGGGGGTGCAGAGGGGGTGCGGTGCGGAGGTGCGTCGTTGGGGTGCTGGTTGACGACCTTCGTGGCTTCAGGCCAAAACGCACAGAAATCCGCGAGATCGTAAAAGAAATAAGAAACAGATTATACACAAAATAAAAGGCGGCGAGTGACTGCAGCCATAATCTTGCTGTTCAGGCTCCAACATTAGAAAATTGACAACAGAGCGGGAGCTTTTGGAGAGACTGCGTCTGCGACTGCACTAACACCTAGCCAATTGAGTAAGACATGGCCCACACTCACACTCTCGCACACTCAAAACAGGGCCCGTTCGCCGGCAAAAAATGGACAAAAATTCGCAAATGTTTTGGCTAAAAAAGCTTAGAGAGTGGCTAGCGCTCTCGCTATAGTGGCTGCTCTCCTACGACAAATCAGCGAGTAACTTATACAGGCACAGATTCAGGGAGAGAGAATAAAAGGAAAAAGAGAAGGAGGAGGAGGAGAACTAAAAGACTAAAACAGACGGCGGCGGCATCGAGTTGAGTTGAGTCTCGTTTTGGATTCGGGTTCGGTCTCGGTGTCGGTCTCGGTCTCGGATTCGGTTTGTTATTTTTTGGCATTTTGTTCGATTTTTGGTCCGACGTCGACGACATCTAATAAAAAAAAGCTGTACGCTGTACTCGGCAGTAAGTACATGTGTGGGGAGCGCCGCGCTTCTCTCAAGAACCCCTGTGCAGCCATCAAAAATAATTCAAAATGTAGACTGCCAGCCAGCCAAACAAAGCGAGCCCGAAATAAAACGCAAAAGTGCAAAAAAACAATCGAGAACTGAGAAAAAAGTGTTTAATCGTCAACAAATAATTTGCCTGAGTGCCACACAACGCGGCGTATACGCAACGCTTCCTTGAGAAGAGAAAGAAGAACCCGAAGGGAGGGAGTACAGGCAGAGCACAGCTTGGACAGAGCCATGGAAGAACCGCCAAGTGAATAGATTTCATGGCTTTTCGAAGTTATGTGGGAAACTAAACTAACCTAAACTGAAACAGAGAGTACATTCGATATTTTGTGCGATCGTGTGCAGTTTTCGTTTTTGAAACATTGCAAAGGCAAAGTGCAGGCCGCACATAAATCTCATTGCCGTCCGTGGCGTGCCTGTGTGTATCTGTATCTGCCACTGCAGCAGCGCTGGCAGAGGTACACATCTATGCAGTCGCAGTCGCAGCTACAGCCACAGACACGAAATTCGGTTCATTTTGGAGGTATCTGTGTGTGGGCACTTGCATCTTTGTGTGGGTGTGAACTGCGCCTGTGTTTGCGGGTCGTTGCAATCCGAAATCCGCAATTTCGGCCTCTCATAGCTATAGCTCCCTGGCTCCAAGCTCCCTGGCTTCGACGAGTCGTGCCCATTGCCTGCCGCAATCAACATTTTGAGGTTAGTGCTTTTATACCTCGCACTCTCTCGCACCCGCATACAAAATTACGCTACACTCGACAAAATATTTCTCTATTATCTGCTCAACTATCAAAAATACCTAAAAGTTGTCTTTTGAATGTATTTCCAAATTCCCTGCTAAATCCGTATAAAAAAAATGCATTTACTCCTTAATGGTTGTATTCCAAGGAACGAACACTGAGAAGTATATCTGCAAGAAAGTTTATTAATCTATTACATATCCATGGCTGCTTACATTACATTACGCCCCAACAGCCATTACCACCCACAAAATTTGTGGAATGTTCGTTTTTTTATGGTTTAAGATCACGGATAAGATCGCGGATGTTCTTAGAAAGGGTTTTCGAGCTAGTTTCATTTACCAAATTGAAAACATCCTTATTCAAACTAAATGATTCCGGGAATTAATTAATTAATGGAATTAAACAGTATATGTATGTATTTTAATATGAAACTGAATCCTGGTTCAGACTGGGGCATAAAAGAAATATTATGTAATAGTTGATGTACATATATCTCCATATTGTATTTTTAAACCCGGTACTCGGAGAAAACAAGATAGAGCTATAAAGTTTTGAACGCAGACTTCGGTAATGCCAATACAGATCAAGTTTTTTTTTTAATTTTTGCCACGCACTAGCATTTTTCAATAGCATCTTCAAAATACACTAAAAAGCTTATTTTCAAAAAATGTTATAGTTTTTCCGGCAATACATTGAAGTGTGAATCAAAAATTGTTTTTGTGCAAATTCTGCAATACCTTATTTTAAGTAATATTTATTGGCTAAAGGAGCGGGAAGACGTCAAAATCACTACCGGGTATCATACGAGTACTCGTATACGGATATATATACGGGTACTTTTACACTACAGAAACTCGATTATAACCGTTCTCCCTTGTTTATTTATAACATCCTAATCATTATTGTATAAAAACAATATAGTAAAATGTAATATGTTTGTATATTAACAATAGGGGTTTATATGTGTAGGATAGTTTCCGACATTTGGGTACGTATGGACAAAATATCGCAATAGCAGAA
This sequence comes from Drosophila merina, assembly GCA_035047645.1. Classification (NCBI taxonomy): domain Eukaryota; kingdom Metazoa; phylum Arthropoda; class Insecta; order Diptera; family Drosophilidae; genus Drosophila; species Drosophila merina. Next base: position 23,534,174 of record JAWNPH010000059.1, on the reverse strand, counting down.
ACAGCGTCCTTTATTCAAAAAAATGTAAAAATCACTCAAATTAACATATGCTTATATGTAAATATGTATATAGACATTCATTTACGGATATGGAATTATAAACTTATAAAATCATTAATTGTAAAATTACAATCAATTTGTTGGCTTATGATCCCATAAGTTGCTAAGTATCCATGTTTATGTTATGTCTCTTCCGATCTATATGGAATTGTATGTACCTAAAAAACAGTCGAATACGATAATTAGAGTATCTTTTATTTACAACCAGTGATGGTATAACCTAGTATTAACTAGTAGCTTATAGTTACGTTAGTTAGTTATATAGTACGTAACTTTAACTTAAAAATCCATTGACAAATGACATAAGTTTATCTGGGACTTATAAAACGGATAACTCGGATAAAACGGATAGGGGACCGTATTAATTCGATAGAAATGATCCCATTTGGCGGGTACTCAAAAAACGGCACTAATGAGCAGACAAGCTTAAAGCAGAACGCGAAACTAAAAGCGATAGCAACGAAAAAAATTTGCCACAAATCATTTGCAATTTTTATTTTCTTCTTTATTTTCCGATTTTTTTATTCTCCCTGGGGCTACATATTGTTTTTGGTTTTTTTTTTTTTTTGTTATATACATATATGTATGTTTGTGTCAAAGTGAATATTTGTCGCATGCAGGGAGAATGAAATAGAATGTGTGATTGCGACTTTCATGAGTATGTAAGGATGAACCTGCTGAAAAGGATAAAGATGTTAACATTAATAGTAAATTCTTAAATTCTCAAATTATAACCTAAAAATCGGGTAAAATGAATCGAATATAAATGTTAATTCCAAATTCATGAGAGTCTGTTTTTGTAATCAATCTATCTATTTTTCAAAGTAACTTTTTTTTGTAGGTTTATGTATGTTGGCTTAAAGGCATTAATTAAGTGATCTGGCGGCTTTTTTTTATTTTTAAAAGTATTTAACATATTAGGATAACCTTTAGGTTATATCCACTATAAAACGTAAGTTTCAGGGATCCTGTAAAAATTTATCCATCGTTAGAAAATATTAATAATTAACGAACATAGATAACGTATAAAAAATAAATACAATTGATTACCATCGTTATAATCATCTCAAAAGAGTCGCTTTCCAGGACGCTGTAGTATTGGTAACCTTTATAAGCTTGAAATTTTTTGTTGAAAATTTTCTGTATAACATCCGGAATGATAAAACTTAATTTATTAATCGATATACGATTTTAGAATGGACTTTCTTATCAAATTTCGGGGGAAAAACTAAGAAACAACAAAAAAAAGCTATACTATTAATGTGTTACCTTGCAACATGAAGTAAGAAATAGTTTTGTTAATCCCTTATCCTTTTAAAAAACAACCAAATAACCTTACACATTATACATACAATATGTATGTGCATATATTTAATGGGGTCAGGAATTGTTTCCGAAACCATTAATAGAATACAATAGAAGGACCATCTGCAATTTCTAATATGTATCTGCAACTAACTAAACTAGTTAGAGTTCCTAGATTAAGTTATCTTAAATTATTCTATTGAAGTATTTGCTAAAATTGGGATTCTTAAACCCTAGAGAAACAAACAAACAAATACGACGAGAGAACATTTTACATTTTGCGAATTCTGAGTCACTTTTTGTCTTCTTTTTATTTCGTGGCGCAAATTGTTTTTATTTACTCGAACCTCTCATACATACATGCATGCATATGTACGCGTGTACGAGTATCTTTATCTGTTCTCGCAGTAGTTTTCGCTCTCTCATTCCCTCGCGGTCTCTCTGGGCTAAGCTCCTCGCACCATGGCAAGCGGCGGCGGCACGGCAGCACTTGTGCGCTCGCAGTTGGCAGAGCTTTTGCATGTGTATATTATTTGTACATTCAATAAGATAGCTACAGAAATTATGTTAGAATCTTTGGCGCTCTTTTTCGGTGGGTTTGCCAATGAAGCAACAAGCGAAAAAAACCGAAAAAAGCGAAAAAAGTTTTCGCAATACGTATAGACGTGTGCACTTTTAATACCAATAATATCCCTTCACCGTCTGAACATTTATGGTTTTTATATTATTTTCTATAATGTAGAATGTCTCGAATGGCATATGAAGATAAAAGTGCGTAGTTTTATGGATTTACCGTTGGTTTTTTAGTACTCGACTCTTGAAAATTTGTTTCTCGATACGTGTCTTTTTAAATCAGCCAATTGCATGACATTTCTCTTATAATTTTAGGTTTATTTTTAAAACGAAGTAAATTTAAGGAATGAAATCTTTTGTTGCTTGGTAAACAATTTAAATTTTTTAATGTCTCTTTTATTTTTATTTATTTATTTAAACTATCCATTATGGATAAAAATTAAATTAAACATGGCACTTAACGAGTAATTATTACATTTAATTTTCTATTGCCTCAATTCATTTTAATGTATGTAGATATTTTAAGAAGATATATTTAGGCGTAATTAAAACACCAATAACATAAAAACAAAACCGAAGTTTATTGTGGTTGAATGTCGGCTTCTATTGGTCTTTAAAATCAGACCAGTTCCTTATAAGGATTTCGGAAAAAACCCCAAGCTTCTATTTCCAAAAACCCGAAACTATAGCATTTCCGATCGTTCAATTTAACAGAAGCTAAAAGATATAAAGTCAACCGATCCCGAACCGCCTTATATCAAGCAAAAGGAAAAAAGGGAGTGTGCAAATTTTTAAGTCAATAGCTTTAAACTGAGAGACATAGGAGGTGATCATAATCAAGAATACCTTAAGAATATACATATGTATTTTCGTTGCACAACTTTGAAAAAAAATGTAATAGACTCTGCAAGGGTACAAAAAATCTTATGAAACCCATCTTACAAAAACAAATAACCGATACAAAAAACGCAGAAACCTTTCCGGAATCTTTCACTTGAAACTTAGTAGTTTCAGAAACACTACGGAAATAAATCTGTGCGAAAATGTCCGATAGAAATGTTACCTTTACATTATAATATAAATATTAATATTAAAAATAAAAATTTTAAGAGTTCTGAAATATATTAAACGTTGCTTAAAGGTGTTTATACACCGATTTATGTATGTATCAAGTCTCATAATTGGAATACGGCGTCAAATTGAATTGCAACACAATGCCAAAACATTATTTGAAGCTGGTTAGTACTGTTCAATCCTATGTGAAGTTAACGAGGCGATGACAAAGCATCGATATCGAACAGATTATTTTTATAGAGAAATAACGTTAAAAGAAATGTGAAATATTACATAATGGAAAAACAATTTAAAGAAAATTTCTATTAAATAAGTTACATTTGTTTTCCTAATTCCATTTCAAAAAACTTCTACGGAACATTTATTAAAATGTGTTTGTATTTAAAAAAAATGTTTAACATAACTAAGAAAGGCATTTCGAATCATACAGTTACTGTAGGATATAGTACCGCTATGGGTAATGCTTATCGGTTACAGAACCAGTTAAAGACCCCCTTTAGAACCCCACAGGACAAATTATTTGTATTTAGATATTTTTAAATAAAAAGGATAGATTCAATTAGGTCCCAATTAGGTGGAGTCGAGGGGGCGGAGTGGAATGCGCGTGAAGGGCGGGCAGTGGGCTGTACACATGTGTGTGTGTACGTATGATGGCAGCCGACAAAACAAACACTTCGAGTTTACAGATAGTGCAGCGACAACGAACGCATAAATTGCAAATGCTGTCGCTCCGCCAATGGAGCGCAATAATTCACAAATAGCAACGGCAACGGTGCCGGCAGTGAATGCTTCGCCTGCATTTAGCACGATAGAGGCTCTGACTGCATCTTCGCGTCCGCGTCTCCGTCTGCGTCTACGTCGCGGCAGCTGCCGCGTCCCTATCCATGCCTCCGCTTCCGTCTTCGCATGCGTTCCGGACCCGTTCGCTGTGCGCGTTCCACCACGGGTTCAAGGTAGTTTAGTTCTCGTTCGCTCTCTCTCGGATCGCGGTATCCGATTGTCGATGCCAGATTACCAATTCTCCAGTAGAATTCTGTATTCTCCTTTATCTATATAAAGGAACGCTAAGTTTTGACAAAATCAAAAGCCATGTTAGCAAAAATCAATTTTGATCAGAAATGAACTAGTTCCAAGCCATAAAGGGAACTAGAAGTGGGGGTCGCGAGGAGGCGCTCTCACTCCGAGACCTTGATCCCGCATTAAAAAGTTGGCACGTCGTCTTCAACGCCATCGTCTGTGGGACAGCCGAAGGAAAAGAAAGGAAAGGAAAAAACCAAAATCGAACAGAAACAGCAACAAGAAACAAAATAAAACAAAAGGCAACAAAGCAGAGAGGAAAGTGAGTCAAGTCGGACTGACAAGGCCTGGCAAGAAAGGAGGAAACATGTGGACACTCAATTTTAGTGGGATGAGTGAAGTTGCGGGAGAGGTAGAGAAAATGGAGGGTGCCTGCCTGCTTGGCATGTGGTGTCCATTTATGCGCCACTCCTCCCAATCAGACTCTGATGATCTTCATTGTTTTTAATTTGCAAACCATTGCGCTAATGACACGGTCCTATTTCGAAAGTAGAATTTTATCGTTCTCCTGTAACCAGAAAAACAATAAATATACTATTTATTTAAATAAATACTCTTTATATTTAATTGTGAATATTTTTACTTACAGTTACACCAGAAAAGAATTATCCACAAGGAAAACGAAGAAAATTTTATTTTTAAAAATAAGGGATCTAAACCTCCTCTAGGCTTGAGGAAAGCCCACTTAAAACAGATAATACAGATAAACCATTAATAGATAAACCATTAATGAGACACTTAAGAAGAAAGGAATTTCAAAACTGACCAGGATGAAAATATCAACTTAAATCAAACGATCAACGGAAGAGCTATGGCAACATACAACTCCTGTAGCTAAAACGCAAACAAAAAGTCAAAAATGTGCATACGTACCCGATAATTACGAAACCCAAAATATCGAAAGTAAAGCAGGAAAGCTGCCAGAGCCTTTGCCCTCGAAGCTAAAGGACAAAGGACAGAACCAACAGAAACACGAATTGTTGGAGAAAGCAGCAAAATCTATCACAACTCGCAGAGAAGACGTTAAGCGGCAATCAGGATGGCCATCAATTTCTCGGCCTCTTTCGCGGCCTGCATAGCAGCCGGGCTCAAAGTGCCGCGCCAGATCATGTATTGTATCACGCAGGACACGGGCCAGCCGTACGTCCTCTACAAGGACTCGCAGGACGCCGAGCGCAACCCGGGCGCCATTGGAGCCAGCCCCGCACAGTGGGGCAGCGAAATGTACCCCAACATCCAACAGCAGGCCCAGCAGCACCTAAGTGCTCAGCAGCAGCAGCAACAGCAACAGCAGCAGCAGAACGCAGTGCAGGCGGCAGCCCAGGCGGCGGCCGCTGCGGCGGCGGCTGGTCAGCCCCAGAGTCCCCCCGGTGGGGGCCAGGAACCTCGCGACAACGGCAGCGGCGATGGCCGCCAGCAACAAGTGTCGCCCTCCTCCAGCCCTTACCCGTCGGTGCAGCAGCGAGGCAACGGTGGGGGCGAAGAAGATGCAATGAATCAGGTGAGTCTATAAAATCTAGAAAAACTTCAAAGAAATTAATGTGCAATGTTTGACGCCTTTTTCACAGCTTGCTAACCAACAGAACTCTGCGCCTAACCAAAACCAAAGCAGCAATGACCCCCAACACGCCGCACCCAACGCGGGAGAGCCAGGAAACCCACACGTGCAACAGAACGGGGGTGGCCCTCAGGGAGATCCTGGCAACGGCTTCCAGACTACGCCAGACTACTACGCTTCTCGCCATGCGCCGCCGCAGGGCGGGATGCTGGCTCCTCCCGGCTTTCCGCCTCTCCACTATCTCAACAAGCTGCCCATGGAGCAGCCTGGCGGTGGCGGAAGCGGAGGTGGCAGCGAGTCATACTCCATGCCAGAGCTTCTTCCAAGTCAGCAAAACGGTCAGCAGAACGCCGGTCCGGCCAATGCAAATGCCAATGAAGGCGCCGCAGCTACCAACGGAGGAGGAGCAGGAGGCGGTGCGAGCGGTGCCGGCGCCGGCGTGGGGACGGTCAGTGGTGTGGCGACTGGAGGGCGAACGGGCAATGGCCCAGGTCGTCCGCACAAGAACAAGCCGCACAGTGACCTACGGCTGTTCAAGTGCCTCACCTGCGGCAAGGACTTCAAGCAGAAAAGCACTCTGCTGCAGCACGACCGCATCCACACGGATGCACGGCCCTTTCCGTGCTCGGAGTGCGGCAAGCGCTTCCGCCAGCAGTCGCACCTAACGCAACACCTGCGCATCCACGCCAACGAAAAGCCCTTCACCTGCCCGTACTGTTCGCGCAGCTTCCGGCAGCGGGCCATTCTCAACCAGCATATACGCATCCATTCGGGTGAGAAGCCCTTCGCCTGCCCCGAGTGCGGCAAGCACTTTCGCCAGAAGGCCATCCTCAATCAGCATGTGCGCACCCACCAAGGCGAGCGACAGATATAGATAACTCCTTCCTTACCGATGCAGATTCAGATTGAGTCAGGGATTCATAGATCTAGTGCTAGAGACAACTCCGATTAGAAGCAAGCAAGCTGTTACTGAAACACGGCTTGTTTGAACACTTTTTGGCAACCAATTTCCCTGCAAAATTTCACATTATATGCAATTGAGCGAATTTTTGGCCGAATATCAAAATTGACCCTAGGCTAAGGTGTTTTCCGCTTGGTTTGTTGACTCGCTTAAGCGCTTATACGGAAGGCAAACCCACATAAAGCAAGAGAATCATGGATCTTCTCAAGGGGTTTCCACCTGCCGTCTTTTTGCCACTCAACAGTCAAGCAGAACACGTATCTTTGTTAGTGAAAGATGCTAGGAAGTTTATTTCAAAGATTTGCATCTCGGCTGCACGCCAAGTTTAAGCGTTACTAACATTACCTTTTGCTTTCTTCTTAACTTCTTTTATGTACGTACCCCTTATGCTGGATGATTGACCACACGTCCCCATACAGATGTCTCTCCCCATCTCATATTCAAAAACGGGCCACACCCGACGCTGTGGCCTTCGGACGTTCCCTTCCCGGGTGAGGACAATGACACTAAGGGGGACATTGCGGGAGGCACCGGCTACCACGACGATGATTCGCAGGGCACACCAGACGGCAGTGGCGGCATGCACTATCCCTCATACTTCAAGGACGGGAAAGGTAAGTATCTGCTGCATTCGGCAACAATTTGAAGCGTCTCAATCGCATTTCCCCACAGGACAAAAGATCCTGCCCGAAGTGCTGCAGCACATAGGCGTGCGGCCTGCCAACATGCCGCTGTACGTTCGCTGTCCCATCTGCGACAAGGAATTCAAGCAGAAGACGACCCTCTTGCAACATGGTTGCATTCACATTGAGTCGCGGCCGTACCCTTGCCCGGAGTGCGGAAAACGTTTCCGCCAGCAGTCGCATCTCACGCAACACCTGCGCATCCACACCAATGAGAAACCATTCGGTTGCATGTACTGTCCTCGCTTCTTCCGCCAGCGAACTATACTTAACCAGCACTTGCGTATCCATACTGGCGAGAAGCCTTACAAGTGTGGCCAGTGCGGCAAGGACTTCCGGCAGAAGGCCATACTTGACCAGCACACGCGCACCCACCAGGTAGTTGTAGCCTTGCCTCTTTCTTATGCTTGTATACCGCAAACGCCGAGACTTATACAAATTGTTATTTTTTTTAATATTTTCCAACGTAGGGCGACCGACCCTTCTGCTGCCCAATGCCCAACTGCCGACGGCGTTTTGCCACCGAGAACGAGGTGACCAAGCACATCGATAACCACATGAACCCCAATACCACAAAGGTCCGCCGCCAGCAGCAACAACAGCATCAGCAGCAGCAACACCAGCAACAGCAACAGCAACAGCAGCAGCAGCAGCAACAGAATAACAACAACACCGTGGCCCAGGTGGCCTCTGTGGCCAACCATTTAATGAATGATGCCAAGAACCTGGCAGCCCAGCAATTCCTCAACAACAACAACTCGGCGAGTGTGGACAACAAGGCCAACATCCTGCCGATGCGAAGTATAGCTGCCAATGCGGCAGCTGCCGCTGTCGTCCAACAATCGGTGGTGAAGAACGAGCTTTATTTCCCACAATGCTATGGGCCACCTTTCCAGCATCCGTTCCAGACACAGCAGCAGCCGCAGCAGCCCAGCGTGGCGCACGCCAACGGTGGACCTACGCCGCCGGTAACGGTGACAGTGGCCAACTCGGTGGCTCCCGGAGTGGTGGTTCAGCAAAACGCGTCCGCCTCCGTGGTGGCCCAGTGACATCCCACCACTTCAGCAACAGGAGGACCTCAGCAGCATCAGCAGCCGCCGGTTTCGGCACAGCAGCCCCATCATCCACCCCCACCGCTGCCGGTGCCGGTGCCTGTGCCGGTTCCGCCCACATCGTCCGCCCACCATATTACATCAGCGGCTGAAGCTACTACATCCGCGTTACCCACTGCCGCTCACGCCTCGCCAGTGGCGGCGCCGCAGACGGTAACGCTCTCGATCACGCTGCCGCCACCTCCGAGCACCCATTCGGAGCATGCGGGCCATCCCGGAATGGCAAACGGAGCTGCATCCCAACCACCAACCACTCTATCACATGCGATCCCCATACATCCACATATACACTCGATATTTGGTTCTCTATAATGTCTTTTGTAAGCAGAGATGATACAGAGATGCATACGCGAGGAGCATACGCGACGAAATCAAAATTACAAAACTAAATTACAAGTTACAAAATTACAGAACGGACACACTATTCACAATATTCGATAGGTTTTATAAGTTCTCTAGTATTAGACGCAAACAAATTCTCCTAGTTTTTAAAACTAACCTCTAATCTTATTACCACAAAACACAGTTTTGGCTATGGAAAACGATCATAATGAGCGGTGCGGACGAAAAATGTAAACAGGACGAGTACTAGTCTTTTTCAAAAGGACTCTAAACTCCTTTGATACAAACCATAAACATGAAATGCGAATGGTCAATGATAAAGAGAAACAAAAAGATGAGAAAAGTGGAAAGAAAAGGAGGAAAACAAAAGAAAGAGGAGAAAGCCAAAACACAACGTTATACGATTCCTTTTTGATAATTTAGTTTAAGAATCCGGACACGAAGACAAGACACACATCAAATATTATATTTACGGAAACACCCACACAAAACAATACACGCATTGTTCGTCAATCTCGGTTTGACAGGAGTTATACGACTAGGCGTAAAGTTAGAATAGCTCTAGGGAGTATGATTGAAGTGAAGTGAAGTGATAGATAGGGCAGCTAGACCATGGTTAGGGGACGGATGACCGCGGCTGATCGAGGAGAAGGCACCGCAGACGTTGGCGCTGAGAAATTTGTTTTTCGATGGCAGCAGCAGAGTTATAGTTTTGTTCTTCAGATATAATAAAAATACGAGTTTTTTTAGATTAAATATGATTGTTTGGCAGAGGCCGGGCAATTAGCAAAACCAATAGGGTTACCCTGGGCTAGCAAACTCTCATTATATATTTCTTATTTGATTTAAATTGATGTGATTTTCTTTAATAATAAAAAATTATTGATTGCAATTTAAAGATAAAGCTAAAACCTAGAAACCCAGATAATTTAAGCTAGGGTTCGTTTGTTGTCTTCCTAAACTTTGTGTACTTTTATTTTCAGTTTATTATGCAATTAGAAATACGTTTACCCAAAATATCTCCACACAATGGCTCGTAGGCAGGCTCGCAGCTCCCAGCTCGCAGCTCGCTTGTTCATATAGCAATAAATATTATAAATTCGAATGTGACTCTAATAGTGCCATATTACCAAACAATAGTCAACAGTTAATAGATAAATTCACCAAATGCTTCCAAATTGCAATATTCTCGATCCATCGCTAGAAGAGCCCTCCTTAAGCTCTTTCCCCCCCTCCAATGTGTGGATATACCGACAAATTTAGTTTTTTAAATGAAAATTTCCAATGTACCGACAAAGCATTTATAATTGTTATTCTTATAGCTTATGTTTCCTAAACATTTACATACATACGTATTTGTATTTGTCCCAATACGAAAATACAATATAAAATAATGTATGAACGCGCGCTTTTGCTCTGCAAATATTAAATATGTTTTTGCACATATTTATAGTCTGCGGAGATAAAAGCGATTAAAACATACACTAATTTTAGTTAGCCGTTTCCTTTAAAAGTGTCTACTCATTATTTAATACTTGCATAGCCATGTAGTGAATAATTAATTAAGTTTTCATTGAAATGAGAATGAAAACATTTCAGATGTTTTTCTGTTTGAAGCCTAAAGATTATAGATTATCTTTATTTAAATATTTCAATAAAAAAAATAATATATGATTTCGTTTTTATTTAAATTCTTATTTTTATTTTGTCCATTCCCTAGTATAAGTTCTTATAATTTAAAATACCTTTTTTCACATGGACTGATTCGGTTCATTTTTGGCATTATACACAACACACACACACTGCACATCTATAGCGATTTTTTGGACTTAGGCAGGCGTCTGGATTTTGTGATACGAATATGGGGCTCAGTTGAAAAAGTGAAAAAATGTTTCGGAAAATATAAATTGTACATAGCGTATTTCGGCAAAAAACCAAAAATATATATATGTAAATCGAACAGTAAAGGTTTTATTACACGTTTGGATAAAAAATTGTTTGGCAATATAAAGTACTTATTGAAACCTAACGGTAACGCTAGTCAAAATTTTAAAACATCTTTTAGGCACATTAAATACTATAAATCAAAATTTGAATTTGAATTTGAACGCGATGAATTTGAACTAAATTGAATGTTTTGAGAAAATAGGCAACCAAAAAAATTAATTATGGCACCCAATAAGGCGGCTTTTATTGGAATTAGACCAAATTGGATTTGATCGAAATGATCAGCATGATTTGCTATAAGTAACATAATGCTTAACACTAAGCTGTAGCTAACTTTTAGGCCTTCTTAGACGAAATTTTAATCATTCTTTTGGCTTCAAGCAAAATCGAAAATCGAAAATCGAAAATTGAAAATTGAAAATCCAAATTAACCAACGACGAACGCACACACGAACCTTTTGGCTTTAAATCAAAATTATTTGTAGTTTTAGTTCAAACTAAACAAAGTGAAGAGAAATTTTATGGGAATTATTGTATATCAAGAAAATTATAGCAAATTATGCTATAATTCCAATAAAAGCAAAATTTAGACTGAATGTCGCTGTGATAAAAGCAAATTAAGAACAAAACGTAAAACTTTTGTATATTTTAGGCATAAACACAAAATTAAAAGAATACACTTAATCAAAAACAAAATCATAAATTTAGGCGCAACAAATTCTAGCATAAAAACCAAAATTAACATTTTCAAGCTCCATAAACATTTTGCAGATCAACAAGATTGCATATGTTTTCGTAAAGGATCATCCATATACCATTTCAACGAGTTGTCTTGTCTTAGATATACATATTATATGCGACTAATCCTTGGAAGGATAGACAAGCTACGCGTAACCCCGACACTGTGGTATATGGGTAGCCTTTAAGATATTTCACATTACATTTTAGTTTTTTAAATTATCGTTTATATATATTTCCGTTATAAGTTGTATTATTTTTTGGACCGATTGATTTCGAGTTGCTAACGAAATTTTATAGCAAGATAAGTTCCGAAGAAGACATTTGAAAAAAAAGTGTAAGACAGCTATATAAGTGAAATCTTTGTAGCTAAAACGGAACAAACCGGCCACGACAAATATATAATATTATATATACATATACGAAGACCAAGCCAGTAAGCCATCTCAGACAAACGACATTAAGCCTAGGCAAGCAAAGGGGCTACTACTTAAAGCGAGACCAGACTATACATTTTAAAACTGAGATAATGATCCCCGGATGTAGGAAAACAGATGTAGGTGAAGGTCAGGATATAGAGAAGGAAATGGAGACATGCTGAGAAAATAGAAAAGACAAGAACAGAAAGTTACAAGCATACCTAACAACCAACAATAGCCCAATTTAAATAACCAATAGTACAAATACAAGTAATTTTTATAGCAGAAATTTTAATTGCAGTATCAAAAGGCCGTAATAAGTACACATAAGAATTATTGAACTTAAAGTACATCAAAGAAACTCACACAACCCAATATAGGCATGGAAATTCAAATACTTAATTCAAATATTTAACTTGGCACATTAGAATCGGAAAGTAAATCAAACATGACAAAGACAAATTTATCTCGAAATCAATATCGAAATCGAAACTTTCGATGAGTAATCTCGATCCCAGCAAATTAAAATCAAAATCCAAACAATGAAAAATCCTTTCTTCTTAATCAAATAAATTCTAAACGAAATAATAATCATGATAAAATACATATTAAGAGTACACTATTACATATGATCACCTTCCGGCTACATTTCAGACTCAAAAGATTACTAAACCCAAGATCATACAAACAATTTATAAAAATGCCTACTACACATACAAACAATAACAATGCCGACACAAAAAGAGGATTACTGGTTGGAGGCGGGAGGTTGGATATAACCCCAAACTTCCATCCGATAATCCTTTGAAACGAACGCATTATAATAAAGTACAGCCGCTTTCTGCAATAGTGATAATAGTTTTTAAGTCAACCACCAAGCAACCATCAAGCAACAAATAATTGAAAAACATCTCCAAACGAAACAAATAACAACAATATTTAATTAATAGATAAATATGCATTGATATGAGAATGATAAAAATGAATCTACGTACGCATAATACAAAGTGTAATAATGTTATTATCATTTGTGGAGCGAAGAAGCTCAAATAACAGCATTTTGGTTTATTTTGTGGGTAGTACAGAATTCAAAAAACATATGACGAATTAATTAAACTATCCAAAGGTAAAAAATACTTTATTGAAAAATAAACTAAAGTTCTGTCACCCTTAATACTAAAGGACTCAAAGCCATTCAAAAACTAATGAAGAAATAAAAAAAACAAAAAGAAAAAGAAAGAAAAATATCAAATAGTGCATACTTATAAAAGCCCTAAACTCTTATTATATGTATGGTGTATTATATTTTTTAAAGTATTTAAAGCATACTCTCTATGTATACAATATATCTTATAATATTTGAGGTAACCTTAAAATATATTTGGAAGAATCCGAATGTCATCCGAAATATTGGAACCTGTACAGGCAACCATTATATTGTCAGTTCAATGATTAATCCCAGATTACACAAAAACTAATCAAACTTGTTTCCTTAAAAACAAAATTATACAAAATGCAGAACGTAGAAAAGGCAACAAGCTTCTAGGGAAGTTACTAAAACATTTTAATTTTATTCATTGCCCAAAGTCCAAACAGATAGATATTTTCCATTGTAACGCAACCTTATTCATTTCAGCTTTCGTACTGAAATGAACACAAATGTACACTTTTGTGACCAACAGTGTGCCCATAGTTATAGGAATTATTTACAGATAAATACAAAAGGAAATCAGTTTATTGTGTTGCTTAAAAGTTTCTTTTGTAAAGAAAGTGAAATAGAATTTGTGCAAGAACCCAGAGAAAGAAATACAGAAACCCAAGCGAATCAAACGTTTAATCGAAATAGCAACATAAATCATAAAAGAAAACAAACGAAAAAAAATAGTAAAAGATAAACGCCGCAAAAGCCGAAAAAAACAAACTAAAGCCGAAAGATATAGTAACATTTACTTAACAAATATAAAGGTATATTCAACTAAGTGTTAGGCGAAGTATGCGAATCAAAGAAAACAAATATTTTTAAATGTTGTGCTCGCCTACATACTCGTATGTGAAAAGCAGATGACTAAGCGCAGAGATTATCAGATACGATGATTTACTATAAGTTCAATAACCTAAGGACTAAACCACGTTGGAGTTGGAGTAGGAGTTGGAGATTGACAATTGAGATTGAGATTCAAATTGACGATTGAGTCGAATGCAATACAATTTTTGTTGTTGACAATTCATTGATGAGAGTATACGTTTGTAATTATTATAAACATTTGACAGGGACTACCATTTAATAGCAACCATAGAAATAATAACTGAACGGAGCCAATAGAAACAAATTTTATTTATGCTATCACCAGCGGGCTCCGATACTGACCGCGATATGCACTTTTTATTAATTATAACTGAACTTTAACTGTACATAAGCAACCAAAAACTGCAACTGCAAATGCAATAGTACCAAAGTAAGTAAATCAATTATTTTACACATTTTGCTAAACAATAAAAACAAAATAGCGAATGCATCGAGTTAGAACAGATGAACAGGATGAGCAGGAAGTGTTCAAGCGGTATAGAAAAATAATAGATACATACGAGTATTATCGAGTTTCAAGAATCTGCTTTAAGTTACAGCTGAACGCAACATATCCACAAGAGAGAAGTATTTGCACTGCAATTTGCAATTTGAACAATTCAAATATTTTTCACCTCCCAACAACAGATCACAAGTTAAAATTTATTTTTATCAGAAAGTGAGAATTGCATTGAAGACTTAACAATTTTTGGTTTGTTGAGCAAACTGTTAATCAAAACCTTACAAGTCGAATCAAATACAATATAATCAAGTATAACAGAATCATACAAAACAAAGCAATAGTGATAATATAGTGCCAGGACGCTGTCCTGGCCTAGCCAATAGCCTGATACATGTAAACAACAATAAACCGAACGAATCTCTTCATTTACAAACAACAAACAACAAACAAGCAACATATACAAGAAACAAAAATGCAACGGATAACTGATAACGGAGCAGCAGCAACCATAGTACAATAAAAATAAAACACGTTTTTCTTATTGAACGACTTTTATACAACAACAACAGCAACAAACAGACAGCAACCCAATTGAGCAACTAATAGGTAAAGCAGTAGCAGATTACGAGAACCGAATCAAAAGTGGAATTAAATAAAATAGAGACGATTTTAAGTATACAACAAACAACAAACAACAAAGAAAGCATAAATCAAGAGCAAGCAGACTATATAAATATATTTTTTAAAGAGGCATTACCAAATGCATTACCAGAAACAACAGCTAAAAATTGTTAAACATTTTTATATTTAAATTTGTATCATTTCTTATCGATTCAGCGTAAGAAAGGTGTAACACATACACATACATATACGTAAATATAAAAATCAAAGTAAAAAAAAAACAAAAAATAAAGCAAAATACTTAAAAATTTTTTTATATTACAAGAGACAAGAGACATGTAAGAAATAAATCTCACTTTCCTGGTAAAAATTGACTTGATTGGCACAACAATAATACTAATGTAAACAATAAAACTGGCTACCCAACATCAAGAAAAATAAATAAATTTCTCATTTCAATTAAGTGACATCTTATCTAAGTTCCAAACATAACCTATCATTTTGAATCTAAACCAATCCTTAGTTAGTTTTAAAAACGCATCTCCGGGTTTGACGCTAAACAACAATCTTTGGACAAAAAACAATGAAAAATGGACAGCAGGCGGTTTGCTTAAATCAAGAACGAAAGTTTAAACCGCTACTAAAATTTCAATATCATTCCAACTATTTTGGTTTTCGATGAATCAGTAATATGAATGGTTAATAATACCTTACACACGCATTTTGGATATAATATTGAACAATTTTCTCAACACTCCTCCGGCAGCATATTGAAATTACAATCTAGATTTCAAACTTTCAACCTAAAACTAAAAAACAAGTAAAAGTATTCAAATAAAATAAGCTTTTGGATGACTAAATCTCACTTATGGCGAATAAAAACATGCATGTTTAGATATCCAAATCTAGGGAATGGACTAAATGAATGAACTAAAAACAAGATCAAAGTCTTGGCAAAACAAACGCATACACAATACCATCTCGGCTAATTCAAAAATGAAAAGTTCTCGGCTATAACAATACTCTCGGTCATTCCAAAATTATTGAAAAAAAACAAAAACAAACAAAAATTAAGCAAAAGGAACACTCGAATCATGGCAGCCATGCTATGGCTATTCACATTCAATTACATTATTTGGAGCAACAAAACAGAATATTTGAACTTAAAGTTAAGTCAAATGTCTAAGCATCATTTTTGACATAAAATTTAAGTAATACTAAAAATAAATATTTTAGGTACTACATGTAAGAAAAATCAATTAAAACATTAAACACACTACAATGTTAACAACTTTGAATGTGAAAATTGAAAGTTTTAGGAATAAAGCGAAAATAATGAATCGAACTCAAAATTGACGGTCATGAAAGTAAGAAATTAGTAACGCTAAAAAACCAAAAACCAAAAACCAAAAAAATTCAAAATTTTAATTGTTGTAAGCAAATTAAGAAACTACATATATACGTACATATAATCAGAAAATTTATAACAACTTCCAAACCACTACACACAATTCACATCCTCCCCCAACTAGACAACCACTAAATCCCAGTTCAAAAATACGATTTTCAGACCAAAAACCCAAAAACTAATAACCAAAAACCAAAACAACCAACCAAATATTTGACCACCAAAGCAAACACCAACCGACACCACCACACACGCTTAACCCCACACACCTTTCATTGGTTTAGATTTTAAGAATCATTTTAAAAATAATCATCAGCCAAACGATGAAAAATATTCGAAAATAGAAAAGATACCTATAATGGCAGTCCAAAATTATGGAATTCAAAAGTAAGAAAATACGATTTTAAGGCAAGCAAATATCGAGTCAAAAGTAAAGTATTTAAGCAAGTAATTGTATGCAAAAATTGCGTCGTCTAGTTTAATGTCGTAAAATTTTACTTTTTGTAATAATTAATTAATATTTACATATATATTCTATAACAAAAGCAAGACAAACAGAACGTATTGTAACCGTCTATTGCTGTACTAATTTCCAAAATGAAAACTCAACCAAGCAAGAAAATAGGCAACCAGAGGGGAAAACGATTACAAAAAAGCCAATGCCTAGGCCTAGGCATATGCAACCAAAAAAAGTAAACCACAATGAATTTCTGGCATCAAAAATATAAGAACTACTTAAATTATAAAACCATATGATTATACAAGAAAATGATTTGAAATAAATTGAATCTTGTAATATAAAACGTTTCCTTTTATTATTTTGAAGTAATACATTTCCGACTACATAGTCACTTAAGTTTCAGATATTCCGACTTGAAATTTGTTAGCATGTCAAATCAAACTTTACCACGCCGTCGTAGTCTGGGCCAAACTCGAAGATTGGCTGTCTCTTCCAAGGCCGGTTGAAGAAAGCTGAATAGGTGGTTTGCATGTAACTGAGCTCTGACAGAAGCTTCTCGCAATGCTTGCGCTTCAGATAGTTGTGGGTCTTAGTCAAGTTTCCGAAAGCCTGGAGTCTATCGACCTGGAACGGCTCTTGAGGAAGTCCGGTCTTTCCATGGTCCTTACAGGCGTGTATCATTCGTAGTCTGGGAAGTTCTTGGAACTCCAGGGTCATGGTTGTAGTGAAATTGCGCTTCAGAGAATCATGGTCGACGAAGTTTAAGTTGGAACGCTCATTTTTTTTGAAATTCTGATAGGACAATTTCCGTATTTCTGTGTAAAATGGCATCGTTTCAGGAGAAACGAAATCATCGTCCGTGAATGAATCCGTGTAAAGCGAACTATGTTTCTCACAGCCATCCACCCAGATTCCTGGCAGGATGGCGTTACTCTGCTCCTCCACTCCGTAACGCCGTTCTGCCCAGTTTCCAATCAACACAGACTTACTGTACAGCGGTGAGGCCATGCTGACCATCAAAGACCTCCGACTTCAGCTAAGTAACTTTCTATTTAGATTAAAGACCTTTAATTTAATAATACAGTATACAATTATATAAAACTGAAACGACAACTATATGATACGATATAAAATGAACAATAAATTCCCAACCTGCTTAGAACCCGATACCCCAAAAAAAATCCGATGTCTGTGAACCAAGAATTTCAATTTATTCGATCGAAACTACACTATATTTTTATACTTTTTAAATCCTCGTGCATGTTGCAGTTGAGGAAAATAAACCTATCACGCTCCCGTTTCCTAGTGGCTTCATCCGCAAATGTCCACTCACCCATTTTCTCGGTATTCAGCCTCGCAGGCTTCTTGGCTTCAAAGTCGCCTTTGTAGCTGGTTATGCCGTGAGGCGGCCGCTCCTTGGCCAACTTGCAACGCATCTTATTATGGACTAAGCTGTAGTTTCCATAGCTTTCCAGTCCATCTAGCTTAAGAGGCGAGTAGTGTAACTGACCGTCTTCCTTCATCTTTGCGCACTGTTCTCGGCGCAGTCTGGGGAACAATTCATACATGAGGGTGTTCATGGATGTGTAATTGTTGAAGTACTGCTCGGCATCGTATAGCTTGAGACCAGCACTTTGCGAAACTTTGTTGCCATACATTTGGTTTCTAGTAATCAAATGATCATGAACAGACTGAGTGTAGTCGAAAGTTGTGAATGAGGTGTGGGTGCACGACTTGTGTTGTTCGCATCCCTTTTCGGTCATCAGACCGGGCAATATTGTACTTCCGGTATAGACAGGACCCTTATATCGATTGGTGTACCAATTTCCAATTAATACGCTGTCGCTGTACATCAGGACCTTCTCGTGAGCGTACGAACGCCTTTCATTCTTTGAATCATCTTCAACGGGTTTCATAGTGATAATAAATGCAGATAAAGGAACGAGAACGGGCCAATGGTTGAAAAATAATGTTTTTAAATACGAAACTGCTTGAAATATAACTCTCAGTAAAATTTCAAATACTAAAAATTTTAAAATGAGTTAGCTCGATCTTTCTTTTGTAAAAAGACGAATTTTGGGTTTCCTGCAAATGGTTTCTTGAATAAAGGTTAGAAACGAAATGGCAAGGCGATCACATATTATGCGAATTACGCAGGATTTTGATTTAACGAGGCTTAGATCATATTTATTTATACAATATTTCTTTGTTTGCTTCAAGTTAGCTCAGATCGACCTACTTTAAAACTAATGAGTACATTCAATTGTATGTTTCGATAATCAAACTCTAAAACAAAAAAAAATAAACATTCAATGAAACGCAAAAATCTTAACTGAAAAATTTCTATATTTTTTTTAATGTCTTAGTGTTTTTTTGTTCTTATGTTTTTTATGACACTGTTCGTAAGAACATCATGTCTTCAAAAAAGGGTTTTTATTGCAGAATTGCCGTTTTGGCTTGCATTATGGTAAACATTTCATCATCGTCCTCGTCACTCCATTGTGACTCCAATACCAGATACAACGTATTGCATTACAAATTAAAAGAGGTACCGAAACAAAATTTCAATTTAAGAGAGGTGCCGCTTCAAGAAATACTATACGAGTATATCGCCATCGATAAAATATAAATTGTCTCGAATTTGCCAAACTTTTCCAAGGAGACATCAGATTTTACTAATTTTTTTAGGTTTTGAATTTTGCATCATTTACCTGTTTTATATAATTATATTTATTAATATGTTCTACATTTGTTTGAATAAAAAAAATCCAAAAATAAATATATTATTAAAATTTTTTTTTAACGTTTCATCAATTACTGAAATTTCATCTGTACTAACTTTGCTTGACTCCACAAGTCGCCCTGAATATAGTCCACCCTACATTGATCCTGCTCTCAGTCGGTAGTAAAGGCAATACCAAATCAATAGGAAGATCTTGAACGACGCGAGAGAAAAGAGATACGCACGATTATACATACATAATTGAGTATGTAATTACTTGTCTGTATAAAGTTTATAACATGGACTCTACGTGACAACCAAGTCTCCAAAACCTTATAGCGCCTTCTGTTGGTGTCTACCAATAGTATCTCAACATGTAATAGGACTTATACAACTCGAGATACATATGTAAAGCGCCATCTATTGGAAAAATATGGATTTCATTTGACTTCTCCCAACATTATGGCAACAAATTCAGCTGGATTTACCATTTGTTTTCTTGCAAAAGCGCCCTCTGTTGAAACGGAACGTGATTTATCGTTTTATGTTATTTCCATATACACTTCTATAATAAAAAAATTATAGCGGCTCTTGAAAAAGGGTTGTGGCCAAGGAAACTGGCTGTGGCCAAGTGCGTCATTCAGACAGAGGGAACGGTATCATGGAGTGTGTGTGTTCGCATCAAACGATCATCAATCCTACATGATCGAACCTTCGAATATACATAAGTGGTGGTGATTGATTTGGAGTGTATTATTCTGTTTTCTCTCCCTCGTGCTTCGTGCAAAGGCTTCATGTTTTTTCAAGCAATGGATTCCGAACAATTTTTGGCATTACTATTTAATATTGATAATTATAATACATTGACTGTTACTTTTTTATTTCATTTTTTTACTATATAATAGTTTGATAATTAGTTGTTTTTATCCTTTTATCCCTTTTTTCGGTGACATTATTAGTCTTTCAGCGACAAATCAAAAACCTTGAAAATATTATAAAAGACATTCAGATATGGTGGGAAAACTAAAAGGGAGGGTGCCAAAATTTATTGCACAGTCTGTTAACCATAAGTCCCGGTTAGGATGTAATAAGTAAACACTTTAATATTTAAATTATAACTTTATTAGGGACTAGTGTTCTTGGTCCGTCAATAATATGTCAAACACTAACACTATCTCGGTTGGTGCTGAGTTCGCTTGGTGTCAAGTACATGTCGTGGAGAAGTTAAAGGTAGCGGTGGACAAAACTCCGGACCTTGCTGCTGGTATTTTCTTTAGATGACAAATATTCCTCGATAAAACCCGACCATCATCTGATACTGTTGCCTTCTATTATATCGTAAACCGTAGCGTCGAAGCTTGGAGTGAGCTTATACGGAAACACAACATTTTTAACTAGATCCTTAATAGATCCTTGATATGATTCCTCCCCTTTTATCAGCTGATTCTTTCCCCTTTTTTTGGTTACACAATCTCGGTCTCGTTCAGCCGAGTCTAAAATTTCGCTATTTATATCCTGAATTCCTGACATCTTATCCCGGATCAGTCTATTAGAGCTATATTTTTTAAAATAAAAGCGAGTGAAAAGTATAAAATGCGACAGACAGGCATAATAAAAACCGGAAAAGAATACTGAAAACCTAAATAGAATTAAATCAAAGTTATGTGCTTAGTGGAAAACGTGTTTGTCTGTGGCTCATGTGACCCAATTTTTATTCAATCTTCGTGATAAATAACATGTTTTTTGAATGTTTTAAAAAAAACCAGAACAATATAAACGAATTTTTTCTAGTTTCTCGTATGCATTTCCTTAAAAACTAAGAAGGCAATCGAATATGTACATATATATGTACTATATATGCTTCACAGGAGGCTGTAAAAGATTGTTCCTTCTCTTATAAAACTATATCTTTAGAAAGAGGATTATCCCAGATATAAGCGATATAAGCGACCTAATACCAATAAGTATCTCCGGCAGAATAAAGTTTTATTGGCTGTGGAGTGATGAGCTTTGAATTTACAAAGTTTTTTAATTATTTTTTTTTTTATTATTTATTATTATATTTTTATTATTTTTAATTTAATTATAAATTTCAGAGTAAGGTATTTTTAAAAAGTTGTAGAAGTTTCCCAAATTTCAACGACAAAATTCCTAAACATCATTTTTCAAGATTTTGAAAAACGAAATAAACCAAACACATAAACAGACAAAAAGATGAACAAGCTTGACAACTTTTTCAATAATATAAATAATCCAATTAAAACAGTACCTTTCAAATGCAATTCACTTATTTCGATTGCAACAGCAAATTTTTAATTCTTCGGCTATATAAATATAGTGGCTTCCTCGCGCACACTACGGCGTGCGGTTCGTCACCTTCGTGAACTTCCGTCTACAGGATAATATAAAACTTCCATCCTTTAATCCAATTTAACAGACCCATCCACTGTTAAGAAATAGCTGTTAAGTGGCGCTGTTATCACCGATTATTCTACCTCGCTTTACACGATCTCGTTTCAACGCGGTTTCAAATATGGTTTTTTAACACGACGAAAACAATGTCAAATGTAATTTGTATATCCTTGCAAAGCGTATTGTATTTTAAGGCTACAAGTGTGCAAGGCAGTGTAATAGACATCTCCGACCCTATAAGTATATATTCTTGATTAGGATCACCTGATGAGTCCATATAAGCATGTCCGGCCGGAACGGCTTATAACTTAACGATTGAAAAAGCCGGCATTTAACTGGAAGGGTATATTATTTTCGGCTCCGCCCGAAGTTAGCTTTCCTTTCTTGTTAAAATGGAAATTATCATTTTAGATGGTAAAGATGGATCAAGCGAAAGTCAAAAGTTTTTTCTATTAAGTTAGCAAATCAAACTATGAATACAATATAGAATTCAATCTAAGGTATCGATATCCGAAAATAGGTTTTTTAACTTACAATTTTTAGGAAACCCTACATTCTCAAAACTTTTTTTTACCTATAAATAACAAATGGTTTTTAGCGTGATTAATAGAATTTTCTTCGATATAAAAATTGATTGCAAAACATTAGACCTTTTTAGATTATTAAGTTCTTGAGTTATTAATATTGTCCCACCAATAAGTTCACCGGCGCCAATGTGCGACATACGTAAATATGCAATTTTAAGCCTTACCAAAAAAGATTTTGGGGCTATATAAATAACAATAAATAAAAACAGTTCCAAGAAAAAATTGTATAATAAATATGCGCTACATGAAGTAATTTTAATTTTATTCAGTAAATATTTCTTTGTGTTTTCCAGATAAATATTAATAATTTTTATGTATTATATTACCTACTATTAATGATATTTTATAGTTTATTTTTATTGAAATTTGCAGACTATGTATTTCTTTCAAATGTAACAAAATATATCAAGTTAATACATGTGCGCCTCTTACTTGACTAGTGTTTAAATAATTCAAAGATTCCAACTAAATAGAGAAGAATCAGGTTAGGGAAATACAATACAATACTTTAGAAACAAAAGTGTCTGCCCTGTAAAATATTTAGACATATGTTTTAAGCTTATATTTAATAGCACAGATAGTAATAGTTATTTTAGTTTTAGAAAAAGCTTCTATCAAATAAGGTATGTATGACATTATTCGGTTCCGCGTCTATTTGTACATTTTGTTTTATTTAATATATTGTAGGTGAAGAAGTCTACGCAACATAATCCAACATCAGTTATACCCATGCTACATTTTATAGCCAACTTTGTTAGACATTTATACACATACACATATATTAATTAAATGTTGCTCACACTGTATAGAAACTGACAATAAGAATACAATTTTGTATTATAAATATTGCATGTTATATTTACTAGAGGATTTTTATTTCGGATATCATTTTTTTCTGCTTGTACAATTACACAGGCCGACCAAATTGAACTTTTTCTATAACCGTTTTGTTTTACTCCCCCGAACCAAAGAGAAAAACGAACTTAGGTTCCATCAAAAAATAAAATATTATATTAAAAAATAAAATCAGATAACTTTTACCAGCTGACATAGCATTTAAGTTATTCATTCAAAGTTTAAATCTCCAATTTTATATTTTTGGGCTTCTACAATATTTCCTTTAAAAAATTAAACCCAAGAATGGATAAAACACAAATCCTTCTTGGAAAATGTTCGAGAAATAAATCATAAAAACTCAAAAATACACGTATAAATGGAGATTATAAATTAGAATGGTTTTTCAAAAGATATGGTAACTGGTGGAAGTTATTATAGCATCTGATTCAGTGCAAATACATGTCAAAAATTGTACCAAAAACTATTGGGTTATTCTGAATTACATGGCGTACATATTTCAATATAGGTGTGATTAAATTTCCTTTTCTTAGCTTTACCGTGAATTCTAAAAGTGATGGGACATAAGTTTGTTTTCGGCTTTGATTCGGGGAATCCCAAAGGTAATCGATAAAGCGAAATTATTCCTAAAGATCTTTTTCTTTTGACCTGCGTTATTTATGAAATATGTATATAGTGTGTGTTACATACTTGTGACTATATATTTATTTATTTAGTTAATGCAGTTTAGTAAATCACTCGATAAAATATTTATGAATGCCGCAAATATCCTTTCTTTAATTATTTATTAACTACTACACTTAATTTTCTAATTATTGTTACCATTGGGATGAGATATAAGTAAATGTATCTAGTGTTATTAATTGTATTACAAGGACGTACCCAAACGTTTCAAAAGTATCATTTTCGAGATTCTATGCTGTTCGGTGGAAATTTAAAACATTGTCGTGAATACACAGGTATAAAAATGTTTTATTGTTGGTTGTACGTTGGTTCACACATATTTGTCGTCAGCACTGGCATTACCTATACCTTTGACCTTTTGGATTATTTTTGGTATTTGAACAAACAATTGAAAACAATTTAATGTTAACACATTATATATAGATTTATAATTAAAATTTTTTTAGGCTAACAAAACTAGATTGGAATGAAATTTGACTCAATCATTATACTAACTTGGGATACGTCCAAATTAATTTATATCTTTTTTATACTTTTTGTATACCTGTATACATGGGATTACATTTACTTTTTTTTAGTTTTTTATTTTTACATTTTTTTTTCCTTTTTCTTGCCATGATATATGGAGTGCGTTTGAATAGAGCGTAGCGTGATTCGTATGCGACAAAATTGTGGCAATTCGTTTTCTTATTGGTCCATTAATATGGTCATAGCCATAAGCAGCTTAAAATGAAGTGATACGGAATGCCCGAAAAAAATGAAAAGTGTCTTCAAGTTGACAAGTTGAGCTCGAATGGTAGAAGGCGTTTAATGTTAATGGCAAGTGAGTAGACTTTGCGTTATACGAATGGATATGCTTCGTGAATGCGTGAATCAGTTACATTTAAACATTATGTGGCAGAGCCTTTGATGGGTAAAAGTGATTCTGAGCTGATCTGATATGAATTGTATGTCATGGTATTCTGATAGTTTGATATATTGCAGATTTTGACTTTACAAATGTGCTGATTTGATTATTTCTTGTATGCATTGCTGAAAATTGCTCGCTTTGCATTACTTTACATGTAATATTGAGCTATATTTGTTTGATCACAGAACTAAATAATCGCGTCCATGCCTTAAATCTATTTATATGCTTGCCTCTTCAATCGAATTTGAAAAACGAACGACGTTTCATACATTTAATCCTGTATAATCCATTAATTAAACACAAATACATATTGTATGTGAATATTAAGATCCGTTGTTAGTTTTCTAACATTGCTATTATTGGTGCATTTTTTTGTTATGATTTAAAAGTAAACTCTTGGACTATAATTTTAAGTTTCAAAGTATTTTTGTAATACTAATTGATCGAATGTTAAAAATGATGCATAAAATGCGAATATATGCTTTTGCATATTTTGCTTACAAATTTTTTCGTTTATCAGGGCAGCAGACGCGCTAGAGTTACGATTTTTATTTTTCCAAAGACCGATTAAATTATTAAACAAAGTTACCAAATTACCATTCCCAATAACGTAGCTATTTTCAGCCTCTCATATGCATTCGCTTTACAAATTTATTTTCTGGGACTTCACGATTTTTGCAGCAGTATTTGTTTAAATTAAATTTAATTTAACTTCAAACAAATTCGGGGCTGTGAAAAAATATATATTATACATAAATTGGAAAAATAAAGATTGGTTTGCAATATTTTACAGCGTAAGATTTTATTGCCCAAAAATAAAATATTTCATTTCACAAGTTGACAATATTTAATTCGCTGACTTGGGGGCGATTGTTGCATATATGCTTAAAATAATATCACAAACTGTTTTGCCGAAATGTACAGCATTTTAAACACTTTTATTGACTTAATTTGCATGAAGTGCAATTAAAACTAGAACAGAAATCGATATTTAAAGGTAAATGAAACGGTAGCCTTATAACCAATTGGAGAATTCAATAATTTCAATATCTGACACTGAGAAACAAGAAACGAATAGATACAAAAAATTGTTTGCAATTTTTAAACCTAATCTGCAAATAAGTTAAAAGAAACCCTAGAGAATAAGCATAAGTCTGCTCAAAAATTGTCTACTTACATAAAATACACACAACGCATTACAATTAAAAATTAACACAAAGTTAAGAATGTTGTAAACAATAATACTATAATCTATAAAAAACAAAAGAGAGCAAAGAACAAACCTGTAAGCTTACGTCAAATTTGTAAAAATCCCAGCTGGACCCAATATAGATAGGACCAAAAATTGAACCTTTTTTTTTTAACTTTTTGGGGCCAAATGTAAAAAATAAACATACACTTCGCTGCTCTTCGTTTTCTACTTCTTATCTACCATCTTCCTCCATGCTCCTCGCTTTGTTTTGGCATAGTTTTGTTTTCTTTTTCGTGGTTAAATTATTTAATTTACTCGGCTTTGGGGTGCAACTCGTCTCTAGCGCCTGCGTTATGTCATACGAAGTCCAGGTCGGAGCGGGTGCTGTACATCTTTCGCTCCATTGTGCGTTCGAACCACTTCTTTATCTCCGACACCACGAGCACTGAGGATGTAAGCGAGACCAGGAAGAAAATGTCGTATGGTGTTAGAGCTTCCGTCTGAAAGACCATTTGCAGTGGTGGAAAATACACGACCAGCATTTGTCCTATGATCGAGAAAGCAACGGCCAATAGAAACATGCGATTAGTAGTCAGACCTATGGTAAATACGCTTTTGGTCTGTGAGCGACACGACAGGGCGTTGAACATATCGAAAAATACGAAGCAAGTGAAGGTCATGGTCGTGTCCCGCTTTGTTTTTCCTAGCGTTCCATCAGCCATTTCGCGCTGGAACACCCATAGGGTTCCCAGAACTATGATACTGGCGCTGAGGAGAACGTTGGCCACCACACCCTTCGTAATCATTGGTTGTTTTACGTTGCGCGGCTTCTGCTTGAGAACGTCATGATCCACTGGTTCTACGCCCAGGGACTGTGCAGGTGGACCGTCCATAATAATATTGATCCATAGAATTTGCATAGCGTTGAGCGGATTAGCAATGTCCATAAGTGTGGCAAGGGCGATGAGCGCCAGAGCAGCGATTGAAGTACTAAGTTGGAAGCGTACAAAGTTACGGAT
This sequence comes from Drosophila merina, assembly GCA_035047645.1. Lineage (NCBI taxonomy): Eukaryota > Metazoa > Arthropoda > Insecta > Diptera > Drosophilidae > Drosophila > Drosophila merina. The sequence continues at coordinate 23,506,927 of JAWNPH010000059.1, read as the reverse complement.
ATTGTAGAATATACCCTTGCCCTCCTCGATGGCAGCTCTGTAAAAAAATCAATGTTTATCACGGGCTATCTTTTGGATGCTACATGTACTTACATAATTGTGTGGAAATCGTCGTTAACCAGAATCATATCTGCAGCCTCTTTACACACATCGGTTCCGTTCTTGCCCATTGCAATGCCAATATCCGCCTTTTTTAACGCAACTCCATCGTTGACACCGTCGCCAGTCATGCCGACTATATTTCCAGTGCGCTGCAGCGACTTGACTATCTCCAATTTGTGACGGGGTGAGACACGGTAGAAAACGCTCACGTTATTTGCCACCTTGTCCAGCTGATGCTCATTCATTTGATCGATTTCCTGGCCAGATAAAGTCTGATGGTGTATGGTGTCGATGCCGATGAGATTCGCTAAAAATTATTTATAATATTGTTGTATAAAGTAACAGCCTTTATTTTAAAAATATTAAGGAACAGAGATAACTTGAGCAGCAAAAAGATGTATTTCGAAAGACATTACCTATTCGGAACGTTCATTTGAACTTTCCTCTATTGGTTATCTGCATTACTCATATATGTATATGGTTCTTATGATGTTCTACAAAAAATGTTTCGTCTCCCCGTCTACCTTTGGCTCTTTAATCAAATTTTTAAATATAAAGGTAAAAACTGATGTAAGAAAAAAACCTTGTAACAGAGAAGATGAAAACGAAAGAAATATTTTTTTTTTGATCCTAGCAAAGCATGCTTTTTATTTGAATCTATAAAGGTTCATGTCCGTGAATGTCATTTAATTGAAATTTTTTCTTTTCTTTTGAATGTCGGCACAGCCAATTGTGAATTAACGTCAACAGTGGATAGACCCATGGAGGATTTCGTTCGGGGTGAAGATGATGGAGGGTTAGTTAATTGTTTTCATGGCTGTTGGCAGACTGCCAGGATTAGGTATCAATGTTTTGCATTCAGCAGTTCAATTTTGATGTTCTCTATTTTGAACATGGAACTGAATCCAGACAAAATTGGATTTAAAGTCTTGGTGATTTTGTTTCAACCAGGAAACGTAAAAAAAAACGTGAATTTTGTTTCCTCCCACGTGATTCGGGACTCCGCAGAAATTCCTTTGTACTTTTTTTCGTTAAAAATCTTTCATTTGTAAGAAAGGTTGGTCTTTAAAGTTAACGCCTCGCAAAAAATCACGTTCTATTAAAAAACAAGTGAGAAAAGTTATCTTGCCGAAACTACCCTTGAAAACAAAAAAGTTTTCCATACAAAGACTTGTTTTCATATCGGTCCTTTGTATGGCAGCTATATGATATAGTGGTCCGATCCGGACCAAACAAATCGTGTATGGCTATGTCAAATGAATAAATGTTGAATTCGGTTGCAATAGGTTGGAAAACAAAAAAATTTTCCTTACAAAGACTTGTTTTCATATCGGTCGTTTGTATGGCAGCTATATGATATCGTGATCCGATCCGGATCAAACTTTATAAAATCGTGTATGGCTATGTCAAATGAATAAGTGTTGAATTCGGTTGCAATAGCTTGGAAAACAATAAATTTTCCATACAGAGACTTGTTTTCATATCGGTCGTTTGTATGGCAGCTATATGATATAGTTTTTCGATCCGGACCAAACTTTCACAACTCGTGTATGGCTATGTCAAATGAATAAATGTTGAATTCGGGTGCAGATAGCTTGGAGAACAAAAAAGTTTTCCATACAAGGACTTGAAATCTGATTGATCGTTTGTATGGCAGCTATATGATATAGTGGTCCGATCCGACCGATTTTTGAAGTTGATCTGCGTGCAACAAAAATAATGATCTGGTAAAAATTTCAAAACGCTAGCTTTAAAACTACTGTCTAATTTTTGCATAAACAGACGGACATGGCTATATCGACTCGGCTGTTGCTGCTAATCAAGAATATATATACTTTGTGGGGTCGGAGATGCTTCCTTTAATGCGTTACACATTTCTGGACAAAATTATAATACCCTTTGCAAGGGTATAAAAACTGAATACACTTCATATAAACTTCTTGGAAACCCCACTGACATGGCATTTCTTCCCTAAGAGGTATGTACATATACATAATAACTATAATAACTATACGACCGTTCCTACTTTTATGTATACTGCGTGCAAAGAAAAGAAGGATGTTAAGAGTCGATGCTTTAGGAGTAAGACTAGTTTGCATAGAAAAAGACACACATTCTTATATAGACTCAGAAATTATTCCCAATCATACTATAATATTCTCTGCAATGGTGTAATTAGGCTTACATATCGAACATCTTGCATACAGTGCTTACATCAGTTTTATTTCCTTAGTAAATAAAAACAAAACAACAGGGTGTTTTTTAGCTGTAAGGTGTTAAAGGTAAGGTGCAAACCTATATACTTTTGTAATCAGTATCAGCTCCTAAATCGATATAACCATGCTTAGGGCTATTGAATCCGGGTTTGGAAACACCCTTCAATTTATTGCATGCAGTATTTTCTCAGTCGAAGCGTCTGAGATATGTCGTAGATAGTTCAATAAGTCTTATGTCTTGTCACATTCTTTACATATATTGTTAGTGCGCAGATTGCTTTAAAAAATAGTTAGTAATTTATTTAATGTGCTCAATATCAGTTTGTATCTTACTACCTTGAAGTGCTATTTTGAATAAAAAAAAACAAGTTCGTAAAACTTATGCATAAATCGACTCTTAATAACTTACCGATAGCCAATGCTGTTTCCTGTGCATCTCCCGTGACCATTTTAACACGCACTCCGCTTTGCATCAGCATCTCAATTGATTCCCTTACAAGAGGTCTAGGTGGATCGGTAATGCCGACTAGACCACAGTAGATGAGGTCCTGCATGGACCGGCCTTTGGCAAGCGCAAGAACACGGAGCCCCTTACGCCCGATCTCGTAAGCTTCAGCCAAGAACTCTGCCTCGTTCTGTTTGGTCAAAGGCACAGTCTGAGTGCCGAACTGGTACTTAGTACACTGTGGCAATAAAGTTTCCAGAGCGCCTTTGGCAAAGAAAATTTCCTCCTTGTTGTTGTTATATTTTTGGATACATTTAACGGCCATCATTTTCTGTTCTGAGCTAAAGGGGTACTCCTGGATGCGCACATAGTTTTCGGCCGTCGCATACATTCCATTCTTCATAGCCACCGCTACCAAGGCGCCTTCGGTAGGTTGGCCAAGTAACGTACCGTTCTGAATATACGCGTTGTTGCAGACGGCCCCAATCTCTAGCAGATTCGTGATGTTGGTTTTGGCCATTTCCACGTTGTTGCAGTGCCGGATGTGGATCTCTCCCTGGTCGTTGTAGCCGGCTCCGGTAACGTCAGCCATGTACCCGTCTGAAGTTATGATAATAGTTGCCGTCATCTCGTTTTTAGTGAGGGTGCCAGTTTTATCCGAGCAAATGACGTTTACGCAACCCAAAGTTTCAACGGTAGGTAGCTTTTTAACAATTGCATTCTGTTTAGCCATTCGCATTACGCCCAGCGCCAGCGTTACCGTGACAACAATTGGCAGACCCTCTGGTATAGCAGCCACCGCAAGTGAGACACTGATGTTAAACATCTCCGAAAGCGGCTTACCCTGCAGCCAGCCTAACAGCATGATGACGCCGATGATGAGGAAGGAGTAGAAACTTAGCTGAGCGCCAAGAATATCCATTGATTTCTGCAGTGGCGTCTTCGGAGCCTCTTCGGCCTGCATCATCTTGAATACCTCGCCGAACTCGCTGCGCTCTCCAGTGCTCACTACAATGCCCTTGCCGTTGCCGCAGCGCACTAATGTGCCCATGAACGCTATATTCTTCATGTTGCTGTGGTCCTTTACGTTCGAGTTGTTCAGCAAAACGTCAGTTATTTTGCGAGCGGGTTCAGTTTCTCCGGTAAAGCTACTTTCGTCGATGGAGAGGTCTACGGCTTCGAAAAGACGAACATCGGCAGGCACTCGGTCCCCTACGTTAAGGTACACCACGTCGCCGGGCACCAACTCGCGAGCCAGGAATGTGTCCAACCTGCCCTCGCGAAGGCAGTGGCACTCGGGAGGAACTAGTTTCTTTAGCTCCTCTAGGCTTTTCTCGGAGCGGTATTCCTGAATAAAAGCCACCGTGACCACTATTAGAATAGCGATGGTTATGCTGACGGCATCGTCGAACTGCTTCATGATCACGGACACCAAGGCCGATCCTAAAAGAAGTAGGATAAGTGGATTCTTGAACTGTTCAATGTACTTCTTCCAGGTAGGGTCTTCCTCGAGGAGCAGAAGCTCATTATGCCCAATTATCTTGGCCCGGTACTTGGCCTCTGTCCATTTGAGGCCGGTCCGCACGTCGACCTGCAGTCGGCCAGCCACTTCGGAGGCGCTATGCGTGGATGACTCGGACGTGGATAAAAGCATTTCAGGGGTGAGTGTGAGACCCGTCTAAAAAAAGAAACAAGAACAACAATTAATCACAAAGTTAGCAAAACGATGGAATAATGAAAATGATGAGAATGATAATGAGAATATCCATACACATATGTATACCTATATCCCGAAACGCTGAAAATAATTTGTTTGTGTTTTTGCTAAACCGATTTTAAATTTTCAGACCAAGTAAATAATAAAAAAGAAAAACTCTGAAAGATCATGTTAGGTGTGGAATTTTTGCACGAATAATTTAAGAATGTAACTTTTAAATTAAAAAACTAAAATATGCTTATGAATTAATTCAAAGTATACAATTTGTTAAATCTTAAATCATAAGATTACTGACTAGTTTTTTTTTTTTAACCCAGAGCATGCAAAGCAAACCGGATAAAATGAAATGTAAATAAACTTATTTTAATATTAACCAAGTGTTACTTGAGAAGGTTAATGTTGTACAGGTACTGATATAGAAGAATATATATGTTTATATTTTAATATAGTCAGTAAGTACATAGGATAGACAAGTTCTGAAAAAAAAGAGAAAAAACAAAACTAATGGATGCGAAAAAAATTATTTGAAGGCCGCCACACAACAATCACAGAGTAATCGCTAAAACTCAAACCAACACCGCGAATCAGAAATAGTGTAGTACGGTGTAGACTCAGATACATTCGCCTGTGTATGGATGTGTCTGGGCAAGTGTGCTTTATGATAGTGGAACCACTTACGTCAGAGGCATTGATGACTATCATCTTGATGGAATTGAATCCACTACAATGGGGCGAATTCTTATCAGCACGGAGTGGATGACAGCCCACCCAACCCACTCACTGCAACTGCAGTCCCTCTGAGCGGCAATCAGTTCCGGCCGATTCGGGAGCGTTTATGGATGGTAGTGGCTCGTTTGGTTGTTTTATCTCCTCGGTCACGCACGGGATGCCAACATGAATAACAACGTGTGCTGGCTTAGACTATACCACACCGCACCAGCTACGTGCACCGATTTGGAATCGAGATTTCGGGTCGCCTCATATAATGGGGAAGTGTTTGTATCGACAAATCGGTATTTATATTTGCCCTCCGACAGGTTATGAAAAGTATATTTGGCAGTACAAGAATCAAGAGCTACCTTTTTGTAGTTATAACCCGTCAAGAGTTGGGCAACCTCTTTGCCAAGTATTATTTAGTAATTTATATGACTTTGATATATTTTTAGTTGTTTGATTTATTCCGAAATTTAATTTAAATTCTCACGCATGCCAATTACGCGGCAAGACACAGAGGTAGACACAAAGGTAAGCGTGCAACTTCAGACAACCGAATCCGAAGAATTGGTATTGCTCATTACAAAAACGATAACGTGGCTCTGGGCTCTGACGTTGGTTGGACAAATATTCTTTTTGGGATGCTGGTGTTGTTTTTATTTAATATTATGCCACGGTTTACTTGGCATAACTATTACTTGTAAACGGACGGGTATCCTAGGATTGAGCTCCGTACTAAATCCTATTCGATGATGTAAAATATTTCGAAGCCGAGATCGAAGTCGCCGGCGTTGCTTCAGAAGCTCGGAACACGACTAATAAAATGGGTTTCGCTCAGGTAGGTACATACATGGTTAGGAAAATGAATTAATTGACTTGTGGAGTGGAAGCACGCCATGTATCTATGTGCGCGAAGCTGTGAGTGGAGCGATAAAAAACAAATGCAATGTGGACAGACGAAGCATCAGCGGCATTAAACGAAAGGTGACAATCACAGTTCAGTCAACAACACAACAATAGCGACAATAACAGGGAGCCGCAAGCGGCACTCCAGCGACGAGCTTTTCGTTGAACTCACGCGGCAGTTGGGAGGCGGGAGAAATTTCACTGTCACATAGAGCCGGGATTTCCAAAGCTCTGATTCGCGTTTGATGGCCTGATTTTCCTACTTGGTTTTCCCCAATTTTATTAGCGGCAGGAACAATGACGAATGAGGATCAGTGCTGCCAACTTGGCAATTTTCCTGTAAAATCTAGCTATTTTATTTGGCTATATTTTGGAGATTGGGTTCTAATAGAGTTGAGCACTGCAAGAGTACACTTTCTCCTCTCTTTCACAAAACGTGCGGCATTGTATGAACTGGTTACGATCAAAGCGACGTGTACAAAAAGCGAGAGGAAAGAATATGCGCTGCGCTAACAGAACTGAAGGTGCTGTTATGAGACGCTCTTATTGGTTATTAAAAAGAGCGAGGGGGGCTGTTAGGAAAACTCAATGCCGCGGTAATTCGAATTGGAAGTTACTGGGACAGAACGTCAAGTTCAGGTAACAATGCGGATACGATCATAAGCTTAGTATTTCTTACAGTTGTTTTAAACCGCTAATTACTCAATTTTAAGGCACCCGCTATCGCCGCCAATCGATAAGCAGTCTTAATTACGGCTTCAAAGTTTTGTTTTGAATGCAATTGTTTTGTTTTTGGCTTTTAATTAGTATATGCAAATTTATCTAATTGCACTTGACGCGTGAGAGCCTCCCTAATAGTTTGTCCAGTGCTCCATTAGTACAATGTAACGGAAATAGTCGTAAATAATCGCTCCGAATTTTTATACTCACACTCGGATAGTCTTACTTAAGATTACATAACATTGTAGTGTGGGCAAAATTACACATTCTTCTATAGTCTGTGTAATTTACCCACAGACAAAATAATGGATGGGATTTTTTTGCGATGCCTAAATTTATTTTTATTCATAACTCTCGCTGCATAACGCGAAAAGGGTCGAGTCACGCGGGTAATGTTACTTTAAAATATAGAAAAGATGTTAGAAGTCAGATCATGTAAAGACCGTGTTTTGTAAAGACAAAACCCGATTAAAGCCTTAACTTGAGAAAATTTAAATGTAGGTTTGACTTGTCACCGCCCCTCACCTGGTCAAGAAACTCATTGTCTTCCTCCGTGTGGTCTTTTTTATTGGCGCTAAAACTTGACTTGATGTTGGGCCTTGAATTTTTCTTGAGCATAGACCTATTTCTTTCCAGTGTACTGCACAGCCCAATCGACGTCACGGCATTCCCCCTCTGGGCTCCTTGAGGTTGCGGAATTATAGAATTGATGTCCGGCAGGGAGACTCCCGAGGGGGGACGCCGTTTCCTTAAAAAACGCGTTTGCGACATTTGAGCGAATTTTGACTGAAGTTAAACTCAACGATAATATGGAAAAAATATAACAACGCCCATCCCAATCCCAATCAAAAACATCCAATTATCAACTTATCAATTAATCCAATCATTATGTTGTCACACGGTTCCTCGGAAAATCCAAATCCAATCCCTTGGCAAAAAAAACTTATATCCTACGAATATGTATGTACAATATAAATACAACGACAAATATAGCTCATATACTAAGAGACAGTCTTCTTTATAAAAAAGAACGCGACTTTTAAGTTAGAAATGCAGAAATGGTCACTTGAAAGAATTCTGTTAAGTAAAAAGGTCACCATCTTAATCTATATCAAGATCGCCTTGCAATTTTTTAAACGTTGTCCTCTCCTACAGGGGAACCTCTCCTCCTGGGAAACCTGACGCACAGTGACTGACAATAAATGCATCTTGACGTCCTCTGATGGCCACCAAAAAAGGAAACATAAGTGTAAAAAAAATAGGCAAAAAGCGACAAATTAAAAAAAAAAAGACACGAAAATTGACAGAACATTTAGACATTATTAATGTATAATTTCTACTCTTTTAAGGTAATTTTTAAATGAATTTATTGTTTTCTATGTCGATGTTTTCGTATTTTTATAATTAAAATGAACCGCGCTTAAAATACTTTTTTAAAATCATGATCATGGCATCAAGCATTATGTCGCTTTATTTCTAATCGAATCGAATTAAAATAAATATTGCTATAATAATGTTTCTTAACGGATTCGACGGTGTTTGAAACTTAATAAAAACGGCAAAGTAAATATATTTATGGAAATAATCTTAAAGTTCCACCATGCTTTGTTATCTGGCTCATCCATTTTGCAAAATCGGAAAACATTAGCCACGATTCGCGAAACTTTTGTTCCTATATCGCACTTTTATTGAAGACTGTAATTAGTAAAATAATGTCGATTTGCATTCAAGTTTTTTTAGGGTCAATATACTTCTTTCTGTACAATTACTACACAGAGACCATTCTAAAACATTGATTTTAACGTTGATGCATCGACATTCAATCCTTTTTTGAAAACAGATAAAATTTATTGATCCATGTAGACCTTGTGTATGGTAGCATAGTCTGGTAAATGTTACTGAGAAAAAAATCAGACGACCAGATCATCAAGACAAATGTAAAGAAAAATAATAAGAACAACTTTCATTTGAAATTATGAACTGAGGTCCTAAAAATCAAAAACCAGAAAAGAAAGCTTACTTTCGGCGGCGCTGAAATTTCAATTGGTAAGGGATATTTGCTATTTCTCTATCTCTATCTAATGTATATAGTTGGCTGATTCTTATGAGAGCTTTAGAGTCAGTAATTTTATTCCGTTTAATTTTTGTTAAAACTGATGAAATAAAGGTGAAATATGAATACTCTCGTCGTCCCCTACAAAGACAATATTTCTAAATATTTTTGTGTTCAAAATAGAAACGCAAAATCACCTTTCTCATCGGTGTGAATCTCTGTTTAATGCACAGACAGGAAACTCTGTCAATATTCCGTTCCGTTTTTTGACATGTTTGTTTAAGTGACAGCTGTCACCTGCCCCAAACACACGCTGTTGTGTGACACACACATTATATTACTAACGGTGGTGCCACAACGGTACACAACAGGACCCCAGTGCTTTGGTCGATTCTACAACATTCAAAAAAGGTTCGCAGATATGGAAAATGATACATGACATTTACCAAGACGAAGGATTATTATTTGTTTCAGAATCACCAACGAAATTGATATAATCATTGAATTTTTTTTATTATCCTTCCTCGTTTTTATACCCGGTAGCAGAGGGGCCGCGAGGTCCCTCAAAGCAATTTTGCATTTTAGATCAAATTTGTTCAGTGTATACTATGAGCTTCCCCTGAAGTCCTAAGTCGCCCAGCGGAAAAGGAACGCGAACGTTGGGTGAAGAGGTAATTCGACTGTCTTTTCTAGAATGGGAAAGAGGATCTTTCTTATATAATTTATTCCTTGCTCTAAAGGTATTATCTTTCAAAGAACCGATAGGAACAACTGATGCTTAAATAATACAAGGATATTTTCCATATATAAGGATATATCGGGATATATTTGTCCTTTGCGTCTTTAATAAGCCTTTTTCCAGACTTATTCTTTAAAGACATTCAAAACGTGATCTAACAATGCCATACATAGGTACGTGCAACGAAGTTTAACCATACTGAAGAGATCCCGAATTTTTTTTTAATTGATTCGATTAAAAGATACATTCTTTAGAAATTGGGTTGGCTTTGGTCCGCTTAAAGGACAACACAGCAAGGACTTTGTTCCGATTAATAAATTTAGAACTTTTTCCTCCAATAAAGTCATGCAGAATGGATAAACAATTGTGACTTTAATGTTCCTGCTAACTATTTTCATAGGTCTTCAAAATCAAACTGACCATATATTTTTTAGACTTGTCAACAAATTAAATAGGTATTAACGTAATGGGTGATCCACAATGGATTCTTTTTGTTTCTCAATTATTGCATCCGAGTGTGCAGTGTCCAGTGGATTCATCAAATTCATATTTAGCTCTAAATTAAAACTACTTCTTAAATACCGCATACTGTTCAAAAATATCTTTTATACCCTTGCAGAGAGTATAAGCGAAGGAGCCATCTCCTATATAATGTATATAATCTTGATCAGTATCACCTCCTGAATCGATATAAGCATGTCCCTCTGTCTTTTTCTGCGCAAACTAGTCTCTTAGTTTTAAAGCTATCGACTTTTAACTTTGCACACACCCATTTTTTCTCTGCACACAGTCGGAAAGGATCGGTCGATTTGGTCCCACAGTTTTGGTGTTTTTGGAGTAGAAGCTTAGGTTTGTTTGAAAATTAATTGAAATTAATTATATAAGAAATTGGTCCTTTATAAGGATCGGCCAACTATATTCGACTTTTGGTATATCTCTTACCAATAAAAACTTAACTGCAAGGGTGTATAATCTTCGGTTTCGGCCGAAGCTAGTTTTTCTTTTATGTTTCGATTTACATTTAAATTATCTTTCAATATTTAATAAGAACTGTAATAGAAATATAACTATAAGATTTTGCATGTGGACTTCTTTCAGTTACGTAAAGTTACCTTCTTGCAGTTCATTTTATAATAATATATGACAGAAATCGGATATAGGTGGCCGACCCTAATGGTGTAGAAGTGTACTGAGTAAAGAGATTCCTTTCTTTTTTTGTTTTCGTTTTTAAGGGGACTTATGCTAGATGAAGCTTATATCCGCCCGAAGTTTGCTGTCCTTATCTTTTTTTTTCATTTTGTTGTTTAAACTATCTATCTATTTTAACTACAAAAAAGTTAAAGTATTACTACTAAACCCTATCATGTAGAAAGTGGTGCTGTAACGGTATGCTTATAAATAAAGTAAAAGCCATGATTTATTAAAGTTATTGATTGATATTCCAAGGTCTATCGATGTGAATAATCCACTTAGGAATAATTGGGCAGGGGAAATGCCAAGTTGGGACAGCAAAGTATCGCCACCTGGACAGTTTTTAAGTACACACCCATCAGATCGGGGAATCGGGTCTGTCAACATGGAATCCATTAATAGGGACATTACATACATTATTAAAAGGAACAGCGTTTACTTTTGTTAATGCCGTCGTCTCGTTTCTGTATCCCAGATATGCCGACCCACTACTTCTGCCCCATGACATACTCACATCAAGCCCCATTAACAACCAACCCACTGAAAGCTTAGAGGGCTAGGAAGAACGCATGTATGTAGGTAACTTCCCCTGTTGCAACAAATGGCAGAATATTTCTTTGTCGCATATCGATTTTTCGCTTGCTTTGTTTTTTTATACATTGTTGCAGGTGCTCGGTGTCTAACACAGAGCCTTGGAAGTGGATTCGGATTTGAATCGTTCTGGACTCACCTTAAATACACTGTCGCTACCTAGGCCGCAAATTTTGCTCTTGCCAAGGATCTGGTCCTGTTCTAATTGCTGTTTCCGCTTTTTATGGTGGCCTGTTGCCACTGATGTCTCCGTCGCGACACCTAAGCCACCCTTGCAGCCGACGCCCCCACCTGATACGCCTCCGGGGGCGAAGAGTACCTCGTTGTCCTCGTCGTCGTCCAAGTCCAAAGCGGTGCGCACATTCAAATTGAGAGCAGCGACATCCGTATTTGCATCTATGTCAACGTCGATATCGGCAGCCGTGTCCGGCAGCAGGTCCAAATCGTTGTGGAAACTCAGATCCAGGTCTTGAGGCAATTTTGCGTACTTATTGTGGTTTTTCATTGTGGCCCCTGACATGAGTCATTTGGCCGGGACTGCGAAGAAACGGAGCGAGCGACCGCGAACCAAAACAAAAATAATAACGCGTACACAATCGATTTTTCGGCCTCGGCTTACCGCGTCAACAGTGGGTGGTGGAGTAAAACATCGTTACAGGCTTTGCAAGTGCGCCGCCCAGTGTTACCAGTTACCGTTATTCTCCCAGTATGTACTGAAATCCTGTTAGACACAAAGCTCTCATTTGTGTGCCCAAAGGAATGGAATTTTACAATTAGTATGGCTGCACTGCGTTTACTGAATTAAAATTTATGCGCACTAGAAATTCCCGTTCTGCAATTTGAATAGAAAGCGAACAGCAGGATCAGCTTCAAAGTTTAATAGTCTCGGCCCTTGGATACGGATATAACTGCCCTAGGTGACAGCCATTGCCAAAAAAGTTGTGCTTCTACCCCCTATATCGAAATATTTCATAACAACTTGTAATGTGAAAGGATAATAGTCGAGTAATATGGATGGTAATATGGATAGCCTGATGGACAGATGACAAACCAATATTTTAAGTAGATGGCGCCGGTGCGTGATACATTGTTTGAGAGCTAACAATTCAATTGGAAACCATCAAATCAATCACGTGTTCGTGAAAATTTGTATTCAATTTCAACAACAGGCTGTTGTCATTAAGGTGGTAAGTTGAACTATGTAAATTATGGGGATCGTGCATTTGAGGTTAAATTAACCCCTCTGTCCATAGTCCGAAATGCTTAGAAGACAACATGCAAACATCGGCCGTCACACAAGACATGCAAGCCAGCAGCAAGTGTATTCACAGAACTTATGTATATAATAGGAGAAAATTCCCGATTGAGACAGAAACAGCAGCAACAACCGCCGCTACAGCCGCAGCTGGATGATGCAACGCCGGTGAATACTGCATGCAATGTTGGAGCTGGTGGGGACGTAGTGAAAAGCAATGAGTGGAATTCGCGGAATAACGAGACCAATGTGAAGGCTAAAGCTACGTCCACAGCACTCCCAACCAAGCGGAGCTCTGAAATGAACGCCTTGAGTAATGCAGCATCGAACGGCAACACCAGCCACAAACAAGATTGGGCCACACCAAGGGATATCAGTGCTGGAGGCGGCGGAAGTGGAAATGGCGGTTACGCTGACAACGATGGCAACAATCATTGGAACAACTCGCAGAGCGAAGTTCGCCGTAATTCGTGGGCTCCTACAACAAGGAGTCGCGCTACGAGAAATCGGGTGGCGGTGGAGGTAGCTACAGGAACCAACGTGGTGGTAACCAGGCGGATACCCAGGGCGGCGCTACGCATGCTTCTCGGATTGGAGAACAAAAATTAAGAACTCGTATCAAAAGAATGCTTTAAATATCACTAGGGAAAAGAAAAGGAAGCGGCACCAAACCGATTCGTGTGCATTTTTAAATACAATTTACAATTATTTCCATCGATTATGGTTTATTTGATAATGTATAAATAATAAAAAAAAATTTTTGTTAGAAACAAGAAAAACGCAAAAGAAAATTACAACTATACATTTATATACAGGAAACTGAACGCTCTAAGGGTTTCTAAAACTCATGGACAGTGCAGAGCTTCGGTAAAATGATACAAAGATGAGCAAAGTACAAAATTCGGATCAGTTTTTCCTCGCCCGGCTTTATGAATTTGATGAAGCTGATGCGGTAAATAACCGAAGTCGAGAATGAGGAAAATAGTATTTATACGTCTTAGCAATTATATTTAATTGCTATTCTGAAATATACAAATTAATTAATATTACCTATATGTGTAAACAAAGGATAATTATATTTATAATTTGTGCTATTACTGTCAAGCTCTATCCAATTTCAACACAGTATTTTTTTGTTCTGCCAAAACTTTTACACACAAACAAAAACACATACGAAAATAATAGTTGTAATAAACACAGTTGACGAAGCATGCATACTAATTGTGCATTATGAAATAGAAATTTTTTTTTTACGTACTAAAAACAAAAACCTCCGTATGGTCTTCCGTCCTTTACAAGCTCACCGGGACTGCCAGTCAAGTTATTTCGTCGGTGAGCAGGATGTGGAGCCTGATCGTACTCCCTTCCTTGTTAATTGGCCAAGAGGCACACGTCCTTCAACCCCGTAGTAGCCTTTTGCAAAAAAGCCGGTTTCGCTGGGTATTTGTTCTCCTGCCACCATATAGGAATACGTCGCCTGTATTAGCCTTTAGCTCTGTTGGCCATCTCGTCGGCTCGGATCAGCTTTATCATATCTCTGATGTTATGTCCCCGCTCCCAAGAGTCGCTGTTCTCCATCATGGCCGCGATCAAGCCGCTAGGGCTGAGCGGGGCACCAATCAGCGCCCTTAGCTGCACCCTCTCCTCCGTGAACCTGGAGCAGTGCATGAGTACATGCTCTGCTGTTTCCTCAGCATCGGGCAGTAGAGGCATTGCTGACTCTACGTGGTGGAACCGGAGTAGGTATGCCCGAAAGAAACCATGATCCGTGAGGAACTGGGTGAGGTGGTAGTCCAATCTTTTGTGGCGGCAATCGGCCCATGCCGTAAAATCGGCGATGAGTTGGTAGGACCACTTCCCCCGTTGCAATGTTAGCCATCCGCTCTGCCACTCTCCCATCAGTCGCTCGTGAGTATAAAAGAGAAATGAAACTATGTATTTGCAAAATAGTACATACATTAAACAAAACCATATAAACAATTTATCTGTTTGTTTTTTGTTAGGATTCTTTTTTTGTATTATCCACAGGTTCTCCATCGTCGCAAAGGAACCAATGACCGGTTAAGATTATTATTCCAATGCCAGATAAAGCCGTCAATGGCTCTCGGTAGACTAGAACACCCAAAGTAAACTATAAACAATGAATTACTTATAGAGGCAAACATTTTTGGGAAGCACCCACCGATAACATATAATTTGAAGCGGTGAAAGGCTCTCAGACAAGTTTAACAACTTTTGAGCCTTGAGATGACTTGGAAGTTTCCCAAAAAAACTTCCTTCGGCTGCAAAAGTCCCAGCCGCTAAACTATAACGATACTTAATTAAGGACTCCATTAAATTTAAACATTCTGGAGAGTATAAACTTGGGTAGAAAAATAAACAAAATCACGGCTGATTCGAAGAGCTGCCAACTTGTGTATAATAAATTAAAATAAAAATATCTAAATATCTAAAAATAACTTGACAAAACGAGCCATAGTGCGATTTAAGGAATGCTTAGGTTCTTTTTAATCTTATACAATGTTTCGGATACGATTTTTAAAATTTATTAAATTAAGCTTAAGGTCGTTTTAAATATTATAAAACAAGAGTTACTCATCTTTCGGGAACAAACATTTCTAATTATTTTTAGGGTTAGGAAACGCCAAAGAAAGCAATCAGTCGAACAGATCGTTAAACTAGACTTTTTATACCCTTGAAAAGGGTATTATAATTTTATCCAGAAATGTGTAACGCATTAAAGGAAGCATCTCCGACCCCACAAAGTATATATATTCTTGATCAGCATCAACAGCCGAGTCGATATAGCCATGTCCGTCTGTCCGTCTGTTTCTATGCAAAAAATAGACAGTAGTTTTAAAGATAGCGTTTTAAAATTTTTACCAGATCATTATTTTTGTTGCACGCAGATCAAGATCAAGATAAAAAATCGGTCGGATCGGACCACTATATCATATAGCTGCCATACAAACGATCAATCAGATTTCAAGTCCTTGTATGGAAAACTTTTTTGTTCTCCAAGCTATCCGCAACCGAATTCAACATTTATTCATTTGACATAGCCATACACGATTTGTGAAAGTTTGGTCCGGATCGGACCACTATATCATATGGCTTCCATACAAACGACCGATATGAAAACAAGTCTTTGTATGGAAAACTTTTTTGTTTTCCAAGCTATTGCAACCGAATTCAACATTTATTCATTTGACATAGTCATACACGATTTGTGAAAGTTTGGTCCGGATCGGACCACTATATCATATGGCTTCCATACAAACGACCGATATGAAAACAAGTCTTTGTATGGAAAACTTTTTTGTTTTCAAAGGTATACCATCTTCGGCAAGCCGAAGATAACTTTTCTCACTTGTTTTGCATTTACGGAACACTGTAAAATTTTATTTATTGAATAAATTTGGAATGGATAGAGTGTGCTATGTTTCAATTGGATTCGATTTGAAACCGAGACTAGTTTTGCGTAAAAATATAGAGGTGAACATGCTTATACGCTCTAAGCAGGTATCACCTATTGAGTCGAGTATAGTGGAGCTGTCTCCTTCAAAATTATAATATCCCTTGCAAGGGTATAAAAAGGTCTCCCCCTACAAGCCCCCGTAAAATATTCCAGTTAAAAGTTTGGTACCGACCACATTCTTAGGCCCATGTTTGTATGTTTCGGTGACTGGCGTTTGGGATTGGTGTTCGCACCCAAGCAATTAACATCTGATCCTGGAATATAAAAAAATTAAATGAAGAAAAGAAGATTTTTCATATTGTCTGAAAACGGCTTTAATTATTTGATTTTAAGCCGGTTTGCAGCTGGTGTTTTTAATTGTTCAATCCTTATCATATTTAAATATTTAATTGAATTGTTAAAAACAAAATTCTTACAAAAAAGAAGCATGGTTTGTAGCTACCTTAAGGTGCCCGATTGTTCATGGGTTCATGTGGTTCATGTTCTCTAAATATTCTCAACTTTTTTAGCGACATATGTAATATTGCAGAAGCGCAAAAGCCTCATGACAAAAGCATTCGTAATTAGTAGGAAAAAATCAAAAAGATTTCATTTATCTATAAAATTTTGTATAAATATAAAAATAAATACTGATCACTTACATATAACGCGCAATTATGCAGCTTTGTCAAATGAATTATACATAAACTATGACATCATAATCGTTTCTGATAATACCGAATTTAATGCTTCAATAATGAAGTACGTTTTGCTAGCATATTTCAATGCCTTAAGTACATACGCAGTTTCCTTTCTATGGAACGACATTGTTAAATATTCGAGATGTGTTATCCCCAAAAAGGTCTCACCACCGCCAAACGGTAAATATTACGGCAAATTAAATATATGTAAGGATTCACCCCATAGGTAAAAAGAAACTATATTGACAAGATACGACACGTAAGTTACTAGCTTCACAAGCTTTTTTTAGAAAGGGATATTAAAGGGCAAACGGATGAGTGACCTTTCCTTCTTAACATTCTGATTTACTTAGTCTAACCAAATCTTTACCGAAAAATAATCATGGCAAGTGTTTACACGTAGCTTAATCTCTACATAGTTTTTAGTGCGACTGCTGTTGCTGCTCGTGCAGCTGCTGCAGTAGCTGCTGCTTTGTCTCCGCTTTTACAGTCTTGTAGCGGTCCTTCTCCTCGGTGTTTTCTGGAGTCTCACATTCAAAGGAGGCCATCGAAAGAGTCGTTTCGTTGAGCACGACACTATGCTGCAGATAGGCAATGACGTTGGGAAGCTTTTCAAAGGGACAGTTCACTTTCTTCCACTCATTAAACTCCATCACTTGTTTTGCTAACTGTGAGCACTTTTCAAAGTTGATATGATTGTTTGTCAGCCTGTTAAAAAGCAACATGAATGGTTTAATGAATTTTTGAGGGTATTTTCAGAAATAAGGCGTATTTACCGATTAGAACAGCCTTCGTTTAGAAAATACAAATCCTTAACAAATAAACTAAAAAATGGAATGATGATTCGTTCGCGTTCCTCGGTGGCGCCTTCTGAACGCCACATTGCGGCTTTTAATGTAGAGCGATAGCTGTTAAAATTCGATGTTGGATCCATTTGATGTTCCAGCACTGAAAACTTGGCTGATTGCACTTTAGCCCACTTTCCGGAAAATATAACAATTTATAAATCAAATTCAAACCACAACAATCAAAAAGAACTTACCGTCTTCTTGAGTCTGCTTACGGGTGCCAAGTTTAGTCCAGCTATTATGGCCATCAGACTGTTAAAGTTGCCAATGTTGAAGCATTCTCTGGCCGTTTCAATCCAATACTCAATGATACGTACCCGCTGTTTCTTTTTTGGGTACTTCAAAGAAAATGAAATGTTGTTTTTGGTAATTATATGTCTTTTGAAGAGTACTTCAGATTTCACCTACCTTGACAATTTCACTAGCAGTTAAGTAACTTAGCCTATTGAACCACTGCACATACGACTCCAAGTTTCGAGTTTTTTTAATATCGTTTAATGAACCACCACTGCCACTACAGTTTTTAGCTTTTGCACCCTCCTTTGCCTGCTGCTGGTATTCCTTTGCAAAAGCTTGGACAAACTCCTCTGGCCCAATATGCGAGAGACGTTCCAGTTCAATGGCTGTTAGCTGGTGGGCCAGGTTGGCACAGCTCTGACACATATCCATAATACCAAACACTTCGTCCGATTGGGGTGTAGTAGAGATCGGATTAGATGAAGATGAGGAATGGCCACTGGAGATGTTCGACGCACCAGAAGTCACAGCCGCAGCCACGGATCCGTTCGGTTGGGAAGATGTGCCCAAGAAATTTTGAAATGGATTGTGTAGGTGGTGGTGATGATGATGTTGCTGCTGCAACTGCTGCTGCTGTTGGTTCTGGGACTCCTCGGCGTTTAGAGTCTGGAGGAACTCCTCGTACTGCTCAAGAGCAGTCAGGCGAGAAACAAGAAGCTGAAGAATTCGCGACACATTCTTGCCCAGCGAGTTATCGATGTACACACATTTTCTGGCTAAAATCCGAACCTGTTGCATCAGCCTCTCATCTCTAAAGTCATAGGGAAAGATTTCAATCCACTCCGAAAGCAACTGAATGCAGTGCTGGGCTGAGCGCTGGGTACCAGTTCGTTGCAATGGCCGAGGCTCTAGCTCCGAACTTATCACGGTCGTTGCAGTTGATCCCTTTCGCTGAGTAAGCGGAGAAGCCGAGTTGATGTTAAGCATCAGCGGGCGGCTAGCCACTTGTCCTGCATCATCCACCACATCACTCTCCAGACCTGCCTCTTGCTGCTGCTTCTCCCAGGTCTGTGAGATCTGCGCCAGCAACTCGTAGGGGCGTATGAAAAGCCTGGCGCTGAGCAGAAAGGCAAATATAAAGCCCTCATCCGGATAGTATTCGTGTGTGGGAACCATATGAACAATCAGAGATTGCAGTTGGCCCGAATGAAGTCGGCCTTCGCAGTACACTAGGTAGCCCTCCCGAGGTTCTTTTCCCATTTCCTGGCTTTGGGGAGGAGCATAGCTGAATACTTTCTCGGGATGCTTCTCGGCCTGAGCAATTCGTCGAATGCCAGAAAGTGTGTCATGGGCGTGGCAGGCACTGTGACTTCGCTGCGTCTTCAAGTCTGGCAGGGTTTTATGAGTAATTGACGAGGTAGTGGCTCCTGCTGCTCCCGGTCCAGCAAAGTCAGGCGCTATTCCTTTGATGTTGAGATTTATGTTGGCACTGCCCGTACTTCCGCTGCGACCATTGGTGGCGCTGTTAAGGCCCCCGTTGCTTGACGACATCTGAACTGAGTAGGATCCCCGTTTAAGGCATTTAAGCTTTCCAGCTGGCAGTGTAACCAAAACGCGTCGCAAAGCCAAGCAGCCAGATGCTGTAATTGATGAAAAAAGGAAAGCATTAAAATTAAGTGTTTATATTAAAAAAAAAACTAAAACAAGAAAGGAAAGCTTCTAGTTTCAGAGCCGAAGTTGACCCTGGCAGATCAATTTATTTAAAAAGAGAATATTAGCTGAAACCAAATTCCCATTGAAAGCATAAGTTAGACTCCTCAAACGCTCATAAATTCTAAAAGAATTTTATGCCACTTTACAGGTCAAGCCTATAATCTAACTGGAATCAAACTGGAATTCACCACATCTAGGTACATCTAAGTAAATAAATCTACATAAATCTACACGTCTATAACTGTGTACATTCTTATATTCGATTCTTACATATTTTTAATCCTGTAAACTCTTACATTCTTTTACATTCTTGCGTTACAGATCAACCATATCTTAAAATCGACAAATAAAATTGAGAAATATATAAAATCTTTATATTTAATAATCTCAAGGGATTTTCGTAAGAAATCAAGAACAAATTTTAAGAAATTCTTTCGTTACAACCATACCTTAAAATAAAATGGAGAAATGTATAAAATATCATGGAAAATTATGGAAAGATTTATATAAAATTATTGGTATTTCTTAGAGTAAAAGAAGTGGAAGAAAAAAGAACAGAAAAAAATAGACAAATAAATTTGCTCCAAACAGGAGAAGTGGATATGCAAAAGCACTCCTATTATTTTGAACGCAACTGTATATTAATCAACGGCTTTCCGTAGCTACAAGATTGTAACCTTTTTAGGAAAGTAATGTTTTTATTCTTTTAAATATGGTTAATATGGTTTCATATTTAGCTTTTGATCTCATTATTGCAGTTTAAAATGTTGGCTTAAAACTATAACGTAGTAATTTCTGTTTTAAACCTTAAATATAATAAATTAAATTATATTATTAATAAATTAAAATAAATAAAAAACCTACTTTTATATGTAAATAACGTTCACCTTGCGTATTGAGATTGTTTTTTAATCCAAAGTAATTATTTATTTGAACCAATTACATTTTTTTTTCATCTTAATTTTAAGAAATTATAAAATACTATACCTATGTATAGTATTTAGAAATTAGATCATATAAATAATCTATCTTAGAAATTAAATTCTGGAGGTATATTTTTTTGCCAGACCAGCTAAGGCCTTCAGGCGGATGAAATACATATATTTAATTCATATAATATGTATAACATAAAACGAAAGATTAAAATAAAATTTAAACACATAATAATATATAAACAATGATTTACTTTACACCCAATATCAATTAAATACGAAAATATGAGAATAATCATGAACTATTGACAAAGTTACACAGTTTTGTTTATACGAAAACGAGACTCTTAGTTTAATTTCAAAATTAAGCCTTTATAATTTAAATTAAGCCTTATGTATATTTCGATCTCCAAGAACTATAGAAGTCTTAATGGTCCGAATCGGTGAAATATAGGACTCTTATGTATACAATAGACTTGGGACTTTTTTTAATATGAATATACATATATTGACATGTGTTGTATTCTGATATCCATATATCCTTATCGAATATCCAAATTGTGAGATCTTTAATATATATGTATGTATAAAAACTGATATAAATTTAAAGTTGATCTACCTTAATAATGCAATAAAAATAATGAAATAAAAACCTATCGTTAGATATATAGTCCAAGATATTATTGTAATATTGTTTCCAGCCCACTCAGTTTTTCCTCATACTGAAAGTGGAATATTAACAAATCAGTCAATAAGGGAAAGAAGCAAACAGAGTGTGGGCTAAAGACAACAAATAGGTAGAGGCATGGGGTATAAGGCCCATGGTGCATGGTGGTGACATCTAGCAATAATTTCCAATTGGATGGCAGTTTTGCCTTCTTACCAGATGCTGTTCTGGAGCATGCTGCACTGGAGCATACCCGGAAGGTGGTCCTCCGATCAGCGCCACGCTACCAACACAAACGCCTGAATCGGGGCAAGAACACGCCCGAAAAGAAGCTGCCCCAGATCCAGATGCACTTGCCACGGCGCAGACGAAATCAGGACATGGGCCGCTGCTTGCGCTGGTGTCGGCGTTGCAACCAAAAGTGGAACACTGGCAGCCAAGGGTGAGTGAGTGTCTATGCGCGGGCTTGTGTTTGCAAAAGCAATTTACGATACGCGAACGCCAAGCATTTCATTTCCAGCCTTCAGTTCACCACTTCATGCACTCGCAGTCGCCCTCGCACACACACATATGCATAAGCACTTGCACGAAACACGGCCAAGATGCCACCCCCGCAATAATGACTTGGCCCGATGCAGGGCAGATCGGTCCCGAATCTATGACCTGATGTGCAGCAACGAATTAAGGATTTGACGACTGACTTAAATGTTTTTTAAAACCGAGTTTCGAAGTGCAATTCGTCGCACACACCTTGACGTTTTTTCACAATCATAAACGCGTCTGAGCTCGTGTGTATATATGTGCGCTTGAGATGCGACCGGTTTGTTTGCTACAAAGAGTTCCCCATTCATCGACACTGAGAGAGCGGGGCTATCTGCTGCAATACACTGTGTTCACTTCTACTGTAGCGCTTAGGACGTTGCCCAATGGCAAATGTGGTGGTTTGCATTTGTCTTAATTTTATTCAAAATGCGACTAATTGGCGGTGCGTTTTATTAGTTTTTTTTACTAGTTTTGTTTACTATGACCAGTGTTATCAAGTGACTAAGTACCCCAAAACAGTTTCACATTTAAGGTATGGTCCCACTACATTGAAGAAGTATTGTAAAATGAGTTTTTACTCTGTTAACACGGTGTTGAATGTTCTAAAGAAGCGGGGATCAATATTTCAACAGTTTTATTTAATAAATGGTTTATTTATTCAAATACAAAAGAAATAAATATATAAAAGTTCAAAATTTAATTAATCAATGTAAAATGGACACGTTGTTCAGCCCTCCAAGCAATCATAAAATACAATTAAGGTTTAATAAGATTATAGAATTAATTTATAGATTATAGAAATTAATTTGAAACTAGAGAAAATCTGTCGAAAAATTCGAAAAAAATATGACTGTATAAAAAAAATGTTAATAAAACTGATTCGAATTAACACAATTGTACAAAAGCGACATTTTGAAGGAATATTTTTAAAAAAGTTTAGAAAAATGAGAAATAGAATAAACCGTTTCTAAAACGAGTGTTTACTAAAAAAAGTATTCAAATTTTCGCGTCGTCTAGAAAAATAGCTTTATATCCGAAATAACTTTGAATTTTAACTTTACTTTCCACTTTCACTTTGTGGAAGTGTGGAAAATGGATTGAATCTTCTCTATCTCATAATACCACCGTTACCAGGGAACAATGGCTTAGAACGTAATAATGAATTAACGGCTAAATTTGTTATGTTAGTTGAGTAAATCTGTTCATTTAGCTGGTAGAGCAGAAAAAAAACTATTAATGAAACGTTAAGGGCTTTTAAAGACATTGATAGTGTAGATTTACTAAAGAACCAGAAAAATGTTAAAAATTTCGGACAAATTTACATTTAGGCTCCATTATATTTAAATCATTTGGTTTTTGGTGAAATTATAAAAGATTATGAAGATGAAGAAAAAAAATTAGAAAACACCTGTAAGTTTAGCTTCTGTTGAAAGAATCCTGCAGTGTCTCTTAGATGTGTAAAAGTGTACACCGCCGAATAAATATTTTTTGAAATTAATACCAGTATTTTAATAAGCCTTAGTAGCTAATATATAATTTTTATATAATTTAAAATAATCGGAAATATCGATGTTTTTGTGTTAATTATCGAAATCATTGACAGTGCCACACATTTATGTTTGCTGAAGAAAACAGATGATCGTCGACTTTCTGATATTTGTGTGCTCTTTTTCTGGAACATTTGAAATGTAATCGATTTCTAAGGTATAATCCATCTGCAAAAATAAATCAATTTGGTCGACATAACATGTTACAGGAATGTATGACGTGGCGTATCGTTTTGCCGAAGTCCACAATACAATACATGGTGTGTCGAGCGAAAGGATGATAAGAAAAGCAACTGCACAAAACCCATCTTGAAGCGATACACGAACCATCAAAAAATCCATTTCACGATATAAATATATTTTTTCCATACAAAAAATATCGATATATTGGTATTTTCGTATACTGGTATATATATACTGATGTGTTGGTATTATCAACAGCCCTAGAAAATAACTGAGTTAAAAACGTAAACATAGAAGGCACTTTAATCCACCCACCAGGTAGCCAAGATACAGGCGCAACGCCCAGTACATACAGCTACCAGGAGGAAGAGGTCCCGGGAACCGAACAGTGTTGTTTCCTATTTGTTGCAACGATATCAATTAAATGGCAAATGGGAACAACGCCACTACGAGCGAAGCGGCCACGGCCAACAAACGGTGCAAGGACCCTCAGAACATGCAGCAGGGTCGACAGACGACAGCCGGCGAGTCGGTGGTAGTGAATGATCTGGTAGCTGATCTCTGCCAAAACGGGCGAATTACAGACTCCAGCAGCATGCGGGCCACCACACATTCTAGCAGTTCGGGAGCAACGACGGGATCTGGGGCGACGTCCACATCGTCTTTTTCATTCAAGCATTTTCTCAGCAGCACTGGTACAGTGACGGCGCCGACAAGCACGGTAACATCAGTAGATGCTCCGATGGCAGTTCAGACGTCTACAGGTGCTCGCCCGAAAGTGCCCCAATCTGCCTCCGCCTTTCACATGCAACCGGCGGATGCGAACGGCTCGAGCGCCTCCTCCAAAATGAAGCGATCCCCTCGGTTCAGTTCATTCGACTCGCAGGCGAGTCTTGCTGAATATGCTGCCTGCGATAGAGGTCCCTGCTGCAGTAGCGGTTCCCAGCGTCGCTTGCGGGCAGACCTGCGTCTGGACAACCACGGCGCCGAGGCCAACGATGACGACCATGTGGCATTGGCCCAGGTTCGCAATAGCAGGCTTTACGACGAGCAGGTGGATGACGGTAAGTTTCTCACCGAGGTATCTGGATAAAAATAACATTTTTAATGTCAATGCATAGATATATTTCCCTCAGCCGCTTCAAATCTGCAAGCGGCTGAGCCCGGGTCTAGCTACGTGCAACGGTCTTACTCCAGTTATGAGATGCCACGGCCAGGGACGTGTCCCTCTTCTTCACCACGTCGTCGTCAAACTGGAAACCGAGAGCAACGGCCGAACAGACTTGTCCTTCCTGGTGGTCCTAAATTGAAACTTGACCTACCACTGGACTCGGCCAACGGGGCGGGCGCAAGTACTGGCGGTGGGGCTGCAGCTACAGCCGCACTGCCGGACTTTGTTCAAGATCACCTTCCAGACGCGAGGTGCGCGGGACAGGACGCTCATCTAAGTTCGCCTCCTGATTCACCTCGGGGTGCGGCGGAGGCGCCTTGCGGTCCACTAGGTCAGCTACCGTCGGCACTAGCCTCCCTGGATATGCCTAGTGCTGCTGCCTTACCCGGCACAGCAAGCGAACCCCCCGCTGGGTCCACTGTAAAAATGCTGCCTGACTTTCTGTCTGATGGTCCCATAATGCATTCTTCCCAGCGAATGGCCGACGTGGCCATTGGACTGCCGTCAAACTCAATAGACTCTCCCCCTCAAGAAGTAGCTGGCACTTTGCAATTGTCGGCCTTGCTACAGGAAAACGAAAGCCTCAAACGTGAGCTGCAGGAGACCCGTTTTGAACTTAACGTTCAGACCAGGAGAGCTAGTGATTTTGAGAAGCAACTGCTACAATTAACCGAAGCTACGCGGAGGCGTGAGTCAGTGGTAACAACGGCAAACACACAAAACACGCAGCGCCTGCGTCGCCAGGTGGCAGCGTTAGAGGTAAGTGGCTTTGTGATATGTTTATCCGTTTTAATTTCAACTTTTTTAGGTAATGAAAAGTCCGGTCTTAAAAGAACACAAAACTAATTTCCATTATCAAGATTCTTCTTTTAATAGTTCATTCCCTATGATCCCTATGAGAATTTCAGGATAAGATAATTTTCTTTCAAATTTTTGTTTTGTAAAAAAGGCCATTGAATTTATACTATTTATAAAGTACCTTTGCAGAGGATATTATAATTTTGGTCACAACTGCGCAACGCAGTGAAGGAAACATCTTCGACCCTTTAAAAAGTAAATATTTTTGATCGATATAAGCCCGATCGTCTGTCAGTTTCTGCGTAAACTATTCTCTCTGTTTTAAAGCTATTGAGATCAAGCTGTGAATAACTCCTTCATTCTTTTGCCGTGGCGACTAAATCCTATAGCTGACACATAACTGAATCAGACGACTATGTCCTATAGCTGCCATACAATTAAACAATCGGCAATGCCATCATTTTCTTACTTTTGGAATTAAAAACTTGGCACTGTTTTAAAATTCATTTATGTGGAACTGGTCTGATTTTAAAGTTCTTTCAGGATCGGACAACTATATTTGCTGCAAGGGTATAAAAACTTTAGCTCCGCCCGAAGTAAGCTTTCCTGATTTTTTTGTTATGGGATAAGTCTGAAATTACTGTAGATTTTTTATTACTTAAGTATTTTTATAAACTTCATATTTTTTAAAGCGTACGATAAGAATTTCCACATATTTATATATTATATATTTTATTAAAGTATTTTGAATCATTTATTTTCCTATTAAAGGCAGAGCTTTACGCTGCACGTAACGCTAATGCATCTGATGGCGCCGCAGGAGGAGCCCCTGTTGTCACTCCTTTAAGCGGCAGTGGTAGCGCCCCCAGTAGCGGTAGCAGCTCATCGCGTCCGTCCAGAACGCAGCAGTTGTCAAGGGATCTCATGCGCGCCGCCGATACAGCCGAACAAAATTTAAGGTTAGTAAACAAACTAAAGATGTAATTTTTGCTAACACCAACTGACATCGTCACAGGCAACTCTTAACTGGCGTGGAGAACCTTCGCCAGATGGCAGCCAACCTAGACCAACCGGTTGAGGGAAGCACATCCCCCCGTAGTCCCGATTTGTACAGCGATTTCAATTGATTGGCCCTTAATTGAAGGACTGCGTAATGCGAATGAAGTGACCCAAGTGGAATGTAGATTTGTGTGTAACCATTGTAGACTCCAAAACCGAAAGAGCTTCTTATTAGACAACCCAGCTAATGGTTTTAACTAGGTGTTGCATTGAGCTGCGCACTGCAGGAGAAGATTGTGTCAGGGTTGTCTGGAATTACAATGTGAGGATCAAAGCGAAAACACGTGATGTTGATTGATAAAGCAAAATATATTATTATTTGAGGTACAGAATATTATAATTATGAATGTTATTCAACAGCGCATTGTACGACAAGACTCGCCAGCCCGCACTGGACAAGTCTCGCACAAGGAATTCCATGTGCACCTTAGTAGTTTGTGCTTCATTACATAGTAAAAAAAAATTCAAATAAATTGTTGAGACTAAATGCTCTGTAACCAATGTGTTTCGCGATTAATTTTATGTATGTTATTTATATAGACGCTCATTTTATGTGGTAGAGGCCCTACATGTTCGTGACGGCTTCGTTTGTATTTAGGTCCGACAGGTTTCGTGACCCCAAGGCCCTTCAATTCTAAATCCGGCCCTTTACACATATTGAAATACAAAAATAATAGGCAGTGGGACAGCGTCTACCCCACACCACTACTATGACACCCTTGGACTCTTATTCCTATTTTACATTCGAATGGCCTCAACTATGGATTAAAACGAAACAACAGGGATTAAAAATTTACGATGACTAACATCCTCAGCTTCCTGGTCAACACCTCTACGTGAATTGCTTTCTCCGGAGAGAAACCATTTAGAGGAAGAAGACTGGCAAAGGATTCCTGGTCCTCTACAAACTTACCGCTTCGGCTTCGGGATTCTTCGTAGCAATTCTTTGTCACGGTGCCTAGTTTCTTTAATGAAGCAAAAAAAACTGTTGCGCATCCCAATGCGTAAAAATATTTGGAATATCCAAACCGAAGATATACACTATATATAGTATATCTCGAATGTATCAGTTTCTTTTATAGATTTTGTGTTCACTTAAAAAGAATTTATTAATATTATATGCTTTGGTGGTGGGTATACTGTTGTCTTTATTCTTTATTATATTCAAACATTATATTCTATTTCCTAATTATTACCTATTTTTTACAAGTATTTTTCTTGGATTTAATCTTGGAAGCTGGAACATTGGCATTTCTGACGCCAACAAACTACAAAAAATTAGTCAAGGATCTAATAATAAAATAAAATTTTGTTTAGGTTTGGTTAGCTAGTATAAAATATAAAAACATATTCGGATGTTGGCTCCGAAGGAGCTGATATTTTAACCGAAATTCAAGTTAGATTCTTAATTTCCAACTCAATTAAATCCTTCGTTTTAGAATAATGACAATAAAGAACAAAATGAATACCTAACAGAAATTGGGGATTAATATTTTGTTACTATAATTTTGTGTCGCAAAATTTGTTAAAATTCAATTAAGCAAAAGGTATATGATGTAAAATAAAAGAAAAGACTTTATTCAATGTTCGAACAGCTCAAACTAAAAATATCGGAATACACGTCGATATGTTTATATTTTTTTAAACAAAATATCGATATTTCGATGTAATAATAAATTTCGATCCCTAATTTAAATCGTGGTCATTTAGCCTTTGCAGCCGGAAGATCAAATTTAAACAGTCTTAAAAATCTAATTTACTATGTCAAAGCGACTATTTGGTGAGTTTGCTAAACGGCAATAGGATATTCTATAAAAATATGAAATTGATCAAATCCCAACGTAGTGACTGCGTTGTGTTTCTGTTGTATTCCGAGTGTTCTCAAAGGTCACTTATAGGATTTGAATACAGTGCGTTTAATATCACCTGATCAATCAACATATTCTTTATAGTTAAACCGTAATGAGCAGGGATTAAAAGAAAGTTTTTAATTTGTTTAAAACAAAAAAAACAACAAAAATAAACTGGCTGAACTAAATAAATAAAAGAGTTTATAACTTGTTTCTGCAACGGAACTTCGTTAAATGTTTAGCATATCATAAGTTAATCTTTGCTCAAAAATATACATATTTACTTCGAAAGATTAAATAACCGTATATGTGTGTATATGTACATAATTCTCGACTTTTTAGGATAATAAAAAGTTTTAAGTGACATATAAGTCCAGAATCTCGGTAAATATTCATAAATTTGTCAGTGATGATGTCAATGTTTTCTTTAAAAAGAAAAAAAAATTAACATCTGTGATAACAGTTTAAGTTCTTCAAGAGAAATTATGTGTCAAAACTTTAGTTTGTAAAACTTTTATTTTTATGCTGTCCCTTAATCTACTCCAATAAAAGGTAATCGAGGTGGAGCTGATAACGAAGAGATGGCAGGCAGATAACTGTGGTGTGGACCCCCAGGCGCTCTAGACCTTGCGGTCTAGGTTGATGCGGGTTAGTTCTTATCTTCTCAAACTGAAAAACTGCTCCTCTATTAATAGCAATGGCTATTAAATATGAATTGTATTGCTCTGTAGAAGAGATAAAGTAGAGTAAAGCTTTTGGTTCTAATTTGAAATTAGACTCCCATTACCCATCCTTTGGCGGCCAGATTATTTTGATAATGTAACTTAATATGCTTAGGAGCCGAAAAAGAAGTAAAGTTAAACCAATTTTGATTCTTATCACGAACTCCCAAACCTGGAGAGCCTTTTGATCAATGCCATGTGGCAAGTATATAATTCATTCAGATTCTAAGAGTATATATTGTATATTGTATATAGTATATTGGCAAGAGTATATCTTGCCAACGAGCTCCCATTAAATATCATCAAATAATCAGAATCGTTTCGTCGCAAAAGAAACAGGATTTTACATGTAGAAAGGACGTGTTGGTGGCGCCCTCTGCTGGTGGGCATTTCAAGCTGCAAGCAGTGCAAAGGACAACTTAAACTTCATTATCGACTTTAGATCGAGTTTTAAACAGTATATTCCGTAAATATTATTCAAATATAATTATATGTAAAACTTTAGCTTTCGAAAAACTACAAATATTAACTTTGTTAAAAAAAAAATGTACAAAATATCTTGAAATGGTACAATTAAAAACAGCCATTGAGAAATATTTCTTTTCTATTTTTTACCTCATAATTGAAACTTTACAAATTTCCCATTTTTTACAGTTTGCAGGCAGCCAAAAATTATTATCACTTATCGCTAAATTTCAATGATTGAAAAAAGAATAAGTTGAGGGTATCTTTAAATATATTATGATCTTGGTTACTTCTTAAGTTGTATGTAAGTTGCGAAAGAAAAAAAAACAAGTATATGCATATATTTAAAGGTTTTGTTTTCAGGAGCCGTTAATATTATGGCTTTATTTTTCTAAATCACCAAATAATGATTATGTTTTAATACAAAACCAAAAATAGTCATTACTGTTTAAAAATAACAATATTTTATTATTTTGAGATTTTTTATTAAAACGTGGTTGCCTGTATATTACAGCCAAAAGCAGGCGGATTCTGCCGCGTCAAATGGAGATTCGATGGACCTCCAGCTCCACCGTGCAGCCCGAGCCAACGGGAACAGTAGGAAAGCAAAGACAGAGCGAGATGCCTCGGTGTGGGCACACGCCTAAGGCTTACGACGGACCGAGCTATGAACGGATCCTCGAGACTAGACGCACCCACCTGACTCCAAATCTGTTGGCGCACTTCAAAAAGCCTCTGGTGATCCACGCCGGGCATATGCAGTGGCTGTTCGACCACGAGGGACGTCGATACCTGGACATGTTCGGCGGCATTGTAACCGTCTCTGTCGGACATTGCCACCCGTAAGCTATTTTGTTTATCCAATTCCGTTTAGTAATTCTCGCTAGCTCACTGACCTTAGTTAATGACCAAAAGGCACTCCCAATTGAAACCCCTATTTCCAAAATGCTTGCAGCAGTACAATTATCCTTTTAAAAAAAAATTTTAAGAGTAAAGAGAAATGGAGTTAAAAGTAATCCATATCCTCACTCCCACAGGAAAGTTAATCAAGCGCTGAGCGAGCAGAGTTCCAAACTGTGGCACACGACAAACATCTATATGCATCCCAAGATCCACGAGTACGCCGAGCGGCTAGTGGCAAAGTTTCCGGGTAACCTAAAGAGCGTCTGCTTCGTGAACTCCGGCTCAGAGGCAAATGACATGGCCATGCTATTGGCCCGGTTGCACACTGGGAACCAGGATATTCTGTCTTTCCGGAACGCTTACCACGGGATGTCACCCTACACCATGGGTCTGACGGCGCACTCGACTTGGCGGTTCCCGCTTCCCGGCGTTAATAACGGGCTAATTCACGTGATGAACCCGGACCCTTACCAGGGTATTTGGGGAGGATCAGCATGCAGAGACTCACCCGTGCAAACAAACCGCGAGTGCCAGTGCCAGGACTACTGCCAGGCTGGAGACGCCTACTACAACCAGCTAGAAGAGACGTTCAAGTTCTCCCTGCCACGCGGCAAGGTAGCAGCTATGTTCGCCGAGTCCATCCAGGGCGTGGGTGGAACAGTTCAGTTCCCCAAGGGCTACCTGAAGCGGGCAGCTGCCCTCGTAAGGTCTAACGGAGGACTGTTTGTGGCGGATGAAGTTCAGACTGGGTTTGGACGCACTGGAGAGCACTTCTGGGGCTTCGAGGGTCATGACTATGTGCCCGACATCGTCACCATGGCCAAAGGTATAGGAAATGGCTTCCCTCTGGCGGCAGTGGTCACCACGCCTGAGATCGCTGCCTCACTAGGCCAGGCTCTCCATTTCAACACATATGGTGGCAGTCCCTTGGCTAGTGCCGTTGGTCTAGCGGTGCTCGATGTCATTGAGGAGGATGGGCTGCAAAGCAACTCGTTGGAAGTGGGCACCTATTTCCTTAAAGGCTTAGCCGAGCTGCAGCAGCGTTTTGATATTATCGGAGACGTCCGGGGCAAGGGGCTTATGATCGGCGTGGAACTCGTGGCCGATCAGGAGAAGCGTACGCCCCTGGCTGCCCCGCATGTGCTGGATATCTGGGAGCGGTGCAAGGACCTAGGTGTGTTGTTTGGACGTGGCGGACTACACGGAAACGTAAGTGTGATTCCATCATCAAAATCAATGCATTTACATCTGGGCTCTTTCGTCCACGTTTAAGACTAATCTGACTAACAAGTCTTAAAGGAGTTTTCAGACTAACTCGGGTCCTGGGTAACTCTTTTAAGGCCACTGACACCTTCGTTTTCCGTCTTTATATGTGCATCTCTTATACATTTTCACAGGTACTACGTATTAAGCCGCCGATGTGTATCAATAAAGCGGATATACACTTCGCCGTGGATGTGCTGGCCGAAGCCATCACGCAAACCCTGACCAAGACATACTAGCCCTAAAAACGATGGATTGTACGGAGCCCGGGTGGGAGATCGGAGGCTCATCTGATTGCATTTATTAATATAGTTAACATAAACATCCAGTATGGATGCAGCAGGGATTCTTTTTATAAAATTATGGATTTTTTACCTTGTTTATTTATTTGTTTATGTGCATGAAATATTTATAAATGTAATAAATACTTGTTCAAAATCTTGGTTAAAAACAAGCCAGCTTGGTGTTAGGAACATTTTTTTAATAGTTATTTTTTTGTCGGATAAATTGTATTTTATACTTTCATTAAATTTTAATTTTAAACCTCTAAAAATTGTAACAGCCAGCTTGACAAAATATTGGAATTCTTAACAAGTTAATATGTTCCTTCGGGCGAAATCAAAGTTTATATACCCTTGCAGTTAAATAGCGACTTTTGTAAGTAATATTTAACCAAACATTAGTTTTAGTTAGCTGATCCTTATAAGAACTTCAGAATCAGAACAATTCCTTATAGAATGGGTTTTGAAGAAGTGCCAAGCTTCAACTCCCACTAAAGTCCTGGCATTTCCGATCGTTCATTTATATCAGCTCTAAAATCATTATTAAAGAGGGTCTTAGTTAAAAATATTTATCTGCACAATCATGGACATTATATCAAAAAACTAAAGAATATATTTGATATAGAAATGTGCAAAGTTTGGAGTCGATAGCTTTAATACTAAGAGACGTAAGTAAGAGACCTAAGTTAGCGTATAAACAGACAAACGGACATGCTATAATACCCTCTGCAAGAGTATAAAAATGCTTTTGATCGCTTCTAATTGGTTTAAAAAGGATGTTAAAAATATTTTAAATGTTCGAGACTTAACTTGCTTTTACCCTTACTGGTGCCTCGACAATTTTTGTATTGGGGAACTTGAAAACTAACCAATTGTTCTTAATGGTCGTATTTCCGAATAATAACTCGTTACTTCCCACTTAGGTACTGAGCTGCAGGCCTCCCCTGTGCTTGACTAACGAGAACATCGACTCCACGCTGGACGTTTTGAGCACCGCCCTTAAGGAACACATTATCAAAAAGCCGCGAAGTTGGAGATATGGCCAGAAATAGCTTCATTGCCATTTATCCTTTAAAGCTTATTTATTGGATGATGCGCAACTGGAATTTTTAACAACCTTAAGAGTACCTTAGGAGTAGTAATAAAACTTTGATTCGAGCCTTTGACTTAGTTAGTATAAACAAAAAAATGTATCTATTGTATCCATAATCCAACAAATCCACCTTGGAAAAATACACATTCGAAAACATTGTAAAAGTCTTAACTTCTTAGAATTATGTGATGTTTGGCAACGTATGTAACATGGTCTGTTCTTAAACTAGTTAATGCACAAATACAGTCTTGTCCAACTGTCCGAGAGACTCATCGAATTGGGAAGGTTCAGAAAACTTGATGGAGAATTTCCTGTCCTAGAGATTCCTGCTACACTTGCAGCTCCGGGTTCTTACTTTCGTTGTCGTAATCCGCATTTAGAAGGGATTCGGATAGCTCTTTCCGTGCCTTTTGCACGACCCACAACATGAGAAGAACGCCACAAACAACCTTGAAAAAATAAGGAAAATATTTCAAAATTATTATTTCCATTTGACGATAAATAAAGACCATATGCACTCACCTCGAAGGCAAAGCTAAGATATCCCGTCACTTTTGTGTGACTGTCGTTTAGTACCTCGTGAATGGATCTCAGAGTAGAGCCCAAATACACATTGATGGTCTGGGCTGGCAACAGACCGATCATACTGGCTAAGTGGTAATCCTTCGAGTTGATGGAACTAACCTGCAGAAAAAAATGTGTAGAACATCAACTGAGTGCATTGTCAGAAAACTAATAACGATTACAGGGGTTTGTTTTTTAAGAACTATTTTGGTTAATCAGATTCATTTAGATTGGTTTATACTTTCGTTATCAGAAATGGTAATTATATCGAAACTATTAACCTATTCCATGGATCAAATCGCTTACAAAAAGTATCAGTAATGTTAACAGAATACCTTCCCTTTAGCGTAGAGCCAGATTAAGACTACGGAGACACTGGGAATCGGTTAGTGCTCCTAATACAACGCAGTAGCCAGTTAAAACATATGCATTTTTTATTCCCATATTCATCGAAAGTATATTTGACATCTACATCTCGTTGCCTAGTCTTTTGCTTTTGCTGAGAACTTAAACTTCAATTTTAAACATTAATATATTGAGGAAAATCCATCTTAAAACCGAAAATGCCTAACATCAAGCTGCAGTCGTCCGAGGAGGAGATCTTCGACGTAGACACTCAGGTCGCCAAGTGCTCGGGCACCATCAAGACCATGCTGGAGGACTGCGGCATGGAGGAAGAAGAAAATGCCATTGTGCCGTTGCCGAACGTCAGCTCGACCATCCTACGCAAGGTGTTGACTTGGGCCCGTTACCACAAGGATGACCCGCAGCCGACAGAGGACGACGAGAGCAAGGTAAAACGCACCGACGACATTATCTCGTGGGACGCCGACTTCATCAATGTAGACCAGGGCACACTCTTCGAACTGATTCTGGCGGCCAACTATTTGGACATCAAGGGCTTGCTGGAGCTCACTTGCAAGGCGGTGGCCATCATGATCAAAGGCAAGACCCCGGAGGAGATCCGGAAGACCTTCAACATCAAAAAGGACTTTGCGCCCACCGAGGAGGAGCAGGCGTGCAAGGAGAACGAGTCCTCCGAGGAGAAGTAAGCACCCAGGCGAGAGAGGCCAGTCCAAGTGAGCGGATCACATCGTCAACTAGTTGAAGTGGAGTTTGGATCATGGGTTGAAGAAGACATACACACCATCCTTCAGCACCAGATGGCTTGGGACGATAAAGATGGGCAGCGGCCTGGCTAATTTGATTTATATTATACCATTCATTACACATGGAATCGAAGTTTTATTTTTTTTTTGTTCTATCACTAACCTTATGCTCAACTGACGATCTTTTAAGCGGGGTAATATTTCCGCACAGACTCCTTTAAATTTATGAAAACGCTAGTCATTCATAAGAACATGCAATTACTTCACCGAAATAAATATTACACATTGTCAAGCAAAATTCTTGTTTACCGAGTTAATATTGCATATTGCTTGATATAACATTCCCAAATAGAATGGGCATGAGCCGAGTGGTTTGGACGCACTGGAGAGCACTTCTGGGGCTTCGAGGCTCATGACTATGTGCCCGACATCGTCACCATGGCAAAGGGCTTAGGAAATAACTTCCCTCTGGCGGCAGTGGTCACCACGCATGAGATCGCTGCCTCACTAGGCCAGGCTCTCCATTTCAACACATATGGTGGCAGTCCCCTGGATAGTGCCGTTGGTCCGCGGTGCTTGATGTCATTGAGGAGGATGGGCTGCAACGCAACTCCTTGGAATGGGGCACCTATTTCCTTAAAGGCTTAGCCGAGTTGCAGCAACGTTTTGATATTATCGGAGACGTCCGGGGCAAGGGGCTTATGATCGGCGTGGAACTCGTGGCCGATCAGGAGAAGCGTACGCCCCTAGCTTCCCTGGAGAAGCTGGATATCTGGGAGCGGTGCAAGGACCTGGGTGTGTTGTTTGGGCGTGGAGGACTAAACGGAAACGTAAGAGTGATCCCATCATCAAAATCAATGCATTTACATCTGGGCTCTTTCGTCCACGTTTAAGACTAATCTGACCAACAAGTCTTCAAGAAGTTTCCAGACTAACTCCGGTCCTGACTAACTCTTTTATGGCCACTGACACCTTCGTTTTCCGTCTTTATATGTGCATCTCTTATACATTTTCACAGGTACTACGTATTAAGCCGCCGATGTGTATCAATAAAGCGGATATACACTTCGCCGTGGATGTGCTGGCCGAAGCCATCACGCAAACCCTGACCAAGACATACTAGCCCTAAAAACGATGGATTGTACGGAGCCCGGGTGGGAGATCGGAGGCTCATCTGATTGCATTTATTAATATAGTTAACATAAACATCCAGTATGGATGCAGCAGGGATTCTTTTTATAAAATTATGGATTTTTTACCTTGTTTATTTATTTGTTTATGTGCATGAAATATTTATAAATGTAATGAATACTTGTTCAAAATCTTGGTTTAAAACAAGCCAGCTTTGTGTTAGGAACATTTTTTTAATAGTAATTTTTTTATACCCTTGAAAAAGGGTATTAAAATTTTGTCCAGAAATGTGTAATGCATTAAAGGAAGCATCTCCGACCCCACAAAGTATATATATTCTTGATCAGCATCAACAGCCGAGTCGATATAGCCATGTCCGTCTGTCCGTCTGTTTCTATGCAAAAAATAGACAGTAGTTTTAAAGATAGCGTTTTGATCAGACCAGATCATTATTTTTGTTGCACGCAGATCAAGTTTAAAAATCGGTCGGATCGGACCACTATATCATATAGCTGCCATACAAACGACCGATATGAAAACAAGTCTTTGTATGGAAAATTTTTTTGTTTTCCAACCTATTGCAACCGAATTCAACATTTATTCATTTGATATAGCCATACACGATTTGTGAAAGTTTGGTCAGGATCGGATCACTATATCATATAGCTGCCATACAAACGACCGATATGAAAACAAGTCTTTGTATGGAAAACTTTTTTGTTTTCAAGGGTATACCATCTTCGGCAAGTCGAAGATAACTTTTCTCACTTGTTTGTTATTAATTCGGATAAATTGTATTTTATACTTTCATTAAATTTTAATTTTCAACCTCTAAAAATTGTAACAGCCGGCTTGACAAAATATTGGAATTCTTAACAAGTTAATATGTTCCTTCGGGCGAAATCAAAGTTTATATACCCTTGCAATTAAATAGCGACTTTTGTAAATAATATTTAACCAAACATTAGTTTTAGTTAGCTGATCCTTATAAGAACTTCAGAATCAGAACAATTCCTTATAGAATGGGTTTTGAAGAAGTGCCAAGCTTCAACTCCCACTAAAGTCCTGGCATTTCCGATTGTTCATTTATATCAGCTCTAAAATCATTATTAAAGAGGGTCTTAGTTAAAAATATTTATCTGCACAATCATGGACATTATATCAAAAAACTAAAGAATATATTTGATATAGAAATGTGCAAAGTTTGGAGTCGATAGCTTTAATACTAAGAGACGTAAGTAAGAGACCTAAGTTAGCGTATAAACAGACAAACGGACATGCTATAATACCCTCTGCAAGAGTATAAAAATGCTTTTGATCGCTTCTAATTGGTTTAAAAAGGATGTTAAAAATATTTTAAATGTTCGAGACTTAACTTGCTTTTACCCTTACTGGTGCCTCGACAATTTTTGTATTGGGGAACTTGAAAACTAACCAATTGTTCTTAATGGTCGTATTTCCGAATAATAACTCGTTACTTCCCACTTAGGTACTGAGCTGCAGGCCTCCCCTGTGCTTGACTAACGAGAACATCGACTCCACGCTGGACGTTTTGAGCACCGCCCTTAAGGAACACATTATCAAAAAGCCGCGAAGTTGGAGATATGGCCAGAAATAGCTTCATTGCCATTTATCCTTTAAAGCTTATTTATTGGATGATGCGCAACTGGAATTTTTAACAACCTTAAGAGTACCTTAGGAGTAGTAATAAAACTTTGATTCGAGCCTTTGACTTAGTTAGTATAAACAAAAAAATGTATCTATTGTATCCATAATCCAACAAATCCACCTTGGAAAAATACACATTCGAAAACATTGTAAAAGTCTTAACTTCTTAGAATTATGTGATGTTTGGCAACGTATGTAACATGGTCTGTTCTTAAACTAGTTAATGCACAAATACAGTCTTGTCCAACTGTCCGAGAGACTCATCGAATTGGGAAGGTTCAGAAAACTTGATGGAGAATTTCCTGTCCTAGAGATTCCTGCTACACTTGCAGCTCCGGGTTCTTACTTTCGTTGTCGTAATCCGCATTTAGAAGGGATTCGGATAGCTCTTTCCGTGCCTTTTGCACGACCCACAACATGAGAAGAACGCCACAAACAACCTTGAAAAAATAAGGAAAATATTTCAAAATTATTATTTCCATTTGACGATAAATAAAGACCATATGCACTCACCTCGAAGGCAAAGCTAAGATATCCCGTCACTTTTGTGTGACTGTCGTTTAGTACCTCGTGAATGGATCTCAGAGTAGAGCCCAAATACACATTGATGGTCTGGGCTGGCAACAGACCGATCATACTGGCTAAGTGGTAATCCTTCGAGTTGATGGAACTAACCTGCAGAAAAAAATGTGTAGAACATCAACTGAGTGCATTGTCAGAAAACTAATAACGATTACAGGGGTTTGTTTTTTAAGAACTATTTTGGTTAATCAGATTCATTTAGATTGGTTTATACTTTCGTTATCAGAAATGGTAATTATATCGAAACTATTAACCTATTCCATGGATCAAATCGCTTACAAAAAGTATCAGTAATGTTAACAGAATACCTTCCCTTTAGCGTAGAGCCAGATTAAGACTACGGAGACACTGGGAATCGGTTAGTGCTCCTAATACAACGCAGTAGGCAGTTAAAACATATGCATTTTTTATTCCCATATTCATCGAACATATATTTGACATCTACATCTCGTTGCCTAGTCTTTTGCTTTTGCTGAGAACTTAAACTTCAATTTTAAACATTAATATATTGAGGAAAATCCATCTTAAAACCGAAAATGCCTAACATCAAGCTGCAGTCGTCCGAGGAGGAGATCTTCGACGTAGACACTCAGGTCGCCAAGTGCTCGGGCACCATCAAGACCATGCTGGAGGACTGCGGCATGGAGGAAGAAGAAAATGCCATTGTGCCGTTGCCGAACGTCAGCTCGACCATCCTACGCAAGGTGTTGACTTGGGCCCGTTACCACAAGGATGACCCGCAGCCGACAGAGGACGACGAGAGCAAGGTAAAACGCACCGACGACATTATCTCGTGGGACGCCGACTTCATCAATGTAGACCAGGGCACACTCTTCGAACTGATTCTGGCGGCCAACTATTTGGACATCAAGGGCTTGCTGGAGCTCACTTGCAAGGCGGTGGCCATCATGATCAAAGGCAAGACCCCGGAGGAGATCCGGAAGACCTTCAACATCAAAAAGGACTTTGCGCCCACCGAGGAGGAGCAGGCGTGCAAGGAGAACGAGTCCTCCGAGGAGAAGTAAGCACCCAGGCGAGAGAGGCCAGTCCAAGTGAGCGGATCACATCGTCAACTAGTTGAAGTGGAGTTTGGATCATGGGTTGAAGAAGACATACA
This sequence comes from Drosophila merina, assembly GCA_035047645.1. Classification (NCBI taxonomy): domain Eukaryota; kingdom Metazoa; phylum Arthropoda; class Insecta; order Diptera; family Drosophilidae; genus Drosophila; species Drosophila merina. The sequence continues at coordinate 23,467,674 of JAWNPH010000059.1, read as the reverse complement.
CACCATCCTTCAGCACCAGATGGCTTGGGACGATAAAGATGGGCAGCGGCCTGGCTAATTTGATTTATATTATACCATTCATTACACATGGAATCGAAGTTTTATTTTTTTTTTGTTCTATCACTAACCTTATGCTCAACTGACGATCTTTTAAGCGGGGTAATATTTCCGCACAGACTCCTTTAAATTTATGAAAACGCTAGTCATTCATAAGAACATGCAATTACTTCACCGAAATAAATATTACACATTGTGAAACAAAATTCTTGTTTACCGAGTTAATATTGCATATTTTTTTATACACTCACCCCGAATATAACATTCTGAAGACCAAATGGAATGGGCGTGAGCCGGGTAAAAACCACCACTCGGAAAGCCTTCTGTCCAGATATCACACGAAGAATAGCACGTCCCGTATCATTTTTAATCAGCCTAAAAATAAAATTAATCGAAACTTGGCTGTTAGCTAGGTTGGCAAAAATAATTTATAAAAATTATCCATATCAATAATACTGAAGGCACATTCTAAGCTTCTCCAAGCCCCATGCTATCGTGGTTTTGATAATTTCTAATGCCCCTGTTGTGCCGAAAGTTGTGATAAAATGTATTATTTTGAAATCCGTGTGTAATTTCGCCCCAGTTTGTGATTTCACAATAAAAGAATTAATATGGAATATATACATACGTAATAAAACGTTCAGTAGTTTCTCTTATTATTTTTAATATAAACATATAATTTGTTACCTTAATGATTGTGTTCCATGAAATGATTTATAATAGACATAAAAATACTGAGTAAGACTGAGATTAGAAGACTGATATAAAAATAAACCCGTCAAGGCTAACTTTATACGCACTTTGAAATATTTATATTAACATTCAAATATGCAGAATTTTGAGTTTTTTTAGTTCTTTTTTCTGACCTTTAGCTTAGGGTAAACAGAATATTTAGGCTTGTACTTTATGGGGCAGTCAGAGGAAAGCACCTCCAATCCGTAATTTTCCCCGATGTGCAACGTATTTCCCAGCTGACAGAAGACCCCCCTGAACTCAGGATACGCCTGAACGCAGTTGTCTGGAATGGATATGGTAAGACGTAGCGATATTACGTTCCCGGGTAACAGGGGAGAGTCTAGGAGTCGCTCGTTGATCTCAAATGGTTCCATTCCTAGGTGGCTTACCACAACTGGTGAGCAATTGTATTTTTTAGCAGCATTAACGGTTTCGTTTGGACTTCTCAAAGTCCGAGGAAGCACACTCATTTTTTCCAGATAGCCGGCCAAGAGGATGAGGTAGGCAGCGTGAATGTCTAGTGGTGTGCGGACTGGGCCATCAGCTGCGCCTGCTATAAGCCTGCAGAGATCCAGATTCATGTCTAAGAGAGCATTATAAACCAACTTCTGAGGAGGCATAAACAGGCCTGAACCAGGCCAAGTTCTGGCAAGCCACCCCTGGTATCCTTTGTACTGGCAGCCCGCCTCCATATGCCACAGTCCGGTGTCCGAATGTCCTCGAGTCACATTAGCTTTAAAAGATTTCTCCGGGTGACCATAATGCTGACGGCATTTGTAGTCAAATAGGGTAACAAGTTCCTGCGGCTGCAGCTTATGATGTTTGGACCCTTGTTGTGCGATCACCTCCGCCATGGACTCTGCCGCAATACTAGTCGCCCGTCGAATAGCTCCAAGTTCCCGAGTCGTCTTTAGGGTGCGCGTTTGCTGCATTATGTGGCGAGGATTGTGCAACGGTGTCTGACTTTCTTCAGCAAACTCGCTCACTAAGCGACTGACTGCACTGGATTTGTCTACGGTGTGCCACAGTTTTGGAGAGTGCTTAAGCAGCAATGAAAGCCTTTCCTTTAGCTGGGTGAGCGGCAAAACATCGTCCACATGGTGCATCTCGGTTAAAACCCCAGCCTCTTTTGATTCCACCTCTTTAGAGAGAAAGAGAAACGCCAAATTTTTTTTCTTCCGACTGCGATGTAGCACAAGAGCCGACCGTGGCCGCAAACAATTGCAAAGGTATAGAAATTCAGAACGCTGATGAAACTGACATCCTCGGATTAATTCGGCACCAGCCACTACTAAGACGTGGGCGAACACCTGTTGCATTCTATACGGAGCCTTAAGCAGCAACTTTTCTTTCAAGTAGTCATTGAGGTCCTCCAGCACTCTTGACCGATGTATATCAATCTCTTCAGGAATGAGAATAGCGTCCCCACCCAGATTGCCGTCTGGAGTCGAGATGAGCCCACATGGTTCTTCCAAAGAAAGCTTTTGGATCAGCTCGGGAACAGGAAGAGGGCTAATTCGTCTGGTGAACTCCGAAGGTACAACCGTGGGAAGCGTCAACTGCACATGGGTCCGGTCTGCTCTGGCCAGAAGTGAGCAGCAACGCTTAGGGATCTCCCACCAGACTGAAGACTTCAAATTTCGAATGAAACTCAGCATTGGAGTTTTGTGGTAAATGTAGAAGATTCGAAGAGTTTTGACCGAGTAGAAATGAGTGTGGTGAGTATTTGTGGCAACAAAGGCTAGCTAAACCTAATTTGTATAGTAATTTCGTACTAAAGTGACTCAAAATACTTGGATATTTTTATTCCCCAAGTATTTGATTTAAGAACTCACCTGTGCACTGGGATGCGGTGGCGACACGAACGAATTGTGGCGTGGGCAATAGCGACGCCTAAATTGGCGCCCAAAGTCACGGTCAACCAACCGCGAAGACAGCCGAAGAGGTAGCCTGCCGTAATGAGTAATACAAAGTAGCCAACTACTACCGGAAAGCTTACTAGGGTAAAAAGCGCCATAAAAACGGCGAACATTATCCAGCCGTTTTGTTCCTCAATCCACAGCAAAAGCTGCCGAGCGTAATCCCGCGTTAACCATCCGACCAAAAGCAGCGCACCTACGATCGAGACGGGCAAAAGGACTCCCAAGTACCAGTTTCGAACTACAAAGGAATGGGCGCGTGCCCAGCAAGATCCCCGCATTCGATAGTGGTGCATTGTACCGGAGGAGTTGAACGAGCGAGAACCTCTGCCGTCGACGGCACTGCTGAGAAGAAAAGTGTCGCATTCTGTGGTCTCTTGGTTCGCATTGATAGACGAGTCCAGCAGGGGCAGTGCCACGGAAGCGGAATCGGGAGCAGCTTCCCCCACACTGATACCTTTACTAGACACCAGTCCGGGGGAATCGGCATTGTGACTACGTGGGCTGTTGGACCCACTGCTGCTGCTGAAGCTGTACTCCGGTGTTGTCATTGTTAATTTGCGATACACCCCATTAGTGAAAGTAGTTGTCGGTTCCTTATCGCGACGACGTATGCTTTACCAGGCCCCTTGCGACTGCTAACTCTTTGCTCGACCGTATCAGTGGCACATCTGTTTAAATCGAATTAATCAGCAGGTCTGCTCAAAACCAAAACAAACACCAGGGTTGTCAACGTAACAGCGCCGATGTTAAATTTGAAGAAATTATTTTTTTCGACGATCTGGCAGCGCCGTTGCACGCATGCTGATTAAATTTTTTTAAACCTCTGGCTACTCTAAATTATGGAAAAACATTGATGCAACAAGTTAAAATATATTCTTTAACAAAAATTAAGAAATGGCCCACAGAAGACTTCTGCCGGTTTATACGGACTTTCAGCGGTTAAAGATACTCGAAGCCCTCAACGAAAAAAGCCTAGCTCAGATTCTCAAGTAAGTACAGTGGTGCATGGCGCGGTTGTACATTTAAACAAAATTATCTACTTAAAGCTACGACATAACCAAGGCGAGGGCTTCGAAACTGGATGCATGGAAGTCCCGTAACGGACCATTGCAAGAGGTCAGCGATATCTTGTATGTCGAAGGATTCGGTTTAAAGGCGGCCACAAAATTATTCAGCAGCCTTCTCGGGGAGACGGACGAAGAAAAGAAAGGCCGAAAAAGTGTCCCAGCGAAGCCAAGGTCGGTCATGACGGCCCCTTTTATTACTCCAACGATGAACGAGGGACAGCGTCTTCGAATTGAGTCCAGCGTTGGCATCCGCATCGGCGTAACTAGTGTTAGTTGGTCGCGCTTGGAAATGGATAAAAGCGAAGCCCCTTGCCAACTAACTCATTGGCATCACTACGAACTTAACGACAAGAAGCTGCACCTGGGTGAGCTTGCACGACGATGCTTATATTTAGTCCACCAAATACAGCAAGCTGACTGTTACGTTATGGAGAGTCCCCAAATGGCGCAGGCTAGCAATAACCCCGGCAGCATTGACCAGCAGAACATAAATATACAGAAGGCACAGGTCTCGGCTATAGTTAGTTATGCCTTAATGTCCCGGCTGGGTCTTGATGGCAACAAATCCAACAATCTATTTTTTATGCGCCGTTTCCTCGCGGCCCGCCTCTTTAACCACCTTGTCGGCGCAGAGCGTGTGTCCTCCGAAGACACATTATGGTCTATGATGGGGAAAAATGAAAATTTGGATACCAGTTCCACAGAGACTACGACTATGGAAAACCTGCGTTCCCAAGTGAAATTCCCCGACAACCTGCGCCAAATGTTCGAACAGCAAGAACGATACCAGAGGGAACTGCTGGGTCAGGCCTTTCTTCTTAACTTGGCTTTCGCCCGTCTGGTGATTTTTCAGGATCCAAAAGCCATTTCGTCCGTTTCCCGCAACTCCAAGATTTCCGTACAAAGCGAACCAACTTATGAGACTAATATTTCATAGTGTTTTATTGATTTATATTTATGTTAATATTTAAAGTGTGTATGTGTAGTGTTTCATCGTTAAAAAAGCACTAAGTTTAGTGGAGGAAGTTGCATTATATCTTAAATACTATTTTTTGAAACACACTTGTACATCGCTTAACACGGTTTCAAAAGATTTCAAATATAGTTCCTTTTCTCTATATATATATATATTTTTTTTTTTCAAGTTGGGTTCAGCACAATTAAGCCGATATCCGCCAGGGCAGCACTAGGTGACCACATAATTTGCACTAAAATTTAGTGACTAAATCCATTACTCTCTTAACCCGAGTTGGTCGAGGAATGTAACCCTCGTGTCCAAGGTACAAGTATATATACTTTTAAAGGGAAAGCCAACTCTGGGCAGAGCCGAAGTTTCTATACCCTTGCAGTTTAATGGCGGTTTCTATTGTTAAAAGATGAGATGATGGTGGTGATCTTTAGAGGGACATCGACATCAGACCAGTTTCTTATAAAATGAATTTTGATGAAGGTCCCAAGCACCAACTTACATTAATCACCAAAGTTGTGGCATTTTCGTTCACATTTTCGCATGTCTCGTTCACTATGTCGCACATTTTTCAAAGAAATTAAAATACTCTCGGCAAGCGTATAAATATTAACGCATAAACGAATTGAATTACTGGCAGGGCAGTTTTTCGTTTCAAGCAATTTAAACGGTACTTAACTACATATGTATGTGAACCCATGTATGGGCACATATCAGATATCACTTGAGGCATATGAGGAATATGGATATTTATGCATATTGTTACAATTGATACAGCATCATCCAGTTTCGTAGAAAACAACAGTGTCATCGTATTTCAGCTCGATTAATTACATCTTTATAAATGTTATATGAGATCAAACTGAATAAAAGGAATATGTGTGTACATGTACAAGCATACGATCTAATTTTAAATATAATTTGAGTTTTGTTATAATTGCTCGTCTGCACAGTATCCCCGTTTTCGAAACTGTTTAGAAGAAAGCAATGTCAAAATAGCGGAGAAGACAAAGAAAATTGGAGAGCGTGGATTCGGCCTTAATCATCTACCAGAGCACCTACCATTATTGGGTCAAACTGATCCACCCTTAACAGGGAGATGAGTTTTAACCCCATCCACAGAAGACACCACATCACTGGAGGACTTAAGATCGTGCGACTATACATTAGTAGTTTTGGTGTTGGTGTGCGGTAAGGGACCTCAATAAAGCTGCTGACAGTAAGTTTAGCATAATTTTATCTATTACTATTTCCCTGACAGCTTTAAATCCAGATAATCACAAATAAACACACGTTATTAGTAGAAAATGTCTGCAAAAATCAAAGGGTTAAAAAGGGTCAAAAACAGTGGGCGGGGATCATTTGAAGCTTTTCACGCCTCACATTCCATCAACTCCAATCGATCAGTTGCGGTATTTTCAGCCACCAACATTTTAAGATAACCAGGGCCAGCTTTGTAGGGTCAGATCTGGGCTAGAAGCGTAAGCAGGATAGGCATTGCTTACATACAAGAGACAAAAATTTGTATTTTCAAAATTCTTCACAAGTTGTTCACGTTTCTGTTTCAGGGTGAAAGAAAAATAAACAAATTTTTTTGATTGTTTTTAAAGCAATACATATGATATTGAAAAAAATGAAAAAACGAAAATAGCGTTTCTTCATTTAATTATTGATTTTACAATAAAGAAAATCATAGCGATCGCATCAATTCTGTAGATTTGTTTCGTTTTAAAGCTAATATATGTATAATGGAAATATTATTTCCAGCACGTCAATGAATATATGTATAATGTAGAATATCTTAATGGTGAGTATAATCTAGTAGCGATTCTGATTTCTGGAGTTAGCAACACCAAAGTCGTCGTCGGAAAATTCCTGAACAGAACGGGCGTGAGTTGGTAGATTCCAGGCACCCAAAGTTGGACGTTGGGCAGGTGTGGGATTGCAAGCTGGACGTCGGCCACCGAGTGATGGAAATTCGTCTGTCTTGTTAAGGTTGCCAGCAAACGAACTATGGTCTGTTGGTACGTATGTAGAAGAGGCAAGGGAGCTGCCTACGGATGAACTATTTTTCTTCGCGTTTGAAGAAGAAAGTGAGCCCAAGGAATCGAAGGAAGAGTCAGGGACACTCGAATAATCATCGTTGGAAATTATCCGGTAGTTGGGCTTTGTCTTAGCTGGAATATGTTTACCCGGTTTGACGGAAATAGCCAGATCATGGCACATATAGTCGCTAAAGGTGAAAGCCCATCGCATTACAAGGCTTTGGGTGCAATACTTGGAACGGTCGTTTTCTTCGTGGTACTATAAAGAGATAGAAAATATATTTATTTTATGAATATACGCAATAAACCATTAAAACTCACTTGGCAAGCAATTCCAGGAGTAAACTCAAAGAAATCTCTCAAAAACTGAGCGTCAGTCACGTATAAATTAATCTTTTCGTCTGAAAGTCCAGCGATGTCCATAACTTCTTTTTTCAGGATAAAAAGCAAATATTGGATGTCAAGAACCTGTATCTCATCTCCCTTTTCATAGGAATCATCTTCGCTCTCGCAAGCCAAGTAGCGGAAGCACGACTTGACGACTGGTATTAAATCGGTTTTAGTAAAAACTACCAGTGGTTTATTGGCGTTCTCGGCCTTGTTGGTTTTCATTAAATACTCCACAATTGTACGGTATAGTTTGCCCATGTTTTTCTCCCCCATAGCGTTTGGAGGCAGTGGCAGGTTGTGAGTGGTCAAGGAGTGATGCTGTGCGTCGCTACCCTGCCCAAAGATAATATAACCTGGGTCGATAAAGCTGCTGAACACGGATATAATTCCATCGTTTAGAGAGAATTCGACGGCCGAAAATTCGGCTGGAACATAAACCTCTTTTGTGAGAGCCTTGGTAAAATAATTAAAGGCGACGAACACAAATTTTGTGCTTTGTAGATCTACAAAGTTACAAGTTACATACAAATATTAGTTAGTTTGATTTTAAGGCGGTTCCGGTATCGGAACTTACCATAGGAGCGTTTAGCGCTCATGACGATTTGTTCGGTGGAGCGCTTCATGTGTAATTGGTTTTCGGCCATTTCCCGCTCCTCTAGCTCAACCTGCGACAGCACCTGCCCGTGGCAGTTGAGGCGTTCCCTCTTGACACGGGATAAAACGTCAGCGTTTTTGGCATTCGAGTTGTATGGGCCCCGTTGCTGAACTGTCATTCTCTTCAAAAACGCATGTAGTTATTGCTTGAACATTAGTTGAACTTGCGACACTTACCTCCCAAATGGGGCCGCATTGGGACACAGCTTGGGAAATGCTTAAATGACGACCCTCGGGGTTGTTGTCGCGCCATTCGTGCACAAACATCATAAATCCGCTGTGTTTTTTCGGCGGCATCTTGTACCTCTGATAACAATGAGGGGCGTGGAAACTGCTTGGTGAAAAGACGCAACAACCGATGAGACTGGCTGCCGCAAGCAGGTGAGCAAAACACGTGCGTGAGGGCCACAAAACAAGCGAGAGAGCTGCACCAAGCGCCAGCCAATGGAATTGCCGCAACAAAACAGGTAAAACCAAAAATAATTTCCGGACTTAAGGGCTCTTTTTGGTTGATGTTTATGTTGAGCACAAACAAACTCACTGAAGCCAATGCTACGATAAACAAAGCCGCGCGCTGTCGATCACAAATAAAAATGCTTTGAAAGTGAATTCCGCGAAAATGAAGGCATGTAGTATTGACAAATTTGAGTACTTCAGTTTTGCGTTACTCAGCACTGAAAAAGTACTTGAACTTCAAACTGTATTTTAACAGTTTTTGTAGTAACAAAATTAAGTAAAAAGATGTGACCCGCTTAGGGTCAAACAATTTTCAAAGCCTATAAACAATACTAGTAATCGAATTTTAACCATTTAATTTATTCAGCACTTAAAGATTCAAAAGCTAAAGATTTTCGCCGTAAAACCAGGCAGAGCTAAATTAATGTTGCTAAACAATCTTCTTGTTTTCACATTTTATAAATTTTTTAAATATGTTTTATTATTATTTTATTGTTAAAATACATTTTTTTCCGATATTTTCGGCACGTGTGATATTTTATTTGGGAGCAGTCCTATTTTGCAATATATAGCCCTTTTTAACACTGGAAAACCGACGCGCCATTTTTTTTTTTGGAAGCCTGGAAAGCTTTTGTATGGTACGACCTGATCATGGACGCCAGCGCCCCAAAAAAGTGCATAGACATCAAGCTCGAGGACCTCGTATCGAAGCAGGAGTTTCGCTGCCAGTGGTGCTTAAATAAAGTCTATAAGACTCGCCCCCGCTATGAAAGCCACCTGAAAAATATTCACAACGTTCCTATGACAGATTACCGAGGGTTTACCTGCTTTCACTGTCCCATTTCCAACTGCCGATACCACCAGCATAATTCGGGGTATATTCTCCGGCAGATTGGTTATCTTCGTCGCCACTACCGCGATAACCACAGAGCTATCACCACAAAGGCAGGACTATCTTCTCACGTTTGTAACTCATCTGAAGAGTCCACCCCGGCTGATTCGAAATCTACAGCAAATAGCCACGGTGCCAAAAATCTGAGTGAGATTGCTGCAATTGAAAAATTGAACGAACGTGTGTGCTTGGTCTGCGGAAAACGGTACAGTTGTATGCGAAACCTCCGTTTCCATGTGCTTCGCTGCAACCATGGGGTGGAACAATTGGAATTGAAGCAGAGTGCTCCAAATTTGAAGCCGGATTCTGAAAAACAGACGTGTGCCAAATGCAAGAAGAAATTTCTTAACACTCACAAGTGCCAGGAGCACGTTTGCCCAATGTGTGGGAAAATCTTCTACTGCAAGTCGGCCATTGACACCCATATGAAGGGATCTAAGCATGGAGATTCAATGGACTTGAGCTTTCTACATGATATGGAACAACTGTTGGTCAGCATAGAAAACGGGACCTTTAGAGATCGCTCTGTTCTTGTGGAATTGGCTAATCTTTTGCCAGAGATCCAGCAGCTCCAGGATGCCAAAGAAGAGTTATGATTATTCATGATTTTCATAAATTGTAGCGATGAAATAAACTGTCGGCTTTTTATGTGTCTTCTTTTCTTTCAACCACTGGGTTATAGGAGTGTTTAATATTACGAGAATCTTCGAATTTATTGGCGGCGTTCTATAAACTCGCCGTTCTAAAGAAATTTAATGCGCCCACCGACAAAGAGGAGGATAGTTTGCATATCCATACGTTTGCTGTTCGAATGACTGAACGCGCTAGGTGGATTCTGGGACCTCATCAGCGCCAAATATGAGACAGATTCGGAATATCAGGTTGCCGAAGCTACCGGGGATACCTTGCCGCCACAGCCGGACGATCCATACCCGTGGATGGATTTCTTGCACCCGAGCCCCGAACCAAAACATCGAGCTTGGTGTTACAAACCCGTATAAAAACTTCACAAATATTCAACTGGAGCATGTGCGAGTGAAACTACCCCCGGCAAGGATCGGGAGACTGACATTAACAATAAGAAAGCGATCAAAATTGTCATAAATATTGCTAATGTTCGGTTCTAAAAAAGCCTATCTGGATAGGCCAAAGGGTTTAGTCGAACATAAAGGTGGCCATTAAAAAATTAATTTTTGAATAATCAAAATAATGAATTCCATTTTTTTTAAATTAAGATGTGACTGTTGCTCCATGGAATCGTATACAAGTCCTATATACTGACCGACTTTTATAATTACCTAAGTGGATTGCAATGAGTCCTGTAGGTGGTACTGGAACAGAAGCAATGCGCTGAAGACTTGTTTGTATGCTTAGTAAAGAAGCAACTCGCTTAGAATGGATTTAGCTGGGTATTAAAACGGACCTCACTCGCGCTATTGAGTAAGAACACCATTTGAAATTATGTTTGTGACTGATTTTATGCTTAAAGATACATTCCTTTTATTGCCGCCCAACATTCCTTGTCGGCTGTTCAGCGTTTCCTGTTTTGATGGCTCATATTTCCGCAACGCTTGCTCCAATTCCTCCGCTTCCTCCGGTGTTTAGCCCGTAAAATCGTCGCACAACCTTATCACTTAGGGTATAGTTAATTTATCCAGCAATAAGAATCTGTTTGTTTCGGTTCTCCAAATGAAATAATTCAATAGCCTAGAGTCTTGACGCTAGTATCTACTATAATATTGTATATTGCGCTTAACTAAGTTATCTTTTTATACCCTTGAAAAAGGGTATTATAATTTTGTCCAGAAATGTGTAACGCATTAAAGGAAGCATCTCCGACCCCACAAAGTATATATATTCTTGATCAGCATCAACAGCCGAGTCGATATAGCCATGTCCGTCTGTCCGTCTGTCCCTCTGTCCGTCTGTCCGTCTGTTTCTATGCAAAAAATAGACAGTAGTTTTAAAGCTAGCGTTTTGAAATTTTTACCAGATCATTATTTTTGTTGCACGCAGATCAAGTTTAAGAATCGGTCGGATCGGACCACTACATCATATAGCTGCCATATAAACGACCGATATGAAAACAAGTCTTTGTATGGAAAACTTTTTTGTTTTCCAAGCTATTGCAACCGAATTCAACATTTATCCATTTGACATAGCCATACATGATTTGTGAAAGTTTGATCCGGATCAGATCACTATATCATATAGCTGCCATACAAACGACCGATATGAAAAGAAGTCTTTGTATGTATATACTTTGTGGGGTCGGGGATGCTTCCTTTAATGCGTTACACATTTCTGGACAAAATTATAATACCCTTTTTACCCTTTATTCTATTATTTTGCATTCAAACCTTATATGAATACACTCTTTAACAAATACCGTTTTTGGAACCCATTAAATAATAAAAAAAATTTAAATATGTTTAGTTTACATTTAATTTGCATTTTACTTCTGATCTACATATTTGTTTGTTGATTTGTTTATTTAAAGCTAGCTATTAGTTAAAACTAAAATATATCTGGGATAGAGCAATACCGATTGGTCTGCTCGCCTTAAAGTAAAGTTTAAACTGATTCGGGAAAAAACTTGTTACCAACCAATGTTGAATTAAAGATATAGTAATCATATTTTGAATATTATTCCTCTATATTAAAACTTTAGATTCTTATGGGAGTTGTTGCCGGTGGGATTGGATAGTGCTACGGGTTAAATTGCGTAAGTAAAAGGTACGTTCGATTGAGATTCCAGAAAAAGAACAAAGTATATGTCGGACATATAGCCGATCATTATTTCAGAGAGGGCATGATGGGTCTTGTGGTGGGCATTGGTCAGGATAGATTGACCTAATCTTGGACTGTTGGAAGTGATTTTTTCTCTTCTGTAGGGCGAAGTTTGGAATTTCTAGATACCAATTGGAGGTTGATCTGATTAGTTCTGATTGTTTGAATATAAGTCTAAGTTTTTGGTTTTGCAAAATGTCGTAAGTGTTTTGGTTTGGGGTGAAAGTAAGGGGGAAAATTTTAAATTTTGGGAAACTGCTTTAATAACCGGAGTTATTGTCAGAGTCCCTGGATATCGTCAGTGCGTAGGGAGGACACCCGTATTGATTATTGAATTTTCTGCGGTTATATTGAATGGGGTGGTGCCAGTAGATTGGGACCCGCTCAGCTATGGTAAGTTGCAGTAAGAATAGGAACAATTTGAGGGATTGAAACTTTGACGGTGTTGTCTTTATTTAATTTTGCTAGAAAAGTGTTTCCAAAATCTATTTATAAGGAGTCGATCTGATTTTGAAGTTCTAATACGGATCCGTATATATTTCGCCAAAGCCTCAATTTTGGCTGCAAAGGTGTATAAACTTCGGCTTTGGCCCAAGTTAGTCATGGCGCGCCATCGTGTTAAAACCAGAAGTTCACATTCGCTTTTTATGATTGTAACTAAAAAATAAATTTTTCTTTCTTAATAACGATCGCTTTTGAAAGCAAGTGGAAATAAGAACCAATAAGACCAATAAGAAAGGGCGAAATTTTGGGGCAAATCATATTTAAATAAATGTACATCTTCTATATGCAAAAACACGAGAGGGACGGGATTTTCGATCGTTCAGTAATATATCAGCTAGAGGATATAGATAGTCGATCCGTGTGAAAATTTTCAGAAGGCACCATTTCGATAAAAGAAGCTCAAGTCCAAGTCTGCAAGCACATTCCGTATATTTAAAGCTTATTACATTTGTACGACATTTTTTCATGAGTTCAAAACTGAATACAAACTAAAAAGATATTATTCACAGTTTCCATGAATTAGTGCTTAATAATATTCGTTAGGATAATTTTGATTTGCATAACCAGGCAACCAATTATTATAGGGAACTGCTGGCGGCCTCGAGTTCCATTGCGACGACTTTAGAAGCTCAAGGTGGTGTCGCAAGTCATTGGGTCCCAAGTAAGTCAGAGAGCGTGTCGCGACCAGGCTGTGTTGTGAATCGCGGGAACCGAATTGCATTGCATCCCAAGAACAATGAGTAACATCCTGCCAACTATGAATAGTGGAAATTTCAGAATGTGTCCAAGCTATGGAAGGTTCATGAAATCCGGCTTCCATTTCGTAAGGAAGGGGCTCTGGATGTGCTATTGTGTTATCGTAAAGGGTAACCATTGTGGAAATGGGCATTGGTGATGGTGAGGAGGCGGGGGACAATGGCTTTATAGTGCGATGTGTGGGGTTTCTTTTTTCAAATGTGTTTTCCGAGTTTTGGCGTAAAACCGTTGCCACTTGTTGAGGGCTTACAGGATTTAAGATTTCGTGCTTTAGGACTACTTTTGAACGGTATTTATCACAGGATTTTGATCGGCTTCTAGAACGCTGACTTGATAATATATACCGTCGCTCGGTCGCTGAATTTTCTCTATCCGATCTCGAGGAATGTCTTTTTGGAGGTCGCCCAGAAGAACACATTCGCTTATACGGTGATCGATGCCTTGGATATTCATTCCGTCGAATTTTTGGAGAACTACTCTCTCTGCGAATATGCCGTCTGGTTTTTGACGCGCTCCTGGACTTTCTATTATTATGCCTTCGAAGCGGAGATCGATATTTGGACTTACTTCGACGACCTGTTCTAGAAGACCAACACTTTCTGTCTGCGGCTGGACTTTTTTTCCTGGAGAATTCAGGATTAAATTTGTGTTCACTTTTTTCAAATCTTCGAAAATCTGTTCGCGAATGTGGTTCTTTGGACTTACTTCGACAACCTTTTCTATAAGAGTTACTCTTTCTGTCTGAGACTGGAATTTTCTCACTGGAGAACTCTTCTTGGAAGACATCAGGACGAAATAAGCATTCACTTTTTTCATATTTTTGAGTTTGAGATCGCAGAGGTTGTTTTTTGGAGTTACTAAGATATATTTTTTTATACGGCGTGCTTTTTCTGTTTGCGACTGGACTTTTTTCCCTGGAGAAACCCTTTTTAAAGCCATTAGATTGATATTTGTTTTTACTTTTTGGAGATCTTCGAGGATTTATGCGCGAATCTTGTTCTTTGGATTTACTTCGACGGCTTTTTCTATAAGCCTTGTCTTTTCTATCTCCGAATGGACTTTTCTCCCTAGAGACATTTATTTTTAAGACATCACGGCGAAAATTGTACTCAAAACTTTTTTCAGAGCTATTACTTTGTTTTTCCGATTCCAATGATAAACTTCTTTGTTGCTTTAGTCGTCTATGATTCGACTGGTTAGACTTTGGTTCGTCGGGGGACGTTTCTGGGCTCTTGTTTACACCAAAACTGGGAATGCCTTCGACTTTAAGGCTTCTTCCTGACAAAGATCTTCTTGTGAACAGCTGATGGTCGTCTGCTACACATATGGACGGCGAGCGATGGTTTTTCTGGATGCCTTGCTCTGCGTCCAGTATGTCCCCTAGTTCTTCCAAAGCATCCACCAGGTCCTCATCTAAGGGCATCAGGTCGTGTTTGATATTGAAAAGATTCATCTCCGAGTGGACTCTTAGTTTTCCAAATTTATGTTAAAAGGCAGCAGGTGGCTTTGGGAACAGAAAAGTGAACAAGATCCTCGTAAATACAAACGTTTAGCGTTAGAGGCTAAATTTGAAAAAAAAAACTTAAATGAAATTAAAAGTAATAATTTTTTATAACATTCTTAATTTGTACCTTTCTAAGAGACTTCCTGTCCCATTCCTCTTTTGTTTGTATATGTTTAAATTTTTTTGGGCTTTAAAGAAGTTTAATTAATTGGCCGCTCTTGTCAAATGTTCTTGAAAACGCCACAGATTGGTCGGTATTTATTTTTTTATAGCATATGGTAAGGGGGGAGTTTGTTTAGGTTTCACAAAAAATACTGTACTTAAGATTTATTTGAATGAAATCAATTAATAATATATGTGTTTGAAGAATACAAAAAAAAGTGTTTTGAGAAAAAAACTTTGGGGCGAATAAATAGTTCGTAATCATAATCCATTTTTGGCAGTTTTTCTCGTTCTATTCTATTAAAAATTATTTAAAATGTGTATTAATATTAATAATGGTAAAGAAAAATATATTAAGAATAAACAGAAATAGTCTAACTCTATCTAAAATTGTATACGCCTAAAAGCGTGTTCGATTTTGCCTTTATATTGTCGGAAACATGAAAAAATAGCTCATGTAACTGAGCTTGTTTATTCATAATTACTTGCTTTTTTAAATTTCTAAATGATCTATTTTGGTCTGCATGAGCGGCAAAAATGAAATTTGACGTTAAAAATAAGTCTGACGACCAATTTTAAAATTATTCACAATAGTGATATGATATACCGGTTCGGAAATCCAGAAAAATACTAAATTTTCGAATGGCTGAAAATAAGCGCCATCGATAAAAATTAAAAGTTCACACATTTTCCAACACTTCTTTCTCAACACTGGTGCGCCCAGCAGCACCGAAACATACGTCCACGTACGTCCTGAAAAGACAAGATTCCCTGAGGTTTTCTTGTTTGGAGCGCTAATTACCAACAGTCGCCCATTACAATACCTTCCAAAGCCGCAGTGGAGAGAGTTTCGCAACAAGTGCTAGTGTAGAGCTCCGCAAAATACCACCAGCTACGTCAACAGTTTTCCTGATCCCAGCCACACAAATCACGATGGCAACCCAATCCACGGGACCTACCAAGCAGGAGATTGAGTCCGTATTTAGTCGCCTGCGGGCCCAGCCAGCCAATAAGGTGAGTGCCCTACTTTCAACGTTTGCCCTTGAGCCTCCAAATAATAGTACAACCTCTTTTTCTTCGCCCACCCCCCCATACAGTCCTGCTTTGACTGCGCGGCCAAGGCTCCTACCTGGTCCTCCGTCACCTATGGCATCTTTATTTGCATCGATTGCTCGGCTGTGCACCGCAATCTGGGCGTGCACCTGACCTTCGTGCGCAGCACCAACTTGGATACCAACTGGACGTGGCAGCAGTTACGCCAGATGCAGTTGGGCGGCAACGCAAACGCGGCCCAGTTCTTTAGGTCGCACAACTGCAACAGCACCGACGCCCATGTCAAGTATAACTCGCGAGCAGCTCAACTCTATCGGGATAAATTGAGCAGCCAGGCTCAACAAGCTATGAAGGTGCACGGCACCAAGGTGAGTTGCAATCCCCTGTTTTTTTTTAATAGTTTCTGCTTGTTATTCGACACCGATCCAAATAATTAACATTTGCTTCCGCTACCCCGGCTCCCGCTTACCCTATTACCCACCCTATGTCTTTGATTTCCACTCCACCGTTCGCCTTTCCACTCTCAAACGCCTCCAACACAGCTGCATCTGGAGCAGTCGGAGAAGAGCGAGGGCAACGAGCCTGCCAAGGAAGAAGACTTTTTCTCCCAATGCGACCACGAGTTGGACTTTAATGTGGAGAACAACAACTTCAACAAGGTAGGAGGAGACACAGAAAAGACACGCATGCGCCTCGAAAGCCTTTTTTTTCAGTGAGCAAATAGTCAAACAAGCTTTGATGTTTGATCTTCCTTTCGCAGGAACAAAGGCCAGCTCCAGCATCAATTAAAGATTCGGAACCGCAGTTGGGAAGTGGCCCCACCGTAGATCTTCTCAATTCAGTGGTACCGACATCAGTTCCCGCTTCTATAGGCGTACGAAAGATCCAACCCAAAAAAGGAGGAGTAGGTTCATCTCTCAATTTAAAATGCGTATCCTAATCGTATCGCTCTTTAGCTAGGTGCTCGAAAGGTGGGCGGGCTTGGCGCCACCAAGGTGAAGACTAACTTTGCGGATATAGAAGCGCGCGCTAATGCGGCCAATGAAATGAAGACATCCACTGCCCTGGCGGCCCAACCAGATAAGCCACAGACTGCCGAAGAGGAGATCGAGACGGTTGCTAGCATGCGGCTGGCATACCAAGAACTGTCTCTTCAGAAAACTCGCGAGGAGGCCAAGCTTAAGAGCATGGATCCAGCTAAAGCTAAGCAGATGGAACGTCTTGGCATGGGCTTTAACTTGCGGGGCTCCGACGTGGCCCACTCTGCCATCAGCGACATGGAAACTATCCAGCAAAGCGTCGCGCCCAAAAACAAGCTCTCTTCGCTGGAAAACGATAACTTCTTCACCGACTACTCCTTGTACGGCAATAGCACTACAGCCAGCGGCAATGGAGGCATTGGGAATTCCGGCGAAAAGCGAGAGACTACTGAAACTGGGTCAAGCAAGTTGGACAAATTCGAACTGGACGCTTTGGGTTACGAGACGATCGAACCTATTGGTGGAACTCACAGTAATATTACATCCATGTTTTCGAGCAACTACGACAGTGAAAAACCGAAATCTTCTGCGGCGGGAAAGAACTTCAGCGGGTCCGCATCGTCCGTTTCCCAAACCACTGGGAAAAACAAAAACTCCAGCAATGATCCGGTGATAGCCCAGCAAAAGTTTGGTAATTCTAAGGGTTTTGGCTCCGACCAGTACTTTGCCAGCGAACAGTCTCCCGCTGATATTAGTGCAAATCTGAATCGCTTCCAGGGATCACGTGCAATATCTTCGTCAGACTACTTCGGCGATGGCACTCCTGCAGGAAGTTCAGGTAGCAGAGGTGAGTGTTTAGTTCTTTAGTAGGGAGTGGCTTGCAGTGTCTAAAATTAAATTCTTACAGGTGGCTATTCGTCGTCCGTCAACTTCAATGCACCCGATTTGGACGTGGAAAGTGTGAAAGAGAGCGTACGCCAGGGTGTACACAAAGTGGCTGGCCGACTTAGCAATCTCGCTAACGATGTGATGACCTCGTGGCAAGACAAGTACGGTTACTGATATCAGCAGGAATCAGAAACGGATCTGAGCAGTAGCGACTGGAAGACCAGTAGCGATGGTGGCGGAGGATAGTCTTACTTCACCGTTTTTATATATGTTAGTCACACATCCAATATTTAGCGATTATGCAAAAAGTTTAAACCATTGTAAGCAGATAGCAACTTAGTCGAGCAACGGTCGGCAGTTTTTCTGCCTACCTCTGTCTCGTTAATGTATAAAACATAAACCCAAAATCCATGCAGTGCAGTTAACTGTATCATACAGTGTAGTGTCTTTTTAAATATAAATAAATATATACGAAGGTCCGTGTGCTTTCCATTCCATGCATGGTTACGTTAATTGTTAGCCCATTGGGCGGATTATTTTAGAGGAATATACCTTAGGAAAACTAATGCATTTCAATTCGTACTACCTACAGTTTTCCACAAACGGTATGATCATGCTGGATTGCCGCTTCCTGTCGCTTAAGCGCTTTAACGTTTTAATTTTCAACTTTTGATTTAATAATTAACCACAACTTATCATCATAAAATCCTCACATATTTCTTTTAGTTTGACTTTTCTTATAAGCTCCTTCCTGTTAATATGTCATTTTAGCGTTTTAAATAGTGTTTTTGAAAGTTAAAAAAATAAAATTTTCTTTGAGTTCTGCAATTTTAAAAAATGATGGAAAATTTCATAGCAAAGATACTTGATGGTTGTAGCTTAATTTTGTGTCATAAAGAGATTTAATTTCTAAAAGAAGCATTATGAATGTTTATAAATCTGGAATGCAATATTCAACAAATATGAATTTGTTTGAAGCTAAAAAAATAGCTTTGGTATAAATTTCTTTAAAAATGTATTGCCAAATTGTAAGAATCATTTCCTAATCTGAAGCAAAAACTACTCAATCATGCTTAAAACGGAAGGCTTAAGTCATTATTGAATTCCTAAATACTAAAAATTGTATCATCTTGTAGGGTACTTTTTGATTTTTGTACAGAACAGCCATCAATATTTTTCAAATATTTTGTTTATAAGTTGCGTAATAAAATTTAAAAAATTAGAATAGACGGATAAAGTATATTTTCTTGATTTTCAGAAACTGCTCGCGTCACTGTTGACATGATTTCCGCACTTGAAACAATAAGAAGAAATGAATAAAAATTGATTATACATCTAGATTCTGGAATAAAGTCGCTATGGTTGGAACTACCAAAAAGCTGAAACACCATTTTTTCAGACTACTTTTTTATCACTATTGTTTTACCTTTTCGAACTTATAGTTTTGTGATGACATTATTTGAGAATCTAGATTGTATTTTCATGAATTTAAAATAAAACGTTCCAGGTGATATAGAGAAATTGGGTCAACCGTTTTAAAAGCGAGAGTTTCGAGAAAAACGCCTTTTAAGTTTCGCGTTCCCGTTTTCTCAGTCCGAAGGTTGTGGAAAAATATCTACTTGTATTTTTAAAAAGTATTTAAATTTATGAAAATCTCTTAGATAGTTCCTCTTTATATAATATATTTTATAGGTAAAAGAATCGGGTTCTAACTTTTTTCTAGACCTGAATACCAAATTTTAATTTTTCGTCTTGTGGAATTTTTCAAATTTAAAAGCGGTATGTATATATCCTCAAAAAGGATAATTCAAATGAATTTCTATAGAATTAGAAACGAAATTTCTGTAATTTTTTAAAGGTATCGGGAGATCTTTTTATCTCATTTAAAAATTGTATCTTTTGGGGACTATGCATCTTGTAAGTATCTTCAAGGTATTTTTATATCCATGCAGAGGCCACAACTGTGCAAAGACGTGAAGGAGACATCTCCAACCCAAGATCAAGATCTTCTCTAAGTCTCTAAGTTTTGAAGCCATCGACTCGAAACTTGGTTTAATTTTGAACTTTGCTCGCAAAATATACGAGGTGTGTTCAAAAAGAATTTTCGCGGGTTAAATATAATCGAATTTCGATTTTTTTGTGGCGTTTTAGGGCGACAAGCTCGGCCTTTTTGAATGTTCACTTAATTGTTGACAGCTGCTTTGCTTGCACGTGTTTTGGATCGTCTTCGATTTTTACCTATTAAAAAAAATGGATCAAAGATATTAAAGTTAGAGAAGTTGCTGAGGACCTTAACATATCGATTGGCTCGTGCCATTCGATTTTAATCAATGATTTGGGCATGAGACGGGTCGCCGCGTAATTCGTACCATAATTGCTGCGATCAAAAACAGCATCGCATGAACATTGCTGAAGAGATGTTGGACTCTGTCCGGGACGACCCAAATTTGCCCCAGAGGGTCATAACTGGTGACGAATCGTGGGTTTATGGTTATGACGTGGAAACCAAAGCTAAATCATCTCAATCGAAGCGGCCGCACAAACCAAGACCGAAAAAAGCGCGCCAAGTTCCGTCGAATGTGAAAGTTTTGGAGACAGTTTTCTTCGATTGCAGGGGAGTGGTGCATCATGAGTTCTTACCACACGGTAGAACGGTTAATAAGGAATATTACCTATTAGAATCGCCCGGATTTGTTGAAGAACAAATTGGAAGAAATTGGCTTTTGCACCACGATAACGCCCCTGCTGACATATCGTTGCTTGTGTGCGACTTTTTGGCCAAAAACAACACACTTATAATGCCGCAGCCACCGTATTCCCCAGATCTGGCCCCCTGTGACTTTTTCTTGTTCCCTAAACTGAAGAGGCCCATGAAAGGACAATGTTGCGCTACAATTGACAAGATAAAGACGGCATCGAAGGAGGAGCTGAACAAGATAAAAAAAATTATTCTTTTAAGTGCTTCGAAGATTGGAAAAACCGTTGGCACAAGTGCATAATATTTCATGGGGATTACTTTGAAATTAATTGCAGCAAATGTGTTTGCGTATCATTCGCCAAAAGACCTTTGAATTGCCTAAAGCCACACAACTATGATTAAACAAGCTGTGCTTTCAAAGGATACAAAAATGTCATGGCTCCTTTCGCCGAGAAACAAACTTTCGTTGACAAATAAAGTCCGCCTCTATAAATCCATTTTAAGCCCAATTTGGAAGTAAATAAAACCTAAACAAAATAAGAGTTGCGCAAAGCAAGATAATCAGATCTATTTGTAACGCCCCCTGGTACATGCGAACAAAAGAAACAATCCGCGATATTTTTTAAACACACCTCGTATATATATTCTCGATCACGATTGTCTCCAAGTCTCTTACTTTTAAAGCCATCGACTCCAAACTAGATTTGAACTTGAACTTGGCTCGCAGTATATAAGTCGGAACTGACGGGATCGGTCAACTATATTCTATAGATGGCATATAACTGAACGATCGAAAATGCAACAACTTTGGTGTTTTTGGGAGTAAAAGCTTGGGACTATTCCCAAAAACGGTTTTATAAGGAACTAGTCTAATTAAAAGGTGATTATATAGATCGGCTAGCTATATCGGATATTTGCTGTCGAAAATTTGGCTCTTCGAGGCAGACTGAAAGATTAAGATTGTAACCAACAAAATTTAAAAACGGAAAGAACTTTACTTGAATACGTTCAAAGATGTACAATTTAGCTAATAATTACAGGATAAGCTTCGTAAACTGTTTTAGAATCGGGTGCCTTTTGCGAGATGCGGGCGCTAGCAAGATACGGATGAAGACTGGCACTTGTTGGCACTTGGCTTAGTGACGGAACTTGCTGGGATTGGGGCGCGCACGACGGGCAGCTGAGTCGGGGGAACCGTAGGCAATGGCGTGGCTGGTTGCGGATCCGCCCTCACCGGTGCTGAAGGAGTTAGCGATGGCAATAGCGCCTCCGTTGGTGCCTCCGAAGTCGATGGGGAAGAAAGTGCCGGCAGGCAATGGTGCAGCGGGTTTCTTGGCGGGCTTTCCTCCGGCCGGAGCTGCCTTAACAGGCTTCTTGGCGGCGGGGCGACGGGCATTGGGCACGCGCACAGGGTTGACTGGCTTCACGGGAGCGGACAACTCCTCCTCGTCTTCTTCGACATCGTCAGACACGGCGTTCTCGACATCCTCTTCATCTTCAATGGCCGCGGCCTGGGGCTCCTCATTGTCCTCCGGCGACTGGTCCAATTCGACGATGACCTTCTTCTTGGCAGGCAGGTATCGGTTGGCAGGCGCGACACTAGCTACTGGAGCAATAGGAGCAGGCAGTTCGGATTCGACGGCGACAGGTGCGGCAATGGACTCCTCGTCGGCAACAGGGATATCAGCAGGAGCGGGGAGAGCGGCCGATTCCTCATCAGCAAAGACCAGATCGCGGGGCACCTTAGAGGCGTCATCGTTCTCCACGGGGATCGATTCAGGAGCAGGCTCAGCCTCGGTCTCAACCTGGGGCGATACGTCGGAATTGATGGCTACTTGGACCACGGGCTCGGAGTCGGGGTAGGCCTCGGCAACGGATGTGGCGCTGTGGGCACCGGCGGCTGTCAGTACATCATCGGCCTGAACTCCCTCGGCACTGACCTCAGACTCTGCGTGATTGCAATCTTTGGTTAGGAAGCGCATGGTTAGTGGCGGCCGGGAGCGGGATTGTTGGAGTGTCTTACCTCTCAGGTAGGTTCCGGTGGCGACTGTTTCGCCGGCCACGAGGGCGCTGGCGGCCTGGGTGGAGCGGGCGTGGGTGCGACCTGGCTGCACGTACTGCATGTACATGATGCGCTGCTGGGGTGCCGATCCGTACCACTCGGCGGCTGCGGGCTGCTGGTAGTACACCATTCCTGGAACGAGGAATTGCCGGTCTTCAGTTGAGTAGCGTATGGAGATGGCAATGGAAATGAATTTGGGGTGAGAATGAGGATGTGCGTGTAAAATGAGTAATCCTCTGGAACGCGAAACTCACTCTTCCTAGCCGGGAGGGCGTCGACAGTGGCGGCGACGCCGACGATCACCAGCAAAGCCAAGGCAGTACTGAACTTCATGTTGGATTGATTTGAGATGGCGATTTGAGAAACGACTTTAATAAAATCCACAAACGGGCGGAGGAACTGGATAAAAGGATGTTTGCACTGATCACGACAGGAGCTAAACTTGACACTGAAGTTTCCACCAAAGAAGTGATGTCTGATCAGGGCAGCGCGTTAGATTTATATACGCGGCGCGATGGGCAAGAAGTAAAAAAAAAGACTAAATAAAGAGCATAATGAGGGGGCAGTTGCAAAAAAATCGGATATACCCATAGGTTGTAGCCGATTCCTGCTTAGTATGCGGCAGGGAATTTCGCCGAAACGTGCTAAACCATCGCCAGGTAACTCCGATCGCTGGACGATGACGTTGCTCGCTTTTGTGTGGAGCGGTAGCTGTACGCCTTTTATGAGCCAGTTTCTGACATGTGGGCTTAATCGGAGCCACATGTGTAGGGGCTTCGATGGGATATGGGATATCTTTCAGTAAACACGAGTGGGTCTCAAAGCTAAATTTGCAATATATGTAGTTGGAGGTCAGTCCCGAACCTAGCTGAGAGACAATCGCTTGGAATCAAGGTTTATGGGTGCGTGTGCGCCTTATCACCCCGATAGAAGTACCCCGCCTAGAGTATTAAGCAGCCCCTACAGACATGCGGTGCATACGAAATCCGGAGGAGTGCGACGTGGATCCAGGCGGTGATTCATAGGGCCATCGACGTCAGCAAAGGTTTTTGCGTCGGTGGCAGTTTAATTCCCATCAATGGAGTCCTTGCTCTTCCAAGTAAGCTTCATGGTGGAGGGATGTATGGTGCATCATGCAGATCCTGACACTCGGCGACCTCAGCAGCTACTTGTCGGGTCACATCAATCATATGCAATGTGGCATGCTTCGTCGTAATGGTTTTTTGATAATCATTTTGCATATTTGGTGCCATCTGATAGGCGAATCTGTGGGGAACGCAGAATAAAATGAATGTTTCAATTGTTTAATTATTTATTAATTAATATGGGTGGAAAAAAATTAATTATAACTTATTTAAAAAATATTATGTACATCTTATTGCAGGAAGAAGACTTTTTGGCCCGGCAAGTGGCTTTTATCTGGAACTTCCTGTACCGAGACCACCTAGGGACCTAATCGAATACTTTGTATTTACCAAACCCACTTTACGATTTGTCTACAGCGCCATTCTAATTATTTTTATTTTTGAAATATCCCACAATGTTCTCGAACAAAGCTGAGCAAGGTCGTGTGCATGGCATGACAATAACCAAAATGGCTTAGTTCTACGCAATAGTTTCAAGAAAACTGTAAACAAAAACATGGAGAGGTCCCACGTTATTCCAATATTTAACCAGTCGTCCAAGAATTATGGGATTGTGGTAATTTACATGTTTATATTGGAAGACAATTCAATACCTATTTAAATACTAATATTCAAGTTAGAATTTAAGTATTAAGTATTAGTATTAAGTATAGTATTAACTGATTTTTATCGAAATTGTCGAAGCTTATCTTGGTATTTTTATACCGCCAAAAGTCCTGTATGTTTGAAATACAAATCACATGAATAAATTTTTAAATTTCTTGATTGGAAATCCAAATAAAAAGTTTAAGGGACAATTATTTGCAATCGACATATATTAATAAGAATACCAAACAAATCGATTTTAAATGATATCAGAATAAAGCTTGCCTTATATTTGTTACCATATTTCTTTACTTTATGATTAAAAAGTGATAGGGCTTATATTGATGGAATAAACCTATAAAGAAATCGAAAATAAAGTTATGAAACAGGTTTTTTTTATAAAAATAAAATTCGTCTATATTCAATTTATATTTATCAATATGAAAGTAACAATTACCAGCAAACCCATCAAACTGTAATATGGTCAGGACATGTTGTTTTAAAAGATACAGAAAATCTATTACCATATTGGTCTATATAAATACAACACAAGTGTTGGACTTAAGCATGAAAAAAACGTAAATAAAGGTAAGAAGCAATAGAATTTTATATCCTGTTGAACACCTTTTTATCTGTAGCCGCGGCTGCCTATTTATGCAAATAAAGAGATCTCTCTGGCTGCTTTCCACGTTTCATTTTATTTGGAACACCAAAGACTATTAAATCGAATGCTTGTGCGGCAGATAGTGACAACCCAATACAGCAATAGCAAACAGCCAACTGGACGGAGGGAAAAACAAACCACCCAATATTCGACATTATTGCTGATACGCGAACGGAATTTGAATGGGGCCTGATTAAAAGGCTTTTTTGAGCCGCTTGGCGACGCCGATCTCAAGCACTTGTACATAAAAATAGATAGTTTTAAAATTTCCAAATTAAAGAACATCATAGCAGCCTTCATTTTAATTTCAGCACATGTATTGATTCAAATTATATTAAAATCGCTCTACTGACATTTAACACTTCATACGGTTGCGGAACTACGTCCCCCAGAGCACAGTGGCTAAATTTTTTCAATTTGGTTGCAAAGCAAATAAAGTTAACTTATAGAAGAAAAGGATCAAATATATTTAGATATTTCTATTCTTTACTGACAAAATCGTCTCTAAGCATAAAGGTTATAAGATAAACAAAATAATAAATATTTTGGGACAAGCATAGAATTTTTGAACCTTTCTATGTGGCTTAATATTGTTCCATTATTTCTGATTATCAATAAAACGAGAATTAAAGTCTTTTTTTTTGTTTAAAACTTGTTTCAACCATCAAGTAACTTTCATTAAAATCACTTCATTGTACATTGTGACAAAAAAATAAAAAAGATGATGTCGCCTTATAAAAAAAACAGACTACTTAACAAGTTTTTGGAAAACCAACTACTGTGCATCGCCGCAGTGTTCCTCAAAATTCAATTATTACACACAATGGATATTGACTTAATTTTATGTCGCTTTATTTTGAGCCAATTGTACACACACTTTTGAATGCATTAAAATTTTATATAAAAATCAGAAATTCGACAAGGGTCCCTGGGTTTCCAATAATCCGTAATAAAATTTAAACAATTTTATAGAAAATCTGAAATATTAATGCTTTTGTCCTCCCTTTAAATTACTTTACCCGGTACTCGAGTCAAGGTCCGAAAAAAAAATAATTTTGCAAATGTTTGTTTGATTAATAAATAAAAAATATTGTGAGCTGAGTCAAGTATCCGACTCTTCTCGTCTGAGTATTACAAAGTCATGAGGTGAGGGGGCTCAAATTAAGTCGCTTTTAGAAATGTCATGTTGTTTATGAAACTATATACAAATCTATATATACGTTATATAGTTACTATACTTCTTTCTTAACTTTTTGACTACCAAGAAGATTTATCTTGTTTATGAAACTATATACGAATCTAATTACCTTATACGTTATATACTTATTATAATTCTTTTCAAATATTTTGACTACCAAAGATGTTTGTCTTGTTGGAAAATATGTTCTGCAGAATAATCTGTCAACAAAAAAATATGCATTTGTGTTTAACGTTTTTAACTTTAATTTAATTCAAGTTACAAAATCTTAGTTTTTTAACTCTTCCAGAAATAAATAAACCTCGCGTTGCAAAAGTCTGTAGCAATCTTGTCGGCAGAGCAAATGATAAAAAAACTAAGGCCCCCAAAATGTTTGCCAACTATTTTTTTATTAAAACTTTATTTATATAATTTTATTTTGTTGAATAAAAAGCAACTTTTAAAAAAAATTATAATAATCAAATGAAATTTATCATTCAATTTTGAGTTTACTAACAGCAACTTAAATAGAAAAACAGGACAATTATAGGGCAGGTAAGAGCTGGTTTTCCATCTCGCTTAAAACAAAAAAATCTAGTTTTTAATGGAAAAACAAATATTTCATATTTACGACTATTATGTGCATTTTCTATGAATAGTTTTTTTTAAAATACGATGAACCTTGAGGATTTTCTTGTGTCTAGGTTTTAGACACAAAATTGATCCCAGAAAATGTATTACATTCGCGCAATGTTATCCTATCGAGTTAGAAACAGTCCAGTAAAATAATTTGTGGTTGGAACTTGTAGGTTGAAACCGGACTTTATCTAACTTTTAAAGTTCGTCAGGGAGAAAGAAACAGATCAAGTGAAAAAATAGGACCGCAGTGCTTCGTTCCTCCAACATTTACTTGGTATATGCTACCTGGTGATCAAAAGCCCTTTCGCCTTGCCAGGACCAAAGTACCGGGTGGCCTGGGCAGTGATTAAGTGTCGCAGGCTTAGGGCATGTGACACCAGCTGGCCCAAAATTTCACGCTGACCTGACCAATGTTCATTTTTCTTTCTGGCTGTCACTGACCAAGTTGGCAATTAAAGATATCTACATATATACGGTTCTGGGTGAGAGGAGCAAATAAATTGTATAAATGGAGAAGCCCCGGAACAGCTGTTTGCTCCTTGCCGCTGACCAACGCGCCCGTTGGACCCTAAGTAGCAGCGGAGATAGAGTGCCATGCAAAACAGTCACCATATTCACTTCTGCAACTTTTTCAAAATTTATCTTCACACTCCCGAGGACAACTTCCGCGGATGGACGGCAGGACGTGAGACAGCCAGGATAGCAGGGCGCCACATGGCAAGGCGGCCACGCAGCCCCACTGTCTGCTCTGGTGTTCTGGTGCTCTGGCCTGTGTCCGGGTCCGTGTCCGTAAATCCCCTCTTGGCCTTTTCCTCCGGTTAAGTATGTGAGTGCCCCAGCGCCAAGATGTTGCCATGTTTCGCCTTGTCTGCCGCACTTTAATGGCTTCATATTTCCTGCAAAATTAGAGAAGTTACTTTTGCTTGCATTTGGAGTTCCTCCTGGCCCCGGGCAGGAGTCCCGAACTGTTGCGGCTGCTGGTGTCTTTGTTTTCTGTTGTTGACTTGGCTTTGTTGCAAGTTTCTCGCTGCTCATTATGGCCCGGCCACGCACACTCCCCAAGTCTACTTCATTAAACTGTAATTTTTGGCAACATTTTGGTACGCATAAATCCTGACCCGACTGTAGTCTCCAGTATTCTCTACATTCAGTCTACATTCTGAGGCCGGTCTCTGGTGTCCTTGTGGCTCACGCTCGCTCGTGTTTCAAGTTTATTAAAAAGTCCTCAATGTATTATGGTTACTTAAACTATTAAAATAACAACGTCTGACTCCGACTCCCAGTGAGGGTGTTCCTGTGTTTGGGGATGCGCATTGGGGACATTACGGACGCCTTTGCAGGGCTCTGGCACGGGTAATGTTTAAATAATTTTGGAGTGCGCCGTACTCTAAGAGGGGGCTTGGGTGTTGGAGTCCAGGAATTAAACCAATTGTAATCTAGTTGGCAGGAAGTGACACCTTTCCCTAGTCCAAGACCAACACCTCTTGGGGCGGGCTATTGTCTTGGTGGACCATTGTGTCATCCCTCCCCGATTGCCATTTCCTGCTGGGGGTAAGATACAGCAAATCCGCACGAGGCTTATAATGAAACTTTTTCGGTCAGTGGATGCACTGGGTCCGGCCCGGCCTCCTGGAAGTGCCAGTAAAATAAATCGAGATAGGATTAAAACATGACCACGTGAGACGGCAGAAGCGGAGGATAGCGCCGAGTGGAAAACCAAAAAGAAAACAACTGCAATGTGACAAACAATGGGAGAGTCGAAATCGGTTTGTGGCAAGTTCCTGTCCAACTGCTGTAGGCTTGTGGTCGATTCCGAAGCTCCCGTGCTCCCGTACACCCAGGGCTTGTGGTACTGGAGCTGTGAGGAGATATCGCCGTATGGAAATAGTGCCGTAGAACAAATAATTTACAAGAAAACCGCAATGTCCACCTCCCTAGGGCAATGGGGCAGCGGCAATGGCAACGGCAACGCAAGCAACCGCTAATGTTTGGCCGCATGTGGGAGAAAGAAAGCGACGGCCCGAATCGTCAGACCCTCGAAATTGCATTGTCAAACTTACTGGACAGTGGAATGAACATTTCTCCCCCTGGCAAGGGGTTTCCAAAATTATTGTATACAAATTTTACACATGGAACGTTTAGTTGGTCTGAAATCCAGGTTGTGTGAGAACCGAAAAATAAATTAAACTTTTTAATAAGGTACGCTGGTTTCCGACTCAAAAATTTCCTTGCAGCTTAAATGTTTAAATACACTCGATTGATTGTTCATCCTAATGCAATTATCGTATAGGTATATGTATTATAGTAACTAAATAAATAATAAAATATATGAACAGGTATATTCGATTGGTTGATTTTTCTTTGTACCCAATGGAACTAAACATTAGTATTCAAATCCTTATTATTTTGTTTTGGTAATCGAAGATTGAATTGTCTTGATTTCTTTTTTCAATTACAGAATTGATCAATTTTAAAAGCTAAACATGTAAGTTTATAATTTTGTTTTTACAAATTGGTGCTACAAATACCAAAACCCTTTGAGGTCGGGTGAAAACGTGCCGATCATTTGAAATAAGCTGCGTGGGCGTAACTAGAGCTACAAACATACGGAAATAGGGAGATATACTCAGATCTCTGAAATCCAAAGACTTTAAAATACAAGAACAAGCATTATAAAAGGGAAATTCCTACGACTACATTAGAAGGAATATTGATGTTTTAATTATTATAAAAAAAATGTTGTTTCTGATAAAAGTGGTATTATGCTTAATCCTATAACAAAACCTCCAATTTCATTTATTTACGTTAACCAATTATCAGAATGTTTCAGAAAATATTAATACATATAAACATGAATTGAAAAAAAACCTATATTATTACATTTATTCTTCTTAAATATTTATAATGAATAATTAATTAATATTAATAATAATTCTTAACTTAAGGTGAGATTCATTCTTTGGTCAAATTTAAAAAACTTTGTTGTTTTATTGATTTGTCAGTCAAAACTTATTATAATTTCGGTATAAGATTTGATTAACTTTAATAACAAAAAAAGAAATTATTACTTTCCGTTCAATACAAGAGGGAGGACCCTTGAACGATATTCGGCGTTCAGAGTTCGACAAACGCCGGACCTGAAAATAAATATATCTCACTATTTTACAATTAAAACATGAGAGAAAAGCTATCTTCAAGAAAAGCCGAAGTTAATATATGTATCTTTGTATTGCTTGGAGGGTTCTATTAATTAGAAAATATGAGATATAGTTGGGCGATCCTTCTGATATCTTGAGAATCAGACCAGTTCCTTATAAATAAGATTTTATAAAAGTCTGGAGCTTCTACGAAAAATAGTCTCTCAGTTTTAAAGCAATCCAAATTAGCTCAGGGTTTCTTTCATGAGAATCTGGACCGATTTAGCCGACTATATCCTATAGTTTATATATAAATTCGAAAGAAAGTTGAATTGCTCAGAGCTTCTTTTATGAAAGTCTAAAAAATTCCGAATCAGATGACTATATCCCAAACCTGCCATGCTTTCAGCTTACGACTAAAATGGTGTTAGAAGTTCATATTTGTGGTTTGTTTACATTGATATTGATTATGCCTATTTACCGGAAATATTTCTTTTGTTCTAAGTGGCAATGAGCCGAAATATGTCCTTAAGTGGTTGGCTGTGGTTCTGATAGCAGTTGAATCGATGCTCATCATCGACAATTAAGTGGACCACTACGGTCGGTCTTTTGGTTTTTTATATAACATAATTACGTTACTATATGAACGTAATTATGAAAGACTTATCTTTTCTTTCTTGTTTGTATTAATAATATTGTAAATTACACAACAATGAAATCAATTTCTATTTTCAAAGTAGTGAGCACTTTAACTATTTGGTTTTTATTTCCTAGAACTACAAAACGATTGTTGACGTTTTTAGGCACTAATTGCCAGGCTGAAATTGTCAATACAAGTTACGATTATGGCCAGGAAAAGCAGCCAAAGAACAGGATCTTGGAGCACTCACAAAGGGCTACGGCTCAACATGGCAAAGTGCCAATTAGCAAGCAAAATAGATTGTAGTAAATTTTAATGGCATACACGGCAGAGTTGCTTCCGGTCTGGTATTGTGCTTTTTATGCCCGTCCTGGTGGTGGCTCTTTGAAGGAGCGACTCCCTGCAGACAGTCAAAGGCGTTGACCGCCTGCTGCATCAATGAATTCAAAGCGCCCGGCCAAGTGTTAGTCCGGCCAGAGTGGGTGCACTTCAATTAAAAAGACTTTCACCAGCGTCCAGAAGCCAAAAAAGCCAACAAAAAATCTGGCAAAGTAAATCGGCAAAACACTTCCGTCTTGCTTTGCTTTACTTTTATTTGCGCCTTGGTAAACGTTGCGATTGCTTGGAAATTGCTCAGACGTGCAGGCCGTCCTGGTCACGGCACAGGGATGTCCCCGGAGACAGATCCGGGGCAGGTCCTGGGTCAAAAAAAGTGTCTGCTGGTAGACAGCCGGGTTCGTTGCAGCACGGAATGACTTCAGCACATCCGGGGAGTTCAGCAGAGCTTGGGGTTGTGGCTGCTTTTAAAGGAAATCAATTCAATATCACAAGGCAATGCATGGACTTTGGCTTAATTGCCTTTTTGGCCATCAAGATCGTCAACTCATTATAAGCATTGTGAAGGGGTGTATCAAGTAGTAAGTGTTTTTCAAGTTTTTATGTTTATTTCTTCGTCTATTTAAAATTTTAGTTTTACAATTAGATATTTGAAGTTACAGTAATTAATGTGCATCTAAAACACCTTTGTATTTCATGAAAACTGCACATTAGCCCAAAAAAATTTGTTTTTGTTAAAAAATTGTTTCATAGAAATTCAATAATTTATGTAATATTAATGTATTCAACTAGCTCCGAATACTGATTCATTTTTATACCCTTGAAAAAGGGTATTATAATTTTGTCCAGAAATGTGTAACGCATTAAAGGAAGCATCTCCGACCCCACAAAGTATATATATTCTTGATCAGCATCAACAGCCGAGTCGATATAGCCATGTCCGTCTGTCCGTCTGTCCGTCTGTCCGTCTGTCCGTCTGTCCGTCTGTCCGTCTGTTTCTATGCAAAAAATAGACAGTAGTTTTAAAGCTAGCGTTTTGAAATTTTTACCAGATCATTATTTTTGTTGCACGCAGATCAAGTTTAAGAATCGGTCGGATCGGACCACTATATCATATAGCTGCCATACAAACGACCGATATGAAAACAAGTCTTTGTATGGGAAACTTTTTTGTTTTCCAACCTATTGCAACTGAATTCAACATTTATTCATTTGACACAGCTATACATGATTTGTGAAAGTTTGGTCCGGATCGGACAACTATATCATATAGCTGCCATACAAACGACCGATATGAAAACAAGTCTTTGTATGGGAAACTTTTTTGTTTTCCAAGCTATTGCAACCGAATTTAACATTTATTCATTTAACATAGCCACACACGATTTGTGAAAGTTTGGTCCGGATCGGACTACTATATCATATAGCTGCCATACAAACGACCGATATGAAAACAAGTCTTTGTATGGAAAACTTTTTTGTTTTCCAACCTATTGCAACCGAATTCAACATTTATTCTAATGACATAGCCATACATAGTTTGTGAAAGTTTGATCCGGATCGGATCACCATATCATATATCTGCCATACAAACGACCGATATGAAAACAAGTCTTTGTATGGAAAACTTTGTTGTTTTCAAGGGTATACCATCTTCGGCAAGCCGAAGATAACTTTTCTTACTTGTTATTAATAAAATCAGTCCTTTGAACTCTCTTCTCACACCAGAAGAAAATCATGAAAATAACTTTTTAGTTCCTTCAAGTGGGTGGGTACTTTAGGCTGGATAAAACAATATCGACTGGTTAATCGGTTTTTTATAGATTTTTGACTATGTAAGTTGAAACACATATACATACATACATATATAATACAACATGAAAGGATATTAAACTTTGAACGGCGCTTATAAACTATTGCAGATACATTACCATAACTGAAGGTTTCTTTTCTTTAAAAAAAAGCATATATCGGATATAGTTGGTCAGACCAGTTCCTTGTTAAGTGAATTTGTAAAAAGTCATAAGATTTTATTAGACATGCTTATAAATTCTCACACGCAAAGGAGGTATTCCAAATTAATTATGAGTTCGGAGATGTCTTCTTCACCGCGTTTTCACTTCAATTTTGACTAAAAGGCTACTCTTGAGCATATCGTTTGAAAAGCAGGAAGTTTTTCAGATCCTAAATTGAAAATCTATTATTGAATGGGCCTCTCTACTTTCAAATACATTTAAACAGTCGTTGCAGAGTGACCTCTCTGCTTCTGTCTAGAGCTGGGCACTAACAGAGGAGGTACTTTACTGTCTCTTCTACTTTGTCAACCCAGCCGATCCTACAGCAATCATTATGGGTAAGTGGGATATCAGTGGAATGGTCTTGTCGCAGGCGTGCCAATCAACCAGTTACCAGTGGCCAGTTATCGTAGACCACAGTTTTGCCTGTTAAGGGATATCAGCTCCCAGGATCTTTTCTAAAATATTCTAGGCTAGATCATGTGCGAGGTATTGCAGGTTCTAAGATTACTTAATTTCCTGTGAGCTAGCAGGTCGCAACCTATTCGTGCTCTTAACAAATGGTTTATTTACTGTATTTAATGTATTAAATGCATATTTTGATTAAAGATTAATAAAAGCAGCCCAAACATTCTTAAAAAAAAATTTTATTTTTTCAAACGCCTTGAAAACAATCTTAATACAAGTATACCCCTCTTAAGGAATGTACCAAAATTAAAGATAACATGCAATTGTAACAACTACTTTGTTTTGGTTTAAATGCGAAACAACTGATTGTAGTGCCTAACTTGTATTTAATTCGTTTTGAAGTGTAAGCATCAAGCTAGCTCTGCTTCAATTATGGGATCCCATGAAACTTCTAATGCCGGCCATCAATTATTAAGAGTTGGCGAAAACCCGGCAATGAAATGCGCAGTTACAAGCAATAACATGGCGGCCCTTCCATCCAGGACAGAGTTGCAACTCCCGAATCCGGAATCCGGAATCCGGAATCCAGAACCCGGATCGGAAAGGGGATTTAATGATTGAAAATGGTTGGGCTCCCTTGCCAGGGCACATTGTTGTTGCAGGCAGCCCTTTACTCAGCCAGCCAGCCAGCTTCCAGCCAGAAGGCAACGCGGACGATAAAATAAATTTGCATATGAATTGAGAATTAAGAACATTTTGCACATCGTGCACATCGACCCCCAGTCTGCTACCCAGTTTCCATGCCAATTTTTTCCTTTGGCTGAGCCTGCTTTGAAAATGTGCTCGTGGATGTGGATATGTGGGTGTTGGTATCGTGGCCGCTGTTTGGCCTTTGAATTAGAGCCCACACGTCCTGGACCGCATCGGAATCCATTCTCACATTTCCATATCGACAGAGTGTGAATGGCTTACATCCTTGTTGCTTTTTAGTCGATTTTTTTTATGAATTTACATTTGACCCTTTGGATAGACAATTTTGTTCACTTTTCTCCCAGGCGATAGAGAAAAGAGAACACCCGAAATAACAACTCGTTAGGTTATTGAAATTGAAAACGTTTCTCGATTGATGTGATTAGAAAGGATATCAATGGGTGTTAGGAGAACCCAAAGAAAATGTTACTCCAATGCGTTTCGTTTCAAAACTCATTATTCAGACAACTTTTATCTAAATAAACTGTAAAATTTTGTATTTATGTTTAAGTTTTATGAACTTTGTAAATATTCTTATTAGCTACATTTTTCAGTTTAGTTTTAGAGGAATAAGGATGATTAGTAGATAAAACCATAAGCCAACAAAAGACTTTAGTAATAACTAATTCTTTACCCATGAAGTGAAAACTTTTTCTAAAAAATATGCCTTAAACTCAATCTGTAAGGAATTACCAAACATTGTCTCCGACCCTCAAAATCTTAATATAATTTCAGAAACATCCATTAATAGGTAACGTAATACGTATATAAACTATAAAATCAGATGAAAAACTACAATTAGGAGAGGTGATTTCGAATCGATATATTCGTATTCAAAGGGATCTGAACCACCCAAATAGGCAGACACAAAGGTCTTAAATTTGAACAATCTGATTTACCTCAGACTTCAATAAGCCGTAAAAAATATCTTGATGAAATATTATTTTCAATTGATCGGTTGCTCTTTATGCTCTTCACAAAAAACACCAAAATTATAGTACTCTCTGCAAGTGTAGGTATAACTATATATTTTCTACGATCTTAATATATCCCCCTGATGCCATGCATCAAAGAACGCTATTGATTTGGTTATGATGCAATTCAAGACGATGCCTTTACACCTTTCATTGGGGTGCTAAACTAACTATTCGTACAAAATATAACAATTTTATTGGGAGCTATGGCGAATTTCATTTAGAACAGTACAAACATTAGGTAGCTGATATATATGGTGAAAAAGAGTGTGTAGAAATAGACTATACCATCGGCTCCCAAGATGTTCCACTTTTCGAACTCCCTCCAGCGCCTATCGGGATTAGTGGCATTTTTGAGTATTTCAAATTGATTCCCTGGAGGTTTGGCATGATCTCTTCGTGGTACTCCAGTGATATGGGAAATCCGCGGAGCAGGCTTCGGGGAGTCCATCGACGAGAGGTGTGTGCTACTCGGTAGTGAATGTAGCGTAGCGGGAAAGATGGCTTCACCTCTGCTGAAGTCAACGAAGGGCAGACCCAGCAACAGAAACCATGCCAATGACATTCCGCGCTGCCAGTTGTATTTGGAGACCAATAGTCTGAGATCAACTGATCAACTTCTTTCTGGGTTACCTGGGCAGTGGGTGCTTTCCAAACAGATTCGCTGGCAGGTGTGTTTTGTGTTTGCACATCTCACAGATGTTTCTGAAACTGTTTCTTAGGGTTCACTCGTCTCTAGTATCTTAGCCAAGCTCTTGTGTTGAAGGCTGATATTTGTGTAACAAATGTAAAAATATAAATTTAAGTTAGGTTTTCACCGGTTCCTGATTTTGAAAATTTTTTGTAAACGTTGATACTCTCTTTGAAACATAAGTTTTTCTTTCGAACACTTGTTATCTATTTTGTTATTTTTAAAATCTTAAACGCAACGCGCAGGAAATCCAAAACACATGTCTAGAAATCCCAAGCATTTCTTCGACGTCTAGTGAAGGGTTTCATACTAAAGTATTTTTTGTATTTCATGCATAGAAAACACATGATTTTGTTAAGAAAGTTACAGAATTTTTCTAAAACTTAACACCTTATTGATGATATACTTTGATTGTTCAGATTCTGAAACCAAAAGCACTGAGAGTCCATTCCCACAACCTACTAGGCCAAAGGACGAACACCATTGCACGGACATGTAAATCTCACTGAATAAACTGCAGGAAGCGCCTTTAACCTCCTGCGGCGATCGAATACTCCACAGTTTTCCACATTTTTTTTTGCTTAACACATCTTTTGGGGGTATTCGCCAAACTTTTGCCATGCTCATAAAATTGCTCGTTTAATTCATTTAACTTTTTGGGCTTGGGGTTCAAACTGTG
Organism: Drosophila merina; assembly: GCA_035047645.1. Taxonomy (NCBI): domain Eukaryota; kingdom Metazoa; phylum Arthropoda; class Insecta; order Diptera; family Drosophilidae; genus Drosophila; species Drosophila merina. The sequence continues at coordinate 23,431,252 of JAWNPH010000059.1, read as the reverse complement.
AGCGTCCGTGCTTATGCGGGCGAGTTAGTCATTTTATACCCTTTTCAGTTTCAGCAACATCAAGAATGTTTCATATCACTTATTCATGTGCGAATCTCAAAAGTCGCTTATTTTTGTTGGCCGACAAAAAAAATAAAGGTTGATGCGTGGGTACCAGCGGGTATTATTCCTGAAAACCTATTGTAGAGCTCTATAGCAAAGCACGGGAAAAATGTAACATCTTAATCTAATTGGAACATTTTCCAAATGTATATATGGATGGATGGATACAACATGAGGTATTTCGAAGGCAACTGTTTTTACTTGTTCCAAGCAAGTGTTAAAAACTAGGTTTTAGTGATGAGAGAAAGGATTGGTTTCCAAAAAAAGGAATACTGACTCGCTATCGAAGGAAGGGTATAATAAATTCTCATTGGCAGAATCTCACTTTCCGTATTCGTTTTGTTTAGAAAGTTTGCATAAATTGTTACAACAAGAAAAGTTAATACTGCCAGCGGGCCAAGTCGAGCTGGAGCGACAATGAAAATAATTCAATTAAAACACTTTTCCCACTTTTGGGTTGCACACCTCCGTTCTCGCATGCATGTCAATTTGCAATTACGCCGAACCAAATTAACACGTAGACCGGCAGGAGGCAGGATGTGGGAACCGTTGTGTATGGATTGGCCGCGAGGCATTCTGGCAAAAAGCTACCGCCGTGTTGTCCTTGGGTGTCCGCCTCCCGGTCCTACTCTCCCGGTCAGTGGATCCAACTCTGGAGTGTTTACTTTTCTACTTATAGCTCTTGTTGCAGCTTAATGCCGAAAAATAGCATCGTTTGGTGTAAATTTGCATGCGGCCTAGCTAGTCCCGGGGCGCAACAATATTGTGGCGCAAACACCCCTCAAAAGAAAGTGCCAGAACATTATTTTAAGATTTGATTGGCTTGTCGAGGATTTGGACTTAGTGTCATGTTGAGTTTGTATTTGCCTACATCTTTCCCCCATTTTACTAAACTTCAGATTTCGCCTTAAAGGATAAATTTAAGTTTCTCGATTAGCAGAGGCGGCTGCCTGAATTTAATCTACAAGCTTTATCGGCGTCTCTCCAAAGCCTCCTTCGCTCATTGCTTAGCCTGAATTTCCACCACTATCGCTTCGCGGCTTTGCCTTAACCTTATAAATTTTTTTATGAATGGCTATTTAAGCTCATTCTGCATAAAGTCATTCATTGCCAATAGTACATTACGTATGTGACGATGTAACAGAAGGATGTACGTCCTCACGTTATTTCGTAAATAGGTATTATAAAAATAATAAATGTACTGAAAATAATGACTGAAACTTTAACTTTAATGATAAACAGCTTTTTAGCTGAGAAGTATGTTATCATAAATTTATTTGGAGCGGTAGGAAAAGAAGTATTAGATAAATACAAATGAAAAACGTATGGTTATGTTTTCTATATATTTTTAATAAAAAAGAACCTAAAATTTGGACTAGGAGCGTATGATAATAAAAACATTAGACTGCTACTTTTATGGTAAAAATGGTTAAATGGTATAGAAATCATGGAATCATGAATAAATTATTTTTTAATTATTTTTGAAAACGAGTAATCTGTCTGGTGGATGGTACGATCTAACTGGCATTAGCGTTGATGAGAATAGACCTCTTTTGTTAGTAGGTTTATGCGTAAACTATAAAATTTACGAACATGAAGAAGATATAAGTAAGCATGCATATTAAAGGGGGCTGTGATATTTAATTTAAAAAGCAATACGGTCAAAGTTATTCAGATTACGATAAATATAGGAAGAGGAATCGTTTTAAGTGAAGTGCTAAACGTAGATGCTCCCGGCATACGCGACGCCTTAAATGGATGTTAAAAATGCAAAGATAAGAAACAAATTTTAATAAAATGAACTCTTATATCGTTGATTTAATTTAAATGAGCGCATTCGCAACTATATCGAGTTTGCTAAAACCGTTTTTATTATGGTAGACTGCCGTGACTACTGATTAAAGCATATTCTTTAAATTTTGATTATGATGAAACAGTATCATCGATCTTGAGATGTCAAACTTATAATAGATGTGGAATATTACAATATTTTAGCCCCATTCGCTAATTGACGTTTATTCGTTTTGGATTATCACGTGGACTAACAGCGAGTACGAATGCACGAATCGCTTTCTTTTTGTTCATTTACGATCAGTGATACGAACTTAAAATAGTTTATGTTGTGATTGCATTCCATTTGAACTGTAACGTTTACTTATACAAAGTAGCGATGTGGCAACTATGCCAACCACTACACTTTCTAGTATGCAACTCCATTCTTATGTTGAGGATGTTTCAAATTCAAAAGAAACTTCCCGCCTTAAAGAGAGGGCGCTTTTTGCCAAAACATCTCTTCTTATCGATGTATCGATTCAAGTAACACATAAGCTAAGAAAGCTGTCAAAGAGAGTAAATAAACCAAAAGTTAATTTAGAAGAAATATTGTTTATTTACCGGCCTAAATAACAAAAGAATCTAAAGTTATAATATATTATACCACTCAACTAAGAAGACGCGCTTCAATAATAATAAAACTTATACCACTATATGTAACTGTTTCTTATAACTTATTCGGGCTGTATATTGTTGGCGTTAATGCCATTGTGTACACAGAGTCTTCCGTTTGGTTCGGATTAAGGATTTGAAACAAGTTTGAATCACTAAAGAATCTGTTAGGAATGATTGTTTTGTGATTGGTACGTTGTGTCAATAAGTACCGAAAATGATAAATAGAATACGAACGCTTCGAAGAAGGACATCACAGCCCTCAGTTTTACACAAACTTATACATCAATCTTCATCACAAAAGTAATCCTGATAGCAATATAACTCGCAAACAATACCTCGCGATATATCAGAATCAATCCGTCTCAAGACGTCGTATAGACTGTTGTTATACTACATAACTATAAAAGTTTAGTTTTGCGTTAATGGGTGGACCTAACTGAGAGTAATGATAATTAATGAAGCAATCCTGATCGCAATAGAACTCGCAAGCAATATCTCGCTATAGTAAATACGACGGCATGTTGGATTGTTATGCAAGATAAAGACCCTACTACCTGCGCCCTACTTCTGCATTTTAAAGTCATATCTGGAAGACCGAGAATTTAAAATCACGGTGAGAAATAACTACTCCTCTATATATCCAATGAGAGCTGGAGTTCCACAGGGCAGTGTTCTCGGACCTCTACTATACTCCTTGTACACTGCTGATATTCCTTGCCCGAGTTTCGAACACATGGAAGCACCGAACAAGGCTCTTATGGCAACCTATGCAGATGACATCGCAGTTGTAGTTGTATATAACTCTAGGGACAGCAGAGTGGCAGCTAACAGACTACAAGAATATATTAATGCTTTGGCAGCCTGGTGTAAAAAGTGGAACCTAAAAATAAACCCACTGAAAACATCAAATCCATGCTTCACACTGAAAACGCTCATCCAGAACACCCCTCCAATCCGACTAGAAGGAGTTACCCTGAATCAGCCGCGGCAAGCAACATACCTAGGTCTCACCCTGGATAAACGTTTCACCTTTGGGCCGCATCTCAAAAACACAGTAAAGAAATGTGGTCACAGATCACAATATCTGAGATGGCTTATGAATAGAAGGATCACTCTTTTGCTGAGGTGCAAAAGAGCTGTGTATGCGCACCGTGTCGTACCGATGTGGTTATACGGAATCCAGATTTGGGGAATCGCAGCCAAATCTAATTATGAACGTATCCAGGTGATGCAAAATCGCGCACTACGACAAATAACCAACTGTCCCTGGTATGTACGTAACTCCACACTCCATAAAGATCTCAATCTTCACACAGTTGAGGTACAAATTGGAAGACACACAAGTCGATATAGTGACAGATTACTGAGTCATAGGAGTCTTCTTGCAAGACGTCTTATCCCCGCTCGACCTTTGAGACGACTTAAACGGCAAGGCTTCGCCAAGACAATTCGACAAACAGTAAAAACTTTTCACTTATGTTCCTACTTCACGTATTTTGATATAGTGCTTGGTAATTCTTAAGAATATTTCTCCACCCTGTGCTTTTAAGATACAGTATGATGTACGGATTCTTCACTTAAATAAATAAATAAATAAAAAAAAAAAAAGGAAATACGACGTCTTGAGACAGATTGATTCTGATCTGTTATGTTATTACTATAAAAGTTCAGTTTTGCATACATTAGGAAATGTAATTGCATTTATGATAATCTTTAAATTAGGAAATAACGCTGTTGAGGTAAATAATATTGTGTTTAATTCTAAATAAATAAAAAGTAGTTTTGGTTACTAAAATCAAAGAAAATAATTAGTTTAAAACCAAGTTGTAAAATATTCCTTTGAATAAACTAAAGCAAGAGCAAGAAACGAAGTGTACTGCTGAAAAGCCGTTGGTCCTTTTTATATTGGGAATGTCGATGACTTTTCGGCCTAACGCGTTACCGAAATTTAGTGAATTATCGTGTAGCATTTATCGAAACTCATAGATTGAGGGAATTTAAACAAATTTTAAATCTATTACCTGAAACTGAAAATACTATTAGGATTCTGATGCCGATGATATCGGAATTAGTTCTTCTCAGAGATAACAGATCGCATTTTAACAGACAAACGAATCCCCGCTACCACTGGGACTTCAACAAGGGATGGTAAAATTTAAAAGCAAACGGTCCACACGACTTGGCAAAACTAATTTGATGGGAGGTTGCGATTGTGACCTTGCAAAATGCAAATATTCTATTTGAACTATAGAAGTGCTTTGAATAAATGAATTTTGACTCTCAAGCTTTTATTCTCAAAAACCCCAAAATGACATTTCCAATTGTAAGTACACCAACCATTGCAAATATTTGATAAAACACAATTTGTTGCATTCTTCTAGCTGTTGCCGAATAGACGTAAATGAAACAACCGATACAAAGTCTGTAATTTATTTTAAAAAGGTTCATTTCAAAAAACTGAACAGCGTGGGAATTACAGGAGTCAGAAATTACATGCCAAATATTATGTCTTTCACTTAAAGTCTCCGGTAGACGGTAAACGGGCAGAAGGGGCAGGGCTATATCGACTTATCAGTGCGTGCAAAAGATCTATCCATACCCATGATCAAGAATACATTGCGTGATTTTCGCCGATGAAACAATGATTATATATTACAATGATGGACCCGGATACCGACATTCAAATTTGGCAAACTGTCGATTATGATTTGATTCAGCATTCATTGAGATCACAATGAATGCAGCTCAATACCTATAAATTTTTAAATCAAATGTGACATCCATCGCCCAAAAATTCGAATGTTATACCAATAACAAGCCTAATTTCAAATTTTATCAAGACAATAACCCTCAGCATAAGGCAAAGTCATCGACACACCACCCCAAAGCCCAGATCTGAGCCCCATAGAAAATTTTTGGGTCCACCCAATGAAAAAGTGGGAAAAATGGAACCAAACAACCGAGCAGCACTGACTCGAAGAGTGACAAAAGATTCCACAAGAATATGACCTACCAAAACTTATTCCTTCAATGCAATAATTCAATGCATTAATGCTAATGGAGGGCATACAAAACATTAAAATTATTTTTTATAAAATTGAAGTCTAAGAGATTCGAGCTAAGAATTTCTTAACTGTGTCAAAACTATGAAAAGTTTAATTTATTTGTTTATCTCGTTAACTGTTTAAAGTTTTGTTATTATTTTCTTATATGTTGATAAAAAAAACACATTAACATATAGATATAAATAAAAATAATTAATTGCAATAAAAGGTATTTATTTTTGCATTAAAAGGCAGAAAATACCATTTGTTTTTATTGTGCAAGCTGTTTCTTGATAAACTCTATGGGTCGAAACGTTTCCTTCTCTGTATTGAATAAATAACACGAATATAAAGTAATGTATTGAATATATCTTTTTATTCCACAAGTAGAAGAAATTTGGGACCATGTCGCAGCGCTTAATTGTATACAAACTTAGCCGATTCACTGTAAGCCCTTTGTGACATGAACCCCCGATAATTCGTTGAGACTGGAAAGATTTAACCTTTTTAGCCGTCATCGTACTTGGCTTTAAATGGGACAATATTTTTTTAATTTGATTAATTGTCCCGATTAAAATTAGACAATTGCGGTTCGATAAAACCCAAATGATAAATTACTAAATTTTGATAACGTGTTTACTAGAAAACGACCGGTGTTAGCGTAGTACTGCGATAAGAATTAGTATTTTCTAGTAAATTTTATTTATTACTTACATTAATTTACTTTTTTAAACATTTTTTTCATTTTTAAAAAGGTTCATGAAAACTTGTGAAACTAAAGAACTAAAATTATCAAATTATGTAATACTATGTTCCGGCGGCGCTCTGATAGGTTAGACCGTACGTATAAGATTACTGTTTCCGTGTATGGCTATGTCAAATGAATAAATGTTGAATTCGGTTGCGATAGCTTTGAGAAAAAAAAAGTTTTCCATACAAAGACTTGAAATCTGATTGATCGTTTGCATAATGGTCCGAACCGACCGATTTTTAAACTTGATCTGCGTGCAACAAAAATAATGATCTGGTAAAAATTTCAAAACGCTAGCTGTCTACGCTGTCTATTTTTTGCATAGAAACAGACGAACAGACGGACATGGCTATATCGACTCGGCTGTTGATGCTGATCAAGATTATATATACTTTGTGGGGTCGGAGATGCTTCCTTTAATGCGTTACACATTTCTGGACAAAATTATAATACCCTTTTCAAGGGTATAAAAAACTGCGTTGAGTTCTGCAGCGTTAATAAGTTTTCCGTTGCTCTCTCTTGTTTTTAATAAATAATTTGGATTGGTTTCGTTGGATCCGCAGAAAAATTGTTTTGCAGGACTGGAGGGGAAATAACCCAATTCAATGGCATCCATGTCGAAAACACGTCGAAACAGTCAATTACTTCTAGTAGTTGCCAAAACCAAAGTAGCACCGGCGGACTCTAGAGAAATTACGATTCGACTGTCTGAACTTTTCGGCGGCCCATTTTTAAGACTTTGCAGTGTCCTTTTGTTGTTTTGTACTTTTTTTAGGAAACAAACTCTCTCTTCGTCCTCAATGGACTTCCTTTCCCAACAGCGACACCTAGGTTTGTGTAAATTAACAAGATGGTTGGCCATGGTCGTATAACAAATGCACTTATTTTTTTCCTAACACCCAACGAAACTAAGAGCCTCCGGCGTTTTGACGCATTCAATGTCAGTCAAGAAGCTGTGCAAACATTCAGATAAACAAATAACGCATCTGGTATTTGTGGTAAACACGAATATCTGCGTTTTGTTCGTAATTTGGTATAAAAGGGCGTTCAGACCCCAGATGAGGCATATCACAATGCGCTACTTGATCGCCCTAAGCTTCGTGTTCCTCGGGTGCCTGTACCTGGCGGCGGGAGCCTCATCCTCATCCAGCACGGAATCGAGCACAACCACCACTGACTCCTCGGCCACCACCACCACCGCAGCGTCCTCAAGCGCCACCACCACTACAGCCGCCTCCTCCTCCAGCGCCACCACCGCCTCCCCGTCTTCCTCCTCTTCGTCCTCGGCTGCGGAGGCCAAACGCCGCAGACTTGCCCGCCGCAGACGCCTGGCTCGCGAGCGCCGCCGTCGCCAGCAGAGGAAGCAACGTCAGGAACAGCAAAGGCGAAGAATGGAGAAGCTGGTAGCGAAGCAACGTAGATTGATCCTGCAGTTGCAAGGATAATGGTATGAGGGAGTAATTTAAAAAATAAAAAAAAAATTATAGAATTTTATGTAATTTCAAAAACTTAAGCATTAAATTAAAAATAACAACGGCATACCCTGCATTAAAAGTTTTATTCTTCACCGCCATATAATACCATATTCAAGTGTAAAAAATTATGTTTAATCGCAGAGTGCAAAGGTTTTCAGCTCCATAAACTATTTGCATCAAGTTAGCGAAACTGTTTTCATAACATAAATAAGGAAGAAGATAAGTCCAAAATATATTAAGTATCAAAATTTTAAAGTTAAATCCATGTAACTAAGAAACTATAAATAACATAAACTATTTTATATAATACCATTTTTATTACTTAAAATAATTTAATAATTTATGCTTAATATTAGTAGCCATGTTTGAAGCAATGTTTCTAAATTGTTGCTCTCTTTGGTGTCATTCGATTTTAAAGGCACAGGAATACATTTATTATATTTAAAAATGTGTTTTTGTAGAGTATGTACATATGAACCTAATTTTCTGTAACTCTGGTGCTTTTTGAAGTTGATTCATAGAAAATCGCAGGCTTTTCCAAGCGACCAAATAGTTTCGAAGACACAAAGTCAAGCAAAATGCTTAAAGGTCGACCACCCCTAGTGGACTGTGAAGTTCTCAGCGGAAGTCTTTTTAACCAAAAAGTAGAAAACAGTGACTTCTGAATTTAACATATATTTCTTCTAACCTCTAATCTGTGCGATGAATTTACCAAAGTGAATCATACAAACAATATGAATTATCGAATTATCAACCTTCTAATACCATCTGAGTGGACGGATGGTATATGACGTACATCATAACGTATTTATGACGTTCCATTATGTCACGGGCAAATTTACAGGTAAATTACATTATCTTTGTACAGAAAGTCATCTAGAATTCAAATGTGTACATCATCTCCTTTAACCAATTCTTTTTCGAATATTTTTCAAGAAACTGTTTTCACAATAGAAATAAATGGTATTTTCTGACTTTGAATGCAAAACTAAAGACCTTTTATCAAAATTCATGATTTTTTTTATTTATATCTATTTATTAATATATTTTTTATCAATATGTAGGAAAATAATAACAAAAAAATAACCAGCCAATAAGAAAAACAACAAAATCCAAGTTTTCATACTTTTGACACTGTCAAGAAATCGTTTTCACAAATCACTTTAGGGCCTCGAAAAGAAGAAGTACTGCTGCGCCGTTATGCTGAGTGTCAAACAGGCATTTGACAGAGTCTGGCACCCTGGACTCCTTTTAAAAATTAAATCCCACCTCTCAAGTTCCCATTTCGCCTTCCTAAAGTCGTATACAGAGGGAAGAGAATTCAGAGTGAGATGCGGATCATCAATCAGCACACCTAGGCCTATAAGAGCAGGACTACCTCAAGGCTGTGTTCTTGGACCCATCTTCTACACACTCTACACAGCGGACCTCCCCATCACCCCCTCCCGGAACCTCACAGTAGCCACATATGCCGATGACACCGCCTTCCTAGCCTCCGCCACAGATCCCCAGGAAGCATCAGCCATCATCCAGAGACATCTGGATGCTCTCGATCCATGGCTGAAACGATGGAACATCGTGGTCAACGCGGAGAAATCCTCACACACAACCTTCGCTCTACTCAGGGGAGAATGCCCCCCGTCACACTCAATGGGGAAACCATCCCAACGAATAACACTCCCAAATATCTAGGGCTGATCCTGGACCGCATGCTCACATGGCGTCCACACCTAATCAACAAGCGCAACCGGGCCAACCTACGAATTAAGCAACTGCACTGGCTCCTGGGGAGAAGGTCCAAGCTCAAAGAAAAATTCAAACTGCTTATTTACATGGTAGTGCTGAAGCCAATCTGGGCATATGGGATACAGTTGTGGGGCACGGCAAGCTGTTCTAACCCTATCAGAATCCAGCGATTTCAGAATAAATGTCTGAGAACAGTTTTGAACGCCCAGCCGTACCACGAAAACTCAATAATCCATAAAGAGCTTGGAATTCCATGGGTAGCAGAGGAGATCACCCGTCTCAGCGAAAGATACACAAAAACACTGGACAACCACCCCAAACCACCTGGCCATCAACCTCCTAGATAAAAGCCAATACCTCAGACGCCTGAAGAGGAAACACCCGCTTGACCTCCCCCACCAACAGACACCTAAGTCAACCTCATTAAATATGTACATCCATATACCTCCCTACCACCCCAAACCATTTAATGATTGTCCACTCGGATAGATTTTAAATATAAAATAAGATCATTAAAAAACAAGTGAGAAAAGTTATCTTCGGCTTGCCGAAGATGGTATACCCTTGAAAACAACAAAGTTTTCCATACAAAGATTTGCTTTCATATCGGTCGTTTGTACGGTAGCTATATGATATAGTGATCCGATCCGGATCAAACTTTCACAAATCATGTATGGCTATGTCAAATGGATAAATGTTGAATTCGGTTACAATAGGTTGAAAAACAAAAAAGTTTTCGATACAAAGACTTGTTTTCATATCGGTCGTTTGTATGGCAGCTATATGATATAGTGATCCGATCCGGAATAAACTTTAAAAAATTATGTATGGCTATGTCATTAGAATAAATGTTGAATTCGGCTGCAATAGGTTGGAAAACAAAAAAGTTTTCCATACAAAGACTTGTTTTCATATCGGTCGTTTGTATGGCAGCTATATGATATAGTATTCCGATCCGACCGATTCTTAAACTTGATCTGCGTGCAACAAAAATAATGATCTGGTAAAAATTTCAAAACGCTAGCTGTCTACGCTGTCTATTTTTTGCATAGAAACAGACGAACAGACGGACATGGCTATATCGACTCGGCTGTTGATGCTGATCAAGATTATATATACTTTGTGGGGTCGGAGATGCTTCCTTTAATGCGTTACACATTTCTGGACAAAATTATAATACCCTTTTTCAAGGGTATAAAAAACAAATCACTTTAGCTTTCTAACACTTACATTTTACAAGAAAAGATTATAACAAACTAATAATATTAATACTTTGTATGCCCTCCATTAGCATTAGGAACATATGGGAGGCGTTTTTTCATCGATCCAATAACTTTTGGTAGCTCATATTCTTGTGTATTCTTTTGCCACTCTTCTAGTCAGTGCTGCTCGGTTGTTTGGTGCCCTTTTGTGCCATTTTTTTGTTTGAGTGGACCCACAAATTTGTTATGATTTCAGATCTTGGTTCTGGGGTGGTGTGTCCAAGACTTTGCCTTATTTTGAGTGTTATTGTCTTAATAAAATTTGAAATTAGGCTTATTATTGGTATAACATTCGAATTTTTGGGCGATGGATGTCAAATTTGATTTCAAAATTTATAGGTATTAAGCTGCATTCATTGTGATCTAAATGAATGCTGAATCTCCGACACCTCGTCTGGATATGCATCCCCAAATCATAATCGATAGTTTGCAAAATTTGACTGTCGGTATGATGCTGCGATTCTCCAGCGCAGTTAGCGGGTCCATCATTGTAATACATCATCATTGTTTTATCGGCTAAAATCACGCTATGTATTCTAGATCATGGGTATGGATAGATCTTTTGCACGCACATTTACCGTCTACCGGAGACTTAAAGTGATAGACATAATATTTGGCATGTAATTTCTGACTCCTGTAATTCCCACGCTGTTCAGTTTTTTGAAATGAACCTTTTTAAAATAAATTACAGACTTTTTATCGGTTGTTTCATTTACGTCGGTTCGGCAACAGCTAGAAGAATGCAACAATGTGTGTTTTATAACAAATATTTGCAATGGTTGGTTTACCTTAACTTTTTTTTTTTTTTTTTTTTTTTTTTTTTATAAAATTGTATTTATTTACAGTGCAGTGTACTGTTACTGTTTGTAGCAACTTATACTGCAGGGTATCACATAATTTCTATTGAGTATTTACATATTTAAATACTTAAACCTACTTAATTAGGGAGCCTGGAGGCATGAATTAATTTTATGAATTAATTTATAAATCTTCTTGGTAGATCTGTTGGGTGAATGCGCAGGAGCCTCCTTCTCGCCCTCAGTCCCAAGACACGTCGCCTCATCGAGAGTTTCCGAGCCAACTGGTTTGGGTGGATTCCCAATTTGTTTACGTACGCAGTTGCATGTGCGTTTATGACATCGCCAATCCTTGGTACCTTCAGCTCTTTTTCAATGTCTTTGTTTCGGATGTACCAAGCCGCTCCAGATAGTTTACGCAAAATTTGCGACTGCGCCACACGAATTTTGTTGAGGTGCGACTTTGCAGCGATGCCATACACTTGGATGCCATATTTCCAAATAGGAGCCAAGACAACCTTATAAATTTTGGCCTTGTTGGAGACTGAAAGTTTGTTTCCAGGCCTAAGGAGCCAAGCCATGCTGTTCGCCTTTGTTTTGAGCCGCCGAGTTACATCCGTTACATGGCGTTGAAATGTAAGTCGCTTATCCAGAGTGACACCGAGATATTTGTGGGCGTTCGATTGTGTGAGGAGCTCTCCATGCAGAAACACACCAGGTGATGTGTCTTTTCTCAGGGTGTACGTCACGGAAACACACTTTTCCGGATTGACTGCAATGTTCCAGCGTAGGGCCCAGTTCTCAAATTTTTTTAGATACAGCTGAAGCGTATCAGTGGCTGTATAGACGCAAGTATCTCTGGCCAGGACTGCAGTGTCATCAGCAAAAGTGGCAACTAGCAGGTCATTGGGATCTGTAAGCGACATGTTGGCAGCTGAGGGCATGTCGTGCGTATACAGGCTATATAGTGTTGGACCTAACACACTTCCCTGGGGTACACCTGCTCTGACTCTTTTTGTTTGGGAGGACAGTCCGTCCTGTACTACTTTAAAGGATCGCTCGTGGAGGAAGCTTTTTATTATTAAAAAGAGCTGAGGATTTAGTAGCCTTTTAAGCTTGTGCAGAAGTCCTTCATGCCACACTCTGTCGAAAGCCTGCTGGATGTCCAGAAAAGCTCCAACGACGTACTCCTTTCCATGGAAACCTTCCAATACAAAGTTTACTACGCGGTGTAGCTGTTCAGGTGTGCCATGCCTGAGTCTAAAGCCAAACTGAAACTTCGGAATAGCTTTCTGGACCTTTCGCGACACGAGCAATCTTCTCAGGATGCACCTCTCAAGTAATTTTCCAAATGCTGGAAGCAGGCTTATTGGGCGATAGGAGTCTAATTCCTCTGCTGGCTTCCCACTTTTATGGAGCATAATGATATTCGCCTTCTTCCAGGCGCTTGGGAAGTGTCCCAGTCGAAGAGCAGAGTTGAAAATTAATACAAGGAATAACAAAGCTCTGTGGGGCATCAGCTTAATGGAGCGGTTGTCGATGTGATCCGCACCAGGAGCCTTGTTTTTGCGAAGGGATTTTATATCATCTTCCAATTCCGTGAGTTTAATAGGCTTTACAGGAAGAGCCATCTGCAATGGGGCTTCTAGGGATTCAGCAACCAGTTGTACTCGTCTTGGCGATGCTGTCTCGAACGGCTGGAATCTTTCCTCCAGGTTTCTGGCAAACGCTTCAGCTCTATCCTGAGGTGATTTTGCCCAAGTGCCATCTGAGTTACGAACTGGAAACTTTGGAGCAACTTGTCTCTTGAATCTCTTCGTGAGCTTCCAGAGCGCGAATTTTGAGTTTTCATCGGCAGTAACTTTCCCCAGGAACGCGTCAGTTGCTTCTCTTTTCAGTATGGCTAGTACTTTTCTCACCCGATTTGATATCCTTCGGTACAGTCTGTCAATTATTGGATCATTGGTCCTGATGAACTCACGCCGGAGACGTTTCTTGAGAGTTAAAAGTCCTACTGCTTCCGGAGAGAGAGCGATGTTGCTACGCACGTTGCGTAGTTGAACTGCGCCGCCAGGAGCTGCAATTTGAGCTGCATCTTTGATCTTCTTCATAAAAGATTCAACCGCTTTCTCGATATCGTCTGCTGTATTTATCTCTGTATTGAGGTTAAAGGCATTGTTAAGTTCGTACTGAAACAGCCTTATATTCGCACCAGGTGGAACCAGCATCCTAATAGGGGCGGTACTATGAGGTGACGTTGTTAGTGAAGCGATCAGCGGCAAGTGATCAGAAGAAAGGTCATACTCTTCGCGTACTGATAGTAGACTGTTAGCTATACCTTTGTACAAGAAGAAGTCGATACATGAAGGTACATTCCTCGTGTTATACGGGTAGTGAGTGGGTCTGCCTGTAGCCAGAACCTGAGTTGAGCTGCCGGAAATAACATCGTGAAGTGCTGAGCCTCGAGCATTCGCTCTTATACTACCCCAGAGGCGATGCTTAGCGTTAAAATCACCTCCAATGATAAACTTTTGACCATGTTGACCAATGAGATTATCAAACTCAGAGGAATTCCAAGGCAGGCCTGGAGGAAGGTACACAGCTGACACCGTAATTTCGCCCAAATTAGTGGAAATTTTTACCGTCGCCATTTGTAGGTGATTCGTTGTGATCGAATGCAGGTGATAGTGCACTAATCCCTGCCGGATTAGGATACAAGCTCCTCCTCTGGGGCGACCTCCTGGGTGATCTGCTCGATAGCAGCTGTAACCTATCATATTGAGGTAGGATCCGACGTGTAGGAGTGTCTCTGAAATAAGCATAACATCAATTTCGTGCTTGCTGAGAAACAACTTAAGCTCATTAGCATTGGGGATAATGCTACGAGCGTTCCAGGCTCCGAGGCGCAGTTCGCAAGTCATTAATTGCGCTGCGTCAACGACTTAGAACCTCTGAGTTCTTTGATCTCCTCAAATAGCTCAGCGATGGTTTTTTGAAGACCAGCAATGGTCTGCTGCATTGAGATAATTACTTGTGCAAGGGAGCCATCAATTACCGTTTGGCTAGGATGTTGAGATTCACCTGCGTTTTTTGCAGGAGCAAACGCAGCATTCGGAAAAGTCTGGAACCTTGCGTTTGAGAAAGCATTTCGCTGTTGGGAGTAATTTCCGTCAGGTCGTGTGCTCTGTTGTCCAGTTCTAGTCGCATCTGCATACGATAGGCCCTGCCGCACGATTGAGGTTGGAATAGCTTGATGCTTGATGTTGCGCATGTGCTGCGGGTGTTCTACGCGGGTCATGGGAGTAATGTTGATCCCAGTTTTTCGACTTTTGAGCCTCTGTACGTAAATTCTGCAGCCCTTGAAAGTTGCCTCATGTTTTCCTTGGCAATTAACGCACTCCAGGTCATCATAGGTCTTTGCCTGGCATTGACTGGAACCAGTCCAATGAGGCAAACTGCATCTACCACATCTGGGCTCTTTGGTACAATAGTTTTTGGTGTGGTCGAAGCCAAAACATCGATAACACTGGCGCATATTTACATTTATTTATTTATTTATTTTAGCGGGGATTCGTTTGTCTGTTATCTCTGAGAAGAACTAATTCCGATATCATCGGCATCAAAATC